>OZ017739.1:137429820-138629820 GCA_963969285.1 Odontomyia ornata
TAATTACAACTGACTTAATCTTATTGCTTGTCTCTATTTATGATTTTAATTGAATTACTTTAATCATCAATAAAATTGTATGCTACATTCGCATTCATTTGTACCATACAATAGCATTTGCAACATTTGCATTAATTACGAATACCTATAGTCAATATGCTTTGCTTTGATCGGGTCATTGGTTCAAGTAAGTAGGCTCGTGCAAATATTTATCGAGTATGCAAAAATGCGCGGAACAATGTACTTCAACAGGTGTTAGCGGTCAACGTTCGGAAAGGTGCATATGAAGGTGAATGTGATAGCTAAAGGTGAGTATGAAGATGAGTGTGATAACTCCTCCCTCCTTAAAATCTGTGTCCCACAGATCAAAAGGACAATTTAATTGGGACAGGATATGAGTAGGCTAGATCTGATTGCATCGTGTGCTTAGACCGTTTTGAGCGAAGGATGAAAACTAAAAGGATTATTGCCAAACTTATAACTATTACGAGAATAAAAATGTCTGAAGTTAAAGATAAAGTACTGCCAAAAGATAAGTTGCTTAATTTTTTCACATTATCGAGATGCAATTTGTGCAGGTATTGAAAATCTAATTTAATTTTGTTTAAGGTTATATTGTTATTTAAGATGGGGGGCAAGGGGTGAAATGATGTGGTCTCTTTGCTAACGTAGCTTACTTCATTAACACGGAGTGTATCATTCTGGAAGTTGATTAGAAAAGTACCGTTGAGAAATCTAGTTGAATTTCCGTAGTCAACGTTTCCTCTGAAATTTGTGAGATATAAGGTATTGCCGTTGATGAGTTCAATTATCGGCTTATCATAGAATTCGTAATCACAGGATGCGACTACTCCTTTTAATACTTGGAAAAGACAATCACTTGGGCTTAGTTTTTCCAATTGATCCCTACGGCAGATGGTGATTCCTTGGGTCTCGAGGCATTTATCTATAATGCTATACTTTTCCTTTTTAAAAAGCGGTTTGTTTTTAGACTTAATCTGTTTATTGGAAATGAAAACGGTATCACCGGGTTAGTATGTTTTAGGTTTAACCCTTTTGGCGTTGTGGTTTTTCAACTGTTTTCGCATGATTTCATGTTTTACGTCTCTATTTAGCTTGTCCCTAAAGTTTAACAAATTTTGAAAGTTTATTCGCTGTTCCCTTGCGAAAAATATATCAACAGGTTTTTTTTTTTAGTTACGGAATGTATGGAGTTATTATATCTGTCCACAGCTATATTTACGATTACTTCCAAGGAAAGGTAGGGGTATTCACGTTGAAGACATCTCACTATTTCCAGTATTGTAGAGTGAAGTCTTTCGATCGCACCATTGACTTCACTTTTTTGGGTTGGCGTTAGATAAACGGTTATTCCCAGTGATTCTAAGTAGTTGAGAATAATGGGACTGATGAAACTGCCCTCATTGTCTGAGACTAGGATTTTTGGAACAGAAAAGTAGTGTAATATTTTTATAATTTTATCACGAAGAAATACTGCAGATTTGTTTTTTATATGGAAAAATTTTCCGAATTTGCTAAATTTGTCAATACAGGATAAAAATTTTTCACCAGAAATTTCGAAAATATCAAGGTGCAGAATTCCGGCTGGATAATTGGGGATTGGTGTTTCCTGTAGATGTGGTTTTTGTGGATGACGGTCATACTTATTCAAGTTGCATATGTCATAATTTGCGGTGTACCTCTTAATAAGTTTGGTCATTCCAGGGAAATAGTACCTTTCCAGAATTTGTTCTTTATTTTCAAGATGGTTCCTGTGTGCTCGACGATGTTCTTGTTGTATCATCTATAATTTATTATTTTCGTCTGCTAAATCCTGAACAATTCTTTGCGTGATTCGAATTCTGAAGTTTGAAAAATGTTCCTTATAGACTTCTTGCAGTAGTTGAATGTATTCTTCTGGGATCTTCATGCCATTAATCACATTAGGATTTAGCTTCTCACGCAATAAATCAACCAATTTAGATTTATTTATATCATTAACTTGGATGTAATGTCTATGATACTTAGGATGTGGTTGTTCATGAGCGCTGAGTTCTTTGCATACGGAAATAACTATCTGATTCTTGAATACATTCAAAGGGACTTCGCAGTGCGGGATAAGGTCCGAGCTATCCTCGCTTGCGCTATGAGCTGTTACTTGGTCAGATGTTAGGATATTTACCTCGATTGGGTCAACTGGTAGCCTAGACAATGCATCAGCCACGACGTTGGTTTTGCCTGGTTTATACACGAGTTCATAGTTAAACTCCTCAATCCGAGCCTTCCAACGCTTTAGTTTTGCATTATGATTTCTGTTACTTAGAGCAAAGGTGAGTGGTTGGTGATCCGTAAGGATTCTCACTTTTTTCGCTCCGTACAGGTAAGTTCGAAGCTTTTCCAGTGCCCAGACGATTGCCAACATTTCCTTCTCGTTTGTGGCATAATTTTCTTCCGTTTTGTTTAACGAACGAGAAATGTAGGTAATCGGTTTATCTTTTCCCAGATTGCCTTGGGATAACACTGCTCCAATCGCCTGATTTGATGCGTCCGTTGTTAAGATAAATGGCTTCTCGAAGTCTGGGAACGTTAATACCTCTGAGGATGTTAGCAATTCTTTGATGTCATTAAACGCCTTTAGTTCCAGTTTTCCAAGCTCAATTTCCTGCTTTGGTTTGCTTTTACTTGCGCATTTTCACCTCTCGTCAGATTGGTCAAGGGTTTTGCGACCTTTGCAAAGTCTCTTATATATCTTCTATAGTAAGAGGCGAGACCAAGAAATGCCTTTAACTCTTTTAAATTAGTTGGCGGCTTGATGTTCTTAATTGCAGAAATTTTCTTAGGATCCGGCAAAATTCCTTCTTGGGAGATGATATATCCCAGAAATTCGACTTGCTTTTTCAAAAAGGTTGACTTAGCTAGGTTAACTTTCAGATTCGCCTTAGTTAATTGTTCGAGTACTGTTTCCAAATTCCTTAAATGTTTTTCTTCTGTTTCGCCTAGGATGATAATGTCATCTATATAGACATAACAGATATTCCCAACGAATTGTTTCAGGACATCATCTATCATCCTTTGGAAGATAGCTGGTGCATTCTTGAGTCCGAATGGAAGCCTCGTAAATTCGTATTTCCCATTGGCTGTTGAAAATGCAGTTTTGGCAATATCACTTTCTTCCATCTTAATCTGATGAAATCCCGACGTTAAGTCTAATGTAGTGAAGTATTTCGACTTCCCGAAACTTGCCAAAGTGTTTGTAATGTCTGGGATTGGGTAAGTATCAGACACTGTTACCGCATTTAGTCGCTTAAAAGCGACTACGAGTCTATATTGTTTTTCGCCTGCAGAATTAGGTTTTTTCGGTACGACCCATATAGGAGAGTTGTACGGACTCTTAGATGGACGTATTATTCCATCTTCAAGCATCTTCGATACTTGATTGTCGACTTCTTCTCTCATGCAAACAGGATAAGGGTATGACTTGGTATAAATTGGGTCAGGTGTTAACGTTTTGATCTCTGCCCTGATGACGGTGTCTACTATTTCGCTATCACTTATTGGACCAAAGAGGTTCGAAAATCTATCCAATAAAGATTGCAGTTTATGCCTTGTCTGCTGGGTTAAATGCTCAGAACTGAATTCGATTATATTTACTTGTCTTGATTCTTTAGCCTTCAATGGAATACGGATGTTAGGTTTAATGACGAGTTCGTCATTTTTCCTGTCAATAATAGCTTCTAAATCCTTCAATGTATCATCTCCAATGATACCATCGAATGATTTCAGCCCTGGTAAAACGTAAAAATCTATGGGTGTGTTGTTCCCTACACTTTTAAAAAATGGCCCAGTAACCTTTTTGGCTATGGGTATTTGTCCGGCAGCGGATCGAATTGTAAACGGTTTCTCAACAGGTTTAGAGTTATAAGCTAATTTAGGGGAAATAAAATTTTTATTAGCGCCAGTATCTACAAGAAATTTTAAAATCTGGCCATTTCGGTCAGTATATTCTATATATGGTACGCTAGAGAGGCGTCCATTGTAAAATTTCGATGGTTCTCTTCGGAATCCTCCAAAGAATCTTCAAGCTGATCCAGATAAGTGGCTTCCTCATGATTTGCGTCTTCTGTATGGTAGAAATTTCCAACGTGATCTTCCTCTGCTTGCTCCTGAACCTCTAAATTGTAAAGACGTTGAGCTTTCCTAGGGAAATTCGAAGACTCGTTCGACCTCTTGTTGGGAACATCAGTAGGTCTGTTGATATAATCCACTTGGCGTGTGCGGATGGATGGATCGATTTCCATAGGAACTGGGGGTTTAGGGTGAATAGGCCTTGGTGGTGGGTGGTTTTGAGGCGTTGATGCAATAGCTCCTTTGTGCATTCTGTTGTAGATTTGATCCCGTTCCTGAAAACCTATTTGTTGACGGGGGAATGGTGGCTTGGGAGAGTTAAGGCTAAATCAGGGATTTTCGATTTGCTTAATGGGTGCAGAAATTGAATTGGCAAAATGTCCTTTATGGATTGGGTAATTCCTGAAATTTAGATTCTGAATCTCCAAGCAAGAAGCATAAGCTTCGGGGAGCGTTTGGGGTTTCTGAATAACCAACATTCGCGACAAATCTCCATTTAATCCTCTAATGAACACATCCAAAGCTCTGTTTCTATAGTTTTCGGTGAGCGCAGAGATAGTTTCACTAGAATGATCTTCAGTTTTAATTTTATTCACTAACAGTGAGAGTTGATGATTCACAGCAGCGTAAAATTCATCTACGCTCCTGTTTCTTTGTTGCATCGAATGTAACTGATGCTCTAGTGTACGCACGTCACGGTTATCTGAATAATGAAGTGATAAGCATTTCTTTATGCTAGACCACTCATTATCAAATATATTATACGATATGAGAGCAGCATCTGCTGGCCCTCGTATCTTTTGCCGAATGTGTTGCAAAATTGCCCTATAAATCGGCTTATTGCGCACAATACTGTAATCGTTTAAGATTGATTCAACGTTGTGAATCCAGGACACGTATTGAACTGGATTCCCTTCAAAAACCTGAAGGTCCCTCACACAATCTGGGAGCTTCTTTATCCCTTCCAGATCCTTTTTTGTTTGGGGGGCGTGAGCGGTTGTAAAACCGAAGAAGAAGAATGAGGCTGAGGAGTTGGATTCTGTTCCAACAAGTACACTCTAGCTTCTAACCTTTTGATTAACTCGACACTCGCATTGACCGCACCAGTTAATTCTCTAATGGATTGCTGTATAGCTTCCATTTTCCTTTCACCGAAAATGAATTTAAAGCGGAGAGGAGAAAAACTGAAGCTATTGAAATAGTTTTACACAAAAAGATATTCACGGAACACTTCTTCTAAATTCACGGACGCTTGCACGAGATCACTTTTTTAGATTTTGCACACGAAATTTAGATTTTGCACATTGACTATGGTTCACACAACAAATATTTAATAAAGTTCAAAAAATATATAGATGAAGCATATATTGATATATAATGAAATGATTTAATAAGATTCAGAAATATATATGTAGATAAAATATATTGGTATATTATTAAATTATTTAAATAATATTTAAGGATGAGTTTTGAGGTTTTCCTAACCTCATATGAAGGTAAAAATTCGTTTAATTGGTGAATTTAAAATATTTAATAAATTGAAATATTGGATTTCAGAAAATATTTAATAAATTGGCAATATTTAATAAATTGAAATATTTAACTTTTTTTCTTTTTAATGAGAAAAATAGAGGTAAGCTTACATTAAATATAAGAACTCCATTGGTATGCAGCTTCTTGGGGCACTCCGTATTCTTCCTTTTTGGTGAAAGCCGTTGGATTTTTGGTCAACACTTACTGCGGTACGGTTGATGTCACTCCTGCGATAAGATTGGATGCTTTCCCTCGACGGTAGCAGCTTACTCCTTTTCTCTTTATCGTGAAATATATTCCAATGAGTTGTATTTCGTGGTGTGGATGTTGTCAATCACTATGTTCTCACGGGTATAGCGTTAAAAACTTAGCGGACTACCGAAAAATTACCGTGTTCTCATAGGAACAGTATTAAATACCGGTAGTTGATAATTGTTTAAAAAACCGAAATTACTTTAACGGATTAATATGGGTTCTCAATCACAACAATGATTGGACTGCTCGGGCGCCAGTTACGTTTATCGCAATTCGGTTTTATAAAAAAAACAATATTTCCGCTTTCAAGTAAACTTTATTATTCGACAATCACAAATCCACCGATTAATTACAACTGACTTAATCTTATTGCTTGCCTCTATTTATGATTTTAATTGAATTACTTTAATCATCAATAAAGTTGTATGCTACATTCGCATTCATTTGTACCATACAATAGCATTTGCAACATTTGCATTAATTACGAATACCTATAGTCAATATGCTTTGCTTTGATCGGGTCATTGGTTCAAGTAAGTAGGCTCGTGCAAATATTTATCGAGTATGCAAAAATGCGCGGAACAATGTACTTCAACAGGTGTTAGCGGTCAACGTTCGGAAAGGTGCATATGAAGGTGAATGTGATAGCTAAAGGTGAGTATGAAGATGAGTGTGATAACTTCGATGCAGTCCTTCACGAACATGTTATCTACAACCATATGACTACAAGTGGCGAGCTATAAATAACCCAAAAAACAAAAAGGGGAATATAAAAATTTAGGAACGCTTTCCTTTACAGCAGCGCCGAGTTTCCCATTGAGAAATGAAATGGATGCTGGTTTCCTGTGCCGATGATCGATTTTAAAATTTACCCCGCCTTAAGTACATTACATGGCCTTCATCACCCTCTTCACCGGCTAAAATATTAACCTTAGCTTAATGCAAGATCTTACGGCTAAACTTACCATTAAAACTAATTTTTCAAAAAAGCTGGATCCACCATGAAAATGAAGAAAATCTAAATTTTCCAAAGATGGAATCAAATAGGATAGAAACGTTAGTGGTTAATTTTGGTTGTAGGCAAAGGAGCATGGAATATAGATTTTGGTTTGTTCTGAAATTTTTAGAAATGAATGGCAATCGATAGGTGATATTAGGATTTAGAAAAGAAGGCCTTCCTGCTAATTTGGATTTAAGGATTATGGTAAAAATTTAAATATTTCTGCTGTAATGAAAATCAAATAAAATTATATCAATTTTTAATATACGTTTTTTCATACAACAAATATGAACAATTGTTACAAAAATTTAATTAATACGTATTCCAAGCGATCACAGCTTAATAAAATATATTAATCCATCCAATTAAGTAATTCGTACAATTTCTTGCGCTTACGCAAACTTACAATACATATGGTATGATAAATACTCGTAGGGGAATTATCTGCCTTCGTGGAACGGCAAATAATTGATTAATTATAAAGACTATCTCTTTGGCATTCATATTGGAGTTTCCTGATTTCTCATTATCATGGCGATGTGATGAAGTTTCAATGTCAATAAATCTTACGAAATTTCGAAATGCATTTCATCAGTATGAATATCAAGCAACAAGATTATCTTTTTTAAATATTTTCCAGATTATAAGAATGCACGAGTTGAGATTAGAAATATTTATTGACTTTGCAATCCTATTTCCGCATAGTGCGACTCGATATCCTTGAATGCTTTGCGAACCTTCTTGTGCTGTCACGAAAAGCAAATACTGAGATCGAAAAGAGGAATGTTAAATCCCCGGTCAACTCTTATGTTAAACGTCGGATATATGTTAGTTTTTAGTTGTCACCTGCAACCTGAGAAGGCTTCGCAAATTTAGCTAATAAGTAAGTCCTGCTATCCCACTAGAGTAACTCCTTTTCATAGGGCCAATGCCAGAAACTTAGATGCTGCGTCGTTGATGTAAGCTGCAGCCGTTGTATTTAAATCTTGAGAGTTTTGCAGACCTTCATCGATAATATTCAGCACAGTCGTTTTGTTTGCAGAGCAGAGTCCTTTGTTGTGTTCGGAAATTGCAATGATGCAAGCAGCAGTTAATATTACTAACATATATGCCCCGAGTATTATCATTATCAACTTCCGTACGTTTTGCCAATATGGATCGTTTTCGAAGGGCATTAACTCCTTAAGGCTTAACGCTTCCATCGCGCTGTAACGTAAATTAGAAAGAATAATCAATTAAAAATGCTCGAAAAATAAACAAAATAAACATTTTTTTATTGGAAATGATGATTAATTGTTACTGTTGAGACAATTCATTATTTCCGATAAGAAAGTGGGTGAGTGATTAAAAATTGTGGAATCTCTCACGAATTGGTTTTTCTGCACTTGAGAGGAATGGTCTAGGTCAGTGTGTGGTAAGTTCACATGCGTGTTATCGTTTTCGTTTCAATGAAACGATTATTTGTGTGCATTTTGAGAAATTCTTATCATTTTTATTTACATTTGAATAATTTTACGCATTTTTTCGGAGTGGGGGAAATTCTTGGGAGGTGTGATTTTTATTCGTTGATAATAACAAGTTTGTTTAATGGTTTGTTTATGTCGGAATATTGGAAGTCACGTCCGCCTTTTGTTTTGATGGGATATATTTAATGGGTTATGAGGGAAACACGCTTAAAAAAACGCATGGGGTCAGTAAAGTAGGAAATGTATGAACTGGTAATATTTTCTTACTGTATCTTGACTGCAGACCCGACTGATAATATTAATTCGCTTCCAGTCCAGATCAAACTTGGCGTTGAGTTTTACTTGAGTATCTCATTCAGTGCCCGTGATGGTACTCTAGAAGGTAATATGAGTATTTCTCGCTTGACCGTGTGATTATAACCCGAATCTGTTCAAATCAGTACATGTCAAAAGGCGAGTCAGTTCAAAATCCGAAGAATCACTGGAATAATTTATTTTCCTCCAATGGGATTTAATCCATTGAAATTTGTGTTAAGAAACTTGCATATAAGCAAAAGATAGCTCGGACTACAATTCCTTTTCAAAAATTGATTGCAATCCTATTGCAACAATCATTATCATTCTTTTTCACGTTGATATTATGTAAGTTTTTTTTTCAAACAAACAGACAGCTCTTTCAAGACCAATATATCCTCTTCTTCACAGGGTTCCATCCAACCAAGATTAGATAACGCACTGAAAAAAAAGGCTAGACTGGTTTTGAAGGAGGTGGCTATCTAATTTAAAAAAATAATATCAACATAAAAGAGGAAAGTATCTAATATTCGTTTCTTATTTCTATTTTGGTAGGTTGCGAAGATTAAAAAAGTCTTAATTGCCCAATCAGTAGTCCGCGTGGTGTAGTGGTTAAGAGCACTATGCCCGTAAGCCGATGGCCTCTGGTTCGAGTTTCGTTGGCATCAATGAAATTTAGTTCGCGTGATTCTTCGGACGGACTATAAGCCTGCTCAGTTATGATACGTGCTGGTTTATAAAATCAGAAAGTGTAGCTGGGTGGACGGACACACGGCCAAAGCGTGATAATGATCATATAACCTTGTGGAGTGCCGATGCTTTCGATTATGATAATGAGATACTCTAACTATCTCTAAGCGAAGGTCCGAAAGCGGCTGTAGTGCTACCAAAAAAAAAAATTACCCAATCACGTTTCTCATCAAACAAAGGCATATCATTCACATATGTTAACCATTCTATTCAAGCAAAATCGTCAAGAGTTTGCAAACATTTTTAATAAGTTACTTTTAATTCAAATAATTACATAAATATTTATTACTTAGATTGACTACCAACAAAAACAAGAAAACTCCATACCAAAGATATGCATCCATCAATTTGATTTATGCAAATAATACGTACTTGATTTGTTATTATGTTGTGAAAAATTAGCTTTGTTTATTTATGCCAATTCATATTTTGGGCCCATGATATGATTTTATTAACCATGATGAAATTCAGTTCAAATCTTACTGTATTATCGATTTCAATTTTGACGCACGATTTCTGATGCAATGTACCCTCTTATTGCATCATCTTATTATTTATTTGAAAATATCTCTTGATATTTACCGACTAATGGCAAGTGTTAAAGTGAAAAAAAAAATTATATATATATATATATATATATATATATATATATATATATATATATATATATATATATATATATATATATATATATATATATATAGTGACTCGCAAAAAGATCCGCACATGTAAGAAATGTTCCTGCTTTTTTAATTTATGCTTCAATCTATGACACAAAAAGAAAAAGGAAATATTATTAATTGAACAAAAAATCAGCTCGATAATTTTACCCAAAAAAATAGAAAATGTACCGCAAAATGAGAAGTAAAACGAAGGATGTAAAAAAGAAGCACAAAAATATGACGCCCCAAAAAGATCCGCACAACAAGGAAACTTGAGCAAACATGTGCATTTTTATGTAAAAAGAACATATTTGAGTGACCTCTTTATAGCATATCGCCTTCAGTGATAAAGTCGTAATAGATCCGGGCAGATCATATCTAATATTGATCACAAACCGCGTGTTGCTCGTAGCTTAAAAAAACGTTGTGCTTTTTAAATTAAAATGGGCAAATACACGTCTCCAGAGAAGATCCAGTTGGTGGTTTCTAACCATATGGAAGGTAAAAATGTGGCAGAAATATGTTTGGGCCTCAACATGAAACGTAGAACTGTTTACGACATTCTCCGGAGGTATAAAGAGGAAGGCAGAATAGACTTGAAGCATAGTCCTGGTCGCCCAAAGGTTCTAACGATGCTTGAAGAACGCTCTATCGTCCGGGAAATAAAAAAAATCCAAAACTGAGTGCTCCAAAAATTGTGAGTGAAGTGTTCGCAGAATTTAAGAAAAAAGTAGGATGTGAAACAGTTCGACGAGTTTTGAGAAATGCTCAATACAATGGACGTGTTGCACGGAAGAAACCATTCATCAGCGAAGTGAATAGAAACAAGTTGGGTAGACAGACCTATGCTCATGTCAGAAGGGTTTTGTACTCATCTTACAAAATGCCGTAACCAGCAACGAATAAAATCAAGAAACATGTCATGTTCGAGGATCATACTATTATTAACCAAGCTGAAAGAATTTTGACTTCTGAGGTATTTGTTAAAATTATACCCATAAATATCTCGCTTGATAATTTTTTCAGATTTTTTAGATCACGGGTGTCCATTCGCGAGGGAGGAAACACATTTTTCATGTATTTCCCCCCCTGTGCCCCCACTGAAGCAAAAACTGTCAGTTTAAGAACTGTTTTGGAAAGCTCTCATAGAGAACTTTCATTTGATACTCATATACCTTTCATGAAATTTTTTTTCAGGGGCCACTTCTCTGTACTGTAATCATCGATTCATGGCCTATTTTTTCGAATCCTAGAATGGTAAAACCCTTTTTGCTAGGAGCTCTCTCCTGTCTCTTCGACTTGTTTCAATTGTATGTACTCATCCTCGTGATACCTATCATCCCTGAAATTTACATGCAAATCCTAGCAAAACTGCAGTGTCTAAGTCGGTAAAAAGCACATATGGCTCCATAGTCATATGTTTCCATAGTAATACAGGACACATTGTTCCAAAGTAATACAGGAAAATTGAAATCGCTATAACTTCGTTAAATACTATTCGATCTTTATGAAACTTTCAGAAAATAACAATCTTATAAATAGTCATCTGTTTGCTAAATTTGATTGAATTTAAGGGTACTGTTTAGATTTGATTGAAGAAAATATAAAATCGATAAATCATACTATTACTAACAAAGCTGAGTGAATTTCGACTTCTTACGTATTTGTTGTTGTTATACTCATTAAGGCCTACATTCATGATTTTTTTCAGATTTTTCGGATCACAGGTGTCCAAGCGCGGGGTGGGGGTTTTGCGAAAAGTTCGTACGTTTCCCCTTCCCTTACCCCCTTGGTACTCATAAGAAAGTTTTAAGACTTGTTTTGAAAAGATCGCATTAAGACCTTTCCAATGACACCCTACTCGACTACCAATGGTGAAAAATTTTTTTTGAGGGGTTACCTCCCTATACGGGGAGGCCCCCCTTAAGCCCCTTTGAAAAATTTTTCCACCCTTGAACTTTCAAGAAGTCACCACTTCTGAACTTTCCACAAAGTTTTATGGCTGTAGCCTCTATAGTTTCGGAGAAAAAGTGCTGTGACATGCAGACGGACGGACGGACGGACGGACACAGGTCGGATGGACGTGTTATGGTGTGGCGCAAGCCCAATGAAGAATTGAGTCCAATTAATCTCAGGCCTACAGTGAAACACGGAGGTGGCAGTTTGATGGTTTGGGGATGCGTATCTACTCGTGGTGTTGGCGAATTAGTATGTATAGATGGTATCATGGATTCCCGTCGATATTTAGACAATTTGAAGGAAAATTTTCGAAAAAGCGCAGCTAAAAAGGGCATTTTGGATTCGTTCTAATATTACGAAGACAATGATCCCAAACATAAGGCACGCATTGTTCAAGAATGGCAGCTGTATAATTGTCCAAAAGTAGTTCATCCTCCTCCTCAGTCATCGGATTGTAATCCCATTGAAAATCTCTGGGATGAATTGGATCGTAGAGTTCATAGCACGCTAATTTGTTCAAAAACGGAGCTCGAGAAAAGGCTTCGCGAAGAATGGGTGAAAATGGATGTGGAATACCTGCGGAAAATCATCTCCAGTATGCCAAATCGATTAAAATGTGTCATTGAACAAAACGGGCATGCAACAAAATACTAGCTTACTAAAATTTTTGTTTATTTTTACAATTTATCTCTTGTGCGGATCTTTTTGAGGACTGATATTTTCTGTTTTTTCATGGAATTTCCTTTTTTTTGGTATACTTAAAGTGCGAAACTATTTTATTTATGTGATCTGTAAGACTGTTATGTTCTGCTCATAATAAAATCTTAAAAAAATTTTCCCGTTTTTAATTGCCTTATAAAATGAGAAAGGAGGAAAATTTCTTGCTTGTGCGGATCTTTTCGGGAGTCACTGTATATATATATATATATATATATATATATATATATATATATATATATATATATATATATATATATATATATATATATATATATATATAAGTATATATATATATATATATATATATATATATGTATATACAGTTCGAAAAAAAGTCTCTGTACGACGCTACTTTTTCTTGATTTTTATGAACATCTCTCATGCAATTCAATATTTTTTTACTTTAATGATTGCAATGTTTTCTACAACTCTTTTGTAAGAAAGTTCAGGGATCAATGCAGGAATTTATCCATTTCTTAATATATAGTAATTCAATTTAGTGAATTTTACAAAATTTTATATCAAAAAAGTTTCCGCACGAAATTTTTTAAACAATGCTTTGTACAAACAAGAGTTCACAATTTCGCTTGGAGTACATCTAGTATAGTTTCAGCCGCGTGCAGATTCGTATCAACTTCAGAAAATCCAATATTCCGCCAGGAGTAAAGAAATTTGTGTAGATACGAGGAAATTGTTCATAAAGCTTTATTGCAAAGGCAAGTCGATGAGTAAAATTTCGAAAGTAATTGGTAGACCTAAGTCAAGTGTCCAATATGTTATTAAGCAATATGGAGAAACCGGTTTGTTCAAAAGTAAGCCCCGTTCGGGATGGCCAAAAAATTTAAGCAATATAGCGCGGCGGTCAATAGTAAGAAAAATAAAAGATAATCCTAGAGCTAGCGCGTGTAAAATAGCAGACGAGGTCAGAAAAGACTTTAAATTAACGGTAAGTGATGAGAGCATTAGAAATGCTCTACGGGAAAGTAATTTCCATGGCCGAAAGCAAAGGCGAAAGCCATTGGTCTCAAAACTTATTCGCAAGACGAGATTAGACTTTGCAAAAATGCACCAAAATAAGGACGCTAATTTCTGGAATCAAGTTGTATTTTCCGACGAGAGTAAATTCAACATATTTGGATCAGATGGCAAGGGAAAAGTTTGGAACAAAGCAAATGAGGAATTCAATTGCAAAAATCTAATTCTAACTGTCAAGCATGGCGTGGTAATGTCATGGTTTGGGGGTGTATGGCAGCTTCAGGAGTTGGAAAATTGCACTTCATTGAGAGCACAATGGACCGGTGGGATTACTAAAACATTCTTAGAACGAGTTTGCGCGAAAGCATATCAGCTTTAGGCATGGAAAGTGATTTCATTTTCCAACAAGACAACGATCCTAAGCATACATCAATGATTGTTAAGGAATGGCTACTATAAAATGTACCCAAGCAACTACACAATCCACCACAATCATCCGGCCTAAACCCAATAGAACATTTATGGGATGAATTGGAGCGTAGAGTACGCAAAAATGCAATAAACAAGTTGAGTAAGCAGGAGAGTGCTCCTACCAGAAGGTCTTTGTAAACATCCTAGGGTTAGAAGCAAGTTTTCTAATGGCGTGAATCGATAACTTGAATTATTCATCCAATACTTAGATATGAAATCGTTCAAATTTATACAAAAGATACACAGTTTCTTTCATAAGGACAGTGCAGCCGCCATTTTAATCTAAGCTATGGGAAGGAACCCAGACAGAAAACAAGTGACGGAAGTCGAGGAAGGAGAAAAAGTTACGGTGCAAGGAGTCGGAACCCCAGTATCGGTGGCAGAGAGGAGTGAGCGAGCAGGCTCTCGGCCGTCGTCATCCAGTGACTGCAATGTTATAGAAGTGGCAAACTTGGCCTCTATAACTGATACCCCTACAAGCGTACACGAAAAAGAAGTATTTACTTGGAGATCTAAGTTACTTTGTACACCTCCTCGTAATGATAGCGCACAGAACACGAGTGAAACTATAAAACCAATCCATCAATGACCGCCTGCTACAAAAAGTGAAGCCAAATATAAAACAGATTCAGATTCTAAAAGTTCTAATCAAGACCTTTCATTTGATACCCCACTCGACTACCTTTGATTAAAAAAAATTTTCAACGGCCAATTCGTTATCAGGGGGGACCCCCCTTAAAATTTTTTTAAATTTTTGTTAAGGCCTTAACTTTTGAGAGACCATCACTTCTGACCTTTTCACAAAGTTTCAGCATTCTAGCTTCTATAGTTTCTGAGGAAATTAGCTGTGACGCACGGACAGACGGACGGACGGACAGACAGGTCGCGAAACTAGTAGGTCTTTGTAAAAAATTTTTTTACAAAGACCTAAAAACAGGCAACAGCTTAAAGCTATACTCCAGGAAGAATGGAACTCTATAGGATCCGAAATAACACCCAAACTAGTCTCTTCGATGCCCAGACGATTGACAGCAGTCATCAAAGCTTAGGGGAATCCTACTAAGTACAAAATTTTTTTTTTACAAAATTGCTTCTTCTTATAATTTTATTAAGATGTGATATCGTACAGAGACTTTTTAGGCCTTTGTAAAAAAAATTTTTACAAAGACCTACTAGTTTCGCGACCTGTCTGTCCGTCTGTCCGTCTGTCCGTGCGTCACAGCTAATTTCCTCAGAAACTATAGTAGCTAGAATGCTGAAACTTTGTGAAAAGGTCAGAAGTGATGGTCTCTCAAAAGTTAAGGCCTTAACAAAAATTTAAAAAAATTTTAAGGGGGGTCCCCCCTAATAACGAATTGGCCGTTGAAAATTTTTTTAATCAAAGGTAGTTGAGTGGGGTATCAAATGAAAGGTCTTGATTAGAACTTTTAGAATCTGAAATAAAAAAATCATTTTATGAATTAGGGGGTCCAGGGGAAGGCAAAATGTACCCAAAATTGGTCCCCCCCCCCCCCCTCGCGATTGGACACCTTTCAGCCGAAAAATCTGAAAATTGTCACGGACGTGGAACTTTATGAGTACAAGGGCAACAAATACCTTATAAATCGAAATTTGATCAACTTTGTTAATAATAGTATGATTTGTAGATTTTACATTTTTGCCAATAAAATCAAAACGGTACCTTTAAACTTCTTGAAATTTTGCAATTATATAAACTGAAATAAGATATATATGTTCACAAAATTTAATTGAGATCGAATCATAATCAAGTGAGTTATAGCCATTTCAATTATATGGAATTACAACAACAATAACACGTGTTTATGGTTGATATAGGGTTTTCCGATAAGAGGTGTTATTTTGATATTAAAAGAAAAATGCCATTTTTTAATACAAATGATCGGATATTTATTTCATTATTCAGAAGAAGATATGCCGTTAATAGCAATAACTAACATTGGGCAAATAACGACTACGACACGCTTACAGGACCATATCCTCTTCATGAAATTTTTTATAACCAAATTGCAAAGTGGCTGCCCTATGTCCTCGATAGCCTCACGAATTTCATCTTTGAGTTCTTGAATCGACGCTGGGCTATTGGCATAGGCCTTTTCTATCACGTGGCTCCAAAGGAAGAAGTCGCA
Organism: Odontomyia ornata; assembly: GCA_963969285.1. Taxonomy (NCBI): domain Eukaryota; kingdom Metazoa; phylum Arthropoda; class Insecta; order Diptera; family Stratiomyidae; genus Odontomyia; species Odontomyia ornata. The sequence goes on from OZ017739.1 coordinate 137,446,178, forward strand.
AGGTGTTAAATCAGAAGATCTATTCAAATAACACCTCTTATTGGAAAACCCTATATATATTTAAAATTGGCTTAGGCACTTTTATTTTCTTTCAATTTTCATGAAAATTTAAGGAATAGTGTTTAACTTGAACATGTTCAATAGGCCGAGCATTCAGAAAAATTATTTAAGCTAGATTAAAATGGCGGCTGCACTGTCCTTATGAAAGAAACTGTGTATCTTTTGTATAAATTTGAACGATTTCATATCTAAGTATTGGATGAATAATTCAAGTTATCGATTCACGCCATTAGAAAACTTGCTTCTAACGCTAGGATGTTTACAAAGACCTTCTGGTAGGAGCACTCTCCTGCCTACTCAACTTGTTTTGAATTGTTTGTTGTAATCTGGTTAATTGCTGACATTACAGAGCCAAATTGAGTGTTTGGCCAGGTTCTAGCACCTCATGATAAACAGTTCCATTCCAATCCCACCATACGCACAGCATAACCCTATTTGGTGTCAATCCTAGTTTGAAGTCGTTTGTGTTATTCTGCCAACCAATACCTTTTTGGGTATCCGTTGTTCATCTATACGATTCATGTGGCCAGCCCATTGCATCTTCCGTAGTCTTACAATCGGTGAGACCTCCGGCTCGTCCAAAATTTCATACAACTCATGGTTGAATCGAATTCACCATTGGTCCCCATCTAGATTCACTCCGATAATTCATGTTAGGTTCCGTCTCTCGAAGGCGTTCTATATATTTGCAGATGATTGGGTTAGGGTCCATGTTTCACACCCGTAGCATACTTGTAGCACAGGTTTTATCACAGATTTGTATTCTTGGAGCTTTGTTTTCCTATGTATGCAGCTGGTCTGCAAGATCGTCAAAAGTGAATAAAAAATTGATTTGCTAGCTATATTCTTCGGCGTATTTCGTCTCTTACATTATCGTTATGGTTTCTTGATTTTTGCTATTTTACTTTCCATACCATGAACATATCAATTTATCCTTGACATATTTTCATTTAAAATTTCTTCATGCTTTATTAATTGTTGTTTATTTATGAGTAAAACAAACATGGCAGACAATATTAAGAACATTTCAATTGTTCTTCATTTATTTAGCGATTTTTGGTATCCATTAAGAGACTATGATACAATTGGTTTATATTATTTTGATTTTACATCTAAAATTCAATAATTTATTTAAATGTCAGTTGAACATTAATTTTATCTTGGAAAAAGTTTCTCAGATTGCCGAAGCAATTGATTCTAGCAATTTGCATGGAATATTATTATTTTACTTTGAAAAATAAAGAAAAACGATGTATCTCAAGACAATTTTGAGGCCGCTGGTATGGAGGAGCCCGACAGCTTTCCAGCGTTGGGGGAGCCCAAAAAACATCAAAATATAAGGTGGTGAGTATTATTTGGAAAAGGAAGCATGATCAAGAAAACTGCGCAGATGGCAGATGTAAAATACAAATAAGCGCAAATAATGAAAAAAATTCTGTGCAAAGAAAATGATGATCTGAAGCTACGGATACCGTTCCTCGAAGATCTTTTCAAGAAAGGGATGACGATTCAAAAACCGCAGTAGCAAAAACAAGTCCAACAGGAAACGAAGGTAAAGAAAAATGTAAAATCAACGATTTTGGAAGAAATTCAAGAGCTGGTGGCACTAATGAAGGCCAAAACTATTTTGCAGTGCTAGAAAGACTAGCAGAAGAAATGGAAATATAAGAAGATGTCGAAGGTAGTTTCGATAAAATTGGTAATGTGAATTTCATTCAATATTTAAAAAATAAAAATAAGGAGAAGAGAGTAAACGCAGAAAAATTAACAATTAAAACGAAATCACTGGTTAACTTCAAATCACCCAAAGATTGTCTAAATTCTGGAGTGTTTCAGCACTTCACTTGTACCCCAAAAAGCGAGAAAATCAGACCTCTTTGTTGCAGGATCTGGACTGCAAAGAGGACATGGTCGAACCCCCGCAAGTCTTCAAGGAAACTATACCAGAAATTAAATTCATTTCAGTGAAAATCTTTGCAACAAGGAGATCCACCATTCAAAAGGTGAATCTACCATTGTATTTTATATGAATTTTCTAATAGTAGTGATCCAAGTGCCCTCCAACAGATAAGATATTTGAATTTTAGAGTTGTAAGTCGGGCGCTTCCAGAAAAGAAAAGTTAACCGGTGTTACCGATGTAAACGATGTGGTCATTCGGCTGCCAACTCTGGTATGCGCTATCGACTGTAAAATGCAAAGAAATTCATGCCCCCGGTAAACATAAATGGGCTCAGACGGGGCCTAAAGAAAAATTGTACTGCGTCAACTACAGTGTATTTAGTCATCCAGCATCAAATTGAGGTTGCCCCTGATATCAAGATGCAAAAGTAAAATTCATTCCAAAACAAACACAAGTACACCTCAGTGCGATATCTTCTAAGTTCATCAAGCCCGTGGTATAATTTGCACTCGCTGCTGGAGGACCAGCAGACAGTACTGTAAATGACATAAATAATGTGTTGATTCTTTATCAAAAAGAATCAACAAACAAGATTTGAGATTAACTTTGATTCCTTACGTCTCAAAATATCTTGCTATTGAGCCACATTCTTATGGATAGGCCTCGTCTTATCTCAATCAGCGTCAATTCCGTTGTTACTCTACACTGACACGACTATCTTCTTGAATTTATTGATAAGCAAAAGGCTATTATCATGCTTCCCACTGAAATCTACCTTAATTCTTGACACTCAAGACATTCAAGGATAGAAACGGTAGGGTAAATGATGATGGGGAAAATGGTCCCGGGGTATTGCTTAGAAGAGCCTATTTTTTCTAACAAATTTATAAATTCGAATTAAAAAATATCGAATTTCTTGAAGTGTAGTTCATCGAAATTCCACTGCCAGACAGAGATAAACTCTTCGATATCTTGGCCTATGCAACTGGATGAAACTTTCTCAAATTCAAGGAGGAGCTAGATCCCTTGTTTGAAGTACTCGAATTGAATAGGCTGCGTAATTATTATATTCTTGCTGGCAATCTTAATGCTTGGCATACATCAGAGCTGAACGCCAACAATAACAAGAGAGATGGATTCCTGAAATAACGGATAGCAGCGAATACAATTGAATACAGGTGCAATCTATATGGTTAATAACTTCCAGCATATTCTAGGACATATGCATATTTGGGCCCTTGCATCGCTGATACAAGAATTGAATTCAGATTTAACAATCCTCAACGGAAACTGCAGATGCTTCCTTACGATAGTGAAAATTTTGCCATTGGGATGGAAGTAAATCATCAAATGTGGTCCGATAAATACTTGGCCTACAAAAGAAAAACGAAAGTTTTGGAAAAGTGGAGATTTATTACTCAACATAATCTCGTCTTAGCTCGATACACTTGACCCAGCGATGCTCCAACATCTTCAACCCCTCTAAAAAACAAGTTTTCTCGAGGTCTGCAAAGCAGGCCTCCATGCTGGGATGGCTTCGCCCCATTCGACTCAAATTTCTTCCCGGCGAGTGACTTCCTCAAGTTTGGAAACAAAAAAGAAGTTGCACGGGGCCGAATGTGAAGAATACGGTGGATGGGGTAGCAGTTCGTAGACCAATCCGACTAATTTAAATATTGTTCTTTCTCCATTTTTCTAAAATCAACGGACACGCCCTCTTTCACAAGTGGTCAAAACAAAATTACGAGTCCGATCCGGCTGAAACTTTGACAGTAGCTGTCTACAAGAATGTGTTACACGATAGAGAATTTCTTTTGTGATAATGGCATCATCGGATGATGAGGCTAGGTACTTATTGGACCAGTGCCCTCGTATTAGCCTGCAGGATACAGATATGTTAGCATGTTCACAAAATTGGATAGTTTGTTTCGTGAGAAGTCTTAAAAGTGCAAATGCTGAAATAGATCTTCTAGATATCGAAGGTGATAATACGACTCCAGATATAGATGATAATAGGATTCTATGTGACGGTTTACAGAAACTCGCTCTGATTGAAACTCATTTTGAATATGTCCATCAACCAAACCCTGAGGGAGTGAGCCAAGTTCTTTTAAAAGTCGTTGAAGCAATAGTTTCTGAGTTCAAATCAAGCCTGAACTTTGAATTTATTCTTCATTTAAATTCAACATTTTCCTTTGACCTCATCCCGACTGGAAATTTTCTTGAATATTTTGTCAGCTGTGAAGATTTGTGCTTCATATTTGGCAGAATAAAGACAGGAAACCATGTGGTATTGACGGTAATTCCTTTAGTACTACAGAATTTGCCTGAGATTGCTATTAGAAATTATTGTATAAGATGATTCAGTATGGGCTTTGTCTTTAATTTCAAATGAAAAGCATAATCAACTTCTTACAGTAAAATAGGGTATCGATGAGATTCCAATGGTAGCAGTGTTCAAATAGCTATTCACAAAGCCATCCAGCACATTTGGCAACAAGAAATTATGCCGAAAGAGTAGAGCCAATCAATTATTTTCCCTATCCACCAAAAAGTTGACAAGCTACAGTGCGAAAATTATAGAGGCATATCACTACTTTTTAGAAAATAAAATTGGATCATAAGCCAACAGTATTATTGGGGAGTATCAAGGTGGTTTTAGAGCAAGTAGATCGACAATAACCCAATTGTTCATCGTGAAACAGGTACTTGAAAAATGCTGGGAGTTCAATATACAAGTAGACATGCATCGAATTTCCGTTAACTTTAAGCAATCATACGACTGTATTGATCGTAACGTACTGTACCAAATAATGCTTAGCTTTGACATCCCAGCCCAATTAGTCCGTCTTACCAAAATGACAATGACGTCGACAACCTTCCAAGTCTGCATCGATAACCAACTCACCGATGCCTTTGACCCAAACATTGAACTAAAGCAGGCTTCAATTTAAGGTAGCAAAAAAACGGTTATCATGGTGCAATTGACAGTTATTTTCTGACCGGACTCATTTTAAAAAAAAATGTAGACCGATTACCACCGGCCCATAAACCACATCAAACTGCGCATTTCTGCGGCTGTAGTTGTTGAATCTTTACAGGTTTTTCACTAGCCCAAACACAGCGATTATGTTTATTGACGTATCTATTGAGCTAAGAATTTGCCCCATGACTGAACAAAATTTCGCGATAAAACAGTGTATTTTGATTTAGCTGATTCAGAGCCCATTCAACAAAAACACGGCGCAACCCTAAGTCGTCCGGCTTTAATTCTTGCATGAGTTGAACTTTGTATGCCATAAACCAAGATCTTTACGTAAAATACGCCAAATTTTTGCGTACGACAAACCAAGCTTTTGAGAACGACGTCATAGTTTTCAGTCACACTCTCAGCTAGAGCCGCTATATTCTGTTCACTACGAGCTGGATGTGGTCTAATCGGTTGAGTATCATCCAATAATATATGCTGGGTTTCAAATTTGCGGATGGTGTTGGCTAAAGTGGTTTCGGTAGGTTGACGATGCCTACCATAAGTTGCTCTAAGGGCAAGAATTTCTCACAGAACGCTGATTTTCGTAATACAGCTGAACAATTTGAATACGTTGTTGCGGTGGAAGTCTTCCATGATGATTTGTCAAACAATACTGAATAAAAATTACATTGCAGTTTGACAGGAGTCACGTGTGATCTATCCAAAAAGGCCTATTGAAAATCAAACCTCATAATGAATCATCCTTTATATTGTTCAACAAAATGTTGAATTATCATGATTTCTGAATCGATGGAAAAAGGCTATTCCAATCTTGAAGATCTTGAACAGCAATCTTTGAGTCCTGAAACCTATCGCCTAATTAGCTTGCTCCCTAATATCAGCAGAGTGTTTGAAGTAGTACTGAAACAAGATTTAAAGATGCACACTGAGAAATATGAGTCAATGCCGGTTTGGTTCTCGTGCCAGACATTTGATCATACATGCGATAATGAAAGTATCTTCGGACCTTTTTAAAATTTTCGGATAAGATAAATCTCATAAATATGTGTGAGAGTTCATGATGTGAGCGATTTTTGTTACATTCTAGCGAAATGGCGACCGTTGAGAATTGATCTTTTTAAACACGTTCATCTTATTGAACTATTTCTTGAATATTCTGCGTATGGTAGATTAAGGAAAAAACCTTTCAAACATGAGCGTAGTGGCAGTTGTGTAATCCTACTATCTAAATTTGAATTTGTGCCTGGATTTTATTTTGATAAATGTCATAACTAAGAAAAAAATTGAAAAGTAGCAGTCAAGGGACCAACCAACCGAGGCTCTGGTGCATTCTGAAAACAAAAATACTTTTCAACGATTTCTCGATCCACAAAACTTTTTTTGGGTCAGGTTTGTTAAAAATTATTTTTCCAAACTCGTATTCCTAGTGCGTAATCCGCTAGTGTGATTCAAAATTAGAAAAACATTTGAAAATAGGTCTTCTCCCAATTTAACACAGGAGGTTTTGGCTTCTTGGCTCTGGGTGCCTCTAGACAAAAACTGAGGCTTTTGAAAGATTTTCTAACGCCCAAATTAATTTTCGGTTAGGGTTTCTTAAAAATATCTCTAAGGGAGTTCAAAGATAGAAAAAAATTTGAAAATAGGAGATGTTAGAATTCCATACTAGCTGTTTTTGCTATCTCACCTCTGGTGTACTCTTGAAAAAAAACCGATAATTTTAAACGGTTTTTCTACCCCCAAAACATTGTATAAATTCACATTTATAAGGGGGCTAGAACGGTTCAAAGCTAAAAAACAAGTTTAAGGGTACCGTTTTGATATTATAAGGAAAAAGTATAACTTTTAAATTATACTTTTATTAACAAAGATGATTGAATTATGACTCGTGAGTTTATTTGTTGCCCTAGAACACATGATGACCTACTTCTGTGATTTTTTTTTAGATTTTTCGGTCCAAATGTGTCAAATCGCAAGGGGGAGGCGACAATTCCTTCATGTTCTTTCGCTCCCCTGCACCTCTCTTCTTCAAGGACAAAATGTTAAGGGTCGCATCCTTACAAGGGAACACCCTCTAAAGATCCTTTGAAAAATTTTGACTACGAAACTTTAAAAAGTCATCACTTCCGACCTTTTTACAAAGTTTTAAGTTTATGAATCCTGAGAAAATAGTGGAAAACTTATTTTGTTTATTTGATACTGGCAGGCCAGTTCTCTTTTTTCTTTCAAAGCCGTTGAGCCTTTCTTTGTTATGTGAGCAGACGCGCTTTGACTTCTTTAAGTCATTTTCAGTGTCTAAAGGATGTGTTCTACTTATTTATGTAGTTTTTTACGTTATTTTGCGTTCGCTTCATCCTCGAGAATGTCCCATAAGAAATATAATTTCAATAAAAATATTAATAATTTAAATTGCATTGCATATTAGTGCTGTGATCGTGGTAATGGTATCCCATCCATAATCCTGTATCCTATCGGAGTATGATGAAAGAGGATACGAAAACGCTAAAACGTCTAAGTGAATCCTGGTTCTTTCTGAAGAAGCTCTGTATCTGTTCTGATTGTCCATTGAAAAAATAAATAAAGGCATGTTTTATTCGTTAACTTTTTAACCGACTTCCAAAAGAAAGAAGGTTATTGCTGACATGAATTCAATGAATGTTTTAGTATAAATGGACTCATCTGCTTTAAGAAATTCATCAATAGATTTTGCAAGACTACTTTCTAATTGAACATTGAACTGTTAGTAACATTTTTGCTTTTAAGTAAAAACTATTTTGCTTTGCGATACGAATCGCATAGATAAAATTATTCGAAGAATGAAAGACTCGTTTTGGGGATATTTTCATGCAAATTTCAGAAAATCGTGTACCCCTCCCATTCAAAGAATCACACATACATTCTCGACACAATTTATCAAAGGGGAATTATTTAGTTGCTAATATATGTAGTTATTTTTTTTCCAAACAAATCGAAATAGAATAGGAACCATTACTTACTCTTCATTCACAGGCAAATCCACATCCTTCTCGTTTGGCATGGTGATGACATGTCCCATCAACAGTGGCGTGGTTTCAGTTACGTTTGGAGCCATGTTATTCTTTTATTCAGAAATCCTCAAAAGGCCGCAAAATAATCCTTACTTATCAATAGATATTAAGCTTCGAAAAATGTTCGAAGCTTCAAGTCTTATTTTTTGCAAGGATTTAGCTTGGAGTTGCACTAATCGAATTTTTTTCTTGTAGACGATTCTGTTCATTATCACCAAACTTCACGATATATTTCTCAATTTGAATATATTCACTGTAATCTTTTATAAAATATTTTGAAAAATATACGAGTTATAAAAGTTAAACAAGTCAATTTTCACAAAATTATGTTTGCAGTATGAGACTGAACTGCTTCAAAATATTCTTTTGAAAGCCTCAAGTCTTTTGATCCGCTTGTGCGTAAATCTTTTACCAAACTGTGGCCAGTTAAACGTAGATCGCGCAATTATATTTAGCGGACACATGTTATCTCGTCTTAGTGGGAATTTCTTATCAGTATACCACGATGGGTAAATTATGCATATTTGTGATTATTCAGTAGATGTTCCCCGTTTTCACATGATCTTGATAATTGACGGGGTAATAGGTACAACAATATAAGGATTCTAATTAGTTGAACATTTGTTGATATTAATAACGGTTATTCTAATAATGAGAGCACTTAGTAGGTTGCAAGTGCAGAGAAAATTCGCAACACAGGCTTGGCGCTTGAAAAGATGCAACGTTGGAGATGCATATGTAGATAACATTTAGAAATTCTGTGCTCTTTGATGAAATTGCATTCCAAATAAATTTATCTGATCGACGTTTTCGCGTGTATATTGGAAAGGGGAAAAATTGAGGACATAAGTATACATACGAGTACAATCATCCGATAAATTCAAATTTCATCGTTTAACTTTACCATTTTATTAGTTCAAAGAAAATAAATTCCAATAAGATTTTGATCTGGAGATGATGTTGGTGAGAAAATTATTTCCAGTTTTGTATTTACTCAAATATAAAATTCACTTAAAATGGAAACGTTCCACGAAACTGAAGTTCACCGATTTTCCTAATGAAAGAAACATAATTCGTGACAATTATTGATTAGTAAAGAAGGGTGTGAGGGAAGGTTCAGGTTCAAAGCCAAGTGATGGAGTACAAATCAATCAAAGCAATTGAGTTTATTCAATTACGCTGCAGCCAAAGTAGAGGATACCGTGATAAAATTCGGAGAAATCAAACAAGCAAATGATGAACCGAAGCTGGAAAATGTTTCTTCACCGATGCAATCAGTTATCAGTTATAATCTCTAAATGGAACAATTATAACATCGTCTAATATGACGCAAAACTCTAATTTATCAGAACCAGCAACGGTATCGTTCGTTAGTCAGTAGAAGGGAATATTCGTATCTAGTTCACAACAAACGCAAACAAGCACACTCCGCAGTCATCGAGTTATATTGGTAGCGAAGTCTAATGGTAATCCGATTATTTTCTAGTAGACTATTCACCTACACAAATCAAAGAATCCTCACCTTCCATAAAACTACCGGTTTCTTCAAAGCCATTACAAGCACCGCTTCACATATATAGAGATTACTGGATCCGCAACCGGTCGCGAGAGCCGAAGCCAAAGACATATAAAGTAATGGACACGAAATGAGCTTATTTTCATCCATACGTGAGTGAAGTACTTTTACTACATACGTGCCTTCCTCTCGCATGCGAATTGAAATCCCCCTGCCTTTGACACCGCTAGAGAATCCACACATTCAAGTGGCTCTCTAGTTGCTCTCACGAAAATCCCAGTCCTCTTATAGTTTTGGTTTTGAAGATCGCGTGTACGAAATCGGCACTTAGTTCTCTTTTTTAACCGACTTCCAAAAGAAAGAAGGTTATCAATTCATCACGTATATATTTTTAGGTCTTTGTAAAAAATTTTTTTACAAAGACCTACTAGTATGCGACCTGTCTGTCCGTCTGTCAGTCCGTCCGTCCGTCTGTCCGTCTGTGCGTCACAGCTAATTTCCTCAGAAACTATAGATGCTAGAATGCTTAAACTTTGTGAAAAGGTCAGAAGTGATGGTCTCTCAAAAGTTAAGGCCTTGACAAAAATTTAAAAAATGTTTAAGGGGGGTCCCCCCTAATAACGAATTGGCCCTTAAAAATTTTGTTTAATCAAAGGTAGTCGAGTGGGGTATCAAATAAAAGGTCTTGATTAGAACTTTTAGAATCTGAAATAAAAAAATCAATTGATGAATTAGGGGGTCCACGGGAAGGCAAAATGTACCCAAAATTTGTGTCCCCCCGCCTCGCGATTGGACACTTTTCAGCCGAAAAATCTGAAAATTATCACGAAGTACAAGGGCAACAAATACCTTAGAAATCATAATTCATTCAACTTTGTTAATAATAGTATGATTTGTAGATTTTACATTTTTGCCCATAAAACCAAAACGGTATCTTTAAACTTCATTATATAGACTGACATAAGATATATATGTTCACAAAATTTAATTGAGATCGAATCATAATCAAGTGAGTTATAGCCATTTCAATTATATCGAATTACAACAACGATAACACGTGCTTATGGTTCATATAGGGTTTCCCAATAAGAGGTGTTATTTTGATATTAAAAGAAAAATTCCATTTTTTAAAATAAATGATCGGATGTTTAGTTCATTATAAAGAAGAAGATATGCCGTTAATATCAATAATTAACATTGGGCAAATAACCACTACGACACGCTTACAGGACCATATCCTCTTCATGAAATTTTCCATAACCAAATCGCAAAGTGGCTGCCCTATGTCCTCGATAGCCTCACGAATTTCATCTTTGAGATCTTGAATTGACGCTGGGCTATTGGCATAGGCCTCCTCTATCACGTGGCTCCAAAGGAAGAAGTCGCAAGGTGTTAAATCAGAAGATCTATTCAAAATAACACCTCTTATTGGAAAACCCTATATACATTTAAAATTGACTTAGGTACTTTTATTTATTTTCAATTTTCATGAAAATTTAAGGAACAGTGTTTAACTTGAACATGTTCAATCGGCCGAGCATTCAGAAAAATCATTTAAGCTAGATCAAAATGGCGGCTGCACTGTGCTTATGGAAGAAACTGTGCATCTTTTGCATAAATTTGAACGATTTCATATCCAAGTATTGGACGAATAATTCAAATTATCGATTCACGCAATTAGAAAACTTGTTTCTAACCCTAGGATGTTTACAAAGACCTTCTGGTAGGAGAACTCTCCTGCTTACTCAACTTGTTTTTGCTCATTTTTTGTATGTTCACGCATACGTCTTATTTCCAGTTAGGTCCCGTTTAAAGGATAAGAAATTCAAGTAACGATAAAGGACTTTTACCGTTAAAACTAAAAAATTTCTGACTTTCACCCGGATTTTTCAGCTTAACTGATGGACGGGTGTAAGGATTATGATTGTAGAGGTTTCAAATGAAGGACAGCATATTGATCTGAAATGCATCGGAACAGAATTGTAATCCTGCAAGGACTCTGCAGAAATTAGCAGTTCAATATAACACATTGATGTCGAGATCGGAGTTCATCGGCTTAGTTGCAGCAATCACGAATATTATATTTAGTCAAGTGTTATCAACAATTAATATTAAAAGACTGTAGTGAAAGCTTTTCGAAATAAAACAGAATTGTGAACCTCTTCTTTGAATACATCAACATACGGTTTACAACATTGAATTTAAATAATCTTTCGGACGAAAAGTGCCAATTAGCTTGCACTCTTCAAGGATTTGACGGAGATACCGAATCCTTTGGTGACGGATGATAAAAATGATCAGTTTCCTTGATTTTCTGCATAAAAGATACATTTTAGTCAATTATTTCTACCAGAAATAACCAACAAATTACTTCTGAATGTGGCATGAAAACAATTCAACAATACATTTCATTTCTTCCGAATTTGTTCTTTGCTTGCCGATGAGCTTAGTCCTTTTTACATCCTTAGTAGTAAACATTACACATAGGATTTATAAAATCCCCCGAAGAAATAATAAGTGATTGCAAATTATAGAGTTGATTCGTTACTTTCCAGTTAATATTATACATTATAACATATGCCCAGAAATCTAAAATGAGTAATTTCCATACTAAAGACCGGCGAGAATCGCAACCTAAAAAGAGATACTTTTCCTTCTATAACTGACTTTAACTTTACAGATGAAGATGAAAGTGCATAGTCGAGTTTTCATTTAACTATAAGATATAATCATCTTGAAACTTTCATCAAAATTAGGTGCCATAGTTGACTGAAAACGAAGGCCATGGGTATCGAATAAAAGTAAACGAGTGGTACGGTTAAGAAAGATCTTTTTAAGGGAATTTTTTGAGATTGATTCCGAAGCAAACTTTATGTTTACATAATATAAATACATATGTCGATATATATATATATATATATATATATATATATATATATATACAATATATATTTATATATATGCTCGTATATATATATATATATATATATATATATATATATATATATATATATATATGTATAAATACGTATATATATATACACATATATATTTATATATATGTATATATATACATATATATATATATATATATATATATATATATATATATGTATATCATGTATATAGTATATTCATATATATATATATATATATATATATATATATATACATATGTATATGTTTGTATATATATATATATATGTATATATATACATATATATATATATATATATACATATATATATATATATATATATATATATATATATATATATATATATATATATATATATATATATATGTGTGTGTGTGTGTGTGAGGTTGGTTGTATGTAGATAGGATATAAAAAAATTGTGCCTGGAGGTCGCAACTTTGCTTCGGTTTTCGCAAATTTTCAGAAATATTTCTGTTCTAACTATAGTATAGCTCCGGTTTGTACCAAAATTGGTACATGAATTCATTCAATTGTGTGACAAAGTTCACAATAAAAAATCCAAAGTGGGACAGTTTAAAACAAAATGGGGGCCGCTGAAAGGTCGGAAAAAATTGAACGATAAAAAAGCACTTCAGAGTCAGGTCAGAATATAAAAATGGCGGCTAGGCAAAGTTCGAAATTCAAAAATTTCTCACACCTACAATTCATATTGAATTTTTATCAAATCTAAAATCAAGGTAGACGTTGATGAGATCATGTATTAAATGTACCAGAATTAAATTCGATTCCTATGAACGCTGCAGATTTTAGCCGTAGTGGTTTTTACATTGTAGTTAAAAAATTATATTTTAATATACGAGTACATGATACAATGTATTCCAGAAACTGAGTTTATGAAAGGTTTGAGGTGAAAAAATTTGCCACCAAAAAGGGTAAAATAAAAAACTTTTAGAAAAAAAAGAAAACCGACTTCGAAATGTTCCAAAAAAGGATGAAATAAATTTTATAGAAGCGGTTCCAAATCAAATTCCCCATTTCAACATAAATACTTCCAACATCTACACCATCAAAAAAGAATGCGGAAAATATGATATGGCACCGCTTCCATAAAATTTATATCATTCTTTTTAGGGCAATTCCAAGTCGGTTTTCTTTTTTTTTCTTAAAAGTGTTTTTTGATGAATTTGAACGATTTTTTAAACAAGTATTGGGTGAATAATTCTGTTAGGAGCTCTCTCCTGCCTCCTTGACTTGTTTCACTTATGAGTATTAATTGTAGGTACCCATCTTCAGTCATTCATTAAATTGAATCAAGTCTTAAAAGCATGTACCTTAAACGTTGAAGTTTGGCAAAAATAACTCAAAATTATTCAATCTTCGCATTTAAAACAGTCACTATTTTCTTTTACAATTACTGATACAACTAACTGATCCACTTCTCAAAGATATTCATGATACCTACCATTCCTGAAACTTTCATGAAAATCCGAGCAAACCTGCCGTGTCTGAGTCGGTAAAAAGCGCATATTGTTCCATAGCCATACAGGTATGTTTCCATAGTAATACAGCAGATATTGTTCCATAGTAATACAGGAAAATTTAAACCACTCTACCTTCGTTAAATACCATTTGATCTTTGTGAAACTTTCACAAAAGGTCAATCTTATAAATAGCCATTTGTCTAAAGGTACCGTTCAGATTTTATTCAAGAAAATGTAAAATTGATATATAATACTATTACTAACAAAGTTGAGTGAATTTCGACTTCTTGCATATTTGTTATTGTTGTACTCATAAAGACTTACATTCGTGATTTTTTCCAGATTTTTCGGATGAAAGGTGTCCAATCGCGAGGAGAGGATACGCTTATAGTTTGCACATTTCCCCTTCCCTTACCCTCCCCCCCGGTAACGGTAAGGTAATTTTAAAACTTGTTTTGAAAATAGTTAATTGAGACTTTTCCAATGACACCCTACTCGGCTACGAATGGTGAAAATAATTGTTTGAAGGGTCACCTCCCTGTATAGGGAGACCCCCTCTTAAACCTCTTTGAAAAATATTTCACCTTTGAACTTTCAAGAAGTCACCATTTTGACCTTTTCACAAATTTTCATGGCTGTAGCCTCTACACTACCGGAGAAAAAGTGCTGTGACATACAGACAGAAGGACGGACAGACGGATACAGGACGTGATTGTAATAAGGTTTTGCATTTTAGTAAAATAAACCTAAAAATGGGCTCCTTGAACTAAACGAGCTCTTAGCCCGCATAGGGCATCAACAGAGGAGCTTTTGAAAGGCTGAAGAGGGTCAGAAGGTCGAAGAAGAGCAGAAGGCTAAAGAATGGCTGAGCGCTAAGCCTAAAGGGTACGCGCAGGTAGCTATCAAATATCAATTAAAGAATAGCGTCTAGCCCAACCGAAGGAGATCGGTATAAAAGAAGGAATAAAGAGGCACTTGATGGGCGTGGAACACTAGATTAGGGGTTCTAGACAATGCTGAAAAAAAGCGCCAAGAAAGCCACAAAGAAACTATTTCAAAAAGTGCCAGAAAATAACGTTCGTATGGACGCCCAACAAGAAAAAAAAACACTTCTGTGAAACATGAGAGAAAAAAGCCCCGACAAAGGCCCCGGGAGCAGAAACTACTCGTAAAACCCCAAGATGGCCGATCCTAGGCAGAAGAGCTGCAGTATTTCAGGGGAAATGTAAGGTCCGAAGAAACCAATACTGCTATTGAAGTACACACTGGTCAAATTTGGAGCAGATGCCGACAATAAAGAAGCATTTTGCGGCGCAGTAAAGAAAATCCTGGGCAAAAGTGCAACTGTAGCCTTACCCAAGCCGAAAGTAACGATCAAAATAAGAGACATTGATTGCATTACGGACCAAACTGAGGTGGAAGAGGTCATCTAAAGGGAGTTTGCTACTGTGGCTAGGTTCAAAAGGAAGCTCGCACCAGAAAACCGTAGGGAACAACGCATGTCCATCATTGACTTGACCGAAAAGGATGCCAAAAAATTCTGAATAAGGGCAAAGTAATTGGTGGATTGTCTGCAGGATATGGTGAGGAGCAGTGCATCTTCAACGCTTCAAATGGCTTGGCTATGGTCACACCACACACAGTCACACACACTGTATCCTTTGCAAGGATGCTGGTCCACGTCTGGATCTTGGGGACGCCTCGGGATCAGAAAAATGTCAGATTTCCCAGGGAGCCTTAGTCAAGGCGATATCAGAACTTCGATGACGCGGATTCAGCAGCTAAACCTACCAAAAACTACTTGAATCACTTTTTGCTGCCGAGTGACCAACACCACGTTAAAAGTTCGGTATAATGGTATCCTGATAAAACTGGTTCTGCGGCCATCTGGGTTCGGAACGGTGATTTACAGGCGGAGAGCTGTGGACGCGATATGATTTCATATGGATTCGATGCTCAGGAATCACCCTTTTTAATATGTGTCTCACGCGAAACGCTAATGCATTGTAGGATGCTGTTTCGAACGCAGTCGGCAACGTGCTCGTTGCGAGAGACTTCAACGCCAAACCAATTGGACGCGGCATGCCTCAAGCAGATCCGCGGAGAAAACAAATACTAGAAATGGTGGCCAAGATGGGGCTCGTCGTACAAAACTCCGGAAAAATGCCGAATTTCCACCGTATTGGCTGCAAAGGAACTATTCCAGACGTGGCATTTACGTCGGAGGCTTTAGTATGGAGAATGCACAATTGACGAGTACTAGAGAACTACTCAGCCAGTAATCATCAGTACATTCTGTTTGAGATCAGTGATGTTATCTCTCAACACCGATGCTCTCGACCTTCTATTATTCGGTGGAGCTTTAGAAGAATGAGTTCGTCAAGATGCTCACGGCAAGTGCTCCACTGCAGGGTGATTCGCAGGGGACAGAAGAACTGGTGGCTCAAGACGCGGTGAACTTAATTATGAGCATAATCATGGCTGCTTGTCTATGCTCCGTTAAAACCTAAGAGCGGTAAGCCTCTACTAAACTGGTGGTCAATTCAAATCGTAGGTAAGTGAAGAGAATGTCACACGGAACCATGATGAGCTGAGAAACTGGGTAGCAGCATAAAAGTTGGCCAGAAAATGTCTACGGAAACGAATTAATAACAGAGAAACCCACTGCTGCATCTAGTGGACAATGTTAGCAAGGATCTATGGGGCCTTGACTACAAACCAGTCATGTGGAGCTCATTCTAAACTATCTTCACTAGCCATGTTGTGGAAATTCTTCCTATTGTGTTTCAGGTCTTGCTTGGCCGACTGCAGTGCTGACCGAAATTAAATTGTTTTGTTCTATTGCGCATAGATTTTCATTCGCCAATTGTTAGTGTACAGGTACACATCGTTAAAATTTTTTTGCAGATTGCTCTGAACTATTGTAGCTTTTCGATCAGCTATATATATGATCAGGTCATCAGCAAATGCTACCCATAAATGCGTTGGTGAGACACTAAAATCAAAGCCGCTCAACAGCTTGCGAATGAATATTGAGAAAAGCAGAGGCGCAGTAACAGTTCCCTGTTGTTGACCATTCAAAACCTTGAAGTCGCGTATCGTCTTCAGATTTCCATCAGTGACAACAAATAATTTCTCGTATAACATATTGCACATCATGGCGACAAGGTGTCTGGGGAGCCTGCCCTGAAGGAGTTTAAAAACTAGTCCATCTAACCACACCGTATCGAAAGCTTTCTCCATATCAATGAAGCACATTCCAACACATTCTCTATCATTAAGTTTCCAAGAGTGCTGAGGTTACTTTCATTATTGTATTTATGATCGGATCCCTGGCAGGAAAAACAAATTTGCAGTTCCGCGTCAACTCATATTTCTCAATATGGACGTTCAATGCTTTATTTAGTATCGCTTCACACACCTTGCTGATGTTAGGCAGCAGGATGATTGGGCGATAGCTTTTGGGGCATGAAGATTCTTTTCCTTTCTTCAAGATCAGAAATACCTTAGCCTGTTTCCACTTATTTGGGAAATAAGAATTGCTCAACATGTTGTTGAACCATTAAAAAAATTTCTAATAGCAGCCTCAGGCAAATGCTAGAGAAATCTTATTTGAATGCCACCAATACCACCTGATTATTTGTTGTTTATCCTGCTAAAGATGAAGCACAAGTCTTCATAGCTGACAAAATAGTCAATAAAATTTATCTCAGTATGAGAGTTCAGGCTTGATTTGAAAACGGAAACTTTTGCTTCAACGACCTCTGAAAATATTTCATTCCCTCTTTCAGCGTTTGGTAAATGGACTAATTCAAAAAGTGTTCCAATCAGGGCAAGTTTCGGCAATCTTTCACAAATAATACTGTTTCCATTCCTACCCGGAGTTGTGCTACCAAGTTTGATACCAGCCCAATCGAGAAGATTTATCTCATCACAAGCAATTTCAAGATTCGATACCTTCACTCCAGACCTATTCACTTTCATGAAAACATCATTTCGGTACTGTCGGCTAATACCCCTCAGTTTTTCCGCCGATTGATTGTTGACCTCACTCCTGAAGCATGAACGGATTAAGTTCTGGACATTCTTCAGGTGTGCTTTCTAGAAAGCCAACGAGGGATGGTTGTAGTCCGAAAATCGCCGATAAATATTGTTAACACGTGTGATAAGGCTTTTCAACCTTTTTTGCTGTGCGATGGTTGGTGCTTCATATCTTTCCATATTGTTTCGATGTTTAATCTTGGGAACTACTTTCTCAGTGGTTTCCAACGTCAGCTTCGCTAACTTTGAGAAATAGAGATCTTATTTTTATTCCTGTCATTACGAACCATTGAGCAATAGTTGCCATCATTAGAAGCAGGACATTGCTGCTAGTGATCTAGATTAGACTTCTTTTGAAACATTCCCCAGGCCGTTTTTTTTTAATTCAACCGATGATTTTCCCTTTGACGACTGATTTTCATTACGATTGCATTATGGTCGCTATCATAAGAAAGCGCCTGAAGTTTCCGTTGAAGACTATTAAAACTGAATTCAAGTCTTGTATCAGGAATGCAGTGGTCGAAACATGAATTTGTCTAAGGGTACGTTGGAAACTCCGATCCAAATAGATTGCACCCGTATTCAGTTTGTTTCTTTGTTATTCACAATTTATTTTTCTTCTTAGCCCTACAGCCCCTTTTGGGCCTTCGCTTAGAGATAGTTAGAGTATCTCATTTTCATGATCTAATGTATCGGCACTCCACAGGGTGATATGATCATTATCACGCTTTGGTCGTGTGTCTGTCCACCCAGCTACGATACGTTCTGATTTTGAATCAGCACGTATCATAACTGAACAGGCTTATAGTCCGTCCAAAGAACCCCTCGAACGAATCTCGTTGACGCCAACGAAACTTGAACCAGAGACCTTCGGCTTACGGGCTCAGTGCTCCAACCACTAAGCCACGCGGACTATTATACACAATTTACTATACTATTTTAGATCATTGGTGGCCATGATGTATGCCGCGCATTAAGGTCACCAGCAAGCATATAGTAACCATGCAGCCTGTTCAATTCAAATATTTCAAACAAGGAATTGAGCTCCTTCTTGAACTTGAGAACATTTCGACCAGTTGCATAGGCAGAGATAATGAAGAAGTTATCTCTATCAGGCAGTGAAATTTTGATAACGGACACTTCAAAAAACTCAATGGTTTTTAATTCGATTTTATCAATATTTTGGAAACAATAGGGTGTTCTGACTAATATCCCGGTGCTCTATCATCGTTCCCCCTATCGTTTTTACAAATCCAAAATCCTAGAATATCATGGAGTGCCATAAATTGAGGTGAATTTCAGTGAGAAACATGATGCCACGCTTTCGCTTACCAATGAATTCAAGGAGATAGTCACGACGATCAGAGAAACAATGGAGTTGATGTTGATTGAGATGAGATGATGTCTATCCATGGGAATGTGACTGGATGACAAACTATTTTGATGAAGATTGGCATAAACGTTGAAAAACGAAATTGATTCTTTTGTCTTGCTTATTGATTCTTTCCGAAAGAGATTCAAGTTCTTCGTAAACCTTGAGAAGCAGCTCATTATTGCGACATACATTACCAGCGTCGTAACTATACTATCTGGAGCCCGTGGCAAATTCTTTTGATGGGGCCCTATCAGTAAAATTCGTCACATTGTATTACGTTAATTTTAATAAACTACGTAAGTAGCAATCCAACCCTAATAACAATTTTATTTTCAAGAGCATGGTTTATACATTTACATTCATTCAGATTCACCAGACTATATACCTCTCACTGCTGGGCATAGGCCTCCTCTCTTAGGCGAGGGGGAATGGGCTATAGTCCTCACGCTAGCCCAATGTGGATTGGAGACTTCACATTCATCTTCCATTCGCTAGCTTTTCGGTGAAGGAATAATATTGTGAGGAAACCTGCATACATTTGCAATGAAATAAAAATAATAATTTAATTTCAATAAGATATTTATTAAGAAAAATCTTTTTTTCGAGCTTTCTGTTCATCAAAGTTTAAAGATCGGGCCATCGAATTTTCAATTGACAGAATAGCTAAGTAACATGACCTTTCTTGTCCCATTTGAGTTTCTTAAATAGGTTTTTTTTTTAATTTTAGTCTTGAAAACGATCGTTCAGCACTAGCTGTAGTCAAAGGAATTGTAACAAATAACATTAATGCAGTGCATACTTCAGGAAAGCTGCAGGACATAAAATAATTTTTTATTATTGAAAAATCAGCTAGGTCTCTTATACAAGAATATTATTCTATTTCGTCTTTGAAAGTGGACCGAAAACTGAGAATTTCCCTGGCAAATGATTCAGATATGACTTTTTTAATATATAAACAAATTCATTTAAAACTTGCAAAGTTGAAATACTGAAATTTGAAACAATTTCGTTCATCGGAAGGAAACGCGATTTCAGTTGATTAATAATGATGTTCACTCTGAGCAAACTTTCCGGATCTTGGAGACGCTCATCTTCGCAAGGCTCGTCAAAATGACGTTTAACCTTCCCCTGACGAGTTTTGGAAAATCCAGGGGTGGTGGACCATTTTTCTGCTACACTATTTGCATCCATTTTTAGGTCTTTGTAAAAATTTTTTTTACAAAGACCTACTAGTTTCGCGACCTGTCTGTCCGTCTGTCTGTTTGTCTGTCCGTCTGTCCGTGCGTCACAGCTAATTTCCTCAGAAACTATGGAAGCTAGAATGCTCAAACTTTGTGAAAAGGTCAGAAGTGATGGTCTCTCAAAAGTTAAGGCCTTGACAAAAATTTAAAAAATGTTTAAGGGGGTCCCCCCTAATAACGATTTTACCCTTAAAAATTTTTTTTAATCAAAGGTAGTCGAGTGGGGTATCAAATGAAAGGTTTTGATTAGAACTTTTAGAATCTGAAATAAAAAAATCATTTGATGAATTAGGGGGTCCACGGGAAGGCAAAATGTACCCAAAATTTGGGTCCCCCCTCTCGCGATTGGACACCTTTCAGCCGGAAAATCTGAAAATTATCACGAATGTGGACCTTTATGAGTACAAGGGCAACAAATACCTTAGAAATCGAAATTCACTCAGCCTTGTTAATAATAGTATGATTTGTAGATTTTACATTTTTGCCCATAAAATCAAAACGGTACCTTTAAACTTCTTGAAATTTTGCAATTATATAGACTGACATAAGATATATACGTTCACAAAATTTAATTGAGATCGAATCATAATCAAGTGAGTTATAGCCATTTCAATTATATGGAATTACACCAACAATAACACGTGTTTATGGTTGATATAGGGTTTTCCAATAAGAGGTGTTATTTTGATATTAAAAGAAAAATGCCATTATAAAGAAAAAAATATGCCGTTAATATTAACAACTAACATTGGGCAAATAACCACTACGACACGCTTACAGGACCATATCCTCTTCATGAAATTTTCCATAACCAAATCGCAAAGTGGCTGCCCTATGTCCTCGGTAGCCTCACGAATTTCATCTTTGAGATCTTGAATCGATGCTGGGCTATTGGCGTAGGCCTTCTCTAACACGTGGCTCCAAAGAAAGAAGTCGCAAGGTGTTAAATCACAAGATCTATTCAAAATAACACCTCTTATTGGAAAACCCTATATATATTTAAAATTGACTAAGGCACTTTTATTTTCTTTCAATTTTCATGAAAATTTAAGGAATAGTGTTTAACTTGAACATGTTCAATCGGCCGAGCATTCAGAAAAATCACTTAAGCTAGATTAAAATGGCGGCTGCACTGTGCTTATGAGAGAAATTGTGCATCTTTTGTATAAATTTGAACGATTTCATATCCAAGTATTGGATGAATAATTCAAGTTATCGATTCACGCCATTAGAAAACTTGTTTCTAACCCTAGGATGTTTTCAAAGACCTTCTGGTAGGAGCACTCTCCTGCTTACTCAACTTGTTAAATTTACAAATTCATGTCGATACCTTTTTAATTCTTCTAGACAAATTTTCAAATGTTTTAAGCCATTTAAAAATCGGTGGCTTCAGACTGAAGTGCTTTAGAGGCTGCATCGGTAGTTTGTAGATTGTTGCAATGGAAAACCAATAACATAATAAAATTGTAGTTTTCAATCTTCTTCTTGAATGAAATATCTTCATTTCTTTCATCTGATTTGCAATTTGATAGAATTGTTTTTGTTAGCGCTTTTTAGACTTCAACAAACCGCACTTTTAAAGCAAAAACAGCATCATAACGTCCTGCCCATCTAGTAGGGTTTAATGTTTTTTATGTTATTGAAGTCGAAGACTCACTTTCTTTATTAGATATAAAATTTATTAGATATTCCTTTTTTTGATACTATGCTCAAATTATAAATTTGTTGAACTTTATCAAAAAATTTTGAATATCAATAACCTCTCTCACTGCATCATTGAGTACTAGTTTTAAGTTATGAGCATCACAGGGAACATCTACGGCATTTGGCTCGACATCTTTTATGAGTTTTTGAGCTCCACCATAAGTCCCTTTCATTGTGTTAGCACCATCATATCCTTGTCCTCGGCACTTATTTAGAAGAATATTTATGTTATTTATGGATTTAATAATTTTCTTGGACATTGGCTAAGGCAGTTTGATCCTCAACTTCATGAAATCCTAAAAATGTCTCTTTAATGACAAGTGCCTTTGGGATCCCATTACCATCTTTTTCGATCATACAATAACGGTAAAGTTCACACATTTGATAAATTTTTGAAATATCTTGAGTTGTATAGAATATGATAGAGTAGAATCGTGCGGGATTTATTTCATTTATGAGTGCATTTTCCGCTTTTAGAACCAGAACAGAAATTAGCTCATGTTGTTTTTTTGGACTTTTACTTGGCCTTTTAGTTTACTAAACAATTCTTGTAAAATCGGGTCGTATTTTCGTAACAACTCAACAATACTTAAAAACTTTCTTTGGAGCTTGGATCACTGCTATCTGCATTTTCTCTGTGGCCTCGAAAGACTAAATTACTCATTGAAAGTGTCAGAGTAACATCAAGGAGTCTAGAAAGTACTTGGTACCAAAAATATTTTTTCTTTTTTGATCGTGGACTCTTGCTCTTCATCGAGTGTTCCATGTAGCCACCACTGTTATACGTTAGACACGAATCCAGATGAATTTTCGATGTCTGATGACTTTCTATGGCTTCTACAATATGTTTCCAGTTGTCATAGCCCTCAATCTAAACATTTTGTATTTTTTTAGATGCCCGATTTGCAAATAACCAACACGATTCACAATATGCCTTCTGAAGTATTACAGAATTGGATAGCCATATACGTTCAAGTTTCACGCCAGACTCGGAAACAATATAGTAATGTTTTTCTAGAAAAGATGTACTCGTATTGTTACTATCTTTTAAGAAAGGGCCCTAAGGCTTACAGCTTTTCACTTGATCAGTTAGCTCTTTAAAATTACCCTTTTCAGAAACACACGGTGAAGATACAATATTGTTCATGCTAAAATATAATTCTCTTTGATTTTTGCAAGTACCTTGTTGTGGTTGTTCTGTATCTGGATAGACACTGGTGTTGAGTGCTACATCTGATACACTTTTAGTAAGGCCCAATTCTTCACTTTTGATGCACTGTTCACTCGAGTTTTCATTATTAAAGTCATAATTCTTCAAGTACTGACTAATTTTAGGTAGCTTTTTATTTTTTTCTTCAGTCTCCTTCTTTCTCTTTCGTTTTTCACCTACACTTAAATATTTTCTGGAACTAGACATTTTAATATCTAACTTTCTAAATCAACTTTACTTTGTCACCATTGGCAGTTTCAATAAAATAACAAATACGAAAAATCAAAGATACAAATGACCAATTGTCAAAACAATCACACAAAGAATACGCCATCAGTAGAGCCCCCATAAAATTTGGGATTCCCCTAACGAGCTAGCAACACAATGCTAGGTCGTCCCAGTGGCAGCGACATGAAAAAAATACTTTCTTGGTTAACAAAATGAGGGAGTTCCACGCTTCCAACGTACCGCGACAAAAAATGTAGAAACCAATGGATGTGTAATAAAATTGATCAACATCTTTTTGTTTACGATGTGTTGAAATGCTTAACGATTAACTTAAAATTGTATTATGGTCTTTAGTTGCCTCACTTTAATGGATTTTAAGCAGAACTTAAATAAAAAAATACTTTTCAATTAAAACAAAATACTCAGGTACAATGTTAAAAACTATTTCTGAGCTCGCGGCCTCTTGTGCCCAGGGCCCTCTTGGGTTGGAGCCCACTGGCATTTGGCCAGCCCTGCCACCCTATAGTTACGCCACTATACATTACTTACATTATTTTGTAATTTACATTATTGTCTGCTGGTCCTCAAGCAGCCAGTGCAAATGAAACGGAGCTGTACGATGTTACACTACGGTGTGCTTGTGTTTGCTTTGAAATAAATTTTAGTTTTGCATCTTGATATCGGGGGCATCCTCAATATGATTCTGAATGACCAAATGTACCGCAGATAAAACAGTATGAGTTTTCTTTTGGTTCCATCTGAGGCAATTAGCACTACCCGGGGGCATGAACATCTTTATGTTTAACTCACTGATAGTGTATGGTGCGAATTGCAGCTGAATGGCCAAATCGTTGACACTTGTAACACTGGTCAACCTCATTTTTTGGAGACGCTGCCAAATCACAACATTAAGTTCATGTATCTTACCTTTTGTAGGGCACTTAGACTGCTATCGTTTGAAATTTGTACCAAATAAAATGGTAACATTTTGCCTTTAATAGTTGATCTCCTTGTTGGAAAATTTTTTATCACTAGTGAATTAGATAGCTCCTGTAACATTTCTGTACTATTCACGATACTCTATTGAAACCAGGCATATCTGTCTGTCCGTCTGTTTGTCTTTGTCACAGCAGTTTTTCTCTGAAATTATAGCAGTTACAGACATCAAACTTTGCAAGTGTTTCAAAAGTGTTGACCACTTGAAAGTTTGGATATCCATAAAATTCCCAATGATCTGAAAGAGGGGGTTCCTCTCTCAGAAGGGGAGCCGCAAAAGCTTTTTTAACAAAGTTGGTCGTATCGAGTGTAAATGAAAGGTCTTGATGATGAACTGCCCAAAACTGGTTTTAAAACAATGTTACCAGCTTTCTGGAGTCAAGGGGGAGGGGAGATACACGAAACATGTGTGTCCTCTGCCTTAAGATTCGAAACTTGTGAAGCGAAAAATTGGAAAATATCACGGGGGTAGGTCTTTATGAGTACAACACCAACAAATTCCTCAGAAGCGAAATTCACTCAGCTTTGTTAATAATAGTGTGATCATTGGATTTCACATTTTCTCCAATAAAATCGTATAGAATCCTAAAAATAGACTTAAAAAGCTCTGTTGGGAATTCCGGCGTACCGACTTTCTCCCATTCGCAACTTCAAATTGCCACCGTAACATTTCCACCTTCCTTTGGGCACTCTTACCTTTTCCTCTGTGTATTCATTTATTTTTATTAAAATTTTTCCGATTTCCCTTTAATTTTTATTTCCGCATCATCACAATTCTACCCTTTTCCCTTATTTCCAACTACAAAACAAAAATATATATACTAATAATTTCAATTTTCCCACTAACAACATTCCATTCATTAATTCCCACTAACAAAAATTTCATTCAACACCTTTTCCCTAACAAAACCTAATTCTTTCCTTCATACTAACTAATTCAATTCCCACTAACGAATTTCATATTTTTATAGTAACAAAAATTTATTCACGTTTCCCTTTTAACAAAGTTCCATTTCATGCCCATCAAGAAAGAGTTGGAGTTGCTAATCTGATGAATGGGAAATCGATAAGACAGGGCTCCATTGGTTGCGTTGCAAGTTCTCGACCGGGGGTCTGCTGGAATCCTGGGTTCAAGTTCCCCGAGCGCAGGGAAGCACTCTTTTTGGGGTATTGGCAAAATCAATAGTTTCTGTGTATATATATGCGCCACTTTGCATTCAATCAAGCGCTTCTTTGATTATGAAAATTGCCATATATGCAAAACAATAGATATTATTGTGTTTGTCGATACGGAAAAAAATGTGTGGGCAGCGGAATCGAGGTATAATGAACTTCGATTACGTTACGCAGATGCAGCACTCGATATTGGACTTGGTGAATAAAAGGAAGTTATTTAATTTTCGGTGTCGAGGTGATTTTTAGAGTTAGAATTCGGAGAATAACAGTGTTGACTTTGGGGAGGAATTTTGCCTTTTCTTTTGCGATAGTGTGTGGTGTGACACGGAACATATATTAAGATTTGGATAGCGTGATTCACTAGCTGAAGGGGGATTGATTTGAAGATTCGCTTGTGAATGGTGATTAGTGGAATAAAACAAAAGGAATTTGTTTATAGCAATTAGACGTGTAATTGCAGTGTGGTGGGAAATGAACTTCTTCGGAAAGGTGAAGTTAGTGAGAGTTTGTGTCGAACTTATTAAATGATATAATAAAAACTATGTGCAGAGATTAATTATTCAGAAAAAAAACAAAAAAACTAATTTTGTTGGTTTGTGGAGAGGACCAGGTGCCTTATCGTGAATTTTTCTGCGAGTACGCTTGTACGACGGATCGGAAAGCTGAAAGTGGCCGTTGCGTTTTTAGTTTTTTTTGTTATCTTAACTTTAAAATCTGATTTTCAGTGGCCCCACGCTTCTTTTTTTTTTGTATTTTACCGGGCACTCGGAGTTCTGCAAGGAAAGAAGTAAGTATCAATCTGGTATTTTGTTTCAATATTTTGCAAATTTTATTATTTTACAGTAGCTTGTTTTATTGTATTTTTTTAAATATTTTATCGAATTAGTTTATTGTGTTATATTTTAGTTTATATTCTTTTGTTTGAATCCCCAAAGGGGCTTTTAGTCATTTTTGACATTCCTGCAAAGTTTTTGATTGTGATTAGAATTGTTGGATTAAATAAAACGGCCATGTCATATTAAAACCATCATCTTTCATTTCTCAAGATGACCATCCCCTTTCCCGTCCTTTTCCCTCCGTGTTGGTGTTTTCTATGTAAAGTGGCTCAGCACGAGCAGAGGGTGCCCCGGAAGACCCACGTGACGACTGAGCGCTAGCCGGCCTCAGTATGCCACCCCGGGCTACACACCCCTCTGCTAATACTTAATGTCTGCAACTGCGGTGACTTCCGTGGTTGCAACAGCTCCTAACACTCCGTATATTCCAAGAAAATCGAATCACATTCATTGAAGTTATAGCCGATTGAAATTTTTTTTAATTACAACAACAACAGACAGTGCGGTTTTGATTTGATCTTCTTAACATTTTCAAATAAGATGAATAACACAAATATTTTTGGAAATTCATGATATAAATGGCTTGTATTACACTGCAGCAAAATGGTAATCGTTGAAAATGGAGCAACAATTTCTGTCAAACATGTACATCTCTTTGATGTATTTCTTAACTTAATTCGTTGTCGGTGACTACATATCGTAAGTTGAATACAAAACCCTTCTGACAGAAGCTTAGGTTAGTCCAACCAACTTGTTTTATATTGAGCTCCCCAAGTATTAAAAAAATTTTTCTTTGACCCACCCTCTACTTTAAGTTGTTGTGGGCTCGTTTATTACTCTAAGAAATTATTATTTATTAATATATCTGATTATTTTAGGTGTCATTCATTTCAAAAATAATGTTTATGGACATTCACTTTACTTCACATTTCCGTAAAATATTTCATTGATGAATGTTTTGCGGATTTGCCTTTCGACGTTGGATCCGGATCTTATCAATGGAATTTCTAATGCAAACTCGTATTTATGAAGAAATCGCTCTTACGAATGAAATGGGCAACATTTTCTTGATTAGTTAAGTTGAATTTATAATAGGAATTATTTTATTTACATTTGCAAAATCTGATGAGCGTAAGCGTAATACATTGTTTGATTAGAATAGATGTTTTGATTGACGTGTAAAGGTCAATGCTGCAAAAATAAATCTGTTGTCCAGATGTGGAAATTGAAAATTAATTCAAAAGGCATTTCGTAGAATTACATGCAATTAGGGGAAAAGGGGATATTAATTGAAATACTTTTTTTTTTAAAAATAGTTCAAAATTCATGAGTGCGTTTTAATTACATTGTATCATTTTTAACATTATTGTTTGAATTGGTTTTTAAGGATGTCTGAAAACATTAGAAAATACCTTATTCGAATCGATAGCTAGAGAAGCAAGAATTCTAAAACAAACCAGTTGTGACAGCAGAAGAGTGCTCCTGCCAAGAGGGTTTAGGGGTTTTCCCAGTGTTTTGACACCATTGATAATAACATCAATGTTACAAACCATTTCAAAAATTTTCATCAAGCCTACTTCATATCTATGGTATTTACATCCTTTGCAAAAGTGTATCTTCACAGTATCACGTGTTGTTGTTGTCATTGTTAAATTTTCGATCAGCTGTTACTTAGGGATGGGACAGCTAAGGGAAATATTAAAAACACCGCATAATCACTATGTTTATTACTCTTATTAATTTATGGCACGTACGAGTATGTCATTAATCTAATTGAGGCATAATTGGGAAGGCTAATTATTCTCATAAAACAAACAAATGTGAATTTCCTCCAGGTCTTCATTATCCACGCCAACGTCCACAGAGCTGGCAGCCTACCCAAGGTTCTGACGATGTCAAAAAATTGTGGTTTACACAATTACAATATAAACAAATGGCATCTTCATCAATGCTCTTTTGTATTTTGCCGGAGCGTTTGGTCTTGTTTTTATTTTTAAGCAGTCCTTTTGAGGCAAGGATCATTAGGATTGGATGTTTTTCCATTTTGGGTAATTATGAATGGTATTCCTCGCCGGTATTGTTTCCTTTTTTCAGTTCGTTGAACAGAAGCAATTGGCAAAATATCACTAGGGGATGAACTTTCGAAGTTGGACGTCAGATCACGGCACGCTGCACAAATGGGAGCTTTAGGAGAATAAGAACATCCAGGTTCAAAGGGTGTTTTATCTACTGTTGGTGTGACTGGCTCATAACATTCGGTGATTAACTCGGTTTCAGGTGGAGTGGAAGATGTCGTTGTAGCTTCAGGTTATGTTGCAAGAGCTTCAGTATGAGCAGTTATACAAATGTGACTGTTGTTGTTAAGGACAGACATGGTACTGCTCCAGATTGAAGACCTCCTTCTTCTGATACCCTTTGTTGTTCTACATTCGACGAGCCTGCAATAATTTGTATGTTCGTGGTCTGACCAGAAATCGGCATCAGTAAAATTATGTTGGTTATATGGTCATATCTCACATTTTCTGAATGTTTTAATGGTGGTAGACATTGTACCAACTATTTCACTTATTTGAAATACAGTTACCACACGTCCAGGATGTGATCTCAACCAACGTATAACATCATAATAAGTGCTGAGTGGCATCAGAAATGCAACGTCTACAGGGTGCGTTTAGAAGTGTAGGGAGGAGGAAAGCAAAGTATAATTACTCCATTTTCACGAGCTAGATTAATCACTTCCGAATTTTGAGTGTGACTCACATGACCATCTAGCAGCAGCAATACGTGGTTATTAGGAGTAGCTCCGGAAAATTTGATGAGGTTTTTGAACCATGTCAAAAATATTTCTGAAGTTATCCAGCCTCGACGATTGTGAACTGCTGTAGTAGTTGGTGGAAAAATCATCAGTGGGGGAATGTAGTTTCCAGCAGCGTTAAAACATATTTTAACTGTGATAGCCTGTCCTTGTTCAGCAGATAATAACGAACCCACTTGTTTTGGTTCTTTTATAGCTAATCCTTGCTCTTGGTTTTAAAAACAATGGAAATTTCAGTTTCATCGCAGTTTCATATTTTATCAGGGGTCAATCCAAACTTATTATAAATATCTCCGAGCAACTGATAGAATTTACATTCGGCCACTTTGTTGAATCCTATTGCTCTAGCTGCTGATGTGGCTTCAGGTTTGCGAATTGATAATTTTGTTGAGATTTTAAAAAACTTTTGAGCCAATCAATGCCTGCCATTTCCTCATCAGTATTAAAATTGTGTGTCTTTCCACTTTTAACTGCAAATTGATGTGCTAGACGTCTCAGTTCGATAGTTGTTAGTTCTAAAAGACGCTCTTCCATATATTTCAGATATGCTTTTATTTCATCTTCTTCTTTAGGTGTAAATATAGTTTTTCCAGGCCTAAAGGTAAACCAATAGTAACTTTACCACCTGCCTTCATTTTCTTAACATATCGCTCTAAAGTAGTCTGCGGCATTATGTATGCAAAAACAGTTTCTTTGTATCCCATCTCTTTGCATAAAACTTTATCTATAGCTGTTTTCATAGCATCTGTCGAGCATTCTCCTCTTTTGGTTTTTTTCTTGTAAGTACGTATCATGATTTTACTTAAAAAATAATAAACCAATGTTATCTATTTAGAAATTTAAATGAGCCCAGACCCACAACCCCTTTTTGCTCCAATGCTCTATCATACTCCACACCCAATACCCCATCTTACCTCAAAAGGTAAGTTTGAAAAAAAAAATTTCACAAATAAAATGTTTTACGGATTCATATAAATAACATACCATTGTAGCAACCACGGAAGTCACCGCAGTTGCAGACATTAGGAATTAGCAGAGGGGTGTGTAGCCCGGGGTGGCATACTGAGGCCGGCTAGCGCTCAGTCGTGTCGTGGGACTTCCGGGACACCCCCTGCTCGTGCTGAGCCACCTTACATAAAGAAACTAACACGGAGGGAAAAGGACGGGAAAGGGGAGGTCATTTCAAGAAATGAAAAATATGGTTTCTAATAGGACATGGACGTTTATTTAATTCAAACAAAAACAAAAGGAAAAAATTCTAAAAGTGAAATTTACAAATTTTAACTCCCCGTTTTACAATTTATGTAAGCAAAATACAATTTATTAACAAGAAAAAAAAAGAAAATTATTAATTTGAGACAAAAACTAACAGTATATTTATACAAAAAAAATTCAAATAGTTACTTACACTTTCCTTGTTGAACTCCGAGCGCTCGGCGAAGAACAAAAGAAAGAAATTCGGGGCACCTGAAACTCAAACTTCAATTTAAAAATTAATGTGAACAAAGTCCAGAAATTAAAGCACTGAACGGCCACTTTTCGCAAGACGCTGATTCCACTTTCTTCACCAATTCACTACCCTTCATCTAATGGGATACTTTTGAATTCAACAATTTGAATGTTTTTTTCACAAAGTGCTTCACGGAAACTTTACTCTTCCTTTTTTTCGTTTTCCTTCTCGTTTGTTTTTTTTATTAAATCAAATTAGGACACTTTTATACTTTACTTTTAAATGCCCAATACTACAGTTAAAATTTTAATCCGCAGTATACGTTTTTTTCTTTCTTATTTTTTGATTTTATTTTCTACACAATTTCGGATTTGAGCCGTTTTGGACCATTTTTATTCCCGATTCACTCCACAAACTACGTTTTTATTTCCTCTTAAATTCACACTTAGCTCCACTCGCATACGCCACAAGCAAAATTTATTAGTTTTTATCTTGAATTTCCCACGTTTATAATTGAATTCAAATTCAAAATCACACGTCTTCACAAAATCAATATTTAGTCCTCTTCTTCTTTGTAAACTCCAAAACCGAATCTTTTTCTCCTCGAATTCCCAATTCCGCACCGCCAAACACAATTCCTCTTATCTCCTAGTCAAAGACTAACTCCTTTTTTCCCCAATTTTTAACACCTCCAAAAATCAACTTTACCGCGCACCGGAAACACCCTTCTCTTCTCCAAATCAAAATCTGACTCCTCAATTCCAACCACTTAATTTTCACCTTCCACGTTCATCCCATTCGATCCCGCAATCCCTTTTTCCAATTACCGCTGCCGCATCTGGGTAACGTAATCGAAGTTCATTACACTTCGATTCCGCTACCCACACATTTTTTTGTTCCCGTATCGACAATCACAATAGTATCCATCCATTGACTTGCATATATGGCAATTTACATCCCCAAGAATCGCTTGATTGAATGTAAAGTGTCACATATACATTACGAAAACTATTGATTTTGCCGATACCCCAAAAAGAATACTTCCGTGCGCCCGAGAGAACTTGAACTCAGGGTTCCAGCAGACCCAAGATCGAGGACTCACGACGCAGCTAATGGTGCCATGGATTGTCGATCTCCCATTCATCTCATAAGCAAGTTCAACGATGCATTTGGGCATGAGATTGAATTTTGTTAGTGAATCAGTGAATTCATTTTTGTTAGTATAAAAAAAATAAAATTTGTTAGTGGGAATTGAATTAGTTAGTATTAAGGAAGGAATTAGGTTTTGTTAGGGAAAATGAATAGAATGAAATTTTGTTAGTGGGAATTGATAAATGGAACGTTGTTAGTGGGAAAATTGAAATTATTAGTATGTATTATTTTTTCGTAGTTGTTAATAAGGAAAAAGGTTAGTATTGTGATGATGGGGGAGTAAAAATTAAAGGGAAAATGGAAAAATGTAAAAAAAAATAAATAAATTTATAGAGGAAAAGGTAGGAGTGCCCAAAGGGAGGTGGAAATATTACGGCGGCAGTTGAAGTTGCGAATGGGAGATAGTCGGTACGCCGGTATTCGCAACACCATATCAAAATAAACAACACTAGTAAACAAAGATCAAAAAGACATAAGTGGGGTGATCATAATTACCTTAAAATAATGACGTTTGACCATTGCGCAAAATTAGATCGGCGAAACGTTAAACCAGTTTTCCGTTTGTAAATGAAAGACGTGTGCACTGCCATTCACAGTTTCTTTCGCACTGGCTTTTGGTCGAATCAGGCTTCCTATTGGCTTATTGCTTTCTATTCACAAACGTCTAGTTTCTTGTATGTGTGCGGTACCCCGTCTTACCTCGATACCCTGTGATGGACAATTTCAAAACATTCAAAATGTACGAAATACCAAAAAACGCGCTTATACGCTTATCAAAAATAGAGCATTGAGAACGTAGTGAGATCGTCAACCAAAATCTTGGGAGAAAATCAATGTTGCCTAGTGAATTGTAAAAGTAACTAGCAGATTATGTTCTAGAAATGGAGAACTATGAGTTCAGTTTTACACGAAGACACACTTGATCTTCGGCTTGTCAGCTTGCACAGAGAAATCATATAGATCACTCTTTTTCAGCATCTAATGAGTCTCACGGAAGAACATTGTTGAGATAATTTCTCAAACGCCATCCTAATTCATCTCTTTGCTGTCCAGCAGGAACATCAATTGCGAGACTGAGAAGCTTCAGTAAGAAAAATGTTGTGCGTTTTTTAACTTATTGGAAATCTATATGGATGTATTGCAGTATGCCGCGGCCAATATTTACAATGTGGATGAAACTGGTATTTCCGTCATACTGTCCAAATTGCCCACGGTAGTATCACATAAAGGCAAGACGCATATAAGTTCTATAACGGCCACAGAATGGTGATCGACAATCACGTGGGCAATTCGTATGAAAGCAGGTGGTTATTTTATCTCACCAATGATAATTTTGCCGCGAAAACGAGACAATCCCCTACTGATGAAAGGTACTTCACTGGTTCAATTCGTGCTTGCCATTCATCACGATGAATCCAACTAGAACCCTTTAAACAATGGCTCAAACATAATTTACAGCATGTGAAACCTACTGCTACATCACCAATTCTCCTCGTTTTTTTTTGTGGTTGGGAGGTAAATACCAGTTACGCACGGAGTGTAGGCCTCCCATACTCACAAGAAGGTGATTGGACTACCAACTAAACAGCTCTACTGTCTCTCCGAGAACCTAGTCTGGAACCGTTTGACACATAATTCCGGGCTAGGTCTCGTTTTGTTACGCCGTGAGGCACCTTCATACTGGTGGATCCCTCGTCTGGCGGGAGTGTAGAGGCGAAGAGCAATTGCCAGACAAGCGATTCCCCCGCCCCAACACCCACGGGTGCTGTGAATCCCTTTCATCTTTTAGGACTGCCCGAGCATAATGTGCCACCGAATTGTCGATTCGTCAACCGGTTCGAGCATCTCTGTGACTATATTATCTGAAGTGAGCTCACTCGTCTTCCTGTAGAGGCTTCTTCACAACCTGTTCTCTGTGCACGCAAAAATAGTGTGGCAGACATTGTCTTCCTCTCTCGTGCAGGTTAGACTGAAAGCACCCATGCAACCTCAAAAGCTGCATCCTAATAGTATGATTCATCAATTTTACATTATTTTGAATAAAACCATAACAGTATCCGTAAATTCAATGAAATTTACACAAATGGCTATTTATAAGATTGACTTTCCCTGAAAGTTTTAAAAAGATCAAATAGTATTTAACGAAGTAATAGTGGTTTCAATTTCCTGTGTTACTCGTACTATGCAACAATATGCGCTGTATCACTATGGAACCATATGGCTATGGAACAATATGCGCTTTTTACCGGCGCAGACATTATGGGTGGGTTAGCATTTGCATGAAAGTTTCAGAAATGATATGTATTATGAATATCTTCGAGGTTTTGTTCAACTAGCAACATCAGTAACCGTAAAATAAAACGGCGGCTGTTTTAAATGAGAAGATTGTACAAATTTGTGTTATTTTTCCCCAATTTCAACATTTGAGATACATGCCATTAACGCTTGATTGAATTTATTAATTAATAGCTGAAGTTGAGAGTCTGCAATGTAGAGGTGAAATAAGTCTTGTAAGTAGGAGAGTGTTCCTACCAAAAGGGCTTTGTAACCATCGTAGGGTCCAAAACAAGATTTCTGATGACTGAATCGATGACTTGAATTATTTATCTAAAAGATGCAGAGTTGTTTCCATAATTAGACAACAGGCACCATTTTATTCCAGATTCAATAATTTTTCTGAATGCTCAGCCAATTGGACATGTTCAACTTAAAGACTATTAGTTATATTTTCATGAAAAACCCTAGCAAATAAGAGTACCTCGGTCGATTCAACCAACAATACCTGTTATTGTTGTTATAATTCCATACAATTCTGATGGCGATTACTCGCTTGATTATGATTTGATTTCCATGAAATTTAGTAAGCTTAAGTTTTTTTAATCAGCCTACACAATTGTAAAATTTTGAGAAATCTTAAGGACACCGTTTAGATTTTTGGGAGGAAATGTAAAATTTACAAATCATACAATTTTTAACAGAGTTAAGAGCATTTTGACTCCTAGGGTGATTTTTTTCTTATTTTTCGGCTCAAAGGTGTTCAATCTTGAGGGGAGGGGACACAAATATTGTTCGTAAATTTGCCTCCCCCTTGACACGCTGATGCAAAAAATGACTTTTTCAGATTCTGAAAGTGCTAAGAACCTGCTCGGCTGCATTTGATGAAAAAATTTGTTATGGCTCACTTCGTTGAGAGGGGGGAGCCCCTTTAAACAATTTTGAAATATCTGATAAGACCTAAACTTTAGAGAGACCACCACTTCTGACCTTTTCACAAAGTTTGAGATTTGGTGCTGCTATGGTTTCTTAAGCAACCACATCTTGACGCACGGATAGATGGACAGATGGACAGGTAGACAGACAGGACGTGAAACTAGTAAGTTTTTGTAAAATTTCTTCCGCAAAGTCCTAAAAACTATGGAAGCACATCAAATAACATATAATTTAGAGGTTGAAATCCGTTGAAATTTACAAATAATAGTAGGATCCAGCATTTTTGTCAGTAAAACTGTATTAGTATTATTAAATTGAATGAAATCAGCCATTCAAGTAGTTATTTAAAAGATTCTTATATTCTATAAGTTTCAATAAAATTTACAGAAGTTATTGTCATTTGAATTCCCTCCAAATTACAACAATCATATACGATTTTTCTACTACATGGGCTTTCCATCCAAACAGACACTTCACTTTTGATTGCGTCTTCTCCAAACTTTCAGATAAGATGAATAAAAAAATGCATTTTAGATTCCGGTGTCCGGAATGGCTGGTTAAAATGGAGTTGTTGTAAGGCAAGAATATATTTTTTGTGTAAGTCATGAACGTTTTTCTTGAATTAAATCATTCTACATACCTGCATATTGTAGGTTAAGTACAAAGCCCTTCTGACATGAGTGTAGTTCTGTCTACCCAACTTGTTTTAAACAATATTAAATCATGTCAAAAATGCATTATAAACTTTAATTAATTTAAGCTGTATCAAAGCTTCAAATAATGATTTCGTATTTGTTCGATACTATACGTGAATTTCAATTATCATCAAAAGATAATTCAACTCATTTGAAGAGTGTTCAACCGGAAGCTTTTCAGAGAAACTTCTTTTATAATTTTTATCATAAGCTCGTGAAGACTTATTTGTGAATTGTACTGCATGTTTTAAATTTTCTATGGAAAGCATGCTCGCAGATACTGAAGAGGAGTCTTTAGACTATTTTTAGAAGCGAAATACAAAAAATATGAAAATAATTCATGTTTTGCGGGATAGCGAGCTTTGATTATACGAGTACATAGTATGAAAATGCATTACTTATGAGTTTTTTACTTTTCAAATAAATAAATAAAAAAAAAACAGAGAACTAAAAGACGTTTATCCCTCTAATCAAGATATAAGTCAACTATCAAAATAAGCTGAAATGCATAGTTATATGAATAGTACGCCGCTGTGGGTTGGGACTGAAGTAACGACTATTAGGTTCGTGTAATACACGGGGGCCATATAGTAGTTTCTTTTTATATCACATGTTATTTTGACACTGACAGCTGTTTTCCGCTCAAAATTATGTTAGTGAGTCAGTATTAACCTTTGGCGGAACGAAATGAATCAAGTTACCCTTGCAAAACCTTGAGAACTATTGAAATTGAACTGGATGCCGATTTTTCTCAAAAAATCATCTTTTCTGATGAGGCACATTTTTATCTCGGTGGCTATGTGAACAAACAAAATTGCCACATCTGGGACTCGGAAAACCTACATGTGATTGTCGAGAAGCCAGTGCATCCTCAGCGAGTGACAGTGTTGTGTGGATTCTGGAGTGGTGGCATTATTGGAGCGTTTTTCTTTGAAAATGAGGCTGGATATGCTGTTACGTTCAACGGGGAACGCTACAGAGGCATGACAACCGACTTTTTGCGGCTGGAGATTGAGGATTTGGACTTGACTGACCTTTGGTTTCAACAGTCTGGCGCGCCATGCGATACAGCTCTTCAAACAATCGATCTTTTGCGCACAAAATTTGGTAATCGTGTAATCAGCCACCTTGGCGATGTCAATTGGCCACCTCGAAGCTGCGATTTGACACCATTCGCCTTCATTTTATGGGGCGCTGTGAAAGATCCACGTTACGCGGAAAATCCACAAATGATTTAAGTACTGAAATTGAATATTTAACAAACTATTGCTCAGATAGGGCCAAAAACCACCAAGAATGTCGTGGAAAATTGAGCTGAGAGGATGGCCTACTGTCACGCTAGCCGTGATGGCCATATGAATGAAATTGTATTTCACAACTAACGGGAAGCCAAGATATAAGAAAAAAAAATTTATTTTTGTCCATTTTATTGCATTTTTAAAAAGAAACTTTTATTTCGCCCACCCTATATTTATAAAATTGTCACCTTCTTGTAACGTAACTAATGTGTGCAATGTTTTCATAGTCAGAAGTGTCAGAAAGCGGAAACAAAGGCTGAGAATAACCTGTTTTTTAGAAAAACGCTATTGAAATACGATGTAAAGCACAACGACAAGAAAAAAGATTTAAAATGGAATTGTATTTGAAAATGCTCTATAAGTCAACATTATTATTTCCGTAAATTTTTATTTCGAAATTCGCATTTGAACTCTGTACTGTAAGGAATTAAGGCGTGAAATCGTAATTATTAATACACATTATTGTGAATTTAACAAAAAAAGAAAAAAGTGAGTAAAGAAAAGATTAACAGTTAAATAATTACATTTGGTCTTCTCACTGCGACCTTAAACGGGTATGGGATCCGTCATGTTGGCTGGCTCCTCAACGTATTAGTTAGCCCTCTGGTGAGCTCTCGCTCTTTTAATATTACAGGGCCTCTCACCGGGATGCTTGGCCTTCTTCACGCGGTATAGGTCAAGGCACAAGTGCGTGGGGGGCACCGCAACCACTTGGATGCCCCACTCTTGTTTGTGAGCCGTGAACTTTCATGGCAAGGACGGAATCGCCTTTTGTTTCGCGCGCGGTTCACCAGGTGTTGTCATCGCGTTTCACATGTAAATCTTTTCGGTATGTAACTTCCGCAATTGACGCCTTCAATCGCTTTTGCATATTCGGTGGGAAGAAAAAAAATTTCGCATTCACGAATTGGAGGATATTATGCGGATCAACTGGTGTTGAGGCCGAGGTAACCTATGAAGGATGGAAATTGCTTAAAGTCAGTAACAAACGCGGGGGCACGAGAGGCACTGCTTCCACCTGGATGCCCCACTGTTATTTTGGGGCCATAAGTATCGTCCGTAAAGACGAAGTCCACTCATTGCAACGTCCAGATCTGCAAGTTTGGAGCCGAGATCATGCGACAAAACCACTTAACTGAGCCGATGACCCAAAAACAACTGCTGCGGGCACTAAAGCGCAGTTTGAGGCCAGAACTTGGCCGTCACGTCGTGAACTCTGACCATCAGGACATGGCTCATTTCTAAGAGCCGTCAGTCAACAGAAAGGAGTCGAGGAGGACCTCAAAGAACGGCCATACCTGTTAGCGAGACCTAGTCCGCGGCGCGGAATTGCGGAAATGGTACAAGAGACCAACACTCCTGATCTGGAGGACACTGACAGGGAGTCAGACGAGCTTACAGTAGCCGCGGTGGGGAACCTCACGACCTGCTGGAACTGCAAGCAAATCGGGCATTGGTTTATTGAATGTCGGGCAGAGTGTTCAGTTTTCTGCTACGGACGTGGTAAGCCTGAAACCTACTTCCGGAATTGCCCAGATTGCGCCATTTCAAAAAACGGACGAGCAAGTACCTGACCACTTCAGCGGTACTCCAAAGCACCACAGTAGGTTGCCAGCCTGCTGCAAACCCCAATATTGACGTTAATATACCAGCCTTGACAATTATGACTGCAGGGCTCCCTCTCTTCCGGAAGCCTCTCCAACGATACTTTTGAAACGACTACCGCAGCTACTGCCTGAAGACTCCCGCCAGCCCCGAATCCGCGTAATAAAGCCATATCATGTTCGACTGCAGGAATAACGTGCGGCTCAAGAGCGAATCTTTGCTTCCGAAGAAGTCACCTCTCGCTCGCGCAAAGTAAATGGTCAAATTGTCATTGGCGGAGCTTCTGCAAGAGAGTGCGCACCTGCCGGTAAACCCTAAACTAATGGAACATCTCGGAGGTTTCCGAGAACGACACCAGACCTTACGCACGAATCAAAGTGCTGGATGAAATCGCCATTGCACTGATTGATACGAGTGTGAGTATCAGCTGCCTCGCCCTGAGCCTCGGCACAAAGGTATTCCGTCAGCACTCTACTGTGATAAAACCCTGGCGCTCTGAAATCAGCACAGCTGATGGCACCAAACGTGCTATCCAGGGTAGATTGACAAAACTCGTGACGTTCAGAGGTCAAACTAAGGATATTACTTTCTTCATTATCCCTTCACTGACTCAGAACGTGCACCTCGGCATCGACTTCGTCCTTCAATTTGGTTTGGCTCCAGATGTATTATACTACAGTTTTCTAAATTTTCAGGAAAAGTGTATTGGAAAATACCTCGGCTTAGTTCGTTAACCAGCTATATCGGCTGGGCGAAAGCAAAATGGCGGCCATTTTAGACGAAAAAAAGTGGTTTCTGTTCTGATCAAAGTATAGCTCCAGTTTGGCCGAAATTTGGTTCAGAGGTTCATTGAACTGTGTAATGAATCTCACGAAAAAAATCCAAAGTCGAACCTTCTGAAACAAAGGTTCGCAGCCGCTCAAATGTTAAAAATCGTGCAAACATTTGTTGTTGTAGTTGTGACCAAACCTTTCAACTGATGTCAGTGAAATTCAATAGCTTGTAAAGACTATAAGTATTTAAAGAGCTAAGAGGTCTGGATTCAGAAAACAAAATAGCGGCTGGTTGAAGTTCGAAATTCCAAAGGCTTCTAAACGCTACAATTTTTATCCGATATGCATGGAACTTAGTTTGAGGATTGAAAATAATTAGGTCTAAAGATTTTGGTGACGATCTATGGACAATTTTCAAATCGGCGACCACTTAAATATGCGATTTTTCCAGATTTTTGTGGCCCTCTAGTGGCAATGTTATTCAATGGATTTTGATGAAACTGGGGATTATGGATAATGCTCTAAGTTCTTGTGTTTTTTGATCAAAATCAAATGAAAAATAAAAAGTTGAAAACGTAAAACCTAATATAGCTGCCATTTTCACTAAATGAATATTTTCGCCCTGTTTAGAGTGAAACTCCGCTTTGAAGGAGATTGGGCATATTTATTGATAAGACCCTAAGACACAAGTATTTTGAAAAATGCAAAACCAAATGTGTGCATTCAAAAATGTGGCCTCCAAAGGTCAGAAGGTATGCGCAATTCGCTATTATTATGGAAGTATTTATAAAACAGACCATTTTCCTTCAATAGTGTTTCACTTTCAATGTGAGAGCCAATAAAATAACTATTTGCTTTTAAAAAAAAAAGGGTACCTAGGAGAAATTTGCCTTTCCGACTGGTGGTGTCAATGGGATTTTTATAAGAATCCTTTAACAGCACTTTTTTGAGTGAACTCACATTTGAGGAATCAATTGAGTAGTGCTTATTTCGTTTGCGAAGTAATTTCCGTTGTTTAAACCCAGTCTAAGACATCATTAATGATCCCATAGTATTTAGACAATGCTAGGTGCGATTGCTAGGTACATGTTCGTATGAGGCAATATGGCCTCTCACGCCTGCCACTACCATCTTTGATTGCATATCCAGCCGTCATCAAGAGGAGGTGGCAAATTAATTTAATTTTACGAAGAACGTTTGTTTCCTAAGAAAGATCAAATATAAAGGTCTTGCCTACAATTCTCAAACCATCACTTCTGGTAAAGGAGCAGAAAGATAATTTTTCGTCACATCAAATGAGTGAAATCTTCATCAAAAATACAAACATTATACGTTTACATCATACAATACATTATGCAGAAAATCAGAAAGAAATAAAACAAATGATAAAAACATAGAAACAGCATTTCCTATGGACAAAGGTTAGAAATCGATTCTACGTCTAGCACTCGTTGCGTGTAGACGTGTTTTTAAAAGCTCCTGTCAAGAATTTTTAAAAATTGAATTAATTTTTAAAACGCCAATTAGAAAGTTATGTTTTAAAAAACTTATTACATCGTCGAACTATTCGAACAATTTATCGATTATCTGGATTTTACTTTCGAAAAAGTTTCAAAAAAGTCAAAAAAGAAAGAACGTTTTTCGCCGGGGATATGGAGGAGCCCGACAGATTCCCATCGCTGGGGGACCCAGGGCCAGGCATTTCTAATACGACGAATGAAAAAATCATGAAACGGAAAAACGATCAAGACAGCTGTGAGCATAGCAAGCGTATTACGCTTTCAAGTGAAGATTACGAAAGAGTAACCAGAGAAAACGCAAAGGTTACTAAACAAAATGATGAGTTGATGATGAAATTTGGAGGACATGGTCCGGACATTAACAAATGTGAACAAACAAAAGTGATGAAGCCACAGAAAACGTCCGGCAAAGAAGAAGCGATAACAAATAAGAAGAATGAGAAAAAGGAAGCGACAACAAACAAGACCAACGAAAAAACAGTAGCCACGCAAAAGGCCTAAACATATAAAGCAACATTACAAGATACGAAGAAGACATCAATCCGTGATGCTGAAAACATACTAAGCGCAGGACGAGCAAACGACAGCGCGAATTAGTATGCGATACTGTCTGCTATGAATGACGAAATGGATATCGAGATAGAGTGCCA
Source organism: Odontomyia ornata (assembly GCA_963969285.1). Lineage (NCBI taxonomy): Eukaryota > Metazoa > Arthropoda > Insecta > Diptera > Stratiomyidae > Odontomyia > Odontomyia ornata. The sequence continues at coordinate 137,488,085 of OZ017739.1, forward strand.
AGATAACAAAGGTAATATTAATGATTGTAGTAATAATTTTATTGAATATTTAAAATCGAAAAAAAAGGAGAAGGAGAGCAAGCCAACTGATTTGTCTGCTAGTTCTCCTATTAAAAATAATAAGATAACTGAGAAAGTTCTTCCGATTAACGTCTTTGAGCAGCGTGGAGGAGATATGGTTCGGCTATTGGCAGCCGAACATAAGATCGACACTTTCTAAGTTAAGAGAGTGACCGCTGATAAACTCACAATTAAGGCAAAAAACATTGGCGAAAGATGCGTTTGATAGTGTAAAGGCTCCCCACTTCACATGCATGCTAAAGGCGGAAAAGCATCAGACCTTCCTATTGTAGTGCTTGGACTGTGGGGAGAATGCAGTTGATCTCCTTGAAATGTTACAGGAAGCAGCACCAGCTGTTAAGTTCATCAGTGTGAAGAATTTTGCTACAAGGAGATCAACTGTTGAAGGCAAAATATGCGAGATGGGAACGCCCCCAAAATGCTGAGGTCAACCACTGTTACAGGTGCCAAAGATTCGGTCATTTGATTGCCTGCACTATCGCTGCATTAAATGCAAAAATATCCACGCCCCCAGTGAATGCAAATTGGCTCAGATGGAGCCAAAAGAAAAATTATATTGTGTTGACTGCGTTATATTTGGCCCTCCAGCATCATATCGAGAATGCCCTCAGTATCAGGATGCAAGAATTAAATTTTCCCCAAAAACAAACCCAAGTACATCGCTATTTTTTACCTCCCAACTTCGTCAAACCCGGAGTATCATTTCCACTAGCTGCTAGAAGACCAGCAGACAACAATGTGTAGTAATCAAGCAGTCACACAAAGTCACACAAGCAAACTGCTCGAAAACCTTCCTAGCCCGTATCCAAAATTTTATTTGCAGATTTAGAAAAAGATTTCATTACTTCTATTCATGGTTGTAATTTATAAAATATTTTTTTCTTATTATTATTATTAAACGTAATTTTATATAAATTTTCCTTTATGTTAAATTTAAACGTTTCCTTTTAATTATATTCTTCATGAGATTGAGTTTTCAGTACTGCAAATTAAAATTTCGGACATGGGAACACTGATTTAGTGCATCCCGTCCGTGTATTCCATTGCTGAATGCAATCTAATACGGCTGAGAGAGCAGCTATATTTGAGTCCACGGAGGATTGCGAAACGGCAAATGGGATGTGAGCAATCATTTTTCACGGATTTTATAGAGCTTGTGTTATCGGGTCTTTCGTTAAAGTATATGAAATTTAGTTTTGGTGTCCCAATTCAATCATTTAGGGTGCGATTTTGCAGCAGAGGGCATTCGCTTGGAAAAAATAAATACCACCCCAAGAGTAACGGAATCGTGACGGAAGTTTTGTCGGAAGGATTGCGAAGTGCAAGATCGAAAACCCCGGTTTCGCGTTATTCGAGCTCGAGGTTGTCTCCAACTCACCGAGAACTGTCCCGCATTTCCGCATTTTCTTTGCTCGGAAAACGTGAAAAGCCAGCGCAGGGCATCCCACGATTGTGTTGTGTGTGATTAAATTTAATATCGTCACCTAATACGCGAATCAGCGACTATCCACCATACAGTGCGTGGAACGTGACCCGATCGAAAAATCGACGCCGGATCAAGGAGTGAGAAGTCGCGCAAAATTCCGCGGTTGCTCTAAATCCCAACTATCTCAAGTTGTTGCAAATCGCAATTGGGGCCCAAAAGGGAACAAGGAATTCAAGTTCCAAGGGTCGTCGTCTACTTCCCAATCATGAGAGGGTGATTTAATTATAGTATTCGTTCTCAGTTTTAGTAGCGGATGCACATATCCGTCACATTTTTTTTGTTGCTTTCTCGAAGTTGCCCAGTGTGATCTTGGAAAATAAATTTATCATTAAACTGCTGCGAGAAGGAGAACCTTAAATTACTCCATCAAACAACTTGATGCTGTCTCCACTTGGCTCATTCCGACGCTGTCTCCACTTGTCCCATTCCGACGCACACAAACTTATGTATGGATGGTTTTCAATCAACAGCTAAGAATATTTTGGCATGATGGAAATGAAACGGGCCACTTAGTAATTGTGTGAATTATATTCACAACATGTATCAGACCTAGATTTTTCAGCAACAGCTCGTATCTAGTTAATGGTCATAGATTGACTTCTCCCTCCATCGATTTGCATTTGGAACGAATTGTGCGTACAACGAGAAAAAAATCTTCGGTGTGAATAACGCTCTACAAATCGAACAGCAATTTCCCAAAAGGCAAAAAGAAAAACACGCTAGGAGCTTTGCGCTCGCCTGCCCGTGCTTAGTTTCCCATTAGCGAATTTGAGAAGGATGGGAATCATTGGTTCCAACCGATGTTTTGATTTCACGTATTGTGTATGATTTAATATTCTGATACCAGATAGAGTTCTGAACATAAAGATTCTGGTGGTGAGAATAATAAAGGCATGACGAGTACGTCGTTCGCGGTTGTTGGCGACCGATTACATTTGAGCAAAGCGTATTATCGTTTGTACGTGCTGTGTTTGCTAAAAAAATTCAGTTACAAGTGATCATTATAGTTTTTGGTGACGATTAATTGTACGAATACAATTTATGCCATTGGCTGTGGTGGAAATAGTTTGTGTGGGGTTTGCTAGGACGTGAGCCGCCACTGCCGTCAAGAGTGCCAGCGCTTGATCGGAAGATATTGTAAAACTCCTCTTGTCGCGGTTCGAATTTGGCAGCCAACAAATTTGCGGCAGCAATTAAACTTTGTAAACGAATCGTGTTCTACCACGGGGTGAAACCAATAAGGAATCGCTAAGAAAAATTTGTTTAAAATCAAATTCTCAGCGCGTGTTTTGGGGAGCAACTGGAAATATGAAAAAGTATGAAAATGGAAAGTGCGATTGACAGCTGAACCCACGAATGCTTGAAAATGTGTGACCAGAGTCGCCATCCTCGTCATTTTCCATCTTCATTGCGGTCGTCGTAACAGTAAATCATTGACAAAGCAGGTATTTACTTTCGAGCGTGCAACAATCGTGCAAAAAGTGTGTGAAAGTTTCCGAAATTTCACCAAACTTTATGTGCGGGCTCCAGTTTTCCATTTCGCACGAATATTTTTCGTTTCTTCAGCAGTCGCGGTCGTTGGTTGTTAATCAGTCCGTATTGATTTAGGTACTTTCACCGTGAAGTGTGAGCCAACAACGAGAACCACCGTGCCCCATTTTTAATAGGACTCGCCCATGAAAGTTCGCAATTGGTGGTGATTTGGGTGGAGAAGAAAAACGTTGTCCCCGTACTTTTCTCCACGTCTACTTGGTGCGTTTCCCAATTTTGACCTGTAGACTTTTGTGACTTTTGTTTATATTACAAGTAAATGGGAACCATTATAAAATCCAAGGTTTTGGTTAACATTTTTAAATTATTATATGACATTTTCAAATCAACTTTCGCAGAAATCCCCAATTTTAATCAGTACTGAGCCCGACATGATTTTGGTTCGGTTAAAACTCTTCTCATTTTTAATATATCCGTTATCTTCGTGATTTCTGCTTTATTTTAAAATCATATGTGGTACAAAAAAAACACGCTGATAAATTTCTTAAAATGCACAATTGCATGTAGTAGGAGTAATAAGAGAAAATAAAGTGAAGAACCTCATTTTAATGGGCAGGATAAAATTTCGCGAATCTGTTATTCTGACGGCGATATAAGAGTCTCAGGCAAATTCACAGGCCTCAATACCTTCAATAATATTGATTATAAAGCTGGAAGCCATCTTAATAGGGCTTACGTTTTAACTTGAAGTGAATTAATCGGGCAGTAACGTTATTAAAATTTGGTTTAAGACAATTGCCTTACGTGAGATGTATTGTGACTATATGCTTTGGGTCTTGATACGTGACCAAACTTGACCTGTGGACATGTGAAGTTTTGTCATATTGACCTTGGGACGACAGCTGTTTAATTGCTTCGTACGTTTTTTCTTATTCTAAATATTCTGGTTTTTTTTCTCGATTCATGTTGAATTTGGACTATATATGTATAACGTAGTCTTTTTTGAATTGAAGGATAATAAAATAATGTAGGATTAACGTTATCAAAAACTCAATTTTTTCATTTCGTTCTACCTGACCGGGTATAGGACCCGCATCGATGGCAGGCTCCTCCTCTAGAATGGGCAAGCCATTGGGCGCGCTCTTTTCTTTCTTTTGTTAACAGGGGCTCTTCCTGGATAGAAATTGAATCTTGAATCATTTTCAGAAAGAATAAATAAACAAAACCAGAAATCGTTTTTCAACGTTTAGGCCAACATCCTTCAAAATAATTTGTCGTCTAATCACATTCCCATGGATAGGCTTCGTCTCATCTCGATAAACGTCAATTCCATTGTTGCTATAAATCGACGTGACTGTCTCTTGAAGTTTCTTGTCAAGTAAAAGCCTGACATCATACTTCTTACTGGAACCCACCTCAATTCATGGCACTCCATGACATTCAAGGATTTTGAATTCGTAAAAACCGATAGGGTAAGCTGTGATGGAGGAGGGGGCACCGGGATATTGGTTCGAGACCCTATTGTTTCCAAAATATTGAAAAAGTCGAATTCAAAAGCTTTGAATCTCTTGAAGTGACCGTTATCAAAATCTCACTACCAGGTGGGGATAACCTCTTCGTTATCTCTACCTATGCAACTGGTCGAAATGTTCTCAAGTTCAAGGAGGAGCTCAATTCCTTGTTTGAAATACTTGAATTGAACAGGCTGCGTAGTTATTCTATTCTTGCTGGTGACCTGAACGCCAACCAAACATAATGGCTGAACGCAAACAACAATCAAAAAGGTGTATTCCTGAAACCGTGGAGAACAGAGAACCAAATTGAACACAGGTGCAATCTACATGGGTCGGAGCTTCCAACATACCCTAGGAGAGATTCGTATTTGGACCTCTGCATTGCTGACGCAAGACTTGAATTCAATTCCATAGTACTCAACGGAAACTGTAGGTGCTTCCTTATGATAGTGACCATAACGCAATCGTAATTGAAATCAATCATCAAAGGGATGATTTCTTCTCAATTCAAAAAGAAAATCATCAGTTTAAATTAAAAAAACAGACTGGGGAAACTTTCAAAAGTAGTTTAATCGGGATCACCAGAAGCAATGTCCTCCTTCTGATGATGTCAACGCTTGTTCAATGGTTCCTAATGACAGGAATCTAACTAACGATGAAAAAGTCCTGTATCTACCAAAGTTGGCGAATCTAACGTTGGAAACGATTGAGAAAGTAGTTCCCAATATTAAACATCGAAACAATATGGAAGGATATGAAACACAAACCATCGCAAGGTTGAAAAGATTGAAATGCCTTCTTCTTGGACGCGTCAACAATATTTATCGAGGAGTTTTGGACTACAAACACCCTTCGTTGGCTCTGTTGAAATTACACCTGAAGAATGTCCGGAACTTAATCCGTTCATACTTCAGGAGTGAGGTCAGCAATCAATGGTCGAAAAAACAGAGGGGTATTAGCCCACAGGACCCAGATGGCGTTTTTGCGAAAGTGAATAGCATATTCCGCAAGAAGTCTCGAGTGAAGGTATCGAATCTTGAAGTCGCTAGTGATGAGATAAATCTTCTCGATAGGGCTGGTATCGAAATTGATAGTACGACTCCGGATAGAAATGGAAACAGGATTATATGTGATGGATTGCATAAACTTGCCCTGATTGGACCTCATTTTGAATTGGTTCATTTAACAAACCCTGAAAGAGGGAATGAAACATTTTCAGAGGTAGTTGAAGCAAAAGTTTCCGACTTCAAATAGAGCTTGAACGGCCAATCAATTCTTCATTTCAATGAAACATTAACATTTGACCTCATACCGAGCTTGAATCTTATTGATTATTTTGTCTGCTATGAAGACTTGTGTTTCATAACCAACGAGAAATCATGTGGTACTGATGGTATTCTAAATGTAGTTCTATGACATTTGTCTGATGTTGCTATTAAAAATTATTGCATATTGTTCAACAACATGTTGAGTAATTCTTATTTCCCAAATGAGTGGAAAAAGGCTAAGGTATTTCCGATCTTGAAGAAAGGAGAAGAATCTTCATGCCCTAAAAGCTATCGCACAGTCAGCTTGCTGCCTAAAATCAACAAGGTATTTGAAGTGATACTTAACAATGCATTAAACGCCCACATTGAGAAATATGAGTTGATGCCGAATTGCCAATTTAGTTTTCGTGCCAGGCATTCAACCATACATGCAATAACGAAAGTAACCTCAGATATCTGTTGGAAACTAAATGATAGAGAATGTGTTGTAGCACGTCTCATTGATATGGAGAAAGCCTTCGATATGGTATGGTTAGATGGACATGTTTTTCAACTCCTTCAGGACACGTTCCCCAGACATTTTGTCGTTATGATGTGCAATATGTTATATGGGAAATCAGTTGTTGAAGCTGATGAAAATCTGACAACAATGCGCAAATTCAAGCTCTTGAATGGTCTACAGCAGGGAACAGTTACTGCGCCTATGCTCTTCTCAATATTCATTCGCAAGCTAATGAACGGGTTTGATTTTAACGTCTTGCCAATGCGATCATTGGTAGCGTTTGCTGAGGATCTGATCATCTATACGGCAGACCTAAAAGCTACAATAGTTCAGAGCAATCTGCAAAAAATGTTCAATGATGTGCAGTTGTACACTGACAATTGGCGAATGAAAATCAATGCGCACAAGTGTGAAATAGTTTTGTTTCAAACGACGCTGCAGGGGTCAGTCAAGACCTGAAACGTAATTGGAAGGATTTCCACATCATGGCTGGCAAGGGTAGTTCAGAAGGAGATCTACATAAATCCTGTGTTTGATACCTCGGTGTTCATATCGATCAGTATCTGTACTATACTCAAGATGTCGAAATCATGCTCAGTAAGTCATGGCCCTACAAAGACTCTTTCATTCCAAATATTTTGATCAAAAGGTCAAAATGATCTGTTGCAAGATCCTGGTTAGACGAGTTTTGATATATGGATGTTAGATCTTGTACATCCAGAGTACAAGTACTATGGAAAAATTAAGAGTTTTCGAAAGGAAATGTCAGTCAAGTTAAAGTCAAAAGCGCTTTATCCAATACCAATCGTTATAAATTTTTAAAAGAACATAAATCAAATTCCAAAAAATAAAACCATGAAAAACTTAATGGCCTGAATGGCTCTCTAAATTTATACGTTATCAATGAAACACATTTAATGAAAAAAAAAAAAACACAAGCAATTGTTACATATTTTTTGATTTAATTGGAAAAAGGAGAAAAAACCAACCAGCATTATTCAAAAATTACTTATATTACTAACACAACAGTGAACTTTTATCTTAAACATAATATTTTACACCCTAATTCTAAATAAGTTCAATCAAAAAATAAATCGTTACCTTATACTGAAACCTATCCTTAATTTATAATACAAATAAACAACAACACTAGATGTAGCAATAATGAGATGAAACTAAAAACTAAGTAACGAAAAAAAAAACACAATAACAGAAAATAAACACGAATAATTTAGACATTGTCATTCAGCCACCAATACCTAGATTGCTCCATCTCAGCTCAACCAGCCTCAGCGAATCTAGCAAATGAGTATCTCTATTGAAATTGTTGGTCTCGTGAACTCAGATTCGGAGGATATTTTATCTTCTTATCGGTGGCCCGTTGATATATGTGATATATGATTGGAATTCCGTCAGAATCAAAATCATATCTATTAATGTCCAAAAACATGAATGCTTCTGGATGAACGAAGCCAGTAGTGAGGCAAGTCACAATTTACCCGTCTGTAGGGTGGAACGGCTGTGAAATCCACGGGTTTTCACTCACAGTCACAGAGCTTGCGACAGGATTCCGCAGAAGTTTCAATATGAAGATATCGACTCTTGTCACTTGAGCGGTTTGATAAATTTTTCTATTCGATATATAGTGCTTCTAATCCGTCTCAGGCTTTCTGTACAAACCAGTACATGCCTGAAGACATTTCCTTTCGAAAACTCTTAATCTTTCCATTGTACTAGCACTCTGGTTGTATCAGATCTGACATCCATAAGTCAAAACTGGTCTAACCAGGGTCTTGTAACAAATAACTTTGACTTTTTGATCAATGTATCTGGAATGAAAGAGTCGCCAAAGGTTGTGCTTTACTGAGCATGATTTTGACACGTTCAGTATAGTACAGATACTGATCGAGATGAACATCGAGGTATCAAACACAGGATTTATGTGGAACACGTTCAGAACTACCCTCACCAGCCATGATGTGGAAAGCCTTCCAATTACGTTTCAGGTCTTGACTGGCCCCTGCAGCATTGTCCGAAACAAAATTGTTTCGCAATTCTGCGCATTGATTTTCATTTGCCAATTTCGGACTCCCGTATGATCAGATCATCAGCAAACGCTGCCAATAATCGCATTGGCGAGACGTTGAAATCAAAGCTGTTCAATAGCTTGCGAATGAATATTGAGAAAAGCAGAGGCGCAGTAACTGTTCCCTGCTGTAGACCATTCAAGACCTTGAATTCGCGCATTGTTGTCAGATTTCCATCAGTTACAACAAATGATTTCCCGTATAACATATTGCACATTATGGTGACAAGGTGTCTGGGGAACCTGTCCTAAAGAAGTTTGAAAACTAGTCCATCTAACCACACCGTATCGAAGGTTGTCTCCATATCAATGAGACATGCTCCAACACATTCTTTGTTGTTTAGTTTCCAACAGATGTCTGAGGTTACTTTCGTTATTGCATGTATGGTCGAATGCCTGGCACGAAAACTAAATTGGCAATTTGGCATCAACTTATATTTCTCAATGTGGGCTTTTAATGCTCTATTGAATGTCACTTCAAACACCTTGTTGATGTTAGGCAGCAAGCTGATTGGGTGACAGCTTTTAGGGCATGACGATTCTTCTCCTTTCTTCAAGATCGGAAATACCTTAACCTTTTTCAACTCATTTGGGAAATATGAATTGTTCAACATCTTGCTGAACAATATGCAATAATTGCTAATAGCAATGTCGGAGAACTATATTTGGAATACCGTCAGTACCACATGATTTGTTGTTGTTTATTCTGCAAAATATGAAACACAAGTCTTCAAAGCTGACAAAATAATCAATAAGATTCAAGCTCGGTATGAGGTCAAATGTTAATGTTTCATTGAAATAAAGAATTGGATGGCCGTTCAGGCTTGATTTGAAGTTGGCAACTTTTGCTTCAACTACCTCTGAAAATATTTCATTCCTTCTCTCAGGGTTTGGTAGATGAACCAATTCAAAATGTGTTCAAATCAGGGCAAGATTCTGCAATCCATCACATATAATCCTGTTTCCATTTCTATCCGGAGTCGTACTATCAATTTCGATACCAGCCCTATCGAGAAGGTTTATCTCATCACTAGCGACTTCAAGATTCGATACCTTCACTCGAGACTTCTTGCGGAATATGCTATTCACTTTCGCGAAAACGCCATCTGGGTCCTGTGGGCTAATACTCCGCAGTTTTTACGCCCATTGATTGCTGACCTCGCTCCTGAAGTATGACCGGAATAAGTTCCGGACATTCTTCAGGTGTAATTTCAACAAAGCCAACGAGGGATGGTTGTAGTCCGAAAATCATCGATAAATATTGTTGACGCGTGCAAGAAGAAGGCGTTTCAATCTTTACAACCTTGCGATGGTTTGTGTTTCATATCCTTCCATATTGCTTCGATGTTTAATCTTGGGAACTACTTTCTCAATCGTTTCCAACTTGAGCTTCTCTAACTTCGACAAATAGAGATCTATTTCATCGTTAGTTAGATTTCTGTTATTAGGAACCATAGTGCAAGCATCGCCATCATCAGAAGGAGGACATTGCTTCTGGTATTCTCGATTAAACTTCTTTTGAAATTTTCCCCAAGCAGTTTTTTAGGTAAATTTCTCGAGAGAAATTTACCTATTGCGGAGAGCATCATATATATATATATATATATATATATATATATATATGGGATATAACGAAATTTGTGACCACGATAGAGGTTGCAATTTTGCTTCGATTTTCACCAAATTTTCAGAAAAGGTGTATTGGGTAATTATCTCGATTAAGTTCGTGAACCAGCTATATCGGCCGGGCAAAAACAAAATGGCGGCCATTTTAGACGAAAAATCGTGATTTCTGTTCTGACCAAAGTATAGCTCCGATTTGGATGAAATTTGGTACAAAGGTTCATTGCTGTATGTGATGAATCTCACAATAAAAAATCCAAAGTCGGTACGGCAGAAACAAAATGGCGGCCGCTCAAAGGTCGAAAAACGTGCAAAATTTTGTTGTTGTAATAGTGGTCAAAGCTTTCAACAGATTTTCATGAAATTTGATAACTTGATAGAAATTATAAGTATCTAAAGAATTACGTGAAAAAATTGGAGGTCAGGTTGCAAAAAACAAAATGGCGGCCAGTTAAAGGGCAAAATTTCAAAGGCTTTTTAAAGTCGCAATTTTAATCCGACATATACGAAATTCGGTTTAAAGATAGACATTATTTAGGCCTACAATCTTTGATATTTTGGTGATCATGCATGAGCAACTTTCAAAATGGCGGCCGTTTAAATATGCGTTTTTTTCAGGTTTTTGTGGCCCTCTAGCGGTCACATTTTCCAGCGGATTTTGATGAAACTTGAGATTATGGATCTCTGTACTATGTTCTTGTATTATGCAGGAAATTATTAAAACTGAATGAAAAATAAAAAAGTCGAAAATATAAAGCCTAATATTTTTAGCTGCCATTTTCTTTAAAAATTGAATTATTTTGCCCTGTCTAGAGTGAAACTTCTATTTGAACGAGATAGTACATTGATTGATGAGTTCCTAGCATACAAAGATTTAAAATAATACAAAATAAAATGCATGCATTCAAAATGGCGGCCCCCAAAGGTCAGAAGGCAAGCGCAATTCGCTATTTTAGTGCCAACTGAAATAACGAATATTTTTCATGATAACGTTTTAAATGACTTTACTTGATAGAATTTATAAACCAGACCATTTTTAAGATATTGTAAAATCCTTTTAACAATCCCCTAAAAAAATTATAAAATCGCGACTTGTCTGTCTGTCCGTCCGTTTGTTCGTGCGTCAAAACAAGTTTTCTCGCAAACCACATGAGCTAGAATGAGGAAATTTTCTACGTAGGTCAAAAGTGGTGCCTCTTAAAATTTGCAGTGCAAGAAAATATTTTAAGGTATTTTAAGGGGGGTCTCCCCATACAGGGGGGTGGCATACAATTTTTTTTATTTCTGTAGCAGCCAAGATTCTCAACAGATTCCGTTGAAACTTGAAATTATAAGTTATTAACGCAAGTTAATTTAATTTAATTATGCAAATCGAATGACAAATGAAAAAGTCGAAAATTTACAGCTTAATATTTTTAGCAGCCGATTTCAATAAAAATTGAAATGACGGCCCTCATAGTTCAGAAAAAAATTGAAAATGTATATATTAATGGCAACGCAAGTGCTGATTAAACTTTCATGGAAATCTTTTGAAATTAACTATTCGAGCTATTTAAGCCTTTGTGTGGTTACCACTGTAAACTGTGTAAACAGCAAATGCGAGAAGGGCGAAACCGGTATTTATATGTTTACAACAAGCCAAATTTTTTTTCGAAGCTTTATGCTACATACGAGAAATTTACCTTTCCGGCTGGTGCTGCCAACGGGGATTTTTTTGAAATTCAACCGATAATTTTCATGTTGAACTGGAATGAGGAAGAAATCATCCTTTTGATGATTGATTTCAATTACAATTGCATTATGGTCGCTATCAAAGCTGAATTCAAGTGTTGCGTCAGCAATGCAGAGGTCCAAATACGAATCTCTCCTAGGGTATGTTGGGAACTCCGACCCATATAGGTTGCACCTGTATTCAATTTGGTTCTCTGTTATCCATGATTTCAGGAATACACCTCTTGGATTATTGGTGGCGTTCAGCCATGATGTATGCTTGGCATTCAGATCACCGGCAAAAATATAATAACTACGCAGCCTGTTCAATTCAAGTATTTCAAACAAGGAATTGAGTTCCTCCTTGAACTTGAGAACAGTTTGACCAGTTGCATAGGCAGAGATAACGAAGAGGTTATCCCCACCTGGCAGTGAAATTTTGATGACGGACACTTCAAGAGATTCAAAGTTTTTGAATTCGACTTTTTCAATATTTTGGAAACAATTGGGTCCTCGAACAAATATCCCCGTGCCACCTCCCCCATCGCCTATTACCCTATCGCTTCTTACGAATGCAAAATCTTTGAATTCCATGAAATGCCATGAATTGAGGTGGGTTCCAGTGAGAAGTATGATGTCGGGCTGTTGCTTAACAATAAATTCAGGGAGATAATCACGTCGATGTTAAGCAATGATAGAGTTTAAGTTGATCGATATGAGGCGAAGCCTATCCATGGGAATATGACTGGATGACAAGTTATTATTAGGCATTTGAAAGACCTAAACGCTGAAAAGCAAAGTTAATTTTTGAATCTAGTTTGTCGATTCTCTCCGATAAAGAGTTAAGTTGCTGGTGAATTTTGAGAAGCAGCTCATTATTGCCACTTACATTATTTCCAGCATTTTCTGCTGGTCCTCTAGCGGCGAGTGCAAATGATACTCCGGGGTTGATGAAGTTGGAAGGTATGATATTACGGTGTACTTGTGTTCGCTTTGGAGCAAATTTAACTTTTGCATCTTGATATCGGGAGCACCCTCGATATGACGCTGGGTGGCCGAAACTACCACAATTAACACAGTATAATTTTTCTTTAGGCTCCATCTGAGCCAATTTGCACTCACCGGGAGCATGAATGTCTTTGCATTTAACGCACCGATAGTGCATGGCACATTTGGCAGCTGAATGTCCAAATCTTTGACACCGGTAACACTGGTTGACGTCTCTTTCCTGGAGGCTTTCCGACCTCACCACTCTGAAATTCAAGTACCTTATTTGGTGAAGGGCGCTTGGACATGTCTTATTTGGAATTTGTACCAGGTTAAGTGGTAAACTCTTTCTTTCAACGGTCGATCTTCTTGTCGCAAAGGCTTTGACTGAAACAAAATCAATATCTGGTGCAGCCTCCTTGAGCACCTGAAGAAGATCGACCGTATCCTCTCCACAGTCCAAACCCTTCAATAAAAAGACCTGATTCTTCTCACTTTTTGGGGTATAGGTGAAGTGTGGAACCTCCCCAGAACTCAGCGCATCTTTGGCTGACTTGAAATCAACCAGTGATTTCGTCCTTATAGTTAATTTTTCGGCATTAACTCTTTTGATTTCGAAATTGGCCAGTTTATTTTCGGCTGCCAATAGCCGAACCATATCTTTCGCGGTTTGTCCGAACACGTTGATTGGCGGAACTTTTTCTGTCTTGTTGGAAGCTTTTTCAGAGGAACCAGCAGAACTGCGGGTTGGTTTTTTCTCCTTATTTTTGTTCTTTAAATATTGAATAAAATTTAGGTTATTATCTTGATTAGAATTACCTTCTAAAGGGTGATTCATAACAAGTATACACATGTGAATGGGCCTTAACTCTTATTTATCACCAATATCAGGTCCATATATTGAAAGATTATGCCAGTTTGGTCTTTTACAATTCTAACCATGGCCTCACACACATCAGCCGAACGTTTTATTATTGTTAAAATTTTTACAAAAATAATGAATCGCCAGTGCAAATATTTCGCGCTCTACGTGAATTTTTCGGTCCACCCATAAATTGGCCGGCGAGATCGTGTGATTTGACTCCTTGTGACTTCTTCCTTTGGAGATTTCTAAAGGATCGTGTTTACGCTGATGCTCCCCAGACTACTGAAGCATTAAAAAACAATATTCGAGCCAACATACGCCTAATAACGCCGGAAATGTGCGAAAATGTCATCGAAAATTACGATCATCGTTTGAGTAGCACGAGGTGCACATATGCCCGAAGTAATGTTTCAAATATAATTGTAAGGGACCAAATTTTCATGATAAATAAACATTACAGCTCAATCTTCACAAAAACTATGTTTTTTTTCGACAAAAATGTGTACACTTGTTATGAATCACTCTTTATGTTTTCTTCAATTTCCATTTCTTCGCTTAATCCCTCCAGCGCTGCAAAATAGTTTTGGCTCTCGTTAGTGCCACCAGCACTTAGAACTTCTTCTGGAATTGCTTGCTTTGTACTTTTCTTCTGTTGCTACCTGTTGCCATTGATTTTGTGGCTGCGTCTTTTGAGGGTTCATCCCTTTCTTGAAGAGATCCTTGAGGGACTGTATCTCTTGCCTTAGTTCATCATTTTCTTTTTGCAATTTGGCCGTTTGTTGATTGTCCGCTATTATTTGCAGCTTGCACCCTCCATCTGCGGAGTTTTCTTCGTTATATTTTCTCTTGGTGATTATTGCCAGTTTTGTATTCGTCGTCCTCCAACGGTGGGAAACCGTCGGGCTCCTCCATACCAGCGGCGAAGTTTTCTTTGGTAATTTATTTTTCGTTACCAATCGAAGTAAAAAATATTCGATAGAAATTTTCTGAGTCGATTACTTCGACAGTATAAGTTTTTTCCCATAAAAATTAACTTCGGACTAACGTTTTTTAAAAAATTAATTTAATTTTTGATAATTTTTGACAGGAGCGATTTAAAAGACGTCTATATGCAAAGACTACTACGATCCATCCCCCAAAAGGAAATGTCTTGGTGCATGTACTGGTTTGTACAGAAAGCCTGAGACGGAATGGAAGCATTATATATCGAATAGAAGAATTCATCAAACTGCTCAAGTGACAAGGTATTGATATTAAAACTTCTTCGGAATCATATCGCAAGATCTGTAACTGTGAGTGAAAACCCTTGGATTACACAGCCGTTCCACCCTGCAGACGGGTATATTGCAACTTGCCTCGCTACTGGCTTCGTTCCACCAGAAGCATTTGTGTATTTGGACATGAATCGATATGTTTTTGATTGTGACGTCGTCCCAGTCATATATCACATATATAGACGGGCCACCGATAAGAAGATAAAATATCCTACATATTGCTACATTAATGTTGTTGTTTATTTGTGTTAAAATATTGCTACATTAATGTTGTTGTTTATTTGTGTTAAAAATTAGGAACAGGTTAGGTATATGTTATGTTTATTTTATTAGGTTAGAGATAAGGTTAAATGCTTAGGTTAGGAGCATTGTGATAGAATTTTTTAAGTATAAGATAAAGTTTTTAATTGAATTTTATTAGAATGAAGTTATAAATTATTACGTGTAGGGTCAAAGTTCACTATTGGGTTAAAATTACAAATAATTTTGCAATAGAGTTGGTTGATTTTTTCTCCTTCTTCCAATCAAATAATAAGATATGTAATAATCTTAATTGATTTGAATTTGTTATAGTTTTTTTTTTTTTTTTTGATAAAATGTGTTTAACTGATAACGTATAAATTTAGAGAGCCATTTGGGCCATTAAGTTTTTGTATTGTTATTATTTGGAATTTGCTTTATATTCTTTTAAAATTTATAACGATTAGTATTGAATAAAGCGCTTTTTGACTCTGACTTTGACAGGTTAGAAATCCAACAAATACATTTGCGTCAAAGCTCATAAGCGTCATCGAAGAAGCATCAGTTTTTTTGGGTGATGAAATGTGTTGGATTCAAACGTAAAATCTCTTTAAAATTGAAATTCAAATAACTTAGCTTATTAAACGAACCTACTTTGAGATCATTAATTTGTATAGAAAGGAAATAGATATCGCGTATTCAAATACTCTTTTAACATGAGCTGTTATATGAAAGTAGGGCCTGGATCTTAAAACGCAAAGTGCTATTGACAATCTTCAAACCAGGGAAGCCTAGAATGAAGTGAAGACTTCGATAGTTCGATGAGTTATATGACATATAATATATGATGATCCGCCTGTATCCGTTAACACAATATTTTATGCCAGTTTATTTGGCAAAGAATTATTACAAATAAATGTTGTGAGCGATCTATGTAGATATAATTTAGGAAGATACATTGCGATCGAAGATCAAAAGTCTTCTATGAATTAAGAACAGTCGAAGTAAATTTAAAGGTTTATTTATACAGTTTTTACCATTCTTTATTTTAAGCTATCAAAGCTTGTACATTGCTGTTTTGGATCAAATCAAAAACAGCCAACATAAAAAGTTTAACACAGTAAGAATGACTAAGCATCAACAATTTTTCGTTTATCTAATGTAAGTAAATCACACCAATTAATACTGTAACTACTAGGAAATATTAATTATTAAAAAATAAAGAACAAAAAATACATAGTTTTGCAACCGCCTTCCTAATCGATCATTCACTCTTAAAGGATAAGTCTTAAATTGTGTCTTAAATTAAAAAGATGCCAGAGCAAAAGATACAATTAAAAACATGATGTTGTATGATATCGTCGAACCAGCACCTTCAGCATGACCTGAATTTGGATCTGGAATGCAGAATGGGAACAATAAATTATACTTTAGATAATAACAATAATAATAAACTCTTCTGAGTGGCGCAGAGCGAAATAACACTTACCGGGTTTTGGTTTTACTGTGGATTCTTCACTTGAATCGGCTGCAAAAATATCAACAATAAATGGGGGTTATTATTTAGATTAAGAATTTCAACATACTTGTGGCATTTGTGGCGGGTGTGGGTGTCGTAGCACTAGTAGCGGTTGGTGTTGTTGCAATTGAGCTTGCATTTGCAGCTGTTTCGCTTGATAATGTTGTCGGAGTTTCAATTGGTGCTGCGGTTGTTGATGCATCTAAAAGATGAATGCATTTCATTGAGCACGTAAGGTAAGTAAGCTTTTAATAACGTTTTATTGACTATATTATCTCAGATACTACCAATGGATAAGAGAAATGTTAATTGAAAAGTAATCTGCTTACCCGTAGAATTCATAGGTTGAGTTTCATTCGTTTCTGGTGCCATTGGTGACGTCAGTGTTGGTTCTGTGGAGCTAACGTTTGTTGCTGTTTGATGAAGACAAGATTTAAAAATTTTATATCTTTCTTTTATGTATTTGTTATAATTAGTCATTCGCATGTCAAAAATATTGCAATTTATTACATCTAATTAAGCTATTTGAATCTCATGCGTTTTTAGATAAGCATTCCACTTTCCAAAGCAAGACGAATGAACTGCTGGCACAAATTTATAGTATACTCGTAATGCATATAATTCTTTATTTATATATTCTTTTTTTGTCCAAACTGATAAGGAGTATCTGAAATTGTTAACATCATTTCATAATTACCTGTCATATTTGTCGATGTACTTGGTAAGGTAGAATTCATTGTATCTGCAAAAGAATATCAGAATGAAACTTTTATATTCACAACTATAAAAACATTATAATGAATCAGTGCTCTTGTATTTGACACCGATTTCGCCATATTTAAGCGTTTATAAAGAACTTAAATGTTAATATACTGATACCGGTTGTAGTTGGTGCTGGTGATTCTACTGATACGCCAGGTGTACTGAGCAAGGTGGTGTTTGACATAGCTTTAGTTGTACTGTCCATATCTACACTTGTTAAATTTGTTGGCGATATCGTAGTGGTATCTGAAATGATAATGATTTTACAATAAGCACTGCTTGGAAGATTTATGTAA
The DNA here is from genome assembly GCA_963969285.1 of Odontomyia ornata. Classification (NCBI taxonomy): domain Eukaryota; kingdom Metazoa; phylum Arthropoda; class Insecta; order Diptera; family Stratiomyidae; genus Odontomyia; species Odontomyia ornata. The sequence goes on from OZ017739.1 coordinate 137,505,789, forward strand.
AAATTGCTTAAAAAGATATCAATTTGCATCACAACTTATGTTTAGTGCTATTCAAATTAAAAATATTCGTTTCACTTAAGAGAATACAATCACAAAATTAATGCACAGATAATCCTTATGGAATTTGACGAAAGAGAAACAAAATCACAAGGACGTTAATGATGAGAAAAATAATATGCAAGGCTTTACCAACCTTATTCAATTTTCGGGCTTAGTTGTAAAATTTTCGCAGAGATCTACTACAATAGTTATACAGGCTCTCTTTTCGTCTGTCCTTCCGTGCATCACAGCACGTTTTCTTAGAAACCATGGAGGCTACAATCAATTAAACTTAGCGGAAAAATCAGAAGTGCTTGCCAATCAAAATTTTTAAAGGCTTTTCAGTGGTTCTTCCGCATATTGAAGTCACCCTTAAAACATGTCAAAGGTACTCTGGTGGGGTATTAATGAAAAATTCTTGATAAGATCTTTTGAAATTTGAAACTTTAAAATCTTGTCCATCAGTTTTTTTTTTGTGGTAGGGAGGTGAATGCCCATCTACGCACAGAGTGTGGGACTCCCATGTTCGCAAAAAGGCGACCGGAGTAACTACTAAACACCTCCCCTGTCAACCTGAGAACCTAGCCTGGAACCGTTTGACACATTACTTCCGGCCAGGTCAAGCTGGGGGATCGCTTTTCTAGCGGGAGGGGAGAGGGGAAGAGGAAGTGCCAGACGAGCGATCCCCCAGCCCCAACACCCCCGGATGCTGTGAGTCCCTTTTATCTTTTAGGACTACCCGAACATAATGTGCCACCTGGTTCCATTTGTCAACCGATTCGAGCATCACCGCGACTATATTATCAGGAGTAAGCTCTCCCGTCTCCCTGTAAAGGGCTCTTCGCAGCTTGTCTCATTTTATGAACGCAAGAAATGTGTGGCAGGCATTGTCTTCCTCTCCTGAGCAATACCGACAATCGGGGAACCGTGACTTACCAATCTTGTGCAGGTTAGACTGAAAACACCCATGCCCGCTCAAAAGCTGGGTCAGTTTCAGGGGGAAGTAATAAGTATGGAAAAATGTTGTTTCGTAGTTGGATGCCTTTGAGCTAAAATGATCCCAAAATAATAATAATAATAATAGTAATCTAGGTTGCCGATTCGGCAGGGCCGTCAGACCGCGGAACCGAGCTCGTCCCCGGGTTACGGATAGGGAAAACCCTTTCTCGGAAGATTTGCTGTGAATACCCAATCAACAGCTGTAGACAGCGGTCGAGAGGGAATGGAGAGTCTCAGGAAAGGCTTTGGTCACCACAAATACCTGAGTGCCAATGATCTTTTCTGTGACATGACGAAATATATGGCGTCATCAAGTATCCATATGTCCTGGCGGGTAGGTAAAAAGCTATGGGAAGGAACCCAGACAGAAAACAAGTGACGGAAGTCGAGGAAGGAGAAAAAGTTACGGTGCAAGGAGTCGGAACCCCAGTATCGGTGGCAAAGAGGAGTGAGCGAGCAGGCTCTCGGCCGTCGTCATCCAGTGACTGCAATGTTATAGAAGTGGCAAACTTGGCCTCTATAACTGATACCCCTACAAGCGTACACGAAAAAGAAGTATTTACTTGGAGATCTAAGTTACTTTGTACACCTCCTCGTAATGATAGCGCACAGAACACGAGTGAAACTATAAAACCAATCTATCAATGACCGCGTGCTGCAAAAAGTGAAGCCAAATATAAAACAAGTTGAGGAAGCAGGTGAGTGCTCCTACCAGAAGGTCTTTGTAATTATTCATCCAATACTTGGATATGAAATCGTTCAAATTTATACAAAAGAAGCACAGTTTCTTACATAAGCACAGCGCAGCCACCATTTTAATCTAGATTAAATGATCTTTCTGAATGCTCGGCCGATTGAACATGTTCAAGTTAAACACTATTCCTTAAATTTTCATGAAAATTGAAAGAAAATAAAAGTGCCTAAGTCAATTTTAAATATATATAGGGGTTTTCCAATAAGAGGTGTTATTTTGTATAGATCTTGTAATTTAACACCTTGCGACTTCTTCCTTTGGAGCTACGTTATAGAGAAGGCCTACGCCAATAGCCCAGCGTCGATTCAAGATCTCAAAGATGAAATTCGTGAGGCTACCGAGGACATAGGGCAGCCATTTTGCGATTTGGTTATGGAAAATTTCATGAAGAGGATATGGTCCTGTAAGCGTGTCGTAGTGGTTATTTGCCTGATATTACTTTTTACTATTAACGACATATCTTCTTCTTTATAATGAAATAAACATCCGATCATTTATATTGAAAAATGGCATTTTTCTTTTAATATCAAAATAACACCTCTTATTGGAAAACCCTATATCATCCATAAACACGTGTTATTGTTGTTGTAATTCCATATAATTGAAATGGCTATAACTCACTTGATTATGATTCGATCTCAATTAAATTTGGTGAACATATACGAGTATATCTTATGTCGGCCTATATAATTGCAAAATTTCAAGAAGTTTAAAGGTACCGTTTTGATTTTATGGGCAAAAATGTAAAATCTACAAATCATACTATTATTAACAAAGTCGAGCGAATTTCGATTTCTAAGGTATTTGTTGCCCGCGAGGGGGGGACACAAATTTTGGGTACATTTTGCCTTCCCCTTTTTATTTCAGATTCTAAAAATTTCAATCAAGACATTGTTGCGAATTCCGGCGTACCGACTTTCTCCCATTCGCAACTTCCAATTGCCGCCGTAACATTTCAACCTTCCTTTGGGCACTCCTACCTTTTCATCTGTAAATTTATTTATTGTATCAACATTTTACCATTTTCCCTTTAATTTTTACTTCCCCATCATCACAATCCTACCCTTTTCCCTTATTTCCAACTACAAACAAGTTGGGTAGACAAACCTATGCTCAGGTCAGAAGGGTTTTGTACTCAACTTACAAAATGCAGTAACCAGTAACGAATAAAATCAAGAAACATGTCATGTTCGAGGATCATACTATTATTAGCAAAGTTGAAAGAATTTTGACTTGGGAGGTATTTGTTATAGTTATACCCATAAATATCTCCCTTGATAATTTTTCCAGATTTTTTAGTTCACGGGTGTCCATTCGCGAGGGAGGAAACACATTTTTCATGGGGAGACCCCCCTTAAACCCCTATGAAAAATTTTTTGACCCTTGAACTTTTAAGAAGTCACCACTTCTGACCACTTCACAAAGTTTCATGGCTGTAGCCTCTATAGTTTCGGAGAAAAAGTGCTGTGACATACAGACGGACGGACGGACGGACGGACGGACAGACGGACACAGGTCGTGATTGCAATAGGCTTTTGTATTTTAGTACAAAACCCTAAAAATAAAACATACTAATAATTTCAATTTTCCCACTAACAACATTCCATTGAAAATAGAAAAAGACAGCTTCCTTTTAATTTTGTGTATTTTATTTTTATTTTTCTTCTCGAAATCGATTTTCGACCGTAATCGTTCGGTCTTCTTCAGCGATTTGCTCAAGAAGACCGAACGATTACGGTCGAAAATCGATTTCGAGAAGAAAAATAAAAATAAAATACAAAAAATTAAAAGGAAGCTGTCTTTTTCTATTTTCAGTTTGAGTATTTTGTGAAGGCGAAAATGAATTCGATTACAAACATTCCATTGTTTAATTCCCACTAACAAATTATATTCAGTACCTTTTCCCTAACAAAACCTCATTCCTTCCTTCATACTAACTAATTCTATTCCCACTAACAAATTTTATTTTTTATACTAACAAAAATTAATTCACGTTCCCCTACTAACAAAATTCAATCTCATGCCCAAATCCATCGTTGAAGTTGCTTATGAGATGAATGGAAGATCGACAATCCATGGCGCCATTAGCTGCGTCGTGAGTTTTCGATCGAGAGTCTGCTGGAACCCTGAGTCCAAGCTCCCCCGGGGGCACGGAAGCACTCTTTTTGGGGTATCGGCAAAACCAATAGCTTTCGTAATGTATGTGTGACACTTTGCATTCAATCAAGCGCTTCTTGGATTGTGCAAATTGCCATATGTTAAACAACGGATACTATTGAGGTTGTCGATATGGAACAAAAGATCTGTGGGTAGCGGAATCGAAGTGTAATGAACTTTGATTACGTTACCCAGATGCGGCAGCGGTAATTTGAAAATAATTTGGATTGCGGAATCGATTGGATGCAGGTGAAAAAATGCGGGATTGAGTGGTTAGGATTGGGGCAGTCAGATTTTGATTTGGCAAAGGAGAGGGAGTTTTCGGTGCGGGATAAAAGTGATTTTTGGGGTTGGTATTTGACGAGAGTCAATATTGGACTTGGTGAAGAAGAGGAAGTTTTATATTTTTCGGTGTCGATGTGATTTTTTTTAGAGTTTGAATTCGGCGAATAACAGTGTTGATTTTGGGGAGGAATTTGGCTTTTCATTTGCGATAGTGTGTGGGGTGACACAGAACATATGTTAAAATTTGGATAGTTTGATTCACTAGCTAACGGGTTTTGACTTGAAGATTCACTTGTGGGTGGTGAATAGTGGAATAAAACAATTTGCTCATAGCAATTCAACGTGTAATTGAAGTGTGGTGGGAAATAAACTTTTTGGGAAAGATTAAATTAGTGCGAATTTGTGCTGAACTTCGAGATTAATTATTAATTAATTCATTATTCAGAGGAAAAAAAACAAACAAAACTAATTTTGTTGGATTGTGGAGAGGACCAGGTGCATCAAGGTGAATTTTTCTGCGAGTACGTTTGTACGACGGATTGGAGACTTGAAAGTGGCCGTTGCATTTTTAGTTTTTTTGTAATCTTAACTTTAAAATCTGATTTTCAGTGGCCCTACGCTTCTTTTTTTGTATTTCGGGCGCTCGGAGCTCTGCAAGGAAAGAAGTAAGTATCAATTTGGTATTTTGTTTCAAAATTTTCCAAATTTTATTATTTTTTTAGAAGCTTGTTTTATTGTAATTTTTAGATTATATTGAATTAGTTTATTGTGTTATATTTTCATTTATATTCTTTTGTTTAACTCTCAAAAGGGCCTTTACTCGTTTTTGGCATTTTTTTTTATCCTGCAAAGTTTTTGGATGTAAATAGAATTCTTGGATTAAATAAAACGGCCATGTCAGTTTAAACCCATCATCTTTCATTTCTCAAAATGACCTCCCCCTTTCCCATCCTTTTCCCTTTGTGCTAGTTATTTTATGTAAGGTGGTTCAGCACGAGCAGAGGGTGTCCCGAAAGACCCACGATACGACTGAGCGCTAGCCGGCCTCAATATGCCACCCCGGGCTACACACCTCTCTGCTAATTCTTAATGTCTGCAACTGCGGTGACTTCCGTGGTTGCTACAACCTTTCATTTGATACCCCATTCGACTAGCTTTGATTAAAAAAAAATTTTAAGGGCCAATTCGTTATTAGGGGGGACCCCCTTACAAATTTTTTAAATTTTTGTTAAGGCCTTAACTTTTGAGAGACCATCATTTTTGATTTTTTCACAAAGTTTGAGCACTCTAGGTTCTATAGTTTCTGAGGAAATTAGCTGTGACGCACGGTCAGACGGACGGACGGACAGACGGACGGACAGACAGGTCGCAAAACAAGTAGGTCTTTGTAAAAAAAATTTTTACAAAGACCTAAAAAGCCCGCAAAACATCGCAGACATTTCGGCAAATTTCTAAAGCTCCCAAAACGCTCCTGACTGTACGACTTAAATCTAGATCTGCGGACGCTCTAAATAACGTTACGGCCTGTGCAGAATCGGAGGCAAATATAAATCTTCATGAAATCGACTATCAAGAGGAGCAAAATGACAGCCAATACTCGGGGCCAAATCAATCTAACCCTTCTAATAGGAAGGAATACATTGATCAAAAGAGGAGGTTAGATGAATGCACCTGTGCTAAGTGCAATACAGTATTGAAAAAAATCATCTAAACGATGACTCAAAAAAACATCGCCCGGCAAGTTAAGGATAGCATACTTGAGTTGGAGGAAATGTTTGATTCAATAACTGCATGCCGGTCGAATTGGAAACGAGCGCAGTATGAAATGAATGTAGTGCAGAAACCATTACTCTTTATTAAAAAACACCACTGGTACGCCATCAAAGGAACAACAACGCCCAACTAAGTGCCCTAGAATGGAAACTCCTCCTGATAAAGTCGATCACCCACCTAGAGAATGGCAGACAGTTACGAGGAACCAGAAACAGATGGACGTGCAAATCAAAGGTAATGTAGGAAACGAGAATCTTAGCAATGAAGGTTTCAACCGTAATTGGAAGAGAAAACGAAAGACAAAGCCCCGTAACCGTAGAAAGCAAGCAATTGTTATCATGCCAGCTGGGGGAAGATATACAAGTATGCAGAAGCCATGTCGATTCAATAAAAAACTTTTAGAAAAATAGTAAACCAACTTCGAAAAGCCCTAAAAAGGATGAAATAAATTTTATGCAAGCGGTGCCATATCATTTTTTCCCCGATTTTCTTGTGATGGTGCAGGTGTTGGAAGTACTTATGTTGAAATGGGGTAATTGATTTGGCATCACTTCCATAAAATTTTCGAAGTTGGTTTCTTTTTTTTCTAAAAGTTTTGTATTTTACCTTTTTTAATGGCAAATTATTTCATTGTAAAGTTTTCATAACTCAGTTGCTTGAATACATTAAAATAAATTTTTTTACAGGAATGCGAAAACCACTACGGCTAAAATCTGCAGCGTTCATAGGAGTCGAATTTAATTCTGATACATTTAATACATGGTCTCATCAACGTTTACCTTGATTTTAGATTCCATAAAAATCCAATACGGATTGTAGCTTTGAGAAATTTTCGAATTCCGGGCTTTGTGTAGTCGCCATTTTTATATTCAACTCTGACCCTGAAGTGCTTTTTTATCGTTCAACTTTTTTCGACCTTTGAGCGGCCGCCATTTTGTTTCAAATTGTTCGACATTGGATTTTTTATTCTGAGCTTTATCACACACTCTAATAAATTTTTGTACCAGTTTTGTTACAAACCACAGCTATACTTTGATCCGAACAGAAATCACGGGTTTCTACTTTGTTTCTGCTTAACCGATTTGAATGATTAATAATACTTGCCTAAATATTTCTAAAAATTTGGCGAAAATTGAAGCAAAATTGTGACTTCTAGGCACAAATTTTATTATATCCTATGCATATTCACACACACACAACCACACATACATATATATATATATATATATATATATATATATATATATATATATATATATATATATATATCCTGTCACTTTTCGATTGTATATTTCTTTTATTTAAAATGGATTTTATTTAAGTACATATTGTCCATCATTATCTATGACTTTTTGCCATTTTTTGGGTAAAGCCATTATTCCATCTGTGTAGAAATTCTGTGGTTTATCGGCGAAAATCTTGGCCAAGTGATTTTCATAGTTCCTTTTTGAAGTGAATTTCTTTTCATTAACGAAGTCTTGCAGAGACCGAAACTGATGGTGCAAGATGGTAGTCTGATGGTGCAAGATCTGGACTATACGGTGGATGTATCAAAACCTCCCAGCCACGCTCTGTTACTTTTTGTCGGGTCATCAAAGATGTGTGTGGTCTGGTATTGTCATGTTGGAAGACAATGCCCTTTCTATTGACCAATTCTGGTCGGTTTTTTTGATTGCTTATTGTAATCTGATTAACTTCTGACAGTACAGAGCCGAATCGAGTATTTGGAAAGGTTCTAGCACCTCATGATAAACGATTCCCTTCCAATCCCACCATTCAAACAGCGTAACCTTATTTGGTGTCAATCCTGGCTTTGAAGTCGTTTGTGATGATTCACCTTTTTTGACCATGATCTTTTTCGAACGACATTCTCGTGTAATACCTATTTTTCATCACCCGTAATGATTTGCTTCAAACATGGCTCAATTTCGTTGCGTTTTATGAGCGTTTCGCAAATGGAAATTCGGTCGATCAAATTTTTTTGTGTTAATTCATGCGGCACTCAAACGTCGGGCTTCTTTGTGTATCCAGCCTTAGGCAAATGGTTCAAAACTGTTTGGTGATGGATATTCAGTACCTTAACAATGTCATGGCTGCTTATGTATTGGTCTTCTTTAATTTTTCGTAAGATTTCATCGACTTTTTCAGTGATTGATCGACCTGAGCCAGGTGCATCTTTCATATTTTCCAGAACGAAAGCGAGCGAACCATCTCTTGGCTGTGGCTTTTGATAAAGTATCTTGACCGTATGCACCACAAATTTTTTCACAAGCCTGTGATGCATTCTCATCTTGATCGTCGTGATATTGTAAAATATAACGAATTTCTTCAGAAATTTCACTCATTTTTAAATGAATACAACTTTTAACACGAATGACGAAATACAAAACTGTCCATATGAAAATTGTAGACTGGAATTTCACCTTTCAAACGCATGTCAGTTTGACTCAATCTGATTAGTATTGCCCGATATATGACAATGAACACCATCTAGTGAAGGTTCAATACTTTTTAGACTATAGAATATAAGTAAGAAAGTAAACTAATTAAGAATTTTCTAGATCATCCAAGTTCACACAAGAAAAACGTAATTTGCAACTACATATCCTCTACTCTGACAAGTGTATTTTGGTGCTATATATATGAAAATGAATAAAGGTATAATGAGCAGCTAGACCTTGTGATTGCGTTGTCTTCATGCCCACACCTGTGTATTGCGAGATCCTTAACAAGAATGGCAGCATCAATGAATGTCTTTCCAAGATTTTCAACCTGCAGAACTATACGCTGTGTAGTTGACACCATCAATTTGTAGTGATTTCAAGATGTTCCAAATGCCCGCTGCCTCAACGAGCGAAAATATTATGCTCGCCGAAATTGTCCTTATCTGAGGACGAATGAATGCGCTTGCAGGCTAGCTTTGCGGTGTCGTGGGGCAGGTTCTTCTCCGCATCACAAGGGTTCACTGCAAAACATTTCGCATTCACGAATTTTTCGAACATAATATATAAGTTCGGTGGTGTCGAGGCCGGGGTAACCTATCGCAAAAATGAACTATAGAAAACGTGACTTGATTAACGCGTGCGGGACGCGAAGCGCTTTCATCTTTACTTCGAACAATTACGACCCCCACTTATCATCCAGATGGAAGTGGTGCCCCCTGATACTCCCCCATCCGGATCAAGATCCATTGTAGCGTGGCCATATATTTTTCATTTAAATGAAAAATTCATACAAAAGCAATCTATATGATCTTTTCCGGTAAATGAAAAATCAGATTTATACTAAAATTTTATAAGATGAATCATATAAAACTTTAACATAAATAAGAAACCTGCGTGGAAGGCCACTCTATCCTGCAAGAGCACTTGTAATGTCTGAGAGAAGGAGCTACAGCCCGATGGCTAGCTCAGAATAGGAGGGTCCAGTCACCGTGGCGGATCCCATACCCGTTGAAAATTCTCCTAAATGAGAAGACCGAGTAGTTTCTTTTAACAACCCATTTTTAATCTGTTCATATATTTACAATTATATTTACGGTTTGTTCTCATTTTTTTTCTTTAATTTACAGTTTACTTATTCGTGCCGTTTTAAACTATATTAATTTAACTATGGCATACTTTACTAGGGATTTTAAAAATTTGTTTTGTATGTTTAAAAAAAATCATCAATTATCGGCAACAAGAAATTTTCTTCTTTTCATCTATATCCGACGGTAGATCAATAAGTTCTTAGAAAATTAAACAGATGGCACGACTAGCACTATAAGCGGTCCGTTTTTATGCAGCGGCACTACCGACTAGGTATGCTGTGAAGTTTTAGCCGGATTGGTTGAGTTGTATGTTTCTCGTGCATTGAAAAAAAATTGTTTGATTACAAAAATGGAAAAAATTGAGTTGAAATCTGTTATTAAAAATTTTCATATACAAGGCTTAACAGCAAAAGAAACAAGTTGGGTAGACAGACTTTTGCTCATGTCAGAAGGGTTTTGTACTTAACTTACAAAATGCAGTAACCAGCAACGAATAAAATCATGAAACATGTCAAAGACGATTTTATTCGAGAAAATGTGAAATTCGAGGTTCATACTATTATTAACAAAGTTCAACGCATATTGACTTCTGAGGTATTTGTTATAGTTATACCCATAAATATCTCCTTTGATAATTTTTTCAGATTTTTTAAGATCACGGGTGTCCATTCGCGAGGGAGGAAACACATTTTTCATGTATTTCCCCCCCTGTGCCCCAACTGAAGCAAAAACGGTCAGTTTAAGAATTGTTTTGAAAAGCTCTCATAGAGAACTTTCAATTGATACTCATATCGGCTAACTTTCATGAAATTTTTTTTCAGGGGCCACTCTTCTGTACTGTAATCATCGATTCATGGCCTATTTTTTCGAATCCTAGAATGGTTACAAAGCCCTTTTGCTAGGAGCTCTCTCCTGCCTCTTCGACTTGTTTCAATTGTATGTACTCATCTTCATGATATCTATCACTCCTGAAATTTTCATGCAAATTCTAGCAAAGCTGTAGTGTCTAAGTCGGTAAAAAGCGCATATGGCTCCATAGCCATATGTTTCCATAGTAATACAGGGCATATTGCTCCATAGTAATACAGGAAAATTCAAATCGCTATAACTTCGGTAAATACTATTCGATCTTTATGAAACTTTCAGAAAAGATCAATCTTATAAATAGTCATCTGTTTATTTTATTGAATTTAAGGGTACCGTTTAGATTTTATTCAAGAAAACATAAAATCGATAAATCATACTATTACTAACAAAGTTGAGTGAATTTTGACTTCCCATGTATTTGTTGTTGTTGTACTCATAAGGGCCTACATTCATGATTTTTTTCAGATTTTTCGGATGGAAGGTGTCCAATCGCGAGGGGGGGGGGGGGTACGCGAAAATTTCGTACATTTCCCCTTCCCCTGCCCCCCTCGGTACTTATAAGACAATTTTAAAACTTGTTTGGAAAAGATCTCATTAAGACCTTTCCAACGACACCCTACTCGACTACCAATGGTGAATTTTTTTTTTGAGGGGTCACCTCCCTATATGGGGAGACCCCCCTTAAACACCTTCGAAAATTTTTTTCACCCTTGAACTTTCAAGAGGTCACCACTTCTGACCTTTCTACAAAGTTTCATGGCTGTAGCCTCAATAGTTTCGGAGAAAAAGTGCTGTGACATACAGACGGACGGACGGACGGACAGACGGACACAGGTCGTGATTGCAATAGGGTTTTGTATTTTAGTACAAAACCCTAATAAAAAATGAGTTGGATTTAGTTCACGGCACATCTGTTCCTTCAGTTCAAACTATTTATAACTGGTTAAATGAATTTAAACGTGGTCTTATATCAACAAAGGATGAACTACGCTCAGGACGCCCTGTAGAGGTGACTACGCTAGAAATGATCAATAATATCCACGATATGGCGTTAAGTAACCGAAGATTAAAGTTGAGTGAGATAGTTGAGGTTACAGGGATTTCAAAAGGTAGCGTCATTTCTATTTTACATGACAAATTGGGTATGAAAAAGATTTCGGCAAGTTGGATGCCGCGTTTGCTCACAGTCGACAATAAACGCAATAGGGTGGTTGCCTCTAAAGCTCTGTTGTCGCTCATGCAACGTAATCTGGGTGAGTTTTTTCACCGGGTTGTGACTGTCGATGAAACATGGATACACCAATACACTCCCGAGACTAAAGAACAGTCAAAATAGTGGATTGTTAAAGGCGAACCATGTCCAAAGAAGGCGAAAATCGTAAAATCAGCTAGTAAGGTTATGGCTACTGTTTTTTGGGATGCACTTAAAATTATTTTCGTTGACTATTTGAAAAAAAGAAAAACGATAACAGGGGAGTATTATGCATCTTTATTCGACCAGCTAAAAGAAAAAATTAAAGTAAAACGGCCTCATTCAAACAGAAAAAAATCCTCTTTCATCAGGGCAATGCCCTTGTTCCCACATGTTCACGATCAATGGCTAAAATTGAAGAATTAAAGTTCGAATTGGTTGACCACCCACCGTATTCTCCAGATTTAGCCTTCAGCGACTTTTTCTTATTCCCAAATCTGAAAAAATGGCTCGCTGGACAACGTTGAATGAAGAAATCATCGATCAAACAAATGCTTATTTTAAGGACCTTCCAAAATCTTTTTTTTTTTCTGACGGGTTAAAAAAATTAGTGAAACGTTTAACCAAGTGTATTGAGCTCCAAGAAGATTATGTTGAAAAATTAAAAAAAAAATTACCAAAAAAAATTGTTTTAATGCTTTTTTCTAAGGACTTATTGACCCACCCTCGTGCATTAATTTTGTTTTATGTCATGAACCTATTTCATTGGAAAAATCTACCCTTAGTGTTAAGTTTTTTCAGCATTCATTTTTCTGCAACTTACTTCAATGTAGTGAAGGGGGAGAAAAGGCAAAAGAAAAGGCAGTATCCATTTGTTATTACCACGCAGTAGATAACAAACATGACTACTTCTTATTTATGCTCATTTTTATCGCCGGTAAAAGTGTTTTAAGATTTTTGCTTCTGGAAATTCCATTTTAATTTTAAAATATTTATTATCAATCAAAAATGGTATGAGTTACATTTCACCTGAATATTGTGGCTTTTGTTGTGTTTGTATACGCTTTTTAAGTGGCGTTCATATTTTATGTTAAGAAATACTCTATTTACAAAAAAAATCCTAGTTATTGTATTAATTGGTCTATTGTAAGTACGGGTTGTGTGCAATTAGTTTCGATATGGGTATGGTGTATGCAAAGTATATCGAAAAAGAACCATTCTATTGCAGTAGGTGTGGGTGGATGGGGAAAAAGTGTCTGTAAATAATTTGATTTATTATAATATGTACAAAATAAAAAGAAAACCGCTCTATTGCATTTACATATGTAAGTTGTGGATGAGTTATATCTGTGAATAATTTCTTTCGTTATTGTCTGTTTTTAATATATAAATAAATATACATGTCTTTGAGTGATTGTAGAGGTTGCTAAAGATTGAAATGGAACAGTTAATTTTGACATCGAAAGAATCAAATCGATAAAATAAAAAAAAAACAGAAACAGCTTTCTAAGGGTCATTCAAAGAAATTTTGATCATACCGAAATCATTCCAATCTTTAACGAAACCTATCAACAAGATATCATTTGAAATTGAACAGAAACATACAACATATGACATATGACATAAATCAATAGGCTAAATCAATTGCAATGAGGTATTCATCGAAAAATTGGTGCAGAGTAGATACTCTATTCATATTCGAATGGCAGGCAATTGAATATGCTGTCCGGTATAAAGCAAATGGACAAGAAAGATGTTTGAGCGTCGATTCAAAATCAAAGACATTTTCGCAGCTTTTGTAGTCTTTTTTAAAATTCTACTGTTTCTCCTTACATATAGTTTAAAGCAAAATGTTACTTGGTTTTCCTTATCTTCAGCTGATACGTTGAGGGCCTCGTTAGCGTCGATTTTGAAGGATATTTCAATTTGCAGATTGCCTCGTGGTACTGGTGGGATGCCAGTGTTATTTGGTTATAAATCCCACCGGTTTCAATGCCCAAGGTCAATGGATTGACATCCAAAAAGAACAACAGCATCATTATCTTGTTTGCATTAGATGATATCAGCTTACCGAATGTCTCTACTTAATGCTATGAGCTGTTACATCGCCTACTGAATTCAATGACATGCCACCAAGTTCTTTAATTTCGAGGCCCAGTCTGGCATTACGGGCGAATTCGCGCATATTTGCTTCCCTCGCCTCCAATTTGCATCGGTGGATTCAAACTAAAGGGTAGTCCAACTAAAACGCACGATGTTAATTGTAAATAAAACAAAAACCTTTCAGAGAATTATGTTAATAGTTTTTATTATAATAGAAGGATCTATGCTTCCTACAGCTACGCTGGCACACTTTTATCCGATGGTCCATAATTTCAATGACTCTGAGACATAATTGAGGTTCAATGTCGTTAATGTGCTGAATTATCTCATCCTTTAGCTCTTGAATTATTTTTAGCTTATTGACGTACACTTTTTCCTTTAAATATCCCTAGAGAAAGAAATCCAACGGTGTCAAATCATATGATCGTGGCAGCCAATTAACATCGAAACAACGTGAGACACCACGGCCATTGAATTTCTCGCGCAACAGAACCATTGTTTCGTTGGCTATGTGGCAAGTGGCACCATCCTATTGGAACCACAAATCGTCCAGGTCCATAACCTCAATTTCTGGCCACAAGAAGTCCGTCATCAACTCGCAATATCGAACACCATTCACGGTAACTGCTTGGCCGCCCTCATTTTCGAAGAAATACGGCCCGATGACACCGCCACCCCCTAAACCGCACCAAACAGTCACTCTTTTTAGATGCATCAGCTTTTCAACAATCACTCGGGGATTCTCATTTGCCCAAATGCGGCAATTCTGCTTGTTAACGAATCCACTGAGGTGAAAGTGTGCCTCGTCGCTGATGATGATTTTCTTTGTAAAGTCACCATTCCCTTCTGTCTGTTTAACCAACCATTCGGCGTATTGCCGACGCTTGAAATGGTCAGAAGGCTTCAGCTCTTGGGTCAATTGAACCTTTTAAGTGTGTGAATTCAAATCTTTATTCAAAATTCACATCAGTAATGATCGTGAGATGTTCAAATGTTGGGCACGACAACGAGTCAAGGTTGACGGCTCTTCTGCCAAACTATCGCCAACAACAGCAATGTCTTCCCCAGAACGACCTGGGCAAGCATGCACAGGTGATTTCACATTTCCTACATACTCGGTTTGCTGAAATTTACGCACAGTTCTCCCAATTGTGGACACATTTGACCGACTATGCTGACCAAAAAATCACGTAGTGAACGAAATGGATTTTGATTCAACAACCTTAACGTGCTGCCCAATTGTGTACCTCTCCACAGTTGAATTTGTCAAACACTGAAACAAAGAAATGTCAAATAAAGTTGGGGGAAAAGTTTGACGTTAAGGCGTGATTCACAATTAACATCGTGCATTATGATTGGACCACCCTTTAGTGGGTCTCACACGAGAATGTATGGTCAGTGATAAAATGCGTGCGCGGGTGGCGAATCTGTGATGGCTGCTGCGACTGTTTCCCGCTACTTTTTCTGTCGTCAATATCACCACGGGAAAATTGTTCTATTGCCTCCGAGGTAGATAGCTGCTTGATACGCGGCCGCCAACATAGCTCCACAATTGATGGGCGCCAATTTCATTAATCGAATGCCCATCAAAGGCAAAAATATTTTGTTGATGGACTTCTGGGGAACGACTATTATTAATTCGAAAACTGATTATCGCTTCACTGTCTGTCGGCCATTACTCCACTGATGAACTCAGACAATGTAACGTAATCGAAAGCGGCATGTCTTCGTAATGACGAAAATGAAGTCACCCATCTCCCGGTGGTTCCCAGGCAGTGATCTGTCGTTCCGGAACTTGTTGAGTTGATTGAGGTTTCAGAGCGCCGAGTGCCAGATCCCACTTTGGGACCAATCCGAAAATTATTACATAACATATCCGATTTCATTTGGGAAAATTGTAGAAATGAAGTGGTCGCCTAAGCAAACTGCGCGAAAAGCACCATAATACTGATCCAAGTTTCAATTATAAATATAAAAAAAAAATTAATGATTTAAATTTGCAATTGAAATCCGAACACGGCAATCCCCTTCACAACGGAGCTTATCCACGAATTACACTTCTGCCATGCAATTGGAATTGGATATAAAGCTCGTCAACTGCCGTTGTGAGGAGTACCGCAAGGCATCGACGGATAACAGAGGAGTCTTTTATGAACCGTCACGACAGACACGTCGCGACGCTCAGGAGACTTTTGACTTTTCTGCTACGAGTGGAGAACTACGCCGGAGGATTTCGCGTTTTGAATTGTAGCAAGAAGACGAGACTCAGAAGCTCTCGTGCGTACAGTGAGCGACATTGTTATATTCAACGTTGTTTTGCTAGGAAGTGTATATTGATTAAACCTAAAGCCAATATCGAATCGTCACAACTTGACCGCTTGGCGGTTATCCCATTCAATTGCGCGTAGAAAGCTTTGCATTTAGCGAACTCGTTCTTTGTGTTGTGATTCTGTCGATCAGTTTAGCAAGGAATTCGTTGCCTTGCCAGTTGCCAAGAAAAGGAAGTGAGCTGCGAAAAGGCGAAAGGAAATATTGCATTTCGCGCAATCGCCACCAACACTAGTGGAGTTGTTCGTGTACACGATCAAAAAGGTTTGTTTTATGGAATTCCAAAGGTGTACGAACAATACAAGTTCCAAACCCGTATGCTGATTCGAGGGAAAAGCGAAATAAATTGATTTTGCGGCAAAGCAAAAATTTTTTAGGAGAGTGTTCTCCTTACCTTTATTGGTCGCAATTTGGACGCTGAAAACGCGAAAAATGATCTTTTCCTTCCTTTGGATTATGTTTATACGCGAGAGTATGACTACAAGACAAATAGCGCATCTCCACGGCAATTTTTCGTGTTCGCCTGAAGTATATTTATGTATTTATATGCAACAGGACGGAGTCGGAATAGCGCCAACGAGAGATTAGTACGGGGAAATTGCATTGCGTCGGTCGGGATGGCATGCGAAACTGGCAGAAATTTAGCATTTGGCTGGAAAAGGGAAGTGTCATTGTCACCAAACGCTTGAATGTCTTTAAATAGCACGAGAATTTTTTTTCGGTGGATTTTTTAACAACTTTTGTTATTGTGTTTCCGTTTTGTTTCGATTTAGACCTGGTACGCCCCTCACTAATCATCAGCAT
Source organism: Odontomyia ornata (assembly GCA_963969285.1). NCBI lineage: Eukaryota > Metazoa > Arthropoda > Insecta > Diptera > Stratiomyidae > Odontomyia > Odontomyia ornata. The sequence goes on from OZ017739.1 coordinate 137,522,622, forward strand.
CCATTTGATTCTACGGCATCTCGTTTCCATCGTGAACGTCCCGTAGATAAGTGTTGGGAACATACTCGTATAGCCATTCTGGTGCACCGGTACTATTTGAGAAAGACTGACGTCAGTATCAATCCTATCAATTTGAAGATTGTTTTCAAAAACGAAATTGCTCGAACATAGTGGGTAATGCACGGCAGAAAAAGTCGAGGACGTGGAAGTGCCAGAGAGTATTGAGAAAGTTGATGTTATAATGTCTGAACGGATTGGATGCTGTGTATTTTTTTCAAATCGATGTTTGATACGGTGTTGTTTGCAAGAGATGCGTGACAAAAAGGAAATGGAAGGAGGTTTATGGGTTTGATATAGGTTTTATTCGACAAATCGTTATAACTGGACCGCGTGTTAACGTAATTGACCCAAGGCAGCTTTTCTCGATATCATATATTATTAAGGAAGTTACTGTATATAAAGTGCAAAAGTGTGATTTGAAATTTTCTTCCCCATTTCGAGTAATATTAAAACGCGGTAATTTTGTGCAAGCACTCATAATTGAATTTGCGGGCGCCCGACGAGGATGTTGGGTAAGTACTCTGTTTTTAGGGTTTTGTAAAATAATTTTACAAAACCCTACTAGTTTCGCGACCAGTCTGTCCGTCTGTCCGTCTGTCCGTCCGTCCGTCCGTCCGTCCGTCCGTGTGTCACAGCAGTTTTTCTCGGAAACTACTTAAGCTAGAATCATCAAATTTTGTGTGTAGGTGTAAAGTGGTGATCTCTTCAAAGTTCAACTACAAAAAATTTTATAAGGTATTTAAGGGGGGTCTCCCCGTATAGGGGAGTGACCCCCCGAAAAAAAAATTTCATTGAAGGTAGCCGATATGGGTATCAAATGAAAGGTCTTGGTGAGAACTTTTCAAAACAGGTCTTAGTTTGGCAAAATTTGCTTCGAGGGGCGCACAGGGAGGGGAAATACACGAAAAATTTGTGTCCCCCCCCCTCGCGATTGGACACCTGTGATCCGAAAAATCTGAAAAAAATCAGGAATGTAGGCCTTGGTGAGTACAACAGCAACAAATACGTGAGAAGTCACAATACACTCAACTTTGTTAGTAATAGTATGATTTATCGATTTTATGTTTTCTTGAATAAAATCTCAACGGTACCCTTAAATTCAATGAAATTCAGTACGTAGATGTCTATTTATAAGATTGATCTATTCTGAAAGTTTCATAAAGATTGAATCATATTTAGCGAAGTTATAGCGGTTTGAATTTTCCTGTATTACTATGGAACAATATGCGCTGTATTTATTACTATGGCAACATATGGCTATGGAACAACATGCGCTTTTTACCGACTCAGACACTACAGTTTTGCTAGGATTTGCATGAAAATTTCAGGAATGATAGGTGTCAAATATAGTGGTATCAGTAATCATAAAACAAAATGGTGGCTGTTTAAAATGCGAAGGTTGAATAATTTGAGTTAGTTTTTCCCAACTTCAACGTTTAAGGTGCATGCTTTGAACACTTGATTCAATTTAATGAATGACTGAAGATGAGTACCTACAATTAATGCTCATAAGTGAAACAAGTCAAGGAGGTGGGAGAGAGCTCCTAGCAAAAGGGTTTTGTAACCATTCTAGGATTCGAAAAATTGGCCATTAATCGATGATAACAGTACAGGAAAGTGGCCCCTGAAAAAAAATGTATCAAACGTAGCCGATATGAGTATGAAATGAAAGTTTTCATGGGAGCTTTTCAAAACAGTTGTTAATCTGTCAGTTTTAGCTTCAGTGGGGGCACAGGGGGGAAATACATGAAAAATGTGTTTCCTCCGTCATCATCCATCTGAAATAATTATCAAGGGAGATATTTATGAGTATAACAATACCAAAAACCTCAGAAGTCGAAATTCGTTCAACTTTGTTAATAATAGTATGATCTTCGTATTTCATATTTTCTCCAATAAAATCGTCTTTGACATGTTTCTTGATTTGATTCGATCTGGTGACTGCATTTTCTAAATTGAATACAAAACCCTTCTGACATGAGCGTAGGTCTGTTTACCCAACTTGTTTTATTGTTCATTGCCTTCATTTATGGTTGGAAAAAAATTATCTATTACGGTTATTCACTTGTTTTGGTTTTAAATTTTTTATTGCATTGGGGGTGAAAAGTTTTTATCCCTGACTTTTAACTAGCAGATATTGTGCACTTAATAAATAATAAGCAAATGGCAGTTGCCAGCTTCGAACAGTCCTTTTGCACTGATAATAATCTCGGTTTGGTGTTTTTTTTGTATGATAGCGTACTATAATTTAAATGGTAATGTTTTGATTTAAAATGTTATATTAATTCATAGTATAAACATTAATTTTTTTTTATTATATAAAAATTAATGTATTTATCTAATAATTAATTGAAAAAAATTTAAATAATACTTTATTTTAATAATTTGATTGTTTACTTTATAAATAATAAGCAAATGGCAGTTGCCAGCATCGAACAGTCCTTATTGCACTAATCATAATCTGGGTTTGGTAGTTTCTTTTGTAAGATAGCATACTTGAATTTAAATGGTAATGATTTATAATTGCTCTACTAGATGATAATCCATTGAAATAATTATTGAAGTACCGAACATTTTGTTGTTGTACACGTCACAGTTGAATAAACGAAATGTCTCGTTAAGCCACTTCCTTCGGTCTTTCCACTTCACTTTAAATCCTGACCGGGAATGGGACCCACAACAATGACAGGCCACTCCACTAAAATTTGCTAGCTATCGGGCGAGTTCTCCCCTTTTAATGCATTTCAGGTGCTCTTGCCCGGGTAGAGTGGCCTTCGCCCGTGTGCCTTTTTATGATATAGTGTTGTGTGATTCCATCACCTAATACTATAACATAAGTTGGTCACGTTTATGTTTCTCATTTGATGGAAAAATTCATGCAAATTATGTTTGTATGAGTTTTTCACTCAAATGGGAAATATATAGCCACGTCTACATTTGGATCTTGATTCGGTTTGGAGGGTGCGAGGGGGCACCGCTTCCACCTAGATGCCCCACTCTTATTTGTGGGCCATGAGTATTGTCGATAATGACAAAGTCTGCGCTCAAGTCCGTCTGTTTTCTCCCGGCCCAGTTTGTTACTGGCTATAGAAAAGTTCAACCCTTAGTAGGTTACCTCGCCCTCGACACCAGTCGATCGGCACTAGATCGCTCGAATTCGTGAGTGCAAAGTTTTGTTGTAGTAGGTCTTGTGCTGGGGAAAAGAACCCGCCCCACGACACCGCAATGCTAGCCTGCCAGCGCATTCACGTGTCCCTAGACAAAGCGGATTCTACCATCTTCTTTCGCCGAGGCAGCAGACTATCGCTGCAGTCCTCTACGGAAATTTTCATCCTACTCGACCACTACAAAATGTGAAATTTATAAATCTTACTACAGGGTTTCCCAATAAAAGGTGTTGTTTTGATATTATAAGAAAAATGCCACATTTTAATTTAAATGATCGGATGTTCATTTCATTATAAAGAAGAAGGTATGCCGTTAATAGTGAAAAATAACATCAGGCAAATGAGCACCACGACCACAATTACAGGACCATATCCTTTTCATGAAATTTTCCATAACCAAAGGGCAAAGTGGCTGCCCTATGTCCTGGATAGCCTCACGAATTTCATCTTTGAGGTATTGAATCGACGCTTAGCTGTTGGCGTAGACCTTCTCTTTCAAGTGGCCCCAAAGGAAGAAGTCGCAAGGCGTTAAGTCACAAGATCTCGGTGGCCAATTGTGATCACCTCTTCGAGAGATAACACGGTCCGGAAACTTTTCCCGTAAGTGATGAACGGTTTCGTTGCTTGTGTGCCACGTAGCGCCGTCTTGTTGAGAGTAAACGTTGTCCACATCAATACCATCCAATGACTCCGCCAGACCATAAACCGCACCAAACAGTCACACATTGAGGATAGAGAGGCTTTTCAACAATAACTCTTGGATTTTCTGAGCCCTAGATGTGACAATTTTGCTTGTTGACGAAGCCACCGAGATGGAAATGGGCCTCATCACTCAAGATGATTTTTCGATGGAATTCCGGATCATTTTCATGCATTTCGAGGACCCAATCAGCAACGTTGTTGAATATCGACCGGTTTGAGTTCTTGTGTTAACTGAACTTTATAAGCCTTAAGACCCAAATCTTTATGCAAAATACGGTGTAATGACGTTTGTGGAATGCCTAATTCCAAAGAACGACGAAGAATGGACAAACCTGGGTTTTCTTCAACACTTTCGGCTACAGCAGCAATATTCTCGGCTATTCTTGAGTGACGTGCATGGGTTTTATTCTTCACATCACTAAGTTGTCCCAAAATCTCGAATTTTCCCATCAATTTCTGTATTGCGGGCCGATAAGATGCAACACGACGACCCAAAAATGTTCGAGTTTTACGAACAGTCTCTGCCATATTTTCACCATTTTTATAGTGAATTTTAATAATTTCGACGCATTGTTGAAGCGTGTATCGTTCCATTATTATTAATGGCGTAGTTCCTACTTGTCAAATGTTAAAAAATGACAGCTTTAAAAGTGACATCTACCAAAACAGCGGTCTATTCAAAATAACACCTCTTATTGGAAGACCCTTTATTCATAAGAAAGTTGATCAAATTTCAACTTCCCAGAACTTTGCTAGTGTTGTGCATATAGAGAACTATCTGTACGATTTTTTTTAGATTTTCAGTTTACAAGTGTTCAAATACGTGAGAGCAAACATTTTATAGAACACTTCCCTTCGCTCTTCTATGCTGTTAACTCTATTTAGGAATTATTTCACTTGAAACCACACATAAGCATCTTCCTTAAAAATGATTTTTTTAAAAGTTCCCTCCATATATCTGGAGACACCAAACATTTATTTTGATATCCAGGGCAAATCTTTTCTTATATACCTAACAAGTGTGATGCCTATAGCTTTTATAGTTTCGGAGAACAACTGCTGTTGCGGACGGACAGACAGATCACAATTTCAATAGATTTTTGCTCCATAGTACGAAAATCGAAAAAGTGGAAAAACTGATTTAGGTATTTCTAAGCCAGGCTTACTTTGTTTTTCTAAGTATCTTTCATTGTTGTAATGAATAGAAAACAAATAATAATTACTAAGTCTTTACAAAACTTTTCCCCGAATGTTTGCTAAATTTTTTAAATCCATAATAATATAGTAACAATCACACTTTTGAAAAATAATTCAATTACATATTTATACGTTTACAGAATTTTTATCAACTTTAGATGCTAATTGCTACGTCACGGTACTCATTGAGTCACAATCGCACATATATGCTAAAATCCACCATGCTAAAAGAAAAGGGAATCACTCAAGTCCACGTGATGGGGATTGCTCCATCAATTGGTTTTTCCGCCGAACAAGAATTAGTTAACTGGTTTCAGCGACATTGAACGAGTCTCTGGGATGGATGTAAATATTCAAAGTAAATCATATGAAATTATAAGGCATGCGTTTCGCATGCATTATTGCTATAATTATTATAAGGTTACACTAAGATGTAGTTAATATATATTGCAAACACTGAAGGCTGAAATTTCGACAGTCAATATATCGTGACTGTTCACATTTGACGCGATACATAAACAACAATCGTAAGTGGCGCTAATCGAGTTCAATACATGTCATGTGTTATTCTACCGTGCTGAAATGTTCAATTTTGGACAAAGCTGGTGCTAAAGAACATAATCATCTTAACCTTCATCTTTTGTTTGCACATCAAAACAATTTGATATGTGACCCCGCGCTGGGTATTTGTGTTTTGCAAAGAAGCTTCTGAACAAGATTTGATGACAGAGAGTATAGTATTTGCATCCACGTTAGACGTTTTTCATCATTCTTGCTGTATTCTGCGTCTGGGGTCTTCCTTCTTATTTTTAATGATATGCACTTGCCATTGTACCAAAATAACTAGATCAAATACGACAACCTACACATTGAAGGCAAACTCATACAACTAGCCTCGTTTACGTAAATACAATATTAATTCTAATGTACATACGTTTAAATTCTTTGAATAAGTACTTGTTACGCCAATTTAATGATGAATATAATGCTCGGATTTAAAACGACATTGTACAAGGCTTGAGATTCTCGTTGACTCGGATCTTTTCATGGAGGAAAAAATAATTACGTAAGTTATTGCCCGTTTATTAAACACATTATACATGTGAGAAGTAGTGAAACGCGCGATCCACAAGGTGTATTAACTTTCAAATTTATTGTTAATTATAAGATTATTGAAACCGACATTGTGCTGGATATTGATTTATTTTTTAAAATGCATATCAAACTGATGTGATGCAATGATTTAATTACTTATCAAACATTTTGGAAATACGAATGAGAATATAATAAAAGAGCTTCAAAGTTCCTAATCGACTTCCACTGAAAAAGGGATTATCCGTTTCATAGGCGTATTTTGGCCTTTTTAGGATTTTGTACGACTTTCAAAACCATATTGAAATCGTTCGTCTTTGCGTCACAGCAGTTTTTCTCTGCAACAGAAGCAGCTGCATACACGAAACTTGATATGCATACCAGAAGTGGTTGCCTCTTAAAGTTCGAGTATCATATCAATTTTCAAAGGTACTTAAAGGGGTCCACCTATATCGGATGGGGACCCGCAAATATTTTCAACTGTAGGTAGTCGCCTGGTATGTCAAATGAAAGGTCTTGATGAAAGCTTTCAAAACAGATCTTAAACCAGTGTTATCAGCTTCCCACGAAGCCGATAAAAATGGTTTGAGGTTTGGATTGGGCATCTTTAAACGTCACTTGCTTTCAAAAACTATGCGAATATAATTTTTGAAAACATCCTTCTTCTTTATCGTAGCATTACAGCCCTCCTCGGGCCTTCCCTTCCTGCAAATAGTACCTTTAACTGTCTCGGTCCATTGACCGCGTCGAAACCGAACAGCGGTTAACTGTCTTCATCGATCGAGTCAGACCGGCGTTTCCTCGGTTCCTCCACTAGTCCCCGCCCTTCTGTTCTCTCAACGAATGCCTTTTTGGGTATCCATTGTACCTCCATACGATTCGTATGGCCAGCCCATTGCAACTTTCGCAGTTTTACAATCGTTGAGACCTCCGGCTTGTCAAAATTTATATACAGCTCAAGCTTGCATCGAATTCACCAGATTTGTATACTTGAAGAGTTGTTATTCGGGGAATCCCCTAACTTGATGAGTGAACGCAGCCTTTTTTTTGACTCTGTTTTGTATGCTTCTCGCGAAAAGTACAGTTATCTCAAACATCGCTCGGAGGAAATTAATGAAAGTCTGAGTGCCTAGTGATAAACAAATTGTTCATCGATTGGCGAAACAAAATCTAGAAATGCCGAAAACCAGATGGCAAATTTTCGCGTACCCCCACCCCTCGCGATTGGATATGTTTCACCCGAAAATTTGAAAAAATCATGGAAGTAGGCCTTTGTGAGTACAACAACAAAAAATAAGTCAAAAGTCGAAATTCGGTCAACTGTGTTAGTAATAGTATGATTTATCAATTTTACGTTTTCTTGAATAAAACCATAATGGTACCCTAAAATTCAATGAAATTTGATACAGAAATGGCTATTTATAAGGTTGCCCTGCCTTAAAGTTTCAAAAAGATCGAATGGCAGCTATAGCATTTTGAATTTTCCTGTATTACTATGCAACAATATGTGCTGTATTACTATGGAACCATAATGCTATTGTAGAATATGCTTTTTTTACCGACTCAGACACTACGGGTTTGCTACGATTTGCATAAAAGTTTCCGGAACGACATGCATCATAAATATCTTTGAGGATTTGTTCAACTAGTGAAATTAGTAATCGTAAAACAAAATAGTGGCTGTTTTAAATGAGAAGATTGAATAAATTTGTGTCATTTTTCCCCAACTTCAGCATTTAATGTACATATTATTAACACTTGACTGAATTTATTAATGAATGGCTGAAATAAGCACCTAGAATTTAGAGGTGAAATAACTCGATTGAGTAGGAGCGTGCTTCTACCTGAACTGCTTTGTAACCATCCTACGCTTCGAAACAAGTTTTCTGATGGCATTAATGGATGACTTGAATTATCCATCCAATACTTGCATAATAAATCATTCAAATTTATCCAAAAGATGAAGAGTTTCTTTCATACGTACATGACAGATGCCATTTTGTTCCAGCTTAAATAATTTTTCTGAATGCTCGGCCAATTGAGCATGTACGAATTAAACGCTATTACTTAAATTTTCATGAAATTCCGAAAAAGTTAGGAGTATCTTGGGCGATTTGAAATATGTATCAACCATCAACTCGTGTTATTCTTGCTATAATGACATATTGTTGAAATGGCTGACACTCACTTGATTATGATTTCATCTCCATGAAATTTAGTAAGCTTAAGGGCCTTATGTCAGCGTACATAACTGTAAAATTTTAAGAAGTTTAAGCGCACCGTTTTGATTTTGGGAGGAAAACGTTAAATTTACAAATCTTACTATTATTATCAGACTTGAATGAATTTTGATTTGTGAAGTATTTGTTACCCTTGTATGCATAAAGACCAACCTTCACGATTTTTTCAGATTTTTGGCTGAAAGGTGTTCAATTGCGAGGGGAAGTAACACAAATTGTTCATGCATTTTGCTTCTCTCTGCACCCCCTGATGCAAAAACGACTATTTTGTTTCATATTCTGAAATTGGTGAGACGACACCACTTCGTTATGAGGGGCCACCCTCCTTAAAAAATATTGAAATAGTTAATAAGACCTAAACCTTTGAGAGACCATTACTTCTGAGCTTTTTACAAAGTTTGAGCTACATAGCTTCTATAGTTTCTAAAGAAATTTCCTATGAGGCACAGATAGACGGATAAATGGCCTAACAAACGGGCGAACAGGGTGCGAAACTAGTAGGTTTTCGTACGATTCCTTTCACAAAACCCTAAAAACCATGGAGGTAGATACAATCAAAAAAGGTAGAAGTTCATTGAACTTTGCTAATAATAGTAGGATTTAACATTTTCGTGAGTAAAACTGTATTAGTAGCATTAAATTGGATAAGATCAGCCATTTGAGTAGTTCTATAAAAGATCCTTATATTCTATGTTTCAATAAAACTTACAGAAGTAATAGCCATTTGAATTTCCTCCGATGACAATCATATACGATTTTTCTACTAAATGGACTTCCTATCGAACCAGATACTACACTTTTGATTGGATTTTCTCCAAATTTTCAGATAAGATGAATAACAAAAATGCATTTAAGATTCTGGTCAGTCAATTATTTTAGCAATATTAGAAAAATATTAAAATGGAATTCTTTTATTGTAAGAATACATTTATTGTGGATGTCATGAAAGTTTTTCTTTAACTAAATCATTCTACATATCTGCAAATTGTAAAGTTAAGTACAAAACCCTTCTGACATGAGTGTATTTGACCCATATTTTTTCCCACCCAGAAATTTTTCAAAGTTGGGGAACATAAAACACACTCGGAGCTAGGTCTGTTCAGTAGGGTGGGTGTTGAAGCAACTCGAACTTCAATTTGTTCAATTTCGCCAATGCGTGTGGACTCGCGCGTTGTCTTGGTGAAACAGCACATTTTCCCGTGCCAAGAGTGGTCGCTTCTTCTTCAGTTCCGTCTTTAATTGGTCCAGCAATGCAGTGTAATAGGGTCCGTTTATGGTTTTACCTTTTTGCAGGTAATCAACTATAATTACTCCACGGCTGTCCTAAAAAACTGTCGCCATCACTCGGCAGAAAGAACGACCTTCGCCTTTTTCGAAGTTGGTTTCTTCACCACAATCTACTGCATTGACTGTTGTTTAGTCTCAGGAGTATGGTGATGGATCCAGGTTTTGTCGACAGTAATTAATCGGTGCAAAAACTCGATAGGACTCTTTTGGAAAAGCTGAAGAGTCTCACGCGCCATGTCCATTTGAACGCACTTTTGGTCGATCGTCACCAATCGTGGCACCCATCGCGCGGATAATTTTCTCATGCATAAATCTTCACCCGCTCAATTGATAACCCCGAAGCCTCAGCGATTTCTTTAATGATGAATCGGCGATGTTCCATCACGGTTGTGTGCACTAAACTGACGAGATCTTCCGTTGAAACAGTTTTTTGACGTCCAGAATGTTCATTGTCCAAAATGCTTGTTCGACCGCGTTTGAACTCACCCACCCAATTGTTCACGGTTATAAAAGAGGGCGACGATTCACCATACACGGAGTCTAATTCATCTTTAACTTTACGATTTTTTTTCCTTTTCAAATAGAGGTATTTAATCACTGCGTGATACTCGATTTCTTCCATTCTTCTTAACAAACGTCACCTTTGGAAGGGTACCATGGGTTTTATACTTATCAGAATGACTTGAAATTTTTATGGCATTCATAATTAAAGGCCGTCTATTGGATGGCAAGAGAACTTGAATGTACCATGATCTTTTGCCGGTAAGGACGGAAACTTTTCAAACAACCCTCGTATTTGTAACCAAATCGTTCCTATTTTGGGCCAGATTTGGGATTTTTATAGATCAAGCTATTTTACACTCATGTTTTGTTGTTGAAACAAGTAAATGATATGTTTTTAGGCCAAGTTTAGGTCACTATCGACGAAACACCCCTATTTTTCCGATTTTTGGGCCATTTCAGCTTTTTAATCAAGATTTTGGGCCAGGCTTAGGCTGAAAATGGCCGACAAATAAATAGTCTATGTGAAGGCCCTAGTTCTTTTTATTTGAGGAATTTCAAACGTTTTGAAGAATAATTAAAATGGTTCTTTAGTTAAGTGCAAGCCTTAAGCAACAATTCACGGATTACGTTGCTGGTATATTTTAATTCTAATTAAACTCAAAGCTGAAATTTGTGATCATTTGAAAACAATATTATACTATAGTTCAGCATTTTCAAAGTTGCGCCCGCCACCTGAAAGTTATGCCCATAATTAGGAGAAAATCTTTGTTTACTCAGCATGAATTCACGTTGAAATTTTGTTGGAAGTTAATATTGTCACTAAATATCATAAAATAAAAAAAACCTTTAGAGAAAAAATAAGAAATCGTCTTCAAAAGAGCTAGAAGGGTTGAAATAAAGCTTATGGACTAGCAGCAAATTACTTTATTCATTTTGAAAATGTGAGTGGCCACCGTTTGTAAAACAATGGTAGCTATACCGGGAAAAACTGATTTTGAAGTCGGTTGGAATTCTACGGCTAGTACTCGTTACGTGCAGAAGTGTATTTTAAAAGCTCCTGTCACTAATTTAAAGATTAAATTAATTTTTGTAAACGTCATTTGAAAAATATTTTTTTGCTGCAAACATTTTATTGTTTGTCGCGTTATACAAACAACTGATTCATCGCATTAGCAAGAGGCTTTCAAAGCGAAAGGAAGTTTGGCCTTCCCAGTGCTATGGAGGAGCCAGACGACGATTTCAACGTTATGAGAAGTGAGCTTACTAATTCAATTTTTTTCTATTCGGAAATCAATATTTTTGATTTTCAACTATCAGAACCACTGAATGAAAAGCTAGGGAAGAGAACATTTGAGATGGAAGATACGGAATCACAAAAGAAAATTTAAAAGAAAAAAAATGATAAATTAAAAACAGAAACTGATAAGCTAAAACAACGAATAAGCTATTGGAAGAAATGATCTATAGATTGTCGCCTATTCAAGGAAAAGCAAAATTAACAAAGAAAGAAGCAAACCCCACGGCCAAGACAAATAAAGACCAAAAGAAGAAAATTCAAACGAAAAAAAATCCCGAAAATGTTTTGAGTGCCAAAGAGGCAAATGAAAGCAGCAATTATTTCGCAGTACTGGGAGAACTGAGCATTGACATACAAGAAAATGAAACAACCGATGATCAAAAACATGATAATTGTGATAATAATACTGTTAATAATAAGAATAGCTTTATAGAATATTTAAAAAGAAAAAATCATGAGAAGAAACTAGCTCATGTGTATGCTGGTCCTTTAGTCAATATTACCAAGCATACCGAATAAGTACTGCCAATCAACGTGTTGATGATGAATGAAATCACTGGTTGATTTTAAATCAGCCGAAGACGCTTTGAATTCTGGGGGGATTCAACGGTTAAAAAAATCAGACCTTCCTGTTGAAGGGTCTGAACTTCGAAGAGGATACGGTCGGTTTCGTTCAAATCTTTAAAGAATCTGCACTTGAAATTGAATTTATTTCTGCAAAAAATTTTACAAATAGGAGATATACCATAAAAAAAACGATCTTTCATACTATTCGGTATAAATTTCTAATAAAAGTAGTCCAAGTGCCCTTCAACAGATAAGGTACTTCAATTTTAGAGGGGTGAGGTGGGAATGTCTATAGAAAAGATAAGTCAACCAGCGTTGCTGGTGTCAACGATTCGGCCATTTGGCTGCCAACTGCTCCATGCAATACCGGTGCGTTAAAGGTAAAGAAATCCATGCCACTGGTGAGTGTAATTTGATTCAGACGGAGCCCAAAGAAAAATTGCGCTGCATCAACTGTGGTGTATTTGCTCATCCAGCGTCATATCGATATCAAGATGCAAAAGTTAAATTTATTCCAAAATAAACGCAAACACATCGCAGTGTGACACCATCTAACCTCGTCAAGCTCGGGGTATCATCTGCACTCGCCAATAGAAAACCAGCATACAATACTGTAAATAGTGTAACAAGCAACAATGAGCTACTTTCTAAAATCTAGCTATAAACTAATTCCTTATCGGAAGGAAACAACAAACAAGACCTTATAATTGACTTTGTTTTTCAACGTTTAGATCTTTCCAATGTCACAAAATAGCTTGCCATTTAGTCACATTCCCATGGATTGGCTTCATCTCGAACTAAGTCAACTCGATTGTGACTCTATGACGATGTGACTATCTCCTTAAATTCGTTGTTAACCAAAAGCCCAGCATCATGCTTCTCATTGAAACCAACCTCAACTCCAGACACTCAATGACGTTCAAAGATTTTGAACTCGTAAGAAACGACAGGGCAAGCAATGATGGGAGGGATGAAACTGGAAAATTTGTTAGAAGGCCCTATCTATTTCAACAAATTAAAAAATATGAGCTCAAAAATTTTGAATTTCCTGAAGTGTCCGTTGTCAAAATTGCACTGTCAGGTTAGGATAACATAACCTCTTCGTTACCTCGACCTATGCATCGGGAAGAAACGTTCTCAAATTCAAAGTGGATTTGAAAAACTCGAAATGAACAGGCTGCCTAGTTATTATATTCTTGTCGGCGATTTTAATGCTCGGCATACATCATGGCTGAACGCCAACAATAATCCAAGAAATATATTCCTGAAATCGTGGATAATAGAGAATCAGATTGAATACGGGTGGAATCTATATGGGTCGGAGCTCCCAACATGCGCTGGGACAAATTCATGTTTGGACCTTTGCATTTCTGACGTAAGACTGGAATTCAGATTTAAAAATCCTTAACGGCAACTACAAGTGCTTCTTTTGATTGTGACACTATTTCCATCGTAATGGAAGTTAATCATCAAAGGGAGGATATCTTTCTCATCCCAGTTCTAAATACAAATCATCAACTTAATTTCACAAGAACAGATGGGGAAAGTTTCACAGGAAGTTTAATCGGGAAACCCAGAAGCAAAGTCCACATTATGATGGCGAAAACTCTTGCACAATGGTTCCAAATGACAAGAATCTAACTTGCTATAAAATAGATCTCTATTTGTCAAACTTATAGAAGCTGACATTGGAAACGATTGAGAAAATAATTCTTAACATTAAACATCGAAATAACATGGGAAGATATAAAACACCAACCATCATAAGGCTGGAAACATTAAAAAGCCTTCTTTTCATACGTGTCAACAACATTTATCGGCGATTTCTAGACTACAACCATCCCTCATTGGCATTGTTGAAATTGCACCTTAAGAACGTCAGGAACTTAATTGGTTCACACTACATAAGTGAAGTCAGTAGCGAATGAGCGGAGGAACCCAGGAGTATTAGCTCATAGAATTCAGATGGTCTATTCATAAGCATGAAAAGCGTATTTTGTAAGAAGTCTCTAAAAAAATGTCAAATCTAATGTAATTAGTAGTGAGATAGATCTACTAGGTAGAGCTGGTACCGAAATTAAACGGTCCGGTTTACAAAAGCTTGCTCTGATTGGAATTCATTTTGAATCAGTCCATCAACCAACTCCAGAGAGAGGGACTCAAATACTTTCAGAAGTCGCTGAGGCAAAAGTTCGATTTCAAATCAAGCCTGAACGGCGAATTAATTCTTCATTTCAATGAAACATTGACCACCAACTACATGCCGAGTGGAAGTTTCCTGAATTATTTTGTGAGCTTTGAAGACTATTGTCTCATATTTGGCAGAATAAACAACAAGAAATCATGTGGTATTGACGGTGTTCACAATATAGTACTACGCCCTTTGCCTGGCATTGCTATCAGAAATTATTCAGCAATATGTTTAACAATTCATATTTCCCAGATTAGTGGAAAAAGGCCAAAGGATTTCCAATTTTGAAGAAACGAAAGGAATATTCGTGCGCCAGCAAGGTGTTTGAAGTGATACTGAAACAAGCCTTAAGTACCTACGTCGATAAATATGAGTTTCTGCTGAGTTGCAGGTTTGGTTTTCGTGCCAGGCATTCGACCATACATGCGATAACGAAAATAACCTGAGATATCTGTTGGAAACTTAACAATAGAGAATGTGTTGGAGCGTATCTCATTGATATGGGGACAGTCTTCGATACGGTTTGGTTAGACGGATTCATTTTTAAGCTCCTTCAGGACAAGTTCCCCAGACACCTTGTCGCCATGATGTATAATATGTTGTATGGGAAATTGGTTCTTGTAACTAATAGAAATCTGACGACGGTTCGCGATTTCATAGTCTTAAATGGTCTACAGCAAGAAACAATAGCTGCATCTCTGCTATTTTCCATATAAATTCGCGACCCATTGAATGGCTTTGATAAGTGGCATTTGCTGATGACTTGATGATTCATATGGCGGACTAGAAGCCATTAGTTCAAAGAAACCTTCAGAATATCTTGCACGATGTGCAGGCCTATACGAACAGCTGGCGAATACGCAAAAATGCGTAACAACAATACAGGCGACCAGTTAAGACATGAAGCGTAATTGGAAAGATTTTCACATTATGGTTGTAGACGATAGTTCAGGACGGGTTCCATATAAATCCTGTGTTTGATACCTCGGTGTTTATCTCGATGAGTATCTACACTTTAATGGACATATTAAAACTATGCTCAGTAAAATACGCAGTGTTCATGTCCCTTCGACTTTTTCATTTCATATACATTGATCAAAATGTAAAAGTTATCTGCTACAAGGCTCTGGTTAGACCATTCTTACTATATGAATGGAAATGTTACGAGAGAATTGTCTTTGCGAATTACTGGTATATACAGAAAGTCTAAGATGGATTGGAAACTCTATATATCGAATAGATGAATTTATCAAACTGCTAAAGTGATCAGAGTCATCATTTTGAAACTTGTAACTACAAGTGAAAATTTCTGTATGTTGTAGCCGTTTCGCCCTATCGACGGTTATATTGAAGCTTGTACCACCAATGGTTTCATTCCTCCAGAAGCATTCATGTACCGGGTGGGCATATAGTAGTGTCTCTTCAAATCACATCTTACTTTGACACTGACAGCTGTGTCTGGCTCAAAATTATGTTATTGAGTCAGTATTAACCTTCCGTGGAACAAAATGAATCGATTTACACTTGAACAACGTTGGGAAGTATTGAAATCTTATTTCCAAAGTGAATGGAGTTTGTGAAAAGAATTTGTGGCCAAAATGAGGCACACACTGCGCCTACTGTACGCAAATTTGTGAAGAAAGTTCGCGAAACAGGCGTGCTAGCGGAAAATACTCACGGTCCCCGTACTAGTACGGGACGCACCCCGGAGAATGTAGCTGTTGTAGCCGAGAGTGTGCGACTCAATCCGAG
This sequence comes from Odontomyia ornata, assembly GCA_963969285.1. NCBI lineage: Eukaryota > Metazoa > Arthropoda > Insecta > Diptera > Stratiomyidae > Odontomyia > Odontomyia ornata. The sequence continues at coordinate 137,538,678 of OZ017739.1, forward strand.
AACATATTTCAACTCACTATCGATAACAGCAACTCAACATTATTCGCACGAGCCTGAGAAGAATTTTGCACAAAAAACTCGGATTAATTGCTTACAAGATCCAAATGACTCAGGAATCGAAGCCAAATGACCATCCGCTTCATTATTGTTTCGAAGTTCGATTATTAGAGCACTTTGAACTGGATGCCGATTTTTCTCAAAAAATCATCTTTTCTGATGAGGCACATTTTCATCTCGGCAGCTATGTGAACAAACAAAACTGTCGCATCTTGAAAAACCCACACCAGATTGTCGAGAAGCTAATAAATTCTCAGTGAGCGACAGTATGGTGTGGATTCTGGAGTGGTGGTATCATTGGACCGTTTTTCTTTGAAAATGAGACTGGAAATGCTCTTTCAGCCAACGGGGAGCACTACAGAGGTATGATAACCGACTTTTTATGGCCGGAGATTGAGGGTTTGGACTTGACTAACCTTGGTTTCTACAGGATGGCACGCTATGCCATACAGCTCATCAAACAATCGATCTATTGCGCATAAAATTCGGAAACCGTGTAATCAGCCACCTTGACAATGTCAATAGGCCACCTCAAAGCTGTGATTTGACACCGTTGGATTTCTTTTTATGGGGCGCTGTGAAAGATCAATGTTATGTGGAAAATCCACAAACGATTCAAGCAATGAAATTGAATATTCAACAAACCATTGCTCAGATAGGGCCCGAAACCATCAATAATGTCTTGGAAAATTGGGCTAAGAGGATGGCCTACTGCCACGCCAGCCGTGGCAGCCATATGAATGAAATTGTATTTCACAACTACCGGGAAGGTTTGTTCTTGCGAATAAAGCCAAAATATAAGAAAAAAATTTGATTTTTGTTCATTTTAAAAGAAACTTGTCCCAACCTTTATATTTTTTGACAGGAATCGGTCGATTGTTGATTCTTATGGTGCCTCGATTAAATATCATATACATATATATATATATATATATATATATATATATATATATATATATATATATATATATATATATATATATATATATATATATATATATATATATATATATATATATATATATATATATATATATATATATATATATATATATATATACTCGTATATAGGCGGGCCACTAATAAGAAGATAGAATACCCTCCGAATTTGAGCGTGTGGGATCAACGCGAGATATGTAGAGGCTGGTCAAGCTGAGATGGAACAGTCTACGTTTCGGTGGCTAAATGGGAATTACTAAATTATTTGTGGTCGTGTGTGGTTTTTTCGCATTTTGTTTTTTCTTGCAGCTTATTATTGCTACGTTAATTTTTATTGTGATTTCTTTAGTTTTACGTGTATTGATTATACAAGTCGACCCAAGTAGTAGCCTATGCGGACGACATCAACATTTCTTCATGGTTGATAGTAACCGCCAAAGAACTTTTCCTGAATATCGACAGCGAAGCAAAGCTAGTAGAATAAAACGAAGCACATGACTCCTCTAGGGAAAATGCCGCAAGTACAGAAAGTATGATAATTGGCGGTTAAAGTTTCGAAAATGTTGGCAAATTTGTTTATTTAGACGCCAAAATAACGTGAGCCAGTAATCAAAGAGACGAAAAACGCTGAATTCGCAAATAACATTTTTATTCAGCTTTGACGACTTTAAAGACTAGTTGCATATACAGGAAAATAAAACTCCAAGTATTGAAATTTGTGATAAGACCTGTGTTATGATATGGGTGTGAAAAATGGACTCTAATCCACGTTTCCACAAACATATTGAACAACTTCAAAAGACAAGGCCTGAGGCGAATGATTGGAGTAAAGCTAGATAGGGATCAATGGCTAATTCGATCCAACCATGAGTTGCATGGTATTTTTGACGAGCTGGAGGTCAAATTGATTGTAAGGCTGCCCGAGAGGGAATGTAGTGCTACGACGAAGAACGTGTATTGGCTAGAATTAAATGCACATATTAGTTGTAAGCTCAAAGTACACTCTAACTTGTGTTTTGTTTTTAAGTTGTATGTAATTTTCAATGGATTTGATTGGCTTTGTTTTTATTTTCCAATGAATTGATAATATTTAGCGATTTCCATTCGATAAAATTTGATATTGTATGATTGTTTTTTTTTGATTGAATATTATTTGAATTTAGAGTGCCATATGGGCCATCACGTTTTTTGATTTATTAAAGTTTTATAACTAGCTTCATTTTTTGATAAAATTTATAATGATTAACGCAATAAAGCGCACTTGAACTTTCAAAAGATCAGCAACGACTGAACCTCATCAAACAACAGTTTCCGTCGTATAATGCGAAATGAATTAATTTTTCTATGTGTAACTGTGGAGTCGAACTGACAAGATTTCAAAACCCGGAACTGTTTTTATTTTATGCCAATGGGATTGGCTGCCAAAAAGGATTGTTAGCTTTCACAGTATAAGAAAAGGTTCTTTCTCCACCCGTGTTAAATCAGCCAAAAAATCAAAGATTGCTGCTTAGATAGCTGAAATACAAATCAAAGAGCAAGCCTCTTAGTCTTTTGACAGCTTAGAGTAAAAGATTTATACAAAACGTCCTAGCTTCAATGAAACCAAGAGGTCTTTTCTTAAACCCTGTCTATTACACACAACGTACGTGTACTGATAGTTCACCGGTAGTCTTTTCTCTTCTGGCGGTAACTGTTAGTGTAATTGCCAGGTTGCTGGTTGGCAAACCTATCGACATGTTTGTTACCTGGACATATGGACCTTTACTGTTAGCAGTTATTTCTCTATTAGTGCTGCTTAAACACCCGCAAATGGATCGTATTATCCGGGTAATATGTTTTCTAGAGGCACAAGTTTCTACTCGAATGCAATGGAATGTTTATAATTCCTAAATATTAAGTGGCTTAGGTGTTTTAGACAAAGTACGCTCTAAAATAGTTTGGATATCCTGGACAAAGTATGAATATTTATTAAAGTTGGATCGGTCCCTTCAACACCACTTGAAGAGATAGTGGGGGTTACATTCACTGATACTGTATATGGTGAATTTTAATTCCCTAGCAAAAATTTACAGTGACTCTCAAAGCAAAATAAACCGAAGCAACAACGGATTCAGCAAAAATTGCGTAACAAAAAGCGAAACGACGATATACGAGTAACTATGAAGAGAATGTACTGAAAATTGAAATTCTTGTTTCAGAATAGCGCAATACCAATTAATAGCTTAAGCTATGTACCTTTAACAAGCTGATAATTACTGAGCGCTAGCACAAAACTTTTGATGAACGAGCAGGAGATCAAAATGTCTCACCACTTTTTTAGGTCTTTGTAAAAAAACTTTTTTACAGAGACACATACTATAGTTTCGCGGACGGACGGACGGTCCGTCCGTCCGTGCGTTACAGCTAGTTTCCTCAGAAAATAATGAAATCGGAATGCTAAAGCTTGGTGAAAAGGTCAAAAGTGATGGTCTCTCAAAGTTAAGGTCTTACCAAAAATTTTCAGGGGGGTCCCCCCGTATAATGAATTAGCCCTTAAAAAATTTTTTTATGAAAGGTAGCTGAGTTGATCAAATGAAAGGTCTTGATTAGAACTTTTAGAATCTGGAATAAAAATATCATTTTATGAATCAGGGGGTCCAATGGAAGGCAAAATGTACCAAAAATTTGTGTCTCCCCCTCGCGATTGGACACCTTTGAACCAAAAACTCTAAAAATAATCGCAAATATGGGCCTTTATGAGTACAAGGGCAACAAATACCTCAGAAATCGAAATTCACTCAACTTTGTTAATAATAGTATGACTAGTGGATTTTACATTTTTGCCCATAAAATTAATGTACCGCATTTAAACTTTTTGAAATTTTTCACGTTCACAAAATCTAATTGAGAACGAATATATAAAAAATATATAAATATATAAAAAATAAAAAAGTGAGTTATAGCCATTTCAATTGTATGGAATTACAACAACAATAACACGTGTTTATGGTTGACACATATTTCAAATTGACCTAGGCACTTTTATTTTCTTTCAATTTTCATGAAAATTTGAGGAATAGTGTTTAACTTGAATATGTTCAATCGGCCAAGCATTCAGAAAAATCATTTAAGCTAGATCGAAATGGCGGCTGCACTGTGCATATGAAAAAAACGGTGCTTCTTTTGCATAAATTTGAACGATTTCATATCCAAGTATTGGATGAATAATTCAAGTTATCGATTCACGCAATTAGAAAACTTGTTTCTAACCCTAGGATGTTTACAAAGACCATCTGGTAGGAGCATTCTCCTGCTTACTCAACTTGTTTTATCATCAAACTACTTAGACAGCTTAATAATAATGAATACTATGTCTAGGAATGCGCTGTCACCTTTAGAATTCAGCATGTATGTAATCATACACACAAATTAGTCAGACGAAAAATAATATAATCCTGGCAAGAAAAAGAACATCTACAAAAGTTACGCAGAAGAAAAATAATATAATCCTTGCAAGAATTTCAATTGGTTGCCCTTAATTTAATATCCGACAGAACTCTTATCAGTTGTTTACTGCATCTTGGTACCACTGGAATGTTCAGCTTTTCCAGCTTAAATTTAATACCTCTATGCATTTTCGAAAATATTATGCAGTGTCTTATTGCCTTATTGTGTACATGGTGTTAGCGTAACATGAATTTTTAGGGCTTTGTGAAAGGAATTTTACAACGCAACTTGTTTCAATCACCAGTCTTCGTATTAAAATTTAAAGTTCAAGGTATATCATTGTTACTCGAACTATCTTCTTTGAAATCTCATGAGCTTTAAATCAGATGTTGATGTTTAATGTTTCATTGCAAAACAATTTCCGCTTTATTATAGAACACCACAATCCGTCCGTGTGATGCAGCAGTTTACTTTAAAACATTAGCCTTATATTGATGGAAGTAAAAGTGAATAATATTAGCGACCTTTTGTTAATGAAATGTAGATGGGAAGCTGTTAACATATATTAGTAGCATTTGATCGTACGTACTACATCCCAAATGAGTTGTCGAATGAAAGGTCTGAAAAAACTTGCCAAAACTATTTTTATAACTGCAAAGGAGGAGAAAATGCGCGTAAAAGAAGAAGTTGAAATTTAGATAGATAAATAAGCAAACAGCAGTAGCAACGTTAACACCTTAAGTGTAACCCCAAAGCTTTAATATTTAGTTAGTTGGGTTTGAGCCTTGGGCCAAAAGTCAAATCAAGGTCTCTGAATAAGCTCCTTGTGGAGACGTTAATTGGTCATCATGGGAGTTACCTTAAGAGTTAAAGACATATTTGTGATATTCGGAAACATCACACTGAAGATGCCAATCATCTTCATCTAGTTGAAACAACTTGAAATTATCTGTTCATAGCAGGCAAGCAGCGGTAGGAAAAGAAAGATGTTATAATTGGCCACTATAGTGCGTTAAGTCGATTCAACTGAAGGTTTACGGAAATTGTTAAAAACGAATTTAAACCAGGATGAAGCTGAAATCACTATTACCATGAGAATTTTATGTTGTTTTTATTGTAGATCGTCAGCCCCTTTTGGGCCTTCGCTTAGAGATAGTAAGAGTATCTCATTATCATGACCGAATGTGTCGGCACTCCACATGGTTATATGTTCATTATCACGCCTTGGCCGGATATCCGTCCACCCAGCTGCGAAACGTTCTGATTTTAAACCAGCGCATATCATAACTGAACGGACTTACAGTCCGTGCGAAGAATCACTCGAACTAAATCTCGTTGCCGCCAGTGAGAGTCAAACCAGGGTTCTTCGGCTTACGGGATAAGTGCTCTAACTACTACATCACGCGGACTACTATGAGAATTTAAAGTGTAGCTCAATTCGAATTCAAGTCAGAATGAATGTTATCAATTTTTCAAGTAATTTTCTCTTTCAAATATATCCAAAATAGATCTTTAAAACAAAAAAGGCATCTGCCTCGAACACAAGCTGATGATGAAAAAATGTTGAGTATTTCAATGAAGCGTACAATTGAAATGCAGTACAAACTTCGATAAAATGGAAACGCTGCAGATTGATTAATGCAAGCAACTCTTGCTTATAGCTGGACTCTGTGGAGACGCAACTTGCTTCCTCATAGTTGACCGGATAAAAAAATATATATGAACACTCTTTCCAACTGATCTTCCACGCCTTGAAACTATCTAAACAGCAAAAGAGTCCAAAAAAGAATGGAGAAATGAAAAAGTGGGGTCGGACGGTATACCAGCTGCGGTTCCTCAAGGTTTCTTGTGGAGATAGTAAACGCAGTTCATCGAACAGAGACATATAGCAATTTCTCCTGAAAGGTGATGCTGCTTGCGACCTTAGACAACAGGAACATTACACGATGAAAGGATATTCTGGAAATGCTGCAATGACAGAAGCAAACATGAAGAGCTGAAGTGACTCACCAGCGTCACTGTGGTATGAAATACGTAACAGGTTTAGGCCAGGCTTAGGATATAGCGCAATTAGTATATGCATTCTTATCTAGACAAAAGGCAAAAGAGGGAATAATTTTAAGTCTTCGTGATGAGCAGAATGTGTAAAATCTAATGAACTGGTCAAACACGACTAACTAGTTTGGTAAACAGAAAAATGCTCCTGTCAGAAGGATTTTGCAACCAACGTTTGATATGCAGACACTAATAAAGAATAAAATTTAGCGAAATTCCAATGACATGGACCTCAAATACTTGGCATAAAGAAAACATCATTGCTATTCCACAAGCGGTTACCATTTTGTTGTGGCACCAATAATATTATTGGAGTTTATAAGTTCTTCTTCTTATTCGTAGCGGTGCAGTCCCTCACGGGGATTCGTTTCTTGCAACACGCATATTCACCTGTCTCGGTCCATTGACCACGTCCTTCAATTTCAAAATCCGAGCAGCGATGGACTGTCTTCGTCGATCAAGTCAGACCAGCGTTTCCTCGGTTTCCCCACTGATCTCCACCCTTCAGTTCTCCCAACGAATACCTTCTTGTGTATCTGTTGTTCGTCCATACCATTCATGTGTCCAGCCTTTTGCAGCTTCTGAAATCTTACAATTGTTGAGACCTCCGGTTCGTCAAAAATTTCATACAGCTCATGGTTGTATCGAATTCGCCATTGATCCCCGTCTAACCTCGCTCCGATTATTTGCCTCAGGATCCGTCGCTTGAAGGCGTTCAATATGTTCGCAGACGCTTGGGTTAGAGTCCATATTTCACACACATAGCATAACACAGGTCTTATCACAGATTTGTATACTTGGAGTTTTATTTTCCTGTGTATGCAGCTGGTTTTCAAGATCGTCCAAACTGAATAAAATGTTTTATTTGCGAGCGGTATTCTTCGGCGTATATCGTCTCTGTGATTAACGGTACTCGTTGTTTTGGCACCTAAATACAATTTGTGGGACAAATTGTCATTTTAGTAAGATGGACTAATTTGGCTGGGATGCTAAAGCAAAGCATTATTTGGTACAGTACGTTACGATCAATACTGTCATATGCTCGCTTGAAATTTAGGAAAATCTAGTGTGCGTCCATGTTCCACTCCCAGCATTACTCAAGTACCTACTTGACTGTGAGCAGTTGGTCTTTTATCGATCTACCTACTTTAAAACTACCTTGATACTCCCACAGAATACTGTTGGCATATAATCTGATTTTATTTTCTAAGATCTTTGAAAATATTTTGTACGCCGTAGAAAGTAGTGATATGCCTTTATAGTTTTCACACTGCGGCTTGGCCCCCTTTTTGTGGATAGGGAATATAATTGATTGGCTCAAATCTTTTGGTATATGTTCTTGTTGCCAAATGTGCTGGATGACTTTGTGAATAGCTTTCTGAATATTGCTGCCACCATAATTAATGAGCTCTACTGGAATCTCATCGATGTCCGGTACTTCATTCTTCTTTTGGGCTTTAATGGTGGAACAAACTTCATCCAGAGTAGGTGCTCTCCAAGAGTATCTATAAGCTCCAGTGTTTTGGATTTGTGCGATGGATTTCAAAAGCTTCTTGAGATATGATGCCCATCTCTTCTTAATCCTATTTTTATCAGCGATGATATTTCCAATGCCATCACGATAGAGCGTGGTCTTGGGCTCATAGCCACGTTTTAGCTTTTTCACTACTTTGTATGCTTGTCTTGTGTTGTTGCTCGCTAGACTTACATCGATACTTCTCAATTGATCGTCAGAGTATTTTCCTTTCTTAATTCTAATTATCTTATTCGCTACTCTCCTGATAGTTTCACAATGCTCACTTTGTCCTGGTTTTCCTACCCAAATATTCTTTATACTTCTGATGCGTTTTGTCCAACGTATTCTGGTATTCATCATCAAAACAATCATTTCTTGTGCGACGGGCTTGATGCCCGATCGTCTGTTTTGTCACGGTCTTATTGTCGCATTGACTTCCACCCATAGCTCGTTACTTGTTTTCAGCAATGTACTCGTATCAGATACGATGGGAGCCAGTTGATTGTCGAAGGTCTCCTTGAATTTTTTAAAGCCTTTTGATGGCAAACTTGTGTAGGGGGCTAGTCTTCGCCGAAAATGCCTTTGGCATACGAGATCGATAAGTAAATTTGATCAAGTAATGATCCAAATTGCAATTTGCTCCTCGGTATGTACGGACGTCAATTATGATCGAGGCCCATTGTTGTTGGATCAGAAAATGGTCGATCTGGTTTTGTGCGCTGCCATCCGGTGATACCCAGGTCATTTTATGAATGCGTCGATGAGGGAAGCAAGTCGAACGTATAACTAGATTTCTGCTAAACGCAAAGTCAATCAAGCACTGGACGTTGTCATTCGTCTTATCGTGGAGGCTATATCATCCAGTCGTTCCCCGTTGAGACAGCTCATTGCCAACCTTAGCGTTGAAATCATCCAGAATTTTACGTAATTCATATTTAAGTTGAGATGATCTAGTAAAAACTATAGTGCCTGGTTCATCGGGCAGCCAATATTGAAGGAAACCCGGGTATTGGTTTGTAATTATAGAAAAAACGACTTAATTTTCGTAAAAATGATTCTTTATTTTGAATTTGCTAGAATATTAGGACTCTATAGAGAACAGAACTTCATTGAGTTTAAGGATAGCTATATGGTTCTATGTAGCCCGTGTGGAGCAGTGGGTTAGCGCATTCTCCACTTGCGCTCCGGCTCCCAAGTGGTGGCGGCATGGAGTTTGAGCTTCTGATGGTGCTGTCGGACTATCAACCCATCCAGCTGTGGTGGGTGCTAATTGACAAATTATTGACCATATCACCTCGAACTCGATTGCGGTCATGGAATGAGATACCCCAACAATAAATTTCAACACAATAGTTCAGATTTGGACTGTTGTGTGATGGATTATTATTATTATATGGTTCTATCGAGGGAAATGTTAAAAGTTGAGTGAATTTTTAGTTTGTATGGGTTTCTTGTTGCATTCATAAGGATCTATTCCCACGATTTTTTTCAGTTTTTTTTATCACAAAGGGGGGAGAGCATATATTTCTTATACATTTCTTTTCACCTGCACCCCGTACTATTGCCGCTTTAAGAGCTAATTGGAAAATCTCTACTTAAAACCATTCATTTAATAACTCACATAATTATATTTAGCAAAAAAAATCTAAGAGTTTCTCTCTTCTTTTCTTAAGGCCTTTTGAAAAATTTTATGATACGCAATAGGAAATTACTTTTGATATACTAATCAAATTTGGTGTTGTAGCTTCGATAGTTTTGGTATCGCAACTTATAAAGGATTATTCCTTTGAAACTGTGGAATGTTTCATCACTGAATAAATCAGGTGCACGGCGACAATTTCTGGATGAAATAAATAAAGACAGAATCAACATCCACGCAGTGCAAGAAACCAGCTGGCGCGGTGTATGCATATTTGAAGTGCAATCGCGCATAGCGTGTATAAGTGGAAAATTGTAAGGAAGCCATTAGTTTGGAGTGGCTTCTATTGTTGACAGCAAATTACAACAAATTATTACTGAATTCAAGCCCGTTAACAAAAAGATCTGTAAGATTCGTATCAAGACTAAATTTTTTAATGTCTGACTGGTCAACTATCACGCGTCTGCAGAAGACAAGGAGGAGGCAATCAAGGATAAGTTTTACAGTACCCTCGAATGCACTGTCGATGTACTGCCGTCAAACGACATTAGAATTGTTCTAGGCTACTTCAATGTAAAATCCCATGCATATACCAGCGATAATGGACAACGCCTGATAGACCTCGCTACAAGTAGAGACTTCACAGTAAGCTCCAGAATTTGGGCATCCCCAGACGGTCCTACATTCAACTAGATCGACCATGTACTCATACAAAAACTAGCGGCCACCAGCATTCTCGACACGCGCTCGTTCCGTGGAGCTGTCTATGATACAGACCACTACCTTATAAGGGCCAAGATCAGTTACCCCAAGGCACTAGATACACAAGCTAAATGATAGCTCAGTAACGCCCACGTACGTGTCAGTGCTGGAAGATCGCATCAACGCATCCTTGCATGTGCGAGAAGTAATGATGACATCAAAACCATGGGGAATACAGTAAGAGATGGGGCAACAGAAGTGATCTTGGGGGACCTGCCAAAGGAAAGTAGTAAGAACTGGAAAAGGTTAAAATAACCAGGCGTACAAAGAATACATCCAGTCAGCAATTTAGGCTAAAGAAATACAATACAACACTCTCCGATGGTAAGCTGAAAATTATGCCGAAGAAACAAACCACTGGCCATCGACACCAGATCCAACAGATAAAAGAAAACATGACCCTACAAGGAGTCACATCGTCGTATGCCTCTATTGAATAAATAAGAGACGGCTTCAATCCAGAAACAAGTCTTTGCAAAAGTTCACGAGAAAGAATCATATGTAACCCAGTCGAAATTAGAAACAGATTGCTTCAATATTTCTACAAGCTATTCACAGCGCCCCGACCAATAACTGAAGCTGCTACAGAAGCAGAACAAGAGGTCCCAGTCTCATCACCAGCCAGAGACAAAGTACAGGAAGCAGTACGAGACCTGAAAAAAAATAAGGCTCCTGGAATAGATGGAATACCAGCAGAATTAGAGGTCACCTTCTCTGTCGACTAATATGCAAAATATGGCCAGATAAGCACTCACCAGAGGACTGGAAAACAAGTATAATATGCTCTTTATACAAAGGAGACAAGTTAAGATGTGAAAATTATAGAGGTATCGGTCTGCTGTGTACATCTTATAAATTACTCTTCAAAACCATAGAAAGAATGTTAAGCCCGTACTATGAATGTATTATGGGTGCGGATCAGAGAGTCTACAATCGACCAAATATTCTGAGTAAAGCAGGTGCTCGAACGGTGCTTTTTCTAGACTTCAAGCAGGCATATGACAGTGTCAACAGAAATATACTGTACAAATATGCTTGAATTTGGTATCCTAACAAAACTGTTCCACAAGGTCAAAGTCACGATGCTAAACAAAGAGTCCCAGGTTAAGGTAAATGGTGAACCAAGGGACACCTTCATAATGGAATCAGGCATTAGACAAAGAAATGGATCTGCCCCAATGCTTTTAATATTACGCTGGAACGCTTCATTAGGAAGGCATTAGCTGAAACCTCGGGAACACTAAGTTCAAGTCCACAAAATTGGTAGCATATGCTGATGACGCCAATATTATGGCACGTTCAATTTCAGATGCAAAAGGAGCATTTTTGAGCCTAGAATCTGAAGCAAACCGAATTTGACTAAGAGTAAATGAAACCTAAACTAAATTTATAACCCAACAAAGAAGAGCACTCAAGTCTGACAAATCCTGACCGTAGGAGACTTTAACCTTGAGACTTTAACCTTGAGACTTTAAACTTGAAAGTACCTGAATGGAAGAAGTGCCAAAAACGACAAGATTGGACGCACACAAATGCCACAAATAATTACTATTACTCCGCACTTCTCATTATAAGGTCCAGAGTTGTGCACAGGCAAAATAAGCTTCGTATTTCCAAATCATTATTGAAACGTGCTGTTATATGAAAGTGAAATATGGATCCGGACGAGTGAGTCCGAAAAGGCAGTGGACGCAAAGTGCTCCAGAAAATCGACGGCGCACTGAAACAAAGATCAGAGTGGACACTACATTACACTGATGAGTTGTATGAACTTTTTGACGAAGTGCTTGTGTGAAGTTACGCAAATTGCAATGGATAGGCGATGTAGAGAGAATGTAAGATAACCGGCTAACCAAAAGAACATTGAAGCGTAGAGCACATGGTAAACGTCCAGCGAGAAGACTGAGGGATCGATTGGAAGACACGTTGAAAACTGACAGCAGATTCCAACTGGGAGTGATCAACTAGCGGACGTGGTCCCAGCACAGTGATGATTAGAGGCAGCTAATCGTGGAGGCGCAGGTCTGGCTTGGGCTGTCACACCTTAGACGATGATGAGATGGGGGTTGGAGCACTTTTATATCGAATGGTTACCGTCGCACCTATTGCGTTCAAATTTTGTTTTCCTGAGCACTTTTTAATTCTAAAACTAATAAGGTGAGGAAAAATCCGATTCAAAAACTTTTTCAAAATAATTTTCTAAATTTTAGTGTCGAACTGACAGATAAGAAGCACTACATGTATTCGTCAATTGACAACTCGCACATTTATTCAATTGTGATCAGATGTTGTCATATAACGCAACTGAAGAAAATAACTGGATGGGAATTGTATTTCAACAACATTTTGGTGGAATTCCAGGCATTAAATTATAATATTTGAAATGGCAGATCCCCGATGCTGCTGTAATATATTGTTCAAGGACAGGTTCTAGAAGAGCAGCCTTCTATTCTCTAGAAGGGCACCCTTCTATTCTCTAGAAGAGCGCTCTTCTATTCCTTAGGTGTGAACCCTTCTATTCTATAGAAGGGTACTCTTCTGCCCATTATAAGGATACGCTTCTATTCATTTTCTATAGAATAGAAGGGTGCTGCTCAAGAGAATAGAAGGATGCTCTCCTATTCTTTGGAAGGGAATTCTTCTCTTTTTGACAAGGGCACCTTTCTAGTTTTTAAAACGGCCCCCTGTATTCTTTAGAAGGGTTCTATTTTTTAAGAAGGGTATCCATCTATTCTTTGGAAAAGCACCCTTTTATTGTTGAAAAGGGCACGTTTCTAGTTTTTAGAAGTTATTTGATCGAAATTGAATAAAAGTGTGGGTTGTCAATTGACGAATAAATGTAGTGCTTCTTATGTGTCATTTCGATATTAAAATTCTGAAAACTATATTGAAAAAGTTTTCGAATCGGATTTTTCCTCACCTTATCGGTTTTAGAACTAAAAAGTGCTCCGGAATATAAAATTTGAACGCAATCGGTGCAGCGGTAATCATTTGATAAAACAGTGCTACAATCGAGATAGGTACTGGGATGGTTATAACAAAACTTCCTAAAAAATTTTGTGATTTTTCGAAAGGGTATCTAATATTAACTTCATCATGTTATGCCAGAAAATCGCCGAAAAAAAATGTGGAGCTTGAAACTGAAATACTAGCTTTTTCATTTTAAAATCAACGATTTCATCATTGTAGGTAAATATTTTTGTTTTTTTTATACAAAAATTAAATTGTGGGCAGTGCTTTTTCGACAAGTAATTTATTTTAAGTTGTTTTAACTTTAATACTGAAATTTTACACGTTAAGCATCAAATTAAAATTATAAGCTTGAATACACAAATCGAAACCGCCACTAACGTAGCAAGAAAACATTAAGCGCAGAAAATCATGTTAAGTAACGGTAACCAATATTTTGTGATTGCAAATGGTGTTTGTATGCACGGAGTTCCTGGTAATTTTCCACGCACTAATTTTTACAGTTTTCTTTTTTTCAAGTATGAAATGGGCAGTTGTAGGATCAATTTCACTCTGTTATATTCATGCATGATATTTATGCGGCCGAAAAATATTTTATTTTTACTACAGGGCAGAATTTACTTTTGGAAATTTTTTAAGAAATTAAAATATTTAGTATAATAATATAATCCATAATTACTAACCCGTTGGCATATCTAATCCACCTGTAACATTGGTTTGCCTGAAATAGTGAAAATATGATTTTAAATTATCCTGGAATCACTTCAAGAGTCCTTTTAATTGCATACCGTAGCACTCTAACACCACACAATCCCGTTGAAAAACTCGAGCTCAAGGCGATTAGAAAAACAAGAAGATTAACCGTAATTAGCAAATTTATCCCGGGATTCGAACCTCGACTAGATTGATTTGACCGTGCCATTTCGGACGCTTTAACTTCGATGCGATCTCAGCAATAACTAATGGTCTGATTTAAGATGTTGACGATTTTTTAACAAGTGCCAAGTTAAACGTAAAAGCTCGTCGGTTAGTCTGTTCAATAAAAATAAGTTGCTCGCAACAAACTCAACGTTACGGTACCGTCGTCGTCGAATTCGTTGCTCCCCAACGCGAATGGCGAAAAGTTCTCGTCGCCAACCTCTGGCAATATTTGAATGTGTCTCAGTTACGCTCTCCCTGGAACACACTTTATTGTTGATTCGTTGACTAATTAAATAATAACAAAATCGCACAGCGCTGACTGAGGAAAGCTGTGGACTTGCATTTTTTCACTTCATCTTGAAGGTTTTGTTTTTCTTCGAAATTACACCTGCAGCAGTGATAAGAGGCGGCCGCGATGTTGATGACGACAGCGGCAAATTGTTGCTAGCACTTCGAATTGACGATGTTGCGTTTTGCGAACAGTTGGGGGGAAGAATTTTCGTACACTTTACGCGAAATATTTTTTAACGGATAAAATTTTTAAATATAGTACTAGCAGTTAACAGAAAAATCACTTGTGTATGCCCGCTAAGCGCTGAAACGATAACGTATTGATGTATTGGACCGCGATAACCTACTGAGTACAATAAGGCAAGCTAATGAAGTTTATCGATTCAATGGCTGTAATCAGGTGAGGTGTCCTTAATGGCACAATTCGATGTCCGATTGGAATTGGTAATGATGTCAGTGTAATTAGTTGGCTGGGGGTCACTTACAGCTGCGCCAATTACGGCGTGTAACGTTTGCGTTTGAAATTAAAGGATAATCACCGCAAGTTTATCATGGAAATCTCATTCAAGGCTACCGAACTGCTGTTTTATTGCCAAGCATGGAGACAATTATTTTCCTGATGTACTCGGGCGCAGTGCTCCTTTGTACATTTTTGGGTATCATTTGTAAATTACTAGAGTTACTTTCTACTTAAGTCCTTGATGAATTAGGTTATATTTGTTCTGTTCAAGCGGGGGTAGTATTAAAGGTCACTATATTTATAGTGACTAGCTATTGTACGAGTATATACGAATATGTAAATGGAAGTTTGATATTGATGATTTCGAATGTTAGTTATGAGTATTAAAAGTTAATTCATGAAAAGTGTCATAAAGCTGTGTTAAGTGGGCGTTAGCCAGGAAATTTAAGTAATTACTCAAGAAGGTAAGGTGAATTTTCAAGGTTAATACATTTCAATTCACCGTAAGGAAGCGTTAAAAATAAGAAAATTATGCTTAATTAACTGCAGAAGTATTTAAATATACAGTCTCCAGCAGTGAATTCAGTGTTAAGAAAGTGAGTCTGAATCAAATTTCTATTAACGAGCCATTGCAATCCAATTCAGCAATTTCAAAGTGCGGTTCTGAATTCCGTTACCCTTAATGCCAGCAAGGACATAGCCAAATAATTATTGTATTAGGGCTCAGCGCTAAAACACAAACCCCTATTGAAATCACGACTTGTGCTCTTCCGGGCTTCCGATTAGTCTTTCTCCAAAAATAAAGAAGTTGCAGTCAGCAACATTTGTGAATAATGCAGGAGAAATAACCTCTTTAAAGTCCTGGAGTAATTTTGAGAGGTGGTATAGCCATATAAGAAGTGACCCGTAAAAAAGTGTGCAAGAGAGGGGGGAATCGATCGAAATCTTTAATCCGAAATATCTTTAAAAAAATCATGACCGTAGAGCTGTATCATTACAACAACAAATACCTCAGAAGTCGAAATTTGCTGAGCCTTTTCCGAGGTTTTGTACAAAACCCTATTGAAATCGGTATTTGTGTCCGTTCGTCTGTATGTCACAGCAGTTTTTCTCCGAAATTATAAATGCTATAGCCATGAAACTTTGTGGAAGGGCCGGAAGTTATGACTACAAGAAAGTTTTGGGGAGAAAAAAATTTCAAAAGTTTTAAGAGGGTCCTCCCATATAGAGGAGTGACCCTAGAAAAAAAAAATTTTCGTCTAATGTAAATAAGAGGGGCATCATATGAAAGGTCTCAATGAGATCTCAAAACAGCTCCTAAAATTACTTTATCAGTATCGAGGGAGGCAGGAAACGGGGAACTGCACCCCTCGCGACAATAAATACGTCAGAAGTTAAAATTCACTCAGCTTTGTTAGTAGTAGTATTGTTCCTTTAATTGCGTTACGCGTGTCGGTTCCCTGTCCGGGTGGAACAAAAAAACATGACAATAATAATATCCCTGTCTGGGGTCTGACTTTGCTTTTCAAGTAAAAGACGTCCGGTTTCTTTGAAAGCTAGATTATTGCTACTCCTCAAACTTAACAAGTATAACAAATTGAAGTTCAATGTAATTCAATTCATATGTATGTGTTTTGCCTGTGACATAAGTCATCAGGATCTGTCATTATTTTCCATTAATATCCTCCGCCCCGGTATTGATGTCGCTTGAGTCATCATTACCCAAGTCTAGTACACACACTATCGGTCATTTATAAACTCCTTTTGTCGTTTTTACATCTACCACTCGTATCTTTCCGTCTCGTTTCGAGGGGTATACTTGTTGCACAACTCCCTTCAGCCAATTGGCTCTGACTTCGTTGTTGTCTACTATTGATAGCACGTCGCCAACCTTTATACCTTTTCCAGGGGTAAACCACTTCGTTGTCCTCTGCAGTGTTGGAAGGTACTCCTTTCTCCACCTGGTCCAAAATAAATCTGTCAATCGTTGCGAATGTCTCCATTGTCGTCGCAAAATTAGATCCTTATCACTGAATTCGCTCATTGGTGCTTGCATTGACGACCTTCCGATCAAAAAGTGATTCGGAGTCAGCGCTTCTGGATCATCTGTGTGATGAGATACTTCAGCAAGTGGTCGAGAGTTGATTAAATGCTCGACTTCAGTCAAGAACGTTAAAAACGTATCTTCTCGTGGGCTAGATTCCCTCAAAACGATAAACAGGGCTTTTTTAATAGACCTCACAAGTCGCTACCATGTGTGGAGATAATGGTGGGATGAAGTTCCATTTAATTCTATGAGTCGTCAACTTTGCCCGGAACTCGTCAACGTTAAGTTTTCGCAAGCAATCACGAAGCTCATTGTTTGCACCTCTAAAAAAAATGATCGGTCCTCGTTTGGCTGGCGTAGAGTCTTCTAGGGCTGTCGTCCTTGTCATAAGCCGAATAATCCCTTCGTCAATTTTAGGGGTAAGTTTAAAAAGCCGTGTACTTTTCTCTAGTTTTCCACCTTTCAGCAAAGTATTTCATTCAGTTTCAAAATGGACGCTTTGAGATTGCTAGATTCATAAATGTTCAGCCTTCTAAAGTTCGATTATAGACAATTCTCCAACGAGAATAGTGCCTTGTTTGCCATTTTGGATTCGATGTCTTGCTCGACAATTGGCCACATACCTAATTACATATGCTGTGGCATGAATAAGTCGAAGCCATGATGAAAATCTTGTCACGTCGGGTAATGAGTACAGCTGCTTCGGTTTTCTCATCTCGAACATTAAGTACGCATGTTCAATATTCGACTTGTCTTCATTCTGGTTTAGCCGTCGGTATGGGCAAGCTGTCTCGTCCTGTTGCAGAAACGCAGATCCTTGAAACCATCTGCTATCACATTTGAATTTCTTGGATGTCGCTCGGGTTGCAATGTTGGCAACGTTTTCTCTCGTTGGCACCCAACGCCATTCACTTTGGTCTGATAATTCAGCAATCTCGCCAAGTCGGTTCGCGTAGAACTGCTTGAATCGTTTCGAATCGTCTTTGTTCTAGGAAAGGACAATAGTTGAGTCTGTCCAGAAGACTTTCTTCTGAGATGTTACATCATATTCGGTTTTAATAATTGTCGCCAGATGCATGGCTTGCAATTCTTTCTTTGGTGTGGTTAGTTGTTTGATTGGACATCATTTGGCTCTAGCTGCCATAAAAGACACTTGAATGTCGTCGTCACATTTGATTTGCACCAGCGACGGCTGCATATGCTTCGTCGCTGGTGTCAACGAACACATGAAGTTCACGAGTATTGTTATTCAGGAATTTGGGGGAATAACATCGAGGAACCCTCACTGTCTCAAGTTGTCTAAGTTCATTTATCCAGTTGAACCATATTGGTCGTTGTTTTTCCGCCAATTCCTCGTCCCAGTCAATTCTGCTTTTCCAAATCTCCTGGACCAATATTCGACCAACTATTACAAAATGAGCCACAAGTCCGAGTGGGTCGAAAATCGACATTACTAGAATCAGTACTTCGCGTTTGGTGGGACATCGTCTGCCTTTAAGTAGACCTTTGTCCATATTAAGTTTGGAAGAAAACGTAAATGTGTCCGTTTTCATGCACCAGACTAAACCAAGAACTCGTCCTAGGGCTTCTTTGTCGAAATTCACTGTACTGATCGTGTGTTGTAGATCCTTTGGAATGTCTTTGAACAGTTCTGGTGACGATGCGCGCCAGTTTTTCATTTCAAACCCGCCGGCTGAATGGGTTTCGATAATGTGCTTGATTAAGTCTTTGGCAGTGTTTTTGTCATCAGCATTACCGAGATAATCATCCATGTAATGATTTCTTTGTATTGCCTTAGTCGCATCAGGATACTTGTCCTTGAATCACTCTGAATTTTTGTTTAAAACGAATACCGCACTACTTGGGGAACAACAAGCACCAAATATCACTGCTGTCATGCAGTAAAAATCTGGAAGCCTGTCCCGCTCATCGTCTCGCTACAATACAAGTTGACTTTATGTGTCTTCTGCGCGAATGCTCATTCGATGAAACATCTCTTTGGTGTCGGCGATGAACCCATATCTTCCACCTCGGAACCGCATTAACACTCCTGGTAGCGACTGCAAAAGGTCCGGTCCAGTCATAAGAACGTCGTTGAGGCTGACGCCTGCGATTTGCACTTTAGCGTCCAATACCATCCGAACCTTGCCAGGTTTGTTCGGATTGGATACAACAAAATGTGGTAAATACCATAGCCTGTCACCCTTTGAGGAATCAGGATTAACTTTCACCAAATACCCTTTCGCGATGTGATCGTCGATGATCTTTTTGTATGCTGTCTTCACGTCGTTGATTTTGTCGAGTTTCCTCTCGAGGTGGTAGAGACGTATCAACGCAACTGCATTACTGTCCAGCAGAGTAATACCTTGTCTTTTTCAAGGTAAGCCTGTCTCCCATCGTCCATTGTCCTGTTGACGAGTCGTCTACTCTATGATTTCTAATGCTTTGCTGTCTTCACGGGACCTTCCCTCGAAATTGCTCCGCCCGTACACGAATCATCCAATTTGAAAGACTGCTTCACTAGTTCATGTAGGTCGATGTCTTTTTGTGTTGCATGATGCATATTTACGGTTGCGTCTTGATGCACATTAGTGCTGTCGTTTCCACTAATTGACCAACCAAGTCAAGTTTTATTCGCAATCGGACAATTTCTTGATGTATGAACAAGCTGCCGCGTCGCGATCAAAACTCCATTGTCAAAGTCAAAGTCAAAGTCAAAAGCGCTTTATTTAATACTCATCGTTATAAATTTTAAAAGAATATAAAGCAAATTCCAAATAATAACAATCAAAAAACTTAATGGCCCAAATGGCTCTCTAAATTTGTACGTTATCATAAACTCATTTCATCAAAAAAAAAACTATAGCAAATGCAATTAATTACGATTATTACATATTTTTACAATTCAATTGGAAAAAGGAGAAAAAAACCAACCAACACTATCCAAAAATTATTTATAATTAATACACAACAGTGAAACTTTGATCCTACACCTAATATGTTGTAACTTATTTCTAATAAAATACAATCAAAAAAAACTTTATCTTATACTAAAAATACTATAACAATGTTCCTAACTTAAGTGTTTAATCTTATCTCTAACGGAATATAGTAAACATTACATATACCTAACCTATACCTGATTTTAACAAAAATATATAACAATACTAAATGTAGCAATAATGAGCTGAAACTCAAAAACTAAATAACGAAAAACACCAAAACTGAAAACAAACACGAAAAATTTAGACATTGTCATTCAGCCACCAATACCTGGATTGCGCCGTCTCAACTCGATCAGCTTCAACGAATCTAGCAAATGAGTATCTCCATTGAAATCGTTGGTCTCGTGAACTCAAATTCGGAGGATATTTTATCTTCTTATCGGTGGCCCGTCGATATATGTGATACATGACTGGGACGCCGTCAGAATCAAAAACATATCCATTCATGTCCAAATACACGAATGCTTCTGGAGGAATGAAGCCAGTAGCGAGGCAAGTCGCTATATACCCGTCTGTAGGGTGGAACGGCTGTGAAATCCAAGGGTTTTCACTCACAGTCACAGATCTTGCGATATGATTCCGAAGAAGCTTCAATATGAAGATATCGACTCTAGTCACTTCAGCAGTTTGATAAATTCTTCTATTCGATATATAATGTTTCCAATCCGTCTCAGGCTTTCTGTACAAACCAGTACATGCACGAAGACATTTCCTTTCGAAAACTCTTAATTTTTCCATAGTACTAGCACTCTGGTTGTACCAGATCTGACATCCATAGGTCAAAACTGGTCTAACCAGTGTCTTGTAACAGATAATTTTGACCTTTTGATCAATGTATCTGGAATGAAAGAGTTTTCGAAGGGCCATGACTACTTTAAGTGCTTTAGTCAGCATGATTTTCACATGTTCAGTATAGTACAGATACTGATCGAGATAAACACCGAGGTATCGAACACAGGATTTATGTGGAATTCGTTCTGAACTACCCTCGCCAGCCATGATGTGGAAATCTTTCCAATTACGTTTCAGGTCTTGACTGACCCCCTGCAGCGTTGTCCGAAACAAGATTGTTTCACACTTCTGCGCATTGATTTTCATTCGCCAATTGTCAGTGTACAGCTGTACATCATTGAACATTTTTTGGAGATTGCTCTGAACTATTGTAGCTTTTCGGTCAGCCGTGTAGATGATCAGATCATCAGCAAACGCTACCAATGATCGCTTTGGCGAGACGTTAAAATCAAAGCCGTTCAATAGCTTGCGAATAAAGATTGAGAAGAGCAGAGGCGCAGTAACTGTTCCCTGCTGTAGACCATTCAAGACCTTGAACTCGCGCATTGTTGTCAGATTTCCATCGGTTACAACAAACGATTTCCCGTATAACATATTACACATCATGGCGACAAGGTGTCTGGGGAACTTGTCCTGAAGAAGTTTAAAAATAAGTCCATCTAACCATACCGTATCAAAGGCTTTCTCCATATCAATGAGACATGCTCCAACACATTGTCTATCATTTAGTTTCCAACAGATGTCTGAGGTTACTTTCGTTATTGCATGTGTGGTCGAATGCCTGGCACGAAAACCAAATTGGCAATTCGGCATCAACTCATTTTCCTCAATGTGGGCGTTTAATGCTCTGTTGAGTATCACTTCAAACACCTTGCTGATGTTAGGCAGCAAGCTGATTGGGCGATAGCTTTTCGGGCATGAAGATTCTTTTCCTTTCTTCAAGATCGGAAATACCTTAGCCTTTTTCCACTCATTTGGGAAATATGAATTGCTCAACAGGTTGTTGAACAATATGCAATAGTTCCTAATAGCAACCTCAGGCAAATGTCGGAGAACTACATTTGGAATACCATCATTACCACATGATTTCTTGTTGTTTATCTTGCGAAATATGAAACACAAGTCTTCATAGCTGACAAAATAATCAATTAGATTCAAGCTCGGTATGAGGTCAGATGTTAATGTTTCATTGAAATGAAGAATTGATTGGCCGTTCAGGCTTGATTTGAAGTCGGAAACTTTTGCTTCAACGACCTCTGAAAAAATTTCGTTCCCTCTCTCAGGGTTTGGTAGATGAACCAATTCAAAATGTGTTCCAATCAGGGCAAGTTTATCCAATCCTTCACCAATAATCCTGTTTCCATTTCTATCCGGAGTCGTACTATCAATTTCGATACCAGCCCTATCGAGAAGATTTATCTCATCACTAGTGACTTCAAGATTCGATACCTTCACTCGAGACTTCTTGCGGAATATGCTATTCACTTTCGCGAAAACGCCGTCTGGGTCCTGTGGGCTAATACCCCTCAATTTTTCCGCCCATTGATTGCTGACCTCACTCCTGAAGTATGACCGGATTAAGTTCCGGACATTCTTCAGATGTAATTTCAACAAAGACAACGAGGGATGGTTGTAGTCCAAAAATCGTCGATAAATATTGTTGACGCGTGTGAGAAGGAGGCTTTTCAATCTTTTCAACCTTGCGATGGTTGGTGTTTCATATCCTTCCAAATTGTTTCGATGTTTAATCTTGGGAGCTACTTTCTCAATCGTTTCCAACGTCAGCTTCTCTAACTTCGACAAATAGACATCTATTTCATCGTTAGTTAGATTTCTGTCATTAGGAACCATTGAGCAAGAGCTGCCGCCATCAGAAGGGGGACATTGCTTCTGGTACTCCCGATTAAACTTCTTTTGAAACTTTCCCCAGTCTGTTTTTTTGAAATTCAACCGATGATTTTCATGTTGAACTGGAATGAGGAAGAAATCATCCCTTTGATGATTGATTTCCATTACGATTGCGTTATGGTCGCTATCATAAGGAAGCACCTGCAGTTTCCGTTGAGGACTATTAAAGTTGAATTCGAGTCTTGCGTCAGCAATGCAGAGGTCCAAATATGAATTTGTCCTAGGGTATGTTGGGAACTCCGACCCATATAGATTGCACCTGTATTCAATCTGGTTCTCTGTTATCCACGATTTCAGGAATACACCTCTTGGATTATTGGTGGCGTTCAGCCATGATGTATGCTTGGCGTTCAGGTCACCAGCAAGAATATAATAATTATGAAGCCTGTTCAATTCGAGTATTTCAAACAAGGAATTGAGTTCCTCCTTGAGCCTGAGAACAGTTCCACCAGTTGCATAGGCAGAGATAACGAAGAGGTTATCCCCACCTGGCAGTGAAATTTTGATAACGGACACTTCAAGAGATTCAAAGCTTTTGAATTCGACTTTTTCAATATTTCGGAAACGATAGGGTCTTCGAACCAATATCCCGGTGCCACCTCCCCCATCACCTATTACCCTATCGTTTCTTACGAATTCAAAATCCTTGAATGTCATGGAGTGCCATGAATTGAGGTGGGTTTCGGTGAGAAGCATGATGTCAGGCTTTTGCTTAACAATGAATTCAAGGAGATAATCACGCCGATGTAAAGTAACAATGGAGTTGACGTTGATCGAGATGAGACGAATCCTATCCATGGGAATGTGACTGGATGACAAACTATTTTGGAGCATGTTGACCTAAACTTTGAAAAACGAAATTGATTTTTTGGTCTTGCTTATTAATTCTATCTGAAAGCGATTCAAGTTGCTGGTAGATTTTAAGAAGCAGCTCATTATTGCCACTTACATTATTTATTTTATTTATATTGTTGTCTGCTGGTCCTCTGGCAGCAAGTGCAAATGATACCCCGGGTTTGATGAAGTTGGGAGGTAACAGATTCTGATTTACTTTGGTTTGCTTTGGTGAAAATTTAGCTCTTGCATCTTGATACCGAGGGCATCCTCGGTATGATGCTGGATGACCAAATGTACCGCAATTAACACAATACAATTTTTCTTTTGGCTCCACCTGAGCCAATTTGCATTCACCGGGGGCGTGGATATCTTTGCACTTAACACAGCGATAGTGCATTGCACAATTGGCAGCCGAATGACCGAATCGTTGACACCTGTAACACTGGTTGACCTCAGTTTTTTGGAGGCGTTCCCACCTCACAACTCTAAAGTTTAAGTACCTTACCTGTTGGAGGGCACTCGGACTGCTGTCGTTGGAAATTTGTACCAAATAAAATGGTAATATTTTACCTTCTACAGTTGATCTCCTTGTAGCAAAATTTTTCACACACATGAACTTAACAGCTGGTGCTGCTTCCTGCAACATCTCAAGGAGATCAACTGTATTCTCCCCACAGTCCAGGCCCTTCAACAGGAAGGTCTGATTTTTTTCCGCCTTTGGCGTATATGTAAAGTGGGGAGCTTGGACACTATTAAGAGCATCTTTCGCCTGTTTGAAGTCAGCCAGTGTCTTTGTCTTGATCGAGAGCTTATCACCGGTCACTCTCTTAATTTCAAAGTTTTTGATTTTATGTTCGGCTGCCAATAACCGAACCATACCTCCTCCACGCTGCCCAAAAACGTTTATTGGAGGAACTTTTTCATTTACCACATTAATTTTATTAGGAGGACCAGCAGACACACCGGTTGGCTTCTTCTCCTTTTGCTTATTTTTTAATTTTAAATATTTAATGAAATTATTATCGCTATCAATATTACCTGTCTTATCGTTGTTCTCCATCTCGACGTCCATTTCCTCGTGCATTGCAGACAGCACCGCATAATAATTGGCGCTGTCGTTCGCTCCTCCTGCGCTCAGGATATTTTCCGCATCATGGATTGTCTTGCTCATATCTTGCGATTTCATTTTATATGTTGGTACTCCTTTCCCGTTGGTCTTGCTTGTTGTTTCCAGTTTTTCATTCTTCTTAGTGAGTATCGGCTCTTCTTGGCCGGACGTATTCTGCGGCTTTGCTTTTTGTTTGTTCCCATTTGACAACGTCCGGACCATATCTTCTAAACTCTGTATCCGGAGTTTTAATTCGTCATTTTATTTCGTAATCCTTGTATTCTCCATGGTTACTTTTTCATAATCTTCGCTTGAAATCGTAATTCGCTTTCCATGCTCACAATTGTCTTGTTCATTTTTCCGCTTGTTCATTTTGTCATTTGTAATTTTCAAAATGCCTGGCTCTGGGTCCCCCAGCGGTGGGAAGCCGTCGGGCTCCTCCATCCCCCGGTGAAAAAAACTTTTTTCCTTTCTTGAAACTTTCTCGTAGGTAAAGTCAAGATACTCGATAAATTGTTCGAATAGTTCGACGATGTAATAAGTTTCTTTATAAAATTACTTTGTAATTGACGTTTTTAAAAATTATTTTAATTTAAAAATTCTTGACAGGAGCGAATTAAAAACACGTCTACACGCAACGAGTGCTAGACGTAGAATAATAAAACTCCATTGTCTTCTCCAATGAGAATTGTCGGCTCAGCGTCAGTATAACCTTCAAATTCGGCACTGCGATATAAGTTTGTCTTTATCCACGGTCTGCTTGGGCAAGTGTAGATTTATCACTGTCCTTGCGTTTTGAAGTTTAAATGTTTTTGCACCTTTCTATGTGCCGCAGATATCAAATGTCACACTTTCGGAATTTTCACTAAAGTCAATAGCGCCTTTTCCCCATTGAATCGTCAAATGGGACCTACGGCCTCTTACACCTAATTTTTGCGCGATTTCACTTTGTATTAATGTCGTCGTTGACCCGGAGTTCATTAATGCAAGCGTTTTGACAGTTGTAACCGAACTCTTGATTAACACTGGTACAATGCGTAATTTAGTCAACAACGAACTAGAGCCACTGTGACAGAGTTCAGTTGACACTTGACTGTCATTATTTCGCGCGTTTGTGGGATGAAGTAGTTTCTCAATAGTCTGGATTCTTCACGTATTCTGGTCTGTGCATTAGCTCAAGCATCACTGTTAAATTTTCGACTCCAGTAGCGAACAATATTATAGTCTCCGAACGATCTTCTTTCGGTGCCGATAATGCTTTTGTTTTCGCTATGAAAGTATTGATTATAAACTCAGGTCAACTAAACCTTCGTTCGAGAAGCTCCATGATCCTCTTTGTGCTGGTAGGGGAAATGAGTAGTGATCTCACAAAATCCAGCGCTTCATCTCACAGCGCGTCTCGTAGCCTTCCGACATTTTCTGTCGATGAAAAGTTTCCCGCGTCTGTCATTCGGCGTTACTCATTCGTCTGGGTTTCCATCAAATTTAGGTGAGCCCATTTTGGCTTGCCTCGTAACAAAGGTTTAAGTGGTGTCACAACATCTGGCCAAGTCACTTGATGGCGATGTTTTCTCGTTTAATGCCGCCATTTCGTTCAACTGACTTGACAGCTGTTGAACTTGTCTGCGTAAGTCGTCGAACGAAGTGGTGTTCAAACTGTCGTCGAACTTTCAAGAGACGGCGTCAGGCGCCTTCTTGTTAACACGTTTTCTGTCTGCTAACTGCACTTCCGGCTGGTCTGCACCAGCACATGTGCCTTCCGTTGGGCTATATTCGTCATCTTCAAGCGTTTTTGCGCTTGACAGGGTCTTGTATCTACGCTCACTATCACTCATGTCCATACACAATAATGTCCACTTCAACTAATTAAATTTCACTATCCACGGACCGACGTGATTCGGCTCGACGGAATTTTTGTTCCTTAATTTGCGTTACGCATGTCGGTTCCCTGTCCGGGTGGAACAAAATAACATGACAATAATAATAATAATATCCCTGTCTGGGGTCTGACTTTGCTTTTCAAAGAAAACACGTCCGGTATTATTGAAAGCTGTATTATTACTACTCCTCAAACTTAACAAGTATAACAAATTAAAATTCAATGTAATTCAAGTCATATGTATATGTTTTGCATGTAACATTAGTCATCAGGATCAGTCATTATTTTCCATTATCAAGTATGTTCTATCAATTTCGTACTTTGTTGAATAAAATCGTAAGGGTGATTTCAGTTTCAATACAATTTCAAGAAGATCGAATCGTAGTTAACAAAGTTATGGGGGTTTAAATTTTCGTGTATTACAACAGCAACTATACATGGCTTTGGGACAATGTCCACTTTCAATCAACTCAGACACTACGGGTTTGCTGGGATTTGCATGAACGTTTCAGGAATTATATTCATGATGTATACCTTTGAGAATTTGTTCAACGAGTGACATTTGTAATCGTAAAACAAAATGGAGGCAGTTTTAAATGAGAATATTGCATAGAATCGTGTTATTTTTTGCGAGCTTCAACATTGAAGGTACAGCATGTACACACTTGATTGAATCTATTAATGAATAGCTAAAGATGAGTAGCTTAAAAATAATTGATGAAAAAATTATAAAGGTAGATCCAATAACAAATAACTTAGTGGTTGAAATTCGTTCAACTTTGTTAACAATAGTGGGATCTGTAAATTGAATTTTTTCGCAAGTAAAACTGTATTAGTATGATTAAATTGAATGAAAGTAGATATTTAGGTGTCCTTTAAAAGTTCCTTGTACTCTATGAGTTTTAATAGAATGAACAGTAGTGATTGACGGTTGAATTTTCTCCGATTACTACAATCAAATACGGTTACTACCTGGGCTTTCCATCAAACCAAACACTATTTTTTTATTGTATTGTCTCGAAATATATTATATAACAAAAAGACATTTAAGATTCGGTTTAGTCAATGATTTTAGCAAAATTGCAATAAAATGTTGGCCAGTTAAAATAGAGTAGCACTGGTTTTTCTTTTAAAGCAAAAATATATTTGTTGTACATGTCATTAAAGTTTTTCTTGAACTAAATCATTTTAAGCATAACGTATGCTAAGTGCAAAATCCCTCTGACACGAGCGTAGTTCTGTCTACCCAACTTATTTCGTAGTACATTCAATGAAGATGATCGATGAATCGATTCAAGTAACTAATATCGATTATAACTTTACTTCAATACATACAGAAAAGCAAAGAACCTCAAAACAATTTAGGACCGCTAGTATGGAAGAGTCCGATTGGGGGAAACGTCGAATACGGAACTGGTGACAATCAATAACAGAAAACATAGTCAAGAAACTTCCGCAGGTAGCGGATGCAAACTACAAATAATAGCAGACAATGACTACAAAAAGAAATTATGAACTAAGGCTATCGATACAAACCCTCGAAGATCTATACAAGAAAGAGATGATGACTCAAAAGTCGCAGCCGCAATTACAAGTGCAACAGGAAACGAAGATGAAGAAAACTGTGGAATAAAGGATCCCCGAAGAAATTTTTGGTTTTGGTGGCGCTAATGATAGCGAAAACTATTTTGCAGCGCTTGAAAGATCGGAAGAAGAAATGGAAATAGAAAAAAGTGTCGAAGGTAATTCTGGTAAAGATAATGATATAAACTTTATTCAATATTTAAAAAATAAGGAGAAGGAACCCACTCGCAGTTCTGCTGGCTCCTCAGAAAAACCCAGCAAAAAGGCAAAAAGTTCCACCAATAAATGTATTCGGACAAAGTGGCAGAGATATGGTTTGGCTATGAGCAGCAGAAAATAAATTAAGTTATTTCGAAATCAAAACAGTAAATGCAGAAAAATTAAATATCAAGACGAGATCACTGGTTGATTTTAAGTCAGCCAAAGATGCGATGATACTCAAGACATGAGATCACATACAATATTCGATAAAGGGAAGCCTGCTGAAAAACGAGAATTTGGAGTGTCCTTTATTGTGGATAGGGAGCTCAAATCGGCAATTATGGATTTTAAGGCAGTCAATGAACGACTGTGTGCAAAATTCTTCAAAATTTAGCAAACAAATGTGCACCAAGAAACGAAGGAAACGTTCTACAATCACCTGAAAAGACTGGTCGACTCATTACCTACACCTGACACAAAAATAATTCTGGGTGATTTCGACGCTAAGGTTGACAATGAGTTATCTCATCGGGGAATGACTGGAGGATATAGCCTCCACGATGAAACAAATGACAACAGCCAGTGCCTGATTGACTTTGCGCGTAGCCGGAATCTAGTCATACGTTTGACTTGCTTCCCACTTCGAAGCATTCATAAAATAACTTTGCTACCACCGGATGCCAGCACACAAAACCAGATCGACCATGTTTTCATCCAACAACATTGAACAATGAGCATACATGACATGCGTGCGTACCGAGGAGCCTATTGTAACTCAGATCACTACTTGATCAAATTAACCTATCGATGTCGTTTGTCAAAGGCAAATTTGGTGAAGGCCAGCCCGCTACAAAAATTTGACATCGAAAGGCTCCAAACGGCGTTTGCGGCCAAAAATTTTGTGGAGACCCTTGACAACCAGCTGGCTCCCATCTTATCAGATGCATCGTTAAAGGCGAGCAACGAGGTCTGGATGGAAGTGAACGCGGCTATCAGAACCGTGGCAGAACAGACGATCGGAGAAAACAGACGATCATGTTTGTAATTGCTCCTGTCAATAGTTCTCTAAAATTAACTAATATTTTACAAAAGTCAGTTGGAAATAATTTTTTGAATGAAAATCTTCACTGTTTCTTTGCAGAAGAGGTTCAAAAAGCGGAAAGACATTCAAGGGCAGGTAGTCCCGGTTTATGAACATTCTCTCTAGTGTCGCTGCAAAAGTAACGAGATGGAGGAGCCCGATGGCTTCAGCCATGAAAAAGAACGATCATGTCCATTGCCAACCATGACGGGCGAGAAAAAAGTAAAGCGAAGGTTCAAGAACAATGAAGAAAGAAAAACTAAAATTTTATCAGTCGTCCAAATTGAGCAACAAGTCAAAGCTAGTGACAAAATGGAGAAGTATGAGAAGGAAAATGACGAACTCAGACCTAGGATCTAGTCGCTAGAAGAACTAGTTCTCAAATTAACATTCAACAAAGAAAAAGAAACCCAGGAAGAAAAAGAAGTAAAGTCAAAACCAACCGCAGATAAAAAATCAAAGAAACCCCAATAGGAACCTGATCAAGATGTCCTCAGCGCAGGCGGAGCAAACTTAAGTACAAACTATTATTCAGCGCTAGCTGGGCTAGACGAATCCATGAACATTGAAAAGGATAAAGGTAACCCAATCTCTGAACATTGTTTTACTAAACCTAATAATAAATTTATCCAATATTTAAATATTAAAAACAGGGAGGAAAAACC
The DNA here is from genome assembly GCA_963969285.1 of Odontomyia ornata. Classification (NCBI taxonomy): domain Eukaryota; kingdom Metazoa; phylum Arthropoda; class Insecta; order Diptera; family Stratiomyidae; genus Odontomyia; species Odontomyia ornata. Next base: position 137,568,821 of record OZ017739.1, read on the forward strand.
AAAAATTTTGTCTGCTGTTCCGTCTGTCAATGTCAATCAAAAGAAAGGAAAAGTCCCACCAATAAATGTTTTTGTGCAAACTGTCAAAAAATGTTTCGGCTTTTGGCAACCGAAAATAAATGAAATGATTTTGAGATCGAAAGTCTGAATGCCGACAAATCGACAATTAAGACTAAGTCACTGGTTGACTTTCAGACAGCAAAGAGTGCATTGAATTCTAAAGTGGCTCCACACTTTACGCACACCTTCAAGAGCGAGAAAAAGCAGACCTTTTTACTGAAGCGTCTGGACTGCGGAGAGAACCCCGTCTATCTCCTTCAGGTGCTTCAAGAATTTGTGCCAGAGATAGAATTCATTGCAGTTAAAGACTTTGCAACAAGGAGATCTATTGTCGAACGTAAAAATTTGCCTTCTTACCTTTCCGAATTTTGAGCAAAAGCAGTCCAAGTGCCCCTCAAAAAATAAGGTACTTGAGCTTCCGAGTGGTGAGGTGGGAACATCTTTAGAAGAAAGAGGTCAACCAGCGCCATAGATGACAAAGATTTCATTGTCTGGTTGCCAATTGTGCCATGAAATACAGATGCGTAAATTGTAAAAATTTCCATGCTTCCGGCGAGTACAAATTGGCTCACACGGAGTCAAAAGAAAAACTATATTGTGTGAACTGCGGTGTTTTTGGTCATCCAGCACCATATTGAAGATGCCCCTTGCTATCAAGGTGCAAAGGTAAAATTTATTCCAAAACAAAGTCAAGTGCATCGCAGTGTGATACCTACTAACTTTGTCAAGCCCGGGATGTCAGTTGCACTCACTGCTAGAGGACCAGCAGACAACAATGTAAATAATGTGAATAATGTAAGTGGTAATAATAAGCTGCTTCTCAAAATTTACCAGCAACTGAATTCTTTATCAAAAAGAATCGATACAAGGGATTCTAAAATTAACATTGTTTTTCCGTATTTAGGGCCTTCAAATGCCTCAAAATAACGTCATCCAGTCACATTCCCATGGATAGGCTACGTCTCATCTCGATCAACGTCAACTCCATTGTGAGCCTAAATTAACGTGACTGTCACTTGGAACTCCTTGTCAAGCAAAAGCCTGACGTCATGCTTTTCACCGAAACCCACCTCGTTTCATGGCACTACATGACATTCAAAGACTTTTCGTTCGTAGTAAACGATAGGATAAACGGTGATGGGGCTAGTAGCACCGGGATATTGGTGAGAAGACCCTATGGTTTCCAAAATGTTGATAAAGTTGAATTCAAAAGCTTTGAATCTCTAGAAGTGTCCGTTATCAAAAATTCACTATCAGGTGGGGATAACCTCTTCGTTATCTCTGCCTATGCAGCTGGTCGAAATGTTCTCAAGTTCAAGGAAGAGCTCAACTTTTTGTTTGATATACTCGAATTGAACAGCCTGCATGGTTATAATATTCTTGCTGATGACCTGAATGCCAACCTTACATCATGGCTGAATGCCAACAATAATCCAAGAGGTGTATTCCTGAAATCGTGGCTAACAGAGAACCAAATTGAATACAGGTGCAATATATATGGGTCGGAGCTCAACTTCAACAGTCCACAACAGACACTGCAGATGCTCCCTTACAATAGCGACCTTCCCGTAATCGTGATAGAAATTTATCATCAAAGGGATGATCTCTGTCTCATTCCAGTTCAACATGAAAATCTTCCGTTAAATTAAAACAAGTTGGGTAAACAGACCTACGCTCATGTCAGAAGGGTTTTGTATTTAATTTACAAAATGCAGCCACCAGATCGAATCAAATCAAGAAACATGTCAAAGACAATTTTATTGGGGAAAATATGAAATACGAAGATCATACTGTTATTAACAAAGTTGAACGAATCTCGACTTCTGAGGTTTTTGGTATTGTTATACTCATAAATATCTCCCTTGATAATTATTTCAGGTGTCCATACGCGACGGAGGAAACACATTTTTCATGTATTTCCCTCCTGTGCCCCCACTGTAGCAAAAACTGACAGTTTAACAACTGTTTTGAAAAGCTCTTATGAAAACTTTCATTTCATACTCATATCAGCTACGTTTGATGAATTTTTTTTTCAGGGGCTACTCCCCTGTACTGTTATCATCGATTAATGGCCAATTTTTCCGAATCCTAGAATGGTTACAAAACGCTTTTGCTAGGAGCTCTCTCCTACCTCCTTGACTTGTTTCACTTATGAGCATTTATTGTAGGTACTCATCTTCTGTCATTCATTAAATTGAATCAAGTGTTCAAAGCATGCACCTTAAACGTTGAAGTTGGGAAAAAAAAGACTCAAAATTATTCAATCTTCGCATTTAAAACAGCCACTATTTTGTTTTACGATTACTGATACCACTAGCTACCACTAGCTGAACCGATTCTCAAAGATATACATAACACCTATCATTCCTGAAATTTGCATGCAAATCCTAGCAAAACTGTAGTGTCTGAGTCGGTAAAAAGCGCATGTTGAACCATAGCCATATGTTGCCATAGTAATAAATGCAGCGCATATTGTTCCATAGTAATACAGGAAAATTCAAACCACTATAACTCCACTAAATATGATTCAATCTTTATGAAACTTTCAGGATAGATTAACCTTATAAATAGACATCTACGTACTGAATTTCATTGAATTTAAGGGTACCGTTAAGAGTTTATTCAAGAAAACATAAAATCGATAAATCATACTATTACTAACAAAGTTGAGTGACTTGCGACTTCTCACGTATTTGTTGTTGTTCTACTCACCAAGGCCTACATTCCTGATTTTTTTCAGTTTTTCCGGATCGAAGGTGTCCAATCGCGAGGGGGGGACACACATTTTTCGTGTATTTCCCCTACCTGTGCGCCCCTCGAAGCAAATTTTGCCAAACTAAGACCTGTTTTGAAAAGTTCTCATCAAGACCTTTCATTTGATACCCATATCGGCTACCTCCAATGAAATATTTTTTTCGGGGGGTCACTCCCCTATATGGGGAGACCTCCCTTAAATACCTTATAAAATTTTTTTGTAGTTGAACTTTAAAGAGATTATCACTTAACACTTACACACAAAATTTGATGTTTCTAGCTTAAGTAGTTTCCGAGAAAAAGTGCTGTGACACACGGACGGACGGACGGACAGACGGACAGACTGGTCGCGAAACTAGTAGGGTTTTGTAAAATTATTTTACAAAACCCTAAAAAACGGATTGGGGAAAGTTTCAGAAGAAATTTAATCGAGAGTACCAGATGCAATATCCTCCTTCTGATGATAGTAACGCTTGCTCTGGTTTCTAATGATAGGAATCTAACAATCGATGAAATAGATCTATATTTGTCTAAATTAGCAAAGGTGACGTTGGAACCGATTGAGAAAGTAGTTCCCAATATTAAACATCAAAACAATATATAAGCATATGAAACACCAACCATTGCAAGGTTGAACAAGATTTATCGGTGATTTTTGGACTGCAACCATCCCTCGTTGATTTTGTTGAAATTACACCCGAAGAATTTTCTAAACTTCATCCATTCATACTTCAGGAGTTAGGTCAGCAATCAATGGGGGGAAAAACTGAGAGCTCTTAGCCCACAGTTCCAAGATGGCGTTTTCATGAAAGTGTATAACTTCTTCTTCTTCTTAGCACTACAGCCCCTCTTGGGCCTTCGCTTCCTGCAAACAGTGCCTCCAACTGTCTCGGTCCATTGACCACGTCCTCAAATTTCGAAATCAGAGCAGCGATGAACTGTCTTCGTCGACCGAGTCAGACAAGCGCTTCCTCGGTTCCCACACTGGTCTCTGGCCTTCAGTTCTCCCAACGAATACCTTTTTGGGTATCCGTTGTTCATCCATACGATTCATGTAGCCAACCCATTGCAGCTTCCGCAGTTCTATAATCGTTGAGAACCTCCGGCTCGTCAAAAATTTCATACAGCTCATGGTTGTATCGAATTCGTCATTGGTCCCCGTCCAGCTTCGCTCTAATTATTTGCCTCAGGACCCATCGCCCAAAGGCGTTCAATATATTTGCCGATATTTGGGTGAGTGTCCATATTTCACACCCATAGCACAACACATTTCTTATCACAGATTCGTATACTTAGAGCATTTTTTTCTGTGTTTCCCGCTGGTCTTCAAAATCGTCAGTACTGAATAAAATATTTTATTTACGAGCTATATTCTTTGGCGTATTTCGTCTCTTTTATTACCCGTTTTCGTTATTTTGGCGCCTAAATACACAAATTTGCTAACGTTTTCGATAGTGTATTCGCCAAGTGTGATATTTTGTGTACTTGAGGTATTTTTGCTCGACTTCGTCATGAGCTTTGTTTTATTTGCATTGATTTGTAGCCCTACTAGTTTTGCTTCGCTGTCGAGTTTCAGGAAGAGTTCCTTGGGAGTTGTTAATGACCGTGACAAAATGTTTATGTCGTCCGCATAGGCTACTAATTAGCTTCCTTATGACGTACTCCAGAGTCAAATTGATTAGCAATGGGGCCAGCTCATCTCCCTGCTTTCGTCCGATATTTGTGTCAAAGGCAACGGTGAGTTAATTATTGATGCGGACTTGGGAGGTCGTCGATGTCATTGTCATTTTGGTAAGACGGACTTATTTGGCTGGGATGCCAAAGCACAGCATTATTTGGTACAATACGTTACGATCAATACTGTCGGATGCTTGCTAGAAGTCAACAAAAATTTGGTGAACGTCTATGTTAAACTCCCAGCACTTTTCAAGTACCTGCGTGACTGTAAACAATTGGTCTATCGCCGATCTGCCTGTTTTAAAACCACCTAGATACTTCCAAATAATACTGTTGGAGTATGATCCGATTTTATTTTCTAAGATCTTTGAAAATATTTTACAAAGTAGTGATATATGTCTATAATTTTTGCACTGTAACTTGTCACCTTTTTCGTGGTTAGGGAATATAATTGATTGGGTCCACTCGTTCGGCATATGTTCTTGTTGCCAAGGGTGCTGGATGACTTTCTGAATAGCATGATGAACACTACTGCCACCATATTTGATAAGCTCCACTGGCATCTCATCGATACCCGGCGCTTTATTATTCTTTTGGGCTTTGATGGCGCAATAAACTTCATCCAGAGTTGGTGGGGCCAATAGACGTTCCCCGCAGACATCTATAGGCTCCAATGCTCTGGAGCTGTGTGGGGGATTAAGGAGGTTCTTAAAATGTGATGCCCATCTTCCCTTAATCTTCGTTTCATCAGCGATGATATTGGCGATGTCATCACGACAGAGCGTGGCTTTGGGCTGGTAACTACGTTTCAAACTTTTCACTGCTTTGTGTCCATGCCTTGTGTTGTTGCTCGCTAAACTTACATCTTTACTTCTCAATTGGTCGTCAAAGCATTTTCTTTTCTTAATCTTAATTATCTTACTACTCTTCTATGACCTGGTTGCCACACATAAATAGCTTAAGGATGCAATTAGGCCCAATTATAGACTTGTTAAGTTGGTATGAGGTTTTTCCAATGCATATCAAGAAACTTCTCGTAAATAAATTTGTCCTGATGAAATTACATTATGGGGAACTTATTTGGAGTCAATTGGGAAGTAACATCTGAGTAGTAAAGGGTAATCCAACCATAATGCACGATGTTAATTGTGAGTCACACATTAACGTCCTGTTTTTCGCCCAATTTAATTAGACACTTATTTGTTTCAGTATTTTACAAGTTCAACCATGGAGATGAACGCAATTGAGTTCTGCGTTAAGGTTGTTGAAGCCTCTTACAAAAATGGGCATTCAAATCAAAATGCATTTTGTGCACTTCGTGATTTTTTTGGTCAGCATAATCGACCAATTGTGTTCACAATAGGGAGAATTGTGCGAAAATTTCAGCACATCGGATATGGAGGAAATGCGAAATCACCTGTGCATGCTCGCCCAGTTCGTTCGTCGAAAAACATTGCTGTTGTTCGCGATAGTGTGGCAGGAGAGCCGTCTACCTTGATTCGTCGTTGGGCCCAACAATTGAACATCTCACAAACATCATTGATACGAATTTTGAATAAAGATTTGAATGTTCTCACTTACAAGATTCAATTGACTCAAGAGCTGAAGCCTGCTGACCATGTCAAGCGTCGGCAGTACACCAAATGGTTGGTTGAACAGACTGAAGGGAATGGTGACTTTACAAAGAAACTCATCTTCAGTGACGAGGCACACTTTCACCATAGTAGAATCGTTAACAAGCAGAATTGCCGCATTTCGGCAAATGAGAATCCACAAAGATTGTTTGGTGTTTGGTGCGATTTATGGGCTGGCGGCGCCATCGGGCCATACTTCTTCGGAAAAGAGGACGGCGAAGCAGTTACCATTAATGGTGTTCCCTGTTGTCAGATTATAACGGAGTTCTTCTAGCCTGAAATTGAGGTTGTGAACCTAGACGATATCTGGTTCCAACAGGATGCTGCCACTTGCCACACAGCCAATGAAACAATGACTCATTTGCGCGAGAAATTCGATGGCCGTGTTAGCTCACGTTGTTGCGATGTTAATTGGCCGCCACGATCATGTGATTTGACACCGTTAGACTTCTTTCTCTGGGGATATTCAAAGGAAAAAGTCTATGTCAATAAGATTAGAACAATACAAGAGCTAAAGGATAAGATAATTCAGCACATTAACGACATTGAACCTCAATTATGTCTCAGAGTCATTGAAAATATGGACCATCGGATAGAAGTATGCCACCGTAGATAGAAGTATGCCACCGTAACGGTGCCATGCATTTGGGCAATATTTTGTTTTACACATAATTGTTATAGATCTTTCTATTATAATAAAAAATATTAACATAATTATATGAAAACTTTTTGTTTTATTTACAATTAACATCGCGCGTTTTGGTTGGACCACCCTATATATCCAGGGTGCTGACCAAAGCGTATAAAAACATTCTGAAACTACCAATGCTTACTCAAACTAGTTTGGTTTACCAATTAGCAAAATCATTAACCTTTAGTCAAATCATCAGAATGGAGAGCTAAGTTTATCTACAAAAATTTTAAAACGTATGGATCGGAATGAACACCATTAATTAAGGTATCACACATCAACCCATATAATGCGAGGAATGCCGATCAATTCGTGATTCCTTTTGCCAGAATGGATCGTCTAAAGAACAATGCCACAGATGATGCTCTGCGTATATATAACAATCTACCAGAAATGGTTAAGAAAGCAAACTCACTTTTGGTATTTAAGAAAAGACTAAGAGAGCATTTAATGAGCATTGATTGAAGCGTGGACCTGTAGTTCTGCTTTTATGAGCTCAGTATCTTAGGGCATTTTTGACCCTATTGGCGATATACTGAAGAGACAGTTACTCAGAGTTTTCTTTGAATGCGTCATATTATATTGAATTTTTTTTATCTCTGAGAGCTGATCATGATTTTGGACTAGATGTTCATGAAAAGGATTAGTTCACATTATTTTGTGTGCCCCCTTATACCGATGTACTAAACATTGTCTGGGTGGCACAAAGGACGAGGCGACGTAATGTGAACGCAGATCGCACGAGCGTTGGGCAACGAAGAAAGGGTGATGGAGAGAGTTGTAGGGAATGGAGGTATTAAAAAAAATTGCTTATTTTTTAGGGAAGTTGGATTAGATTTTTCTTAAAAAATTCATTTTGTTAATTTTAGGAGCTGTAATACTCCGAAAAAATTGAACAAGTTCATGATGAAACAATAACTAGCCTTTCCGAAATTAAGGAAAAAATTTTTATAATCATTACAACTTTAGCAATATGTATCTACCAGGACGAAAGGCAAATTTTAATCTTGAATCTAAAGGATTAAAATGCAAGAACAAATTTGTTAGAGTTGTATGTTCAAAATTTTTATGTATACATTACCTGGAAATTGCCTGTAAAAGCTTATTATGATCAAGTTCTTTTATTTGGGCAGTAATTATCATTGTATTAGGTAAATTTCTCGAGAGAAATTTACCTATTGCGGAGAGCATCATATATATATATATATATATATATATATATATATATATATATATATATATATATATATATATATATATATATATATATATATATATATATATATATATATATATGTATATATGTATATATATATATATATATATATATATATATATATATATATATATATATATATATATATGGGATATAACGAAATTTGTGACCACGCTAGAGGTTGCAATTTTGCTTCGATTTTCACCAAATTTTCAGACAAGGTGTATTGGGTAATTATCTCGGTTAAGTTCGTGAACCAGCTATATCGGCCGGGCAAAAACAAAATGGCGGCCATTTTAGACGAAAAATCGTGATTTCTGTGCTGACCAAACTATAGCTCCAATTTGGATAAAATTTGGTACAAAGGTTCATTGATGTATGTGATGAATCTCACAATAAAAAATCCAAAGTCAGTACGGCAGAAACAAAATGGCGGCCGCTCAAAGGTCGAAAAACGTGCAAAATTTTGTTGTTGTAATAGTGGTCAAAGCTTTCAACAGATTTTCATGAAATTCGGTAGTTTGATAGAAATTTTAAGTATCTAAAGAATTACGTAAAAAAACTGGAGGTCAGGTTGCAAAAAACAAAATGGCGGCCAGTTGAAGGTCAAAATTACAAAGGCTTTTAAAAGTCGCAATTTTGATCCGACATATATGAAACTTGGTTTCAAGATAGACATTACTTACACCTACAGTCTTTGATATTTTGGCGATCATGCATGTGCAAATTTCAAAATGGCGGCCGTTTAAATATGCGTTTTTTTCATGTTTTTGTGGCCCTCCAGCGGTCACATTTTCCAACGGATTTTGATGAAACTTGAGATTATGAATCTCTGTACTATGTTCTTGTATTTTAAAGGAAATTATTAAAATTGAATGAAAAATAAAAAAGTCGAAAATTTAAAGTCTAATATTTTTAGCTGCCATTTTCTTTAAAAATTGAATTATTTTGCCCTGTCTAGAGTGAAACTCCTATTTGAACGAGATAGGACATTGATTGATGAGGTCCTAGCATACAAAGATTTAAAAAAAAATCCAAAATCAAATGCATGCATTCAAAATGGCGGCCCCAAAGGTCTGAAGGCAAGCGCAATTCGCTATTTTAGTGCCAACTGAAAAAATGAATATTTTTCATGGAAACGTTCTAAATGACTTTACTTGAAAGAACTTATAAACCAGATCATTTTTAAGATATTGTAAAATATTTTTAACAATACCCTAAAAAATTATAAAATCACGACTTGTCTGTCTGTCCGTCCGTCGGCCCGTTTGTTCGTGCGTCATAACAAGTTTTCTCGCAAACCACATGAGCTAGAATGAGGAAATTTTCTCCCCATACAGGCGGGTCTCCCCATACAGGGGGGTGGCATACAATGTTTTTTATTTCTGTAGCCCTCTAGCAGCCAAGGTCCTCAACAGATTCCGTTGAAACTTGAAATTATAAGTTATTAAGGCAAGTTAATTTAATTTAATTATGCAAATCGAATGACAAATAAAACAGTCGAAAATTTACAGCTTAATATTTTTAGCAGCCGATTTCAATAAAAATAAAAATGACGGCCCTCATAGTTCAGAAAAAAATTGAAAATGTATATATTAATGGCAATGCAAGTGCTGATAAAACTTTTATGGAAATCTTTTCAAATTAACTATTCGAGCTATTTAAGCCTTTGTGTGGTTACCACTGTGAACTGTGTAAACAGCAAATGCGAGAAGGGCGAAACCGGTATTTATACGTTTACAACAATTTATGATCCGCCGATGTTCAATATGTAATCCATACGCGTGCAACTTAATTTAATTAGCAAAATATTTGCGCCCCGATAAAAGGTCTCTAAAAACGGACGTAGCCAGATTTTTTTTATGTTAATAAATACCCATGTGGTACTACGAAAATTGCAGAAAGAAGTTTAGTAGTAGGCAAGCCAAATTCTTTTTCGAAACTTTACGCTACATACGAGAAATTTACCGTTCCGGCTGGTGCTTCCAACGGGGATTTTTTATTTAAAAAGAGGAGAGATACATGCTCAATTTGTGGAAATAAGTACAGAGAAAGGTCGACCCCCCTAATGGACTGCATTGCTTATTCTCGTTCAAAATTGTAAAGCAATTATCTGAAAATGGAATTTTCACACAATTGCACTGAACACCAGTGTTAGTATTCATCATTGAAATACAACCACATTGTAGTATATCCCACTTCCAAATCTTTTATGTGTAGCCTTCATGAATAAGCTCAACCAGATTTAATCCAGGCGAAAGGCGTGAAATTATTTATTTTATTCTAAAGTGAATCTTCTTTTACTACTACGTTCAAATCAGATTTTATTTGGAGGGGAGCTCGTTTTTGTACAAATTCTCAAAGATATGGGTAAATATAAGTATACAAAAACTTTCTTTCCCATGCAAGTCACTTAAAAATAATTTTATATACTCCTCCTCGAGACAATGTTTTTTTAAATATGCCAAGGACAAAAACGGATTGTTTCGCGATTATTTCTACCTGTACATTAGGTCTCTCCCCAACTGTAGACAATCGCAACATGTACTTGAAGTAATGTATCCACGGATGTGGCAGACTAACCGAATTCAACGACTTTAAAGGCTTTTCACTTATTCCACGGTAAATAACTGTGAATTGTTTAGCAATTCATTATGTTTGTGTCATCGCGTAAAATTGAAAAATGTAAAGCAATCAAAAAACAAAAATCTTGTATATGTTATAATTATAGTATTTAGATATCACCACATCATTGCGTAGATAATATGAGCGCGCACTTAAGATGATAAAACCTTGACAAGATACAAATAAGCCGAGGTACATACAATAAAAGAAAAGAAAAGCCCGAAAGAGTCTAGCCGGAAGCAAGAAATCGTTCTAAGCTTTTGTGATTCAGATAGACAACTAAGTAAATGGTTGAATCAATCTTCACAGTTGCTAGCAAATAATAAGGCATCGTACGTACACGTACAAGTACTTCCCGGTGGCTTTGGTCCCACAATGAATATTTAGTGGCGAGTTGTTGGTTGATTCTTGCTAACTACGTACTTGGGGGTTGCGTTGGCATATTGGGCTTTCTGAGACAAAAGCCCCAACTGTTCATTCCCTGTATGACTTAGCACTGAATCAAGCGGAGGTTACCTTAAAAATTTATGGACTATTGTATTGATTGGAGATACCCATATGAGTTGATTCTTCTGATGAGGAATTGCAAGCTTTTTAATTTATTGATATGTTATGCGTTTTTCAAGAACATTAAAAACGCGTAATTAGAGGAAGATGACCCTTCATAAATAAGTCACAGGAGAGTGCTCCTGCCAGAAGGGGTTTTAAATCCCGAAAGGAAATCACACACTCATTCAGATGACATGAATTGAGTTCGAGAAACTAAAACATGGTTATTATGTATTTAAATTCGCCACATTTTGTTTTCAGTATGTTGACTTCCATTGTTTGAGTAGTCATCTCAACATATCTATGTGGCAAACCATTTCTAGAACGTCCATCTAAATTCCTACATATTGGTAGTGCCTAGTTTCATTGCCAACAAGTATCTCCCCGTATCGTTGTTGTTGTTGTAATTGTTAAATATTCAATCGGCTGTAACTTAGCTGTTTATGGCTCGATTATTGTGAAATTTTCAATTCACGTACACTTATAACTAAGAAATCTATTCAAGATCCTTCCTTATGGTTAGCTCGCCAAATGTATAGATGTTTGCCAAATTTTCCAGTCAAAATGTTTTTTCCCTTTATGTATGATAATATTTCGACATATTACTCCCAAAATATATATTTGTCGAAATATATCCTATATAAAGGGGAAAAATAGTGTTTTAATTGGGAAATTTGGCAAACAACTATAAGATATCTAGATACGAATGTTCGGCAAATACTGTGTGGTCCAACAATAATGTACGATGTTAATTGTGAGGCACATCTTAACGTTTTTCGCCCAATTTAATTTGATATTTCTTTGTTTCAGTGTTTGAAACCTTGACCGAGAATGGGCGCTCAAATCAAAATGCATTTCGCGCACTTCGTGGTTTTTTTGGTCAGCATAATCGACCAAATGTGACTACAATCGGGAGAATCGTGCGAAGATTTCAGCAAACCGGGTCTGTAGGACATGTGAAATTGCCTGTGCATGCTTGCTCAGTTCGTTTTGCGGGAAACATTGCTGTTGTTCGCGATAGTGTGGCAGAAGAGCCGTAAACCTCGACTCGCCGTCGTGCCCAACAATTGTACATCTCACGAACATCACTGATGCGACTTTTGAATAAAGATTTGAATTTACACGCTAAAAAGGTTCAATTTACTCCAGATCTGAAGCCTACTGACCATTTCAAGCATCGGCAATACGCCGAATGTTTGGTTGAACAGACAGAAGGGAATGGTGACTTAACAAAGAAAATCATCTTGAGCGACGAGGCACACTTTCACCTTGGTGGACTCGTTAACAAGCAGAATTGCCGCATTTGGGCAAATGAAAATCCACGTGTGATTGTTGAAAAGCCGATGCTTCCAAAAAAAGAGTGGCAGTTTGGTGCGGTTTGTGGGCCGGCGGCGTCATCGGGTTGTACTTCATCGAAAAGCAGTTGCCGTGAATGTTGTTCGCTACTGCGAGATGATAATGGACTTCTTGTGGCCAGGAATTGAGGTTATGGATCTGAACAATATGTGGTTCCAACAGGATTCTGCCACTTGCCACACAGCCAACGAAACAATGGGTCAATGTTCGTGTTATCTCACGTTGTGACGATGTTAATTAGCCGCCACTATCATATGATTTGACACCGTTGGACTTCTTTCTCTGGGGATATTTAAATGAAAAAGTGTACATCAAATAGCCAAGAACATTTCAAGAGCTAAAGATGAGATAAACCGCAATTATGTCTCAGAGTCATTGAAAATTAAGCCACCGGATAGAAGTATGCCAACGTAGCCGTGGCAACTATTTGAGCAATATTTTCTTTAACACATAATTGTAATAGATCCTTCTATTGTATTATAACAAAACATATTAATATAATTCTCTGACAACTTTTTTTTTTTTCATTTTCAATTAACATCGTGCGTTTTAGTTGGACCACCTTTTATAATGCTCGTCTTTTGCTTTTATGGGCAAAAACATACTATGTATACTATGGCAAAAACATACTATGTGAAATTATTATTGCAACAAAGTCGATAGAAAAAAATTTGACCGTTGAGGTATTTGTAAACCTTGTACTTATAAAGGCCAACTTCCATGGTTTTTTGAATAAATGTTGTCCAATCGCGAGCTTTGAAGAAGGCAACACTGCAGAGTTAAATGTGCTTCATTTCATGAACCATTACTCAATTTACAAAAACAAAAAGTTAATTTCAAAACATTAAAATAATCAAAAACATGATGCCCTACTAGGCACTGTAAATTTAAACAATATAGCAACTAAGAAAATTAGTCATAAACAAAACGAAGTAGGAGGAGAGTGCTCTGCCAGAAAGGTTTTGTATAGAAATTATTAAATCAAAATACGTCTTCTGAACATTAAAACTTGATTAAAATTTAATACGTTTTCACTCTTATGGCCCCCAAATAATCAAGTTAAAGAAAATAAAATAGTAACACTTCAGATTTAATTACACACAACAAAGCAAGGTTCGACGGCTTTTCAAGACAAGTTGGGTAGACAGTCCTGTGCTCATGTCAGAAGGGTTTTGTACTCAACTTACAAAATGCAGTCACCAGCAACGAATAAAATCAAGAAACATGTCAAAGACGATTTTATTGGAGAAAATGTGAAATTCGAGGATCATACTTTTATTAACAAAGTTGAACAAATTTTGACTTCTGAGGTATTTGTTATTGTTACATGTATACATATGGTGTCCATTCGCGAGAGAGGAAACACATTTTTCATGTATTTCCCCCCCCCCTGTGCCTCCACTGAAGCAAAAACTGTCAGTTTAAGAACTGTTTTGAAATGATCCCATAAAGAACTTTCATTTGATACTCATATCGGCTACGTTTGATGAAATTTTTTTTAGGATCCACTACCCTTTACTGTAATCATCGATTTATGGCCAATTTTTTTGAACCTTAGAATGGTTACAAGGCCCTTTTGCTAGGAGCTCTCTCCTGCCTCTTTGACTTGTTTTACCTATGAATATTAATTGTAGTTACTCATCTTCAGTCATTCATTAAATTGAATCAAGTGTTCAAAGCATGCACCTTAAACGTTGAAGTTAGGGGAAAGATAACTCAAAATTATTCAATCTTCGCATTTAAAACAGACACTATTTTGTTTTACGATTACTGATACCACCAACTGAACTGATTCTCAAAGATAATCATGATACCTATCATTTCTGAAATTCTCATGCAAACCCTAGGCAAGCTGTAGTGTCTGAGTCGGTAAAAAGCGCATATTCAAATCGCTACAACTTCGTTAAATACAATTCGCTCTTTATGAAAATTTCAGATCAGATCAATCTTATAAATAGTCATCCGTGTGCTGGATTTTATTGAATTTAAGGGTACCGTTAAGATTTTATTCAAGAAGATGTAAAATCGATATATCATACTATTACTAAGTTGAGTGAATTTCGACTTCTCACATATTTGTTGTTGTTGTACTCATTAAGGCCTACATTCATGATTTTTTCAAATTTTTCGGATGGGGGGGGGGGGGGTACGCGAAAAGTTCGTACGTTTCCCCTTCCCCTGCCCCCTTCGGTATAGATAAGGCAATTTTAAGACTTGCTTTGAAAAGATCTCATTAAGACCTTTTCAATGACACCCTAGTCGACTACCAATGGTGAAATGTTTTTTTGAATGGTCACCTCCCTATATGGAGAGACCCCCTTAAGCCCCTTTGAAAAATTTTTCCACCCTTGAACTTTCAAGATGTCACGACTTCTGACATTTTCACAAAGTTTCATTGCTGTAGCTTCTATAGTTTCGGAGAAAAAGTGCTGTGATATACAGACGGACGGACGAACGGACGGATACAGGTCGTGATTGCACAAGGGTTTTATATTTTAGTACAAAACCCTGAAAAAAGGGAATTGGCCTGTGGATACCGAATAAACAGAATTATTGACTACAAATGTATTTTATTTTAATTTTAAACTACACGAATGTATTTCTTCAGTGCTAGACGCTGAAGATGATCAGCAATACCGACCGTAATGCATTCGTGTAGTTTAAAATTAAAATAAAATACATCTGAACTGCTATTATTTTATTCTTTTTAAACTTGATTATTTGCGGTCCATAAGGGTGAAAATGTATTACAGGGTTATCCATTTTATGCTTGGGAAAGTATAACCCTGTCATTTGACATCTGTCAAAATTAAATGTCATCCAAAGCATGTTTTTTTACCTTAAGGTTTACCATTTAGAAATATGGATCATTTAGCAGGCAAAAAATGCGCTAAAATTATTAAATTTTATTATAAAAATGGTGATTCTGCTGTATCAACATTTAGGGCTTTACGAGCCGATTACGGTCGACATGATCGACCTACACAGCAAACAATTTCGAACACAGTGAGAAAATTTGAAGAGACTGGATCAGTTATTGATATTGCAAGGCCTGTGCATCATCGCAACATTCGTTCTGCTGAAAACATCGCTGTCGTTGCTCAAAGTGTGGAGGAAGACCCGAGTTTGTCGATTCCTTGACGTGCTCAACATTTGGGCTTGTCTTACGGCTCATTGTGGCGGATTTTGCATTTGGATTTGCATCTCCATCCATACAAAATCCAACTCGCTCAAGAACTTGCACCTCAAGACCATACACAACGCAGAATGTATCCAAATTGGGTGATTGAACAACAAGCCATTGAAAACGATTTTTCGAACAAAATTTTCTTGAGTATGAGGCTCATTTTTCGCTCAGTGGTTACGTAAATTGCCGCATATGGGGCTCTCAAAATCCTCTGGTAATCGCAGAAAGGTCTTTGCATCCGGAAAAAGTGAACTTTTGGTGTGCATTATGGTCTGGTGGTGTTATTGGCCCGTATTTTTTGAAAACGATCAGGGAAGAGCCATTACAGTCAATTCTCGCCGCTATGGACGGATGTTAACCGATTATTTTTGGAGAGAGATTGAAGATTATGATCTGGAGAACATGTGGTTCCAACAGGATGGAGCTACAAGCCACACAACACAGGCTTATCGAGCACGACGCGTAATTTCGAGATTGAGTGATGTCAATTGGCCCACAAGATCCTGCGATCTAACACCTTTGAATATCTTTTTATGGGGCTATGTGAAAGATCGTGTTTACGCAGACAATCCTCAAAATCATGAACAATTGAAAACCAATATTCGTGAAGTTATGGCCGAGATATTGCCGGAAATGTGAATCAATCCTTTTGAAAATCACTCCAAAAAGATTGAGGCCTGTAAGTGGTCCCGTGGCAAACATTTGAATAATGGCAAGGTTCAATCTTTATACTGAATAAAAAATTTTGCTTCTATCTGAATATTTTATGTGTTTTCTTTAGCTTTACTGTCCCAAGCGTAAAATGGATAACCCTATACATTTTAATCAAAAGCGACCACAATTGTTGTTCATCTAACAGCTTAACTTGTTAGAGAAAAGTTTCTGAATATCAAAACATGACTCATACGTACGATTCAATGAATTGAGCCTGGCAAACTTCTTCTTCTTTGCAGCACCACAGCCTCTCTTGGGCCTTCGCTTCCTGCAAATAGCGCCTCCAACTATCTCGGTCCATTGACCGCGTCCACCGATTTCAAACTCCGAGCAGCGCTGAATTGTCTTCGTTGATTGAGTCAGACCAGCGTTTCCTCAGTTTCCCTAATGGTCTCCGGCCGTCAGTTCTCCCAAGGAATACCTTTTTGGGTATCCATTGTTCATCCATACGATTTATATGACCCGCCTATTGCAGCTTCCACAGTCTTACAATCGTTGAAACCTCAGGCTCGCTGTTCATACAGCTCGTGGTTGCATCGAATCCGCCATTTGTCCCTATCTAGCTTCGCTTCTATTATTCACCTCAGACCCATCGCTCAAAGGCGCTCAATATATTTGCGGATGCTTACGTTAGGGCCCATTTTTTACACGCATGGCATAACACAGTTCTTATCACAGATTTGTATACTTCACCTTTGTTTTCCTGTGTTAGCAGCTAGTCTTCAATATCGTCAAAACTGAAAAAAAATGTTTTATTTGTGAGCAGTATTCTTCGGCATATTTCGTCTATTTCATTTCTAGTTTTCGTTATTTTGGCGTCTATATACACAAATTTACTAGCGTTTTCGATATTGTGTTCATTGAGTGTGATTTTTTGTGTATTTGAGGAATTTTTCCTCGATTGCGTCATGAGCTTTGTCTTATTTTCATTGATTTGTAGACCTACTAGTTTTGCTTCGCATTCGAGTTTCAGGAAAAGGTTCTTGGCAGTTATTAATGCTCGTGACAAAATTTTGATGCCATCCGCACAGGCTACTACTTAGCTCGGCTTGATAATTATGTACCCCGTGTATCGGCAGGTAGCTTTCTTATGACGGACTCCAGAGCCAAATTGAATAGCAATGGGGCTAGCCTCCTTGCTTTAGTCCTGCTGTGTCAAAAGCGTCGGTGAGTTGGTGATTGCTGCGGAGCTGGGAGGTTGTCAACGTCATTGTTATTTTGGTAAGACGGACAAATTTGATTGGAACACCAAAAGCAAAGCATTATTTGATATAGTACGTTACAATCAATACATTCGTATGCTTGCTTAAAGGGTGTACGTCTACGTTGAACTCCCAGCATTTTTCAAGTACCTGCTTTACTGTGAATAATTGGTCTATTGTTGATCTACTTGCTCTAAAACCACCTTGATACTCCCCAACAAAATTGTTCGCGTGTGACCCGACTTTATTTTCTAAGATCTTTGAAAATATTTTTTACGCCGTACAAAGTAGTGATATGTCTCTATAATTTTCGTACTGTAACTTGTCACCTTATTTTTGTGGACAGGGAATATAATTGATTGGCTGCACTCGTTCGGCATATGTTCTTGTTGCCAAATGTATGAGATGAATTTGTGAATAGCTTTATGAGCACTGCTGCCACCATATTTGATGAGCTCTACTGGAATCTCATCGATGCTAGGTGCTTTTTATTCTTTTGGGCTTTGATAATGGAACAAACTTCATCCAGAATTGGTGGAGCCAATGGAACCTCACCGGATACATCTATTAAATACGATGTTCCGGAGCTGTGCGGAGGATTAAGGAGGTTCTTGAAATATGATGCCCATCTTTCCTTGATATGGATTCCATCAGCGATAATATTGCTGATGTTGTCACGACAAAGCCTGGTTTCGAGCCGATAAGCTCATTTCAGGCTTTTGACTTCTTTGTATGGTTGTCTATACTTCTCAATTGGGCGGCATAGTATTTCCTTTTCTTAATTTTAATTATCATACAATTCTGAGATTTTCTTAGTGTTCTCTCTTCCTCCTGGTTTTCGTACCCACGTATTCTTTGTACGCCTGTTTCTTTTTATATAGCGCATTCTGGCACTCATCATCGAACAAATCATTGCTCTTGCGCTGGGCTTGCTGCCCGATTGTCTGTTCTGCCACGATCTTAATTGCCACTTTCACTTCCGTCCAGAGCTCATTGCTTGCTTTCAGCGATGCGTCTAATAAGATGGGAGGCAGCTGGTTGTCGCGGGCCTCTGTGAAATTTTTCGCTACAGATGTCGTTTGGAGCTTTTCGATGTCAAATCCTTGTAGTGGGCTGGTCTTCGCCGAATATGCCTTTGACATATGACATCGGTAGGTTAATTTGATCAAGTAATGATCTGAGTTACAATTTTCTCATCGGTATGTACGGATTTAGTTATTATTCTTCATTTATTATGCTCAAGGCTCAACTTTGTTAGATCAGAACATGATCGATCTGGTTTTGTGTGTTGCCATCCGATGATATCCAGGTCATTTTATGAATGCGTAAAAATGGGAAGCGAGTCAAACGTATGACCAGATTTCTGATACATGCAAAGTCAATCAGGCGCTGGTCGTTGTCATTTGCTTCATCATGGAGTCCATATCCTCCAGTCGTTCCCCAATCAGATAGGTCATTGCCAACCTTAGCGAATTAGTTTTGTGTTGTTTGTTGGCAATGAGTCGACTAGTCTTTCTAGGTGATTTTAGAACGTTTCAGGGAGTGAACATTTATCAGCCAAATTTTGGAGAATTTAGCTTTTATACAAATCGCACACAACCGTTCATTGACTGCCTTAAAATCAATAACGTGCAATTTGAACTCCCTATCCACAATGAAGGCAACTCCGAATTATCGTTTTCTAGTAGGTTTCCCACTTTTTAAAATCGTGTGCGATCTCATGTCTGGAATATTGTAACCAGTCTAGTTCATGTCCCGGGTTGCCTGTATTTTTAATTGATATTGACTGGCCTATTGTAAAAGGCCCTTAACAGTGCGAGGGTGATTGAATAGTCTGACATTCCATAATCCAATACCATACTCCTTCTTTCGGTTGTGAGGTTGCTGCCGTGAGTCCAATCCTTTCCGACGCCCGTCTTTCCCTGGGACAGGGAGTTAGCTCATTGGCCAGCCTCCATTCTGGTAGCATGGTTATTACGTCGATCCCGTTATATGGCGTGGAAGATTCGCCTTTACCCTCTTACATCCCCACAAAGGAGGTGTAAGTAGAATTTAGTAGCAGAGCTGTAAATAAATTTACAGTTATTAGCATTTCTCGGCAGTTAATGTACCATTATTGGGGAACCAGCAAACCCAATGCCCGACCCCGAGAGGCTTGGCAAACTAATATATGGTTACTATATATTTGAAATTCCTGAAATTTTATTTTCAATGTGTTGACCTCATTATGTGAGTAGTCATGATAACAAATCAATGTTAAAAGATTGTTCTAAAATTCACAATAAATTCCTCATACATATATCTGCAGTGTTTGGGTTCTTTGCAAATGTGTATCTATAACTTAACAAGCAATCTAGTTTCATTCCATTTTATGGAAAAATCATTTCTTACCGTGGCTTTCCCACAAACTCATGCAAATTTGTGGGAAACCCCCCGATGCATATTGCATCTAGACCTAGCGTAAACATATTTTAGGTAATACGAATTTAAGATGTTATTTGAATTAAGATTTTATTGTTAGTTCTATTTTGTATTTTGTAGCAATCGAGCAGTCAACATATGCAAACCACTCGAAGAACATTTCAGATGCAATAAAACCACCATTTGATATATCGTATCGTATTTGAAACAATTAGACACAAAATACCAAAAAATCACTTAATTACATTGCCCCATTATGTACTCTCTAAAGAAAATATTGGACATTATACAATTAAACCTGGCACGGGTGTAAGGTGAAACCTAGATCCAAACTAGTGTCACGAAATATAAAATTAAATATCAGAGCCACCCCTGGAAGGGAAGGATTCGTTGCACTCCAATATTTTAGTCGGAATATTACCAAGAAACCACTCCACACGCTGAATTACTGGTGGGAAAGACTAAGGTAATGTAAGGATAACCAATGTAAATCATTAGCGTTAGGTAAGGTTGATTTTTTAATACGGTTAATTAGAACTCTTTGTTTTTACTCATATTGTAAAATTTGCAGATTAATCTCGCGTCCTGTTCAAGCATATCATTTAAGTGAAACCCAGAAAAGTTCCAACCAATGTAAATCACTAGCGTTAAGTAAGGTCAGGCGTTAAGCAAAAAAAAAAATGTATATATATATATATATATATATATATATATATGTATATGTATATATATATATATATATATATATATATATATATATATATATATATATATAAACAAAAAGGAAGCAGCTTCTTTTCACCACCATTTCAACTCCGCTCTCAAGACGAGGAATGGCAGACAAATTCGTGAAATTCTTGGCACACCCGATTATGTCGCACCTTGAGTACTATAATATGAACCATCATCATTGCAAACTGATGTATGGTTGGTTGGTGTATTGGCCTGGGTATTGTTGACTGAATTTACACCAGTTGGTGACGATATAAAACAGGAGACATTTTCTTCCTCAAAAAGTTCACATCCTTCCGTTTCATCTGAATTGTCAGGGCAGTCTTTTTCAGCATACGAGTGGTGGTTGCTTTAAGCAAAATGAGCTGAGCGTGTATTGCTAGTTGTACTTGCTGTGGTAGCTTGTTTGTATTATAGCAAACGTGTATATTTGTTGCAAAATATTCAGTAGAGAGTACAAAAGTTGGTTCACAAAATTGTGAGAGTAGACTTTCAATGAAGCTTCGGGTAAACGTTGAGCAGCGTAACATTAATTGTCTCTGGTTCGTCGTGTGAGTCGCGCATGCTTAAAATAGGACAAACACCATCCTAAAAACGACATACAGGATGTGTTCTTAAGATCATTACTACAACATTACTATAAATAGTATGAAATTTGTCTTACACCGTTTGCAATGCGCTAGTGTCTTTTTGAACAACATAGAATCTATGCTTTTTACCGACGAGACCCCATATGACGGCGCAATTTTCAATTATCACATTAATTGGTATCGTACACACTGCACCCAGCATGCATGCTATGAACTTGATAAATCCGCATCGATACAATGAGAATGATTTGATTACACCAAATACGTCCATTTAAATATTCACGGCACCAATAAAAGCGCATACAAAGTCCATTAGATTCGGACAGGGGATTGGATAGAGCCCGGCAAAAATGATATTGGAAGTGGATAATGGCATTGTTACCCGCGAATAAACACTTAAACCTCATAGAAGTTTGTGCTTTAGAGGGATCAGTTTCGAATGCACTACAAGCAGGATGCCTTGAAGCCAGCGTTTGCGTTGTTGCAAGAAGTCGAGCAAAGTGAATGGTGACTTCTCATACATTTCATTTTCAATGAGATTAAAAGTGTATCCTGGGCTGAATGCCCGCATTGCCAAGAAATAATCTTCCACTACTGAGCCATCCAATCCGTTATCGAATGAGACTTCCTTCTCAGTGCCGCACTGCATCACCACATAACTGCCTTTCCAACTGAACAATGGCTTATGAAATAATTTGAACTGTAGTCGCAGCTTTCCCATATCATCACTCACGCGAAAACTATCGGCTAGAGTTGTTAGCCAGTTAACTACATTCCATTTGCATACGTTATTAAAACTGAAACAGTTTCGCATCCTTTTCCATCGTCGCCAATTGGACAATTTTCATTTCCATCGCAGGCGAATTTGCGCGATAAGCAGGTTATAACATATTGTCAGCACAAGGAAACCATTCAGGCGTCAAACATGTTCGTTTCTTGCAATTCTCTTCATCCGAATGATCGAGGCAATCATTGTGGCCATTGAATTGATATCTGGCATCGCTGCAGTTTCCACCTTTATATCGAAATTCATCTTCACGACAAACATTCTTACTAAAAGCTTGCGACACTAGGAATACACTAACAACGATCAGCAGTCGTATATAAGACTTTATTCTAAAAGTAAAAAATCTTGTGGGTACCCAATGGTGAACGGTGGTATGAAGACAAATGGAAGAATTGCTGAAAACAAGAGTATCTGGCGAATTAAGATGTGCTTACGAAATTCTCGGGTTGATCGCCCGACACAACGTGATATCTCTTCGCGGACACAATTACGGCGGAAACAATTATTTTAAAATATCTCTTGATGAACGTAAAAATACGCGCACATAGTCACAAGCATCAACACAATAATTGACACTTCAACCAAAACAAATCGATCAGGTTGTTATCGATAATGCAGGACTGTGCGCGAAAAAAAGATGGCCACCAAGAAAAACTGGGTTTGCGTCCGAGGTAAACGCTGCAAGGTTGAGCAGCCATGGTAAATGTTGTGGCCTTGAATTTGGGTTCTTCAACTCAAGTCAAAGAGCCGTTGCGACAAGTTAATCAAAGAGCCAGCGACGATGGAAGCGGTCTCTTTTACGGATACTTGGCCAGCGAGGAAGGAAGGACGGAACATATTGCTAGCCAACAGGTGAAAAATATAAGAGGGAAGGACGAAACATTTTGCGAGCCAATAGGTGAAGAACATCAGAAGGAAGGAGCGTCGAAGAAACGATTAAGGCAACGAGGGAAAATTGCTCGAGACAACCAGAGAAGAAAATCGATTCAGGCAACGGCAAGTTGAAGTGCGAAGATTTCGATCATCGACGGGGCCCCCAGCGTAGGATGTAAAGTATGTTGTGTAAGTGTAAAGAGTTTTAATTTTATAAATGATAACTTCACATGAAACTGAAATCTTATTGATTTATCGTTTAATTTTCCTATACAAAATTTTCGTGTTGTGTGAAGTGTTTTAGCCAGTGTTTTTGCACGTGGAGCGCGAAGTGTTGGCGGGAGGCGTACATTTGGCCTGGAGTGCATAAGAATCCTTCCCGTAGGCGATTACAATCTGCGCAGACATTTTTCTTTAGTGGAGGTTGTTTTTTTCTCTTGTGGAAGTTAGTTTTCTTTCTCTTGTGGAAGTTAGTTTTTTTTCGTGGAAATGAGTTTAGTGGAAGTGGTGATAAGCGGCTCTTCACGACAAACATTCGACGAGCCGAGTAAAGGTCACCAGTGGATATTCTAGCGGTAGGATCATTCCGGGGAGCCTCAAGCTCATCAATTGGCTCCTGGGGGCAATACTAGAGTTATGATTTAAAGTTATGTGATTCCATCGCATAATGCTAGAACATAAATTGGCCACGTTTGCATTCCCCATTTGATGGAAAAATTCATGCAAATTATATTTGTATGAGTTTTTCACTCAAGTGAGAAATACATGGCCACGTCTACGTTTGGATCTTGATCCGGTTGGGAGAGTGCGAGGAGCACCGCTTCCACCTGGATGCCTCACTCTTATTTGTAGGCCATAAGTATCATCGGTAACGACGAAGTCTCTCAAGTCCACCCGTTTTTTTCAGGCCTGATTTGTTCTTTGAACAAACAATTTTAACCATAAGCAGATGACCTCGGCTTCGACACCAGTCGATCGGCATTCGACATTTTTTTAATTCGTTAATGCGAAATTTTTTTTGTAGTGCTTGTGCTGGGGGAAAGAACCTGCCCCACGACGCCGCAACGCTAGCCTGCCAGCGCATTCACGCGTCCTCAGACAAGGCCAATCTCGGCGGATCTCACCATCTTCTTCCGCTGAAGCACCAGACCATCACTGCAGTCCTGCACGGACATTTATCAACACACTTTCACTACAGTTACTGCCCTTGAATGTCTATCAGGTCTTTTCATGTATTCGATATTTGCTCGAATAATTCAATGGTGAGTATTTTTAATTTAAAACAAGTTGAAGTAACAGGAAGTTTCTCCAGCCAGAAGGGTATTGTAAAACAATTAGTAAATCAAACAATATATTCTGCATATCAAAACTTGACTAATATACAGATTCCATAAATTGAGTTCGAAAAATTATTATGGTTACTATGATTTTAAACTCCCCACCATTTTATTTCAAGTGATTTCACCCCGTCGCTTGATTAGTCATGATAACACATCAATGTTACAAACCATTTCTAAAGTTTTTAACAAAATCAAACGTGTATCTCCCTCGTATCACGTGCAATTGTTAAATATTCAATCGGCTGTAAAAACTGTTTATTTTTCAATTATTGTGAAATTTTCGGTACACATACAATTGCTTTTTAGAAACATAAATTGTAGCTTTTGGGTAATTTAAGGGTCCCATCTTGATTTTATAGGCAAAAAAGGGGTATTTATAAAATGTACTATTATTAACAAAGTTGATCGAATTTCGACTTCTGAGGTATTTGCTGCCCTTGTACTCTTAAAGTTACACTTCTGTGAATTTTTTCAGATTTTTCGTGTCAAAGGTGTCCAATCGGCGGGGAGGGGGGGGGCTAAACAAAATTTTCGTACATTTCCCCTTCCCCTGCGACCCTCAAAGTAAAACTCGTCATTTTAAGACATGTTTTGAAAAGTTCTCATGCAGATCTTTCATTGGATATCCATATTGTCTACATGCGATGAAAATTTTTTTTTTGGGGGCTACTCCCCTCTATGGGGAGGCCCCCCTTAAAGACCTTATAAGTTTCTTTTCGTGGTGAAACTTTGAATAGGGCGTCACTTTGCACCTGCTTACAAAATCTTAAAGTCAAAGTCAAAAGCGCTTTATTTAATACTAATCGTTATAAATTTTAAAATAATATAAAGCAAAATCCAAACAATAACAATCAAAAAACTTAATGGCCCAAATGGCTCTCTGAATTTGTACGTTATCATTAAACACATTTAAAAAAAAAAAACTATAGCAAATTCAAATCAATGAAGATTATTACATATTTTTACAATTCATTTGGAAAAAAGAGAAAAAACCAACCAACACTATTCTAAAATTATTTATCATCTTAACACTACAGTGAACTTTGATCCTACACCTAATATGTTATAACCTAATTCTAATAAATGCAATCAAAAACTTTATCTTATACTATAAAAAATCTATAACAATGTTCTTAACCTAAGCGTTAAACCTTATCTCTAACCGAATATAATAAACATAATATAAACCTAACCTATACCTAATTTTTAACGTAAATAAACAATAACACTAAATGTAGCAATAATGAGCTGAAACTCAAAAACTAAATAACGAAAAACACCAAAACTGAAAATAAACACAAATAATTTAGACATTGTCATTCAGCCACCAATACCTAGGTTGTCCCGTCTCAACTCGATCAGCTTCAACGAATCTAGCAAATGAATATCTCCATTGGAACTGTTGGTCTCGTGAACTCAAATTCGGAGAATATTTTATCTTCTTATCGGTGGCCCGTCGATATATGTGATATATGATTGGGACGCCGTCAGAATCAAAAACATATCGATTCATGTCCAAATACACGAATGCTTCTGGAGAAATGAAGCCAGCAGCGAGGCAAGTCGCTATATACCCGTCTGTAGGGTGGAACGGCTGTGAAATCCAAGGGTTTTCACTCACAGTCACAGATCTTGCGATATGATTCCGAAGTAGCTTCAATATGAAGATATCGACCATTATCACTTCAGCAGTTTGATAAATTCTTCTATTCGATATATAATGTTTCCAATCCGTCTCAGGCTTTCTGTACAAACCAGTACATGCACGAAGATATTTTCTTTCGAAAACTCTTAATTTTTCCATAGTACTAGCGCTCTGGTTGTGCCAGATCTGACATCCATATGTCAAAACAGGTCTAACCAGTGTCTTGTAACAGATAATTTTGACCTTTTGATCAATGTATCTGGAATGAAAGAGTTTTCGAAGGGCCATGACTACTTTAAGTGCCTTACTGAGCATGATTTTCACATGTTCAGTATAGTACAGATACTGATCGATATAAACACCGAGGTATCGAATTTATGTGGAACCCGTTCAAGACTACCCTCACCAGCCATGATGTGGAAATCTTTCCAATTACGTTTCAGGTCTTGACTGACCCCCTGCAGCGTTGTCCGAAACAAGATTGTTTCACACTTTTGCGCATTGATTTTCATTCGCCAATTGTCAGTGTACAGCTGTATATCATTGTACATTTTTTTGGAGATTGCTCTGAACTATTGTAGCTTTCGGTCTGCCGTATAGATGATCAGATCATCAGCAAACGCTACCAATGATCGTGTTGGCGAGACGTTAAAACCAAAGCCGTTCAATAGTTTGCGAATGAAGATTGAGAAGAGTAGAGGCGCAGTAACTGTTCCCTGCTGTAGACCATTCAAGACCTTGAATTCGCGCCTTGTTGTCAGATTTCCATCAGTTACAACAAACGATTTCCCGTATAACATATTGCACATCATGGCGACAAGGTGTCTGGGGAACTTGTCCTGAAGGAGTTTGAAAACTAGTCCATCTAACCACATCGTATCGAAGGCTTTCTCCATATCAATGAGACATGCTCCAACACATTGTCTATCATTTAGATTCCAACAGATGTCTGAGGTTACTTTCGTTATTGCATGTGTGGTCGAATGTCTGGCACGAAAACCAAATTGGCAATTCGGCATCAACTCATTTTCCTCAATGTGGGCGTTTAATGCTCTGTTGAGTATCACTTCAAACACCTTGCTGATGGAAGGCAGCAAGCTGATTGGGCGATAGCTTTTGGGGCATGGAGATTCTTTTCCTTTCTTCAAGATCGGAAATACCTTAGCCTTTTTCCACTCATTTGGGAAATATGAATTCCTCAACATGTTATTGAACAATATGCAATAATTCCGACTAGCGACCTTCGCCAAATGTCGGAGAACTACATTTGGAATATCATCAGTGCCACACGATTTCTTGTTGTTTATCCTGCGAAATATGAAACACAAGTCTTCATAGCTGACAAAATAATCAATAAGATTCAAGGTCGGTATGAGGTCAGATGTTAATGTTTCATTGAAATGAAGAATTGATTGACCGTTCAGGCTTGATTTGAAGTCGGAAACTTTTGCTTCAACGACCTCTGAAAATATTTCATTCCCTCTCTCAGGGTTTGGTAGATGAACCAATTCAAAATGTGTTCCAATCAGGGCAAGTTTATCCAATCCTTCACAAATAATCCTGTTTCCATGTCTATCCGGAGTCGTACTATCAATTTCGATACCAGCCCTATCGAGAAGATTTATCTCATCACTAGTGACTTCAAGATTCGATACCATCACTCGAGACTTCTTGCGGAATATGCTATTCCCTTTCGCAATCACGCCGTCTGGGTCCTGTGGGCTAATACCCCTCAATTTTTCCGCCCATTGATTTCTGACCTCACTCCTGAAGTATGACCGGATTAAGTTCCGGACATTCTTCAGATGTAATTTCAACAAAGCCAACGAGAGATGGTTGTAATCCAAAAATCGTCGATAAATATTGTTGACGCGTGTGAGAAGAAGGCTTTTCAATCTTTTCAACCTTGCGATGGTTGGTGTTTCATATCCTTCCATATTGTTTCGATGTTTTGTCTTGGGAACTACTTTCTCAATCGTTTCCAACGTCAGCTTCTCTAACTTCGACCAATAGACGTCTATTTCATCGTTAGTTAGATTCCTGTCATTAGTAACCATTGAGCAAGAGTTGCCACCATCAGAAGGGGGACATTGCTTCTGGTACTCGCGATTTAACTTCTTTTGAAACTTTCCCCAGTCTGTTTTTTTGAAATTCAACCGATGATTTTCATGTTGAACTGGAATAAGGAAGAAATCATCCCTGTGAGTACTATGGAAGCTGAATTCAAGTCTTGCGTCAGCAATGCAGAGGTCAAAATATGAATCTGCCCTAGGGTATGTTGGGAACTCCGACCCATATATGTTAGATTGCACCTGTATTCAATTTGGTTCTCTGTTATCCACGATTTCAGGAATACACCTCTTGGATTATTGGTGGCGTTCAGCCATGATGTATGCTTGGCGTTCAGGTCACCATCAAGAATATAATAGTTATGCAGCCTGTTCAATTTGAGTATTTCGAACAACGAATTGAGCTCCTCCTTGAGCTTGAGAACAGTTCCACCAGTTGCATAGGCAGAGATAACGAAGAGGTTATCCCCACCTGGCAGTGACATTTCGATAACGGACACTTCAAGAGATTCAAAGCTTTTGAATTCGACTTTTTCAATATTTTGGAAACGATAGGGTCTTCGAACCAATATCCCGGTGCCATCTCCCCCATCACCTGCTACCCTATCGTTTCCATGATGAGGTGGGTTTCGGTGAGAAGCACGATGTCAGGCTTTTGTCTGGCAATGAATTCAAGGAGATAATCACGCCGATGTAAAGTAACCATGGAGTTGACGTTGATCGAGATGAGACGAATCCTATCCGTGGGAATGTGGCTGGATAACAACTTATTTTGAGGTATTTGAAAGCCCTAAACGCTGAAAAACAATGTTAATTTTCGAATCTTGTTTATCGATTCGCTCCGATAAGGAATTAAATTGCTGATAAATTTTAAGGAGCAGCTCATTATTGCCACTTACATTATTTATTTTATTTACATTGTCTGCTGGTCCTCTCGCAGCAAGTGCAAATGACACCCCGGGCTTGACAAAGTTGGTAGGTATCACACCGCAGTGTGCTTGACTTTGTTTCGGAGTGACTTTAACCTTTGCATCTTGATACCGGGGGCATCCTCGATATGATGCTGGATGACCAAAGGCACCGCAGTTCACACAATATAGTTTTTCTTTTGGCTCCGCCTGAGCCAATTTGCACTCGCCGGGAGCATGAATGCCTTTGCATTTAACACACCTATATTTCATGGCGCAAATGGCAGCCGAATGGCCGAATCTTTGACACCTGTAGCACTGGTTGACCTCACTTTTCTGGAGGCGTTCCCACCTCACCATGCGGAAGTTCAAGTAACGTATTTTCTGCAGGGCACTCGAACTACTTTTGCTGGAAATCTGGACTAAGTAGTGAGGCAAGTTTTGGCGCTCCACAATCGATCTTCTCGTTGCAAAGTTTTTAACTGAAATAAATTGTATTTCTGGTGCAACTTCTTGGAGCACCTGAAGGAGATCGACGGTGTCCTCACCACAGTCCAGACCCTTCAGTAAAAAGGTTTGGTTCTTTTCGCTTTGCGGGGTGTACGTGAAATCCGGAACATCTCCAGAATTTAAGGCATTTTTTGTTGCCTGGAAATCAACCAGCGACTTAGTCCTTATTGTCAATTTATCGGCATTGACTCTTTTTATCTGAGAATCTTTTAGCTTATTTTCGGCTGCCAAAAGCCGAACCATAT
This sequence comes from Odontomyia ornata, assembly GCA_963969285.1. Classification (NCBI taxonomy): domain Eukaryota; kingdom Metazoa; phylum Arthropoda; class Insecta; order Diptera; family Stratiomyidae; genus Odontomyia; species Odontomyia ornata. Next base: position 137,598,606 of record OZ017739.1, read on the forward strand.
CTTTGCCCGTTTGCCCAAATACATTGATTGGTGGGACTTTTTCTTTTTTTTCATTAATCTCAACGGACGGACCAGCAGACAAACCTTTTGGTTTTTTCTCCCGATTTTTAATTTGAAGGTATTCAATGAAATCATTATCTAACTTAGACGTTTTACCTGTATCCTCTTCAATGTTCATCGTTTCTTCAAGACCAGCTAGCGCTGCATAGTAATTTCTGCTGTCATTTGCGCTGAGGAGATCCTCTTGATTAGCTTCTTCCAGTGGCTTTTAAGTTTTCTTGTCTTCGGTTTTGGAATTTACTTGTCGGCCTTTCGTGGTTTCTTTGTCTTTGTTGAACGCTAACGTTCCAACAAGTGCTTCGAACGATTTAACTCGAAGCTTGAGCTCTTCATTTTCTTTTTCAAATTTTTCAGCTTTCTCTTTTTCTTGGATCAGCTGCTTGATTTCGATTACCGATAGGATTGTCGGTTTTTCTTCTTTATTCTCGTAACTTCTTTTAAGCTTTTTTTCGCCCGTCATCATTGGCGATGGGCATGATCCTTCTGATTGATGGCTGAAGCCATCGGGCTCCTCCATCTCGTTGCATTTGCAGCGAGACTAGAGGGAATGTTCTCAGACCGGGACTTCCCTTGAACGTATTTCCACTTTTGATATTTCTTCAGGAAATGAATTTCAGGTATTCGATAAATGCTCGAATAATTCGACGGTGATCGTTTTCCCAATAAAATCAAAATTTGCTTTTGACTGGCTCCTAAAAAAATATTGCAATTGTTTGAAACTGACTTTTGCGAAAAATTAATTAATTTTTAAAATTAATGACAGGAGCGATTAAAAACACGTCTACACGCAACGAGTGCTAGACGTAGAATCCTTACAAAATCTTATGTTTCTAGCTTATGTAATTTGCGAGAAAAAGTGGTGTGACACACGGACGGACGGACAGACGGACAGACAGGACGCGATTTTAGTAGGGTATTGTAAAATGATTTTACTTGTTGTAAATTATTGACAGGAGCGATTAAAAACACGTCGATACGCAAAGAATGCTAGACGTAGCTGCTGTAGTGTGCCTTGTGCTGGGGGGAAAAGAACCGCAGACAGCTAGCTGCATACAAGTCCCCAGGCATGGTATTTCCACCGGAGCTCATTGGTCTACCTCACTGCGGCAGTATTCCACCGCTGCTACGTGTATCATTAACAAACTTGTGATATCTTGCGAAATACTGTATGAGGGATACCCCTTTAAAATGTTTGGTTGTATCTTCAATATAATTTTCCAATAGCTGAAGAAACAGCAAAAATTTAAACCCTTCACTAAGTAGTCATCTTGAGAGCAAAATAGAGAGGAAGATTTGACTTCCACCTGGTTTCAATATATTTATATAATGTACGAGGAGTTGTTCCAGCATTAAAAACGTCAGCTTGGTTTTCGTATATTTATTTCAATTTGTTTTTACTGAGCTGAAAAGTCAGTTGAAATATTTTATATTTGAAACTTAAATACAGTAAATTCAAATATATAACAATTTTTATTTGTTTCTTAAATAATCTCCTTTTAATACGTACATACACATTAGATATTTCTCTGTGGTCCTTAACAAAACATTTCCGTAACGAAAAATATCTAATAACAATATCATGGTGTGTAAAATTAAAATCAAAAAATTTACTCCATGTTTTCGATTATTTGTTATTTTTTTGTGTTCATCGAATTATTTTGCCATTGAATTACTTAAACATTCAACAGAATAATAATAATTTATCGTTTCGTTTCAAATACTGGAAGCTCATTTAAAATTTTATTGGTTTTACACGTTTTTTAACAAAGTCGCAATATACGTAATTAAAATTTTTTCTTTTTTGTAATTTCTTTTTGTTTTTTTCTTTTCAAATTTATTATATATTACACTGATCTTTCATCACGTTCAACGCAAATTAAATAATTTATCAACAGTTCAGGTTTCTTTTCAAGAAGACATAATCGAATTTTGGTAGCTTACTGGAGCTTATGTTCGTGTTTGATTTTTTTTTAATGATTTACATTTCGTAGCACACTTAAATTATACAACAGGCAAAATTGAATTATTACACGTAAGTCTTAAAAAGATTTTTTTTTTCAAGAACGAAATAAATAGGGCGCTTAGAGTTCAAACGTTTAATTTTCAAAAATTTTTTTTGGTAAGATTGGATTTTGGATTTTAAACAGATTGAAAGTTTTGATGGCATTTGGTATAACACGTAAATATTTTTCACAGTACGCCATATACACAAACATTTATTAATCGTAGTTAGGATAAAAAGGACGCTTAAATCGTGCGTGGCAGTGTACAGCCATAAATAAAAGCATTCGTACAGTGAGTTTAAGCGAAAATTAGTTTTTACGAGGAGGAGTTAGAAAATCGCTCATTTTAGTTGAATGTACATGCATGCAAATTAAAAAGTCTTTAAATGGTATTAAATGATGAACGAAGTGGTACAGATAGAACATATACTTATGATAAAAACAAAAACAAGGCTGAAGACGAATTGAAAATTATGATTGTCTTATATATATAATAAGTTGGATTAGAGAAGCTGTACAACATGTGTATTTATAAGAAGCACGGAACTTAATCGTAGTTCATGTGTACGAATGGACTCCACAATGGCTGCAAACTAAATTAAATAAGAAAATTCATCGATTCAAAAATATTTACCATTTTTTTTTACTATGTTTTACATTTTCATTGAATACTTTCTTCTAAATTGCAATTTTCTTATTTACACTATAAATTAAAAAATACCTATGTAATTTGATTACAATAGTCTGCATGTACTGATAAATATGTGTTAAATGGTAGTAACATTGTATGATTTGAAATGTTTTATATGTTCCTCTATTTCTCTAACATCCTTAACAATTCTTTAGTTGCAACTATAAATATACTTTTCTTTCATTTGATTTTCTATATTCGTCGTGTTTTCTTTAGGTAATTGAATTGCGGTTTTGAATTGGTTTCATTGGTAGTGAACTTTGGAAATTTTGCTGACTTTTATAGTAATTTTTCGATTGAGACAATAAGGACAAGCGTAATTAAATGAACTTTTAGGCATTCCACAAATAAAAACCTGATGAATTTAATTTAAAATATTAGTTGGTAGAAAATTGTTTCAATTCAAATCGCTAAAACAGTTTAGGCGGAGAAATAGAAAAGAACAAAACAGACGTTATTAATCTATAATAAATTGAAAAATGACTATAACCACATGTTAAGAATTAATTTTTCACAGTATTCTGTATATTTTGGCATTATCCTGTTTTGTTTGCATATTTGGTTTTGTTTGTTTTTGATTTTTTAAATTATTAACATGTATTTGACGTCGTTTCTTGCTTTGTAATCATTTTTTGCCTTAGTTTTATTATTTAAGTAATGACTAATAATCTTAGTATGCTTAAAATCCTGGTATTACGTGATAGGCCTCTAGTGTACTCATTATTAAGTAAATAAACCACAGTCCTAAGAGTATCGCGCCACTGAAGTATTTAATACCTTTGGGCCCGCCTAGTTCACCTCCGACTGCCTTGCTGCGACGGAGAAGAAGTACTAAAATTGCTATCAGTGCTTCGGAGCAGAATAATGTGACGGAGAATGCCAAGCTAAAATATAAAAAAAATTACAGTCAGTAAAATTATTCATAAATATCGATATAAATTGATGAAATTAAAAAAAAAATGTCAAAAATGCGTCTTGAATACTATGCATACAGTTTTCGTAGCAAATAGCAAAATGAGAGCTATTATCTTCAGTTATATTACGCTTACACGTTTTCTTGTAGAATCGGATGTTCCTAAACACTTCTACTATACACATTGATTTATGTATTTATCTAAATAGAAGACGTTTTCAAGCAACGCATTTTATAGCGTGCATTATGATACACGATATTGTGATAAATTTTATACTTTCAATACAATTACGGAACAAAAGGATGCATAAAACATTTTATGAATTTACAAGGTTTACTTAGCGATGCATCATCTGCAATCATTTGTGGATGGTTATGAAAATTGTTGATAAGAATATTTTTTTGTGATTCAACGAACGTTTTCCTAATGACGATCATGGAACAATTGCATGCTAAAAATCATAAAAATAAATTAAATTGCACTGAAGTTATATTTACATTTGTTTCAGATATTTGCTCAATTCAAGTTAAACAAGATGAATCGTCGGGAAAGTACTTCTAACATATTAGGTGTTTTTAAGATTTTGTACAATTTTATAAAACTCTATCTGCCGTTTGTGTGTCACGGTAGTTTAACCATACCAGTTACAATCACGAAGCTTGGTACGTGTATTAAAAATGATTGTCTCTCGAAATTTTGTCTATCAAATTTGTTTTAAAGGTACTAATAGGGGATCCCCACATGCGTGTGGCGAATAAAATGGATGGTCTTGATGAGGACTTTTCAAAAGTGGTCTTAAAATAGCAGTACCTGCATTCAAAGCGACATGGAGAGGGGAAATGATGAAAAGTATTCAATTGTTGGTTGGGTCAACCGTATATCTCTGCGGAAAAGAAGTTCAATGGGATATAAGAAGAAGTTCAATGGGATAAGGAATGTGTCTAACACTCGTTGCGAGTAGACATGTTTATAATTGCTCCTGTCATTAATTTGAAAAATTAATTAATTTTTCATCAAATTCAGTAGAAAATAATTTTTTTAATTGAAAGCCATCACTGTCGAATCATGCGAACATTTATCGAATACCTGGAATTTATTTCCTGAAGAAGTATCAAAAGTGGAATTACGTTCAAGGAAAGTCCCGATTTAAGAACATTCCCTCTAGTCTCGCTGCAAAAGCAACGAAATGGAGGAGCCCGATGGCTTCAGCCATCAACTAGAACGATAGTGTCCATCGCCAACGATGACGGGCGAAAAAAGGCTGAAAAGAAGATACGATAATAACGAAGAAAAACCGCAAATTTTATCGGTCATCGAGATCGAGCAGTTAACCAAAGCTAACGAGACAGCTGAGAAGGTTGAGAAAGAAAACGGAGAGCTCAAATTTCGTATCAAATCACTAGAAGCACACGTTGGAACAGTGACGTTCAACTTAGCAAAAGAAATCAGCAAAAAAGAACAAGTGGTAAATTCAAAAACTACTGAAGATAAGAAATCTAAGAAGCCGAAACAAGAAATTCATCAAGGGGTTGTCCTCAGCGCAGGCGAAGCAAACGTCAGCACGAATTATTATGCTGCGCTAGCGGGACTAGAAGATACCATGAGTATTGAAAAGGATACAGGTAATAAAATTTCTGATTATTGTACTGCTAAGCCAGATAATGGATTTATTGAATACCTAAAAATTAAAAATAGGGAGCAAGTTTTGTCTGCTAGTCCGTCCGTCAAGATTAATCAAAAGAAAGAAAAAGTCCCACCACCGATATTGTTCGGCTTTTGGCAGCCGAAAATAAGCTAAATAATTTTAAGATCAAAAGAGTCAATGCCGATAAACTGACAATTAGAACTAGGTCATTGGTTGATTTTCAGGCAGCAAAAAGTGCGTTGAATTCTGAAGATGTTCCGCATTTTACATACACCCTAAAAAGCGAAAGAAATCAGACCTTTTTATTGAAGGGTCTGGACTGCGGAGAGGACACAGTCGATGTCCTTCAGGTGCTTCAAGAAGTTGCACCAGAAATAGAATTTATTTCCGTTAAAGACTTTGCAACAAGAAGGTCGATGGTCGAGCGTAAGAACTTGCCTTATTACTTAGTCAAGATTTCCAGCAAAATCAGTTCAAGTGCCCTACAAAAAATAAGGTACTTGAATTTCCGTGTTTTGAGGTGGGAACTGCTCCAGAAAAGTGAGGTCAACTAGTGCTACATATGCCAAAGATTCGGGCATTAGGCTGCCAATTGCGCCACGAAATACCGGTGTGTAAAGTGCAAAGATATCCATGCTCCCGGCGAGTGCAAATTGGCTCAGGCGGAGCCAAAAGAAAAATTATATTTATTTATTTATTTATTGAAGTATCAATAAACAGACAGAAGTCCAATTACATGTTGTGTATAAATTAGAACTAACGTTAATATTAAAGAAAATATACATATGAAATTAATGGAAATATACATATGAAGGAAAGTGAAAAAAAGGAATCCAAGAAATAGGAAATAAAAAAAAAATTGTGCAATTACTTAACTACTAACTAATACATGAAGAGAGAGCAGTTATAAAGATGACCAAGATTAATAATTGTAATTGTAAATTTTGCTTTTAAGGCAAGTTTTAAAGGCGGCAAGCGACTGTGGTAGAGGACCAAGACATAGCTGGTTATGCAAACGGGGCAAGCGTAGTAAGGGAGAGTGGAAGAAGGTGTTAGTGCGTGCAAAGGGAACAAGGAATTGATCGGAAGATCTATTAGGGCGACTAGTGTTCAATGTTTGAATGTAACTGCATAGAGTTTGGGGTAAGTGACCGTGATAAAGCTTGTACAAGATGCATTCATCAAGAAAGCATCGTCTAGATTCAAGAGAAGGGAGTTTCAAAATACGAAGACGGTCACTATAGGGACATAATGGAGGTTGAATTTGAAAAAAAGAGACCGTGCGAATCTGCGTTGAACTGACTCAATAGCATCAATATGATTCCTGTGGTGAGGGCTCCATATTTGGGAGCAGTATTCCAGGTTACTGCGAACCAGTGAAAGGTAAAGGCACACACAGGAGGCGATATGCTGAAACGAGGAAGCGGATCTTAAAATGAGCCCTGAAAAGCGGGAGGCTTTGTTGATGACTTGGGCTATGTGGAGGTCAAACTTCAATTTACAATCGAACACCACACCAAGATCCTTAAAAGAAGTTATACTGCACAAAGGGGTTCCAACAAGGCTGTAGGTGGAGAGAAAAGGATTTTTTTACAGGAGAATGTCATCTGGTGGCATTTGGAAACATTCAAGGAGAGATGGTTTGATTTGCACCATTCACTTAGACGCAGTAGGTCACTTTGCAAGGTATCAACATCACATTGTGAGTCAATTACCCGAAAGATCTTAAAGTCGTCAGCATAAAGCAGGCAAGGAGAAGTGATAACAGAGGGAAGATCATTGACAAATTGTAGGAATAAAATTGGGCCAATTATGGATCCTTGCGGTACACCTGAGCTGGGGCAAAATGTAGAGGAGAAGCAGGAGTTAACAGTGACAAGACAACGACGATCCCAAACATAGGATAGAAGCCAGGAGTACAGGAAATCTGGAATTTGGAAATTTTCTAAATTTCTGAAATAAAAGTGCATGATCTACAGAATCAAACGCTTTAGAGAAATCCGTGAAAATAATGTCTGTTTGTTGCTGACGGTCAAGGGTAGCAGCAATGTGGTGTGTAAAAGGAAGCAAGTTAGTGAGAGTAGATCTACCTCTGACAAAACCATGTTGTTGTTCTGCTTAGGATGGAAGTAAAAGGGGAAACAGAGTATCGAGAACGATCTTTTCAAGGATTTTCCCAAAACAGGGAAGGAAAGATATCGGACGATAGTTACAAACGGAATTGCGATCCCCAGATTTGAAGATAGGAAGAATATGGGCAATTTTCCACTGGGACGGGAAAATCCCAGTAGCTAAGCTCAAATTATAAATAATTGAAAGAGGAACACAAAGAGACGAGGAAAGTGCTTTTGCAAAGAAGTTTGGAGTGCCGTCTGGGCCACCACTGGTACTAGTATCAAGACTCTTTAAGAGCAGTTCAACCTGCAAGGGATTGGCCTGAACTGCGGTGTTTTTGGTCATCCAGCATCATTTCGAGGATTCCCCCGGTATCAAGATGCAAAGGTAAAATTCACTCGAAAACAAAGTCGAGTACACCGCAGTGTGATACCTACCAACTTCGTCAAGCCCGAGGTGTCATTTGCACTTACTGCGAGGGGAGCAGTAGACAATGTAAATAAAATAAATAATGTTAGTGGCAATAATGAGCTGCTTCTTAAAATTTATCAGCAATTAAATTCCTTATCGGAGCGAATCGATACATAAGATTCTAAAATTAACATTGTTTTGCAGTGTTTAGGGCCTTCAAATGCCTCAAAATAAGTTGTCATCCAGTCACATTCCTATGGATCGGATTCGTCGCATCTCAATCAACGTCAACTCCATTGTGAGTCTACATCGACGCGACTGTCTTCTGGAATTTCTTTTCAAGCAAAAGCCTGACATCATGCTTCTTACTGAAACCCACCTCAATTCATTGCACTCTATGGAATTCAAAGATTTAGCATTCGTAACAAACGATAGGGTAAATGGTGATGGGGGAAATGGCAACGGGATATTGGTTAGAAGACTCTATTGTTTCCATAATATTCAAAAAGTCGAATTCAAAAACTTTGAATTTCTTGAAGTGTCCGTCACCAAAATTTCACTGACGTGTGGAGATAACCTCTTCGTTATCTTTGCTTATGCAACTGTTCAAAATGTTCTCAAGTTCAAGGAGGAGCTCAATTTCTTGTTTGAAATACTCATAGGTATTATATTTTTGCCGGTGACCTGAACACCAAGCATACATCATGACTAAACGCCACCAATAATTCAAGAGGTGGATTCGTGAAACCGTGGATAACAGAGAACCAAATTGAATACAGGTGCAACCTATATGGGTCGGAGCTCCCAACATAGCCTAGGACAAATTCATATTTGGACCTCTGCATTGCTGACGCAAGATTTGATTTCAGCTTTAATAGTCCCTAACGGAAACTCCAGATGCTTACTCACGATAGTGACCATAACGCAATCGTAATGGAAATCAATCATCAAAGGGATGATGTCTTCCTCATTCCAGTTCAACATGAAATCATCGGTTGAATTTTAAAAAACCAGGCTGGGGAAAGTTTCAAAAGAAGTTTAATCAAGAGTACCAGAAGCAATGTCTTTCTTCTGATGACGGCGACGCTTGCTCAATGGTTCCTAATAACAAAAATTTAACTGACGATGAAATAGATCTCTATTGGTCGAAGTTCAAGAAGCTGATGTATGAAACGAATGAGAAAGTAGTTCCCAAGATCAAACATCGAAACAATATGGAAGAATATGAAACACCAACCCTCGCAAGGTTGAAAAGATTGAAAATCCTTTTCACACGCGTCAACAATATTTATCAACGATTTTTGGACTACAACCATCCCTCGTTGACTTTGTTGAAATTACACCTGAAGCATGTCCGGAACTTAATCCGTTCATACTTCAGGAGTGAAACTGAGGAGTATTTTTTTGTGATAGGGAGGTGAATGCCATTTAGGCACAGAGTGTGGGACTCGCATGCTCGCAAGAAGGTGACTGGACTACGCACTGAACACCTCACCTGTCAACCTGAGAACCCAGCCTGGAACCGTTTGACACATTACTTCGGGCCAGGTCTCGTTTTGTTACGCCATGAGGCGCCTTCAAGCTGGGGGATCCCTTTCCTAGCGGGAGGAAGAGGAAGTGCCAGAAAAGCGATCCTCCAGCCCCAGCGCCCCCGGCTGCTGTGAGTCCCTCTTATCTTTTAGGACTACCCGAGCATAATGTGCCACTTGGTTCCATTTGTCGACCGACTCGAGCATCACCATAACTATATTATCCGGGGTGAGCTCTCCCGTCTCCCTGTAAAATTCCCTTCGCAGCCTGACCCATTTTGTGCACGCAAAAAATGTGTGACAGGCATTGTCCGCCTCTCCTGGGCAAAACCGACAATCGGGGGACTGTGACTTACCAATCTTGTGCAGGTAAGACTGAAAACACCCATGCCCGCTCAAAAGCTGGGTCAGATAGAAGTCAGTCTCACCATTCCTCCGATTCAGCCACGGTCTCCCAACCGGGATGAGGCTCGCAGTCCACCTTCCCTTCGTGCAATTGACCCAAGACTCCTGCCAATCGTTGAGCGAGCGCTGTCTCTCCTCGCGGACAACCATCTCCCTCGCGTCTTCGTTTCGGCGCAGGTAAATAGCGCGGCGCTCTCTAGCAATCACATCAATGGTAGAGCGTCCTGCTCTAAAGCTCCAGCAGCCGAATCGCGTCAGTGAGTCTTCCCTTGATGAGTTTCTCTAGCACTTTCCCACCCGTATCTAACATACATAACGGGCGGTATGCAGACGGCGACTCGGGATTTTCCTTCCCCTTGCTGATCAGCACGAGCCTCGCCACCTTCTATCGTACCGGAAAAACCCCGTCCCGTAGGCAAGCGTTGAATGTGCTGAGCAGCAAGTCAGGACAATGGTGATATATGAGCCGCAACACCTCAGCCGGAACACCATCTGGACCTGGAACCTTACTCGCTTTCAATGAGAGGACTGCCTCCTCCAGTTCCGGCTGTGTGAAGAGTGGGCACTTGACTGCTGTTTCACCATGGACAGCGTCAACATGGACGGGATGGGCGGGGAAGAGTCCCCGCACTACCGCGTCCAGCTTTTCATAGGGCACCCAAATTCCGCATAACTAGCCTGTAGCCAAGGCCCGACGGATCCTTCTTCACATGGTCCACTAGGTCTTACCAGCAGCGAGCCTTGCTATTTTTGATCAATTTGCGAAGGCATTTCCTGGCCGAATTATATGCTGCCACCTGGTTGCATGCCTCGTCACGGTTCCGCGCCCGTTGAGCCTCACGTCGAAGCTTGTGACACTCCCTTCGCTTTTCGGCGATTTCAGCTCACCACCACTTCGCTGGGGGCTTGCCGTGCCGGGGTTTTCGATGGGGCATAGAAGCGAAGCAAGCAGTCGTAATGATGCTCATAGTAGAGTTCACCACGTCTTGAGCTGCCAGTTCTTCCGTCCCCTCCGAAGCTCCCTGCAGCGGTTCACCGGCTTTGAGCACCTCGACGAACCTCTCGACGTCCATCCTTCCGATGTTTCATCCAGTTGTAGGAAGCCGAGAGCACGGACGTCGGAAGACAACATCACTTATCTCAAGCAGAATGCACTGATGATCACTGGCTGAGTAGTCCTCTAATACTTTCGAATTGTGTTTCCTCCGTACTAAGGAAACCGAGGCGAATGTCACGTCCAGTATGGTTCCTTCACATCCAATATGACGGAAGGTCGGCGTATTTTCGGAGTTTAGTACGACGAGCACCGTCCTGACCGCCAGTTCCAGGGTTCTTTTTCCCCGCGGATCTGTGTGAGGCACGCCCCATTCGATTGCTTTAGCGTTGAAGTCGCCCCCAACGAGCACTTTGCCCTCTGCGTTCGAGACAGCACCCTCCAGAGCATTAAGCTTGGCTTGGAAAGATGATATCGATTCGTTAGGTGTTAGGTACACACTAAAGAAGGTGGTCCCTGAACACCGAACCCACACGAAACCATCGCCCCGTCCGCAACTCCCCGCTCGGAAATCACTATTCCGAATCCAGGTGGTGGCAGTACCAGTTTCATCAGAATACCATAATGCGGGACTTTTATCATGGTGTTGCTCACTCAGCAGCAAGAAGTCGGCTTTCATGTCCCTCGCAAACTGCTCAATCAGATTTTGGGCGGTTGCACTGCGGTGTAGGTTTAGCTGCAGGATGCTGGTCATCAAAATTTTGATTTTGCCTTGGCTAGGACTTCCTGGAACACCCAGCATTTTCCTGATCCCAAGACGTGTCCATAACCTGATGTTGGATCAGCATCCTTGCAGAGAATATAGTGTGCTTCTTTCGTACACTCTTTTCTTTTATGTCCCATTTCACCGCATTTGTAACACCGCATTTGTAACATAGGGAAGTCCTATGTGTCTTCGGGCCTTACGTTTCCCCTGATGTCCCGCAGTACCCCCATGCAGGATCGGTCATCTTGGGGCTTTACAAGCAGTGCCTGCTGCCGGGGTCTTTGTCGGGGCTTCTGCCTCTCCTGTTTTGCATCAGGTCTTTTTTCTGATTGAGCGTCGGTGCGAACTTTACTTTCTGGCACTTTTTGACGGGGTTTCTCTTTTTTTAAGCACTATCTTTAACCCGTGGTCTGGTGCTCCACGCCCATCAAGTGCCTCTTCCTTCCTTCTTTTATCCCGATCTCTTTCGATTGGGCTAGACGCTAATCTTTTATTGATTTTTAATGGTGGAGCTACCTGCATGTGGCCTTTAGATTTCGCCCCCAGCGCCTCTTTAGCCCCATGCTCGTCTTCGGCCCTTAACCAGCTAATCCGATAGTGCCCTATGTGACTTAGGAGCTCCTCTAGTTCAAGGAGCCCAACTTTTACTGCTTCGTGATTTTTGGGGAGTCGCATGCAGATTGTATTCTTTTCGGAATATCTCCCGCTTTTCGGAATAGCCTCTCTTCTTCATTTCGCTGGGCGGCAATTGTATTTTGCAACCATCCATGGGATGTTTCCGAATGCAATACTTTCGCCACATTTTCGACGTTGGCGGTGCCATCATACAACGTCGCTTTATTTGTCTGGTCACTCGTTACTTTTCGTGCCGTAATCTCCTCGTTGGCTTCAGGATGTTTTTATACTATGTCGGGATTTGGAACCCTTACATCGGTCGCTTCGGTAACGATCGTAGCAGTGACCATCAAATTTTCGATGCTCTTTATATTATCTTCCACCGCTCGAACACCTGAAGCATCCTGCAGAGTTTCCCGCTTTTCCTTAATAGGACGCTCTGGCGTTCGCATCTTTTTTTTGCTGCGCCCGAATACCGCAGGAATCTCAGTCTGAACCAGACTGTCTGTGAATCTCCGTTTTTCGTCCGTCTTCACAGTCATTGTATCATTCATCGTTTTTGTCATGGTTAGTACCGCTCTCGATGTACTGCTGACATCGTGGCTGCAACCGCTGGTTGCGTCGTCGTTGTTATTTTTTATTTGTTTTTTGGGATTTTTTTTATCTTTTTTAAGTGTTTTTGGTTGCCCAGTTTTATTGGGTCCCCCTGGGAGCCGCTATATCCGTTCGTGTGTGTAGTCGCCTTTTTGGTCCCATGGTTATCTTTGCAGAACAGGGGGACCATGAGCCGGTTGGCACAAGCCCTTATGGGGACAAGAGCTCAGAACCAGACCAGCGCTAATCGGGAGTACGTCTCAACCGAACCTACACCAGCAACCCAATGGTGCGAACTTCGAACGTACGCTGAGGCCTGCCAAGGTTTTACCGGGGCGGAGGAGGTATGCTAGTTGAATTGGAGCCGTTGACACACGAGTGTCACTTCGGCGCTACTGTGCAATGCAATTAGGTCCAAACCATCATATCCGCCAGCCCAAAGCATCAATTCCAGTTCGTTGTCCAAAGCGTAGTCCAGATCCAATCAGAGTCATTACCTGTCATCCCAGGAGGGAACCTCACGGCGTCCCCCATATCCTCGGGTCCGTGGGGGCAGCACTCCCCAAAGAATGCTAGCCTCCAAGAGTGCTCTTGTCGACCGGCATTCCCCCTGCGGGAATTTCCTCGGGTACGTGGGGACGGAACCCCTTAAAGAATGCTAGCCTCCAAGAGTATTCCTGTTCCGACCAGCAGGAGGAGACCCCTTAGACACCTTAAATTTTGTTTTTGCATTGCATGTTTTGAGAGGGCACTACTATTTACCTACTTACAAAATTTCATCACTCTAGCTTATGTGGTTTGCAAGAAAACTTGCTGTGACGCACGGACGGACGGACAGATGGACAGACAGGTCGCGATTTTCGTAGGATATTGTAAAAATATTTTACAATACCCTAAAAAAGCAGCAGTCAAGCTACCCTGAGATGATGAGCAGTGGTAGCTTCTGACCAGGGAGAAGCATGTCAGCTGCCACGAAACTGTTTGCTTTCAGGAAAAAACTGTGCTCGAGTTAAGACAGTTACACGTTAAGTTTCTGTAAGTTAGATAGAGGTAAGTGGTTCGCTCTAACCACCATGTGTTTTGTCTTCTTTCCCTTTATAATGCTATAACCTTCTTCAGAGAAGAAACGGAGGGTTTTGTATATATCACTATTATGATTGTTCATAATCAGCAAAATCTGTAGGCTTTGTAAATTTAATGAAATTTTGAAGCCAGGTTAAAAGTATTTGCTCATTAGCCCACCCATTTTTAGGGTTTTGTAAAATAATTTTACAAAACCCTACTGAAATCGCGCCCTGTCTGTCCGTCCGTGTGTCACAGCACTTTTTCTCGCAAACTACTTAAGCTAGGAATATCAAATTTTGTACGCAGATGTAAGGTGATACTCTCTTCAAAGTTCAACTACAAAAAATTTTATAAGGTATTCAAGGGGGGTCTTCCCATATAGGGTGTGGCCCCCGAAAAAAAAAATTTCATCAAAGGTAGCCGATATGGGTATCAAATGAAAAGTCTTGCCGAGAACTTTTCAAGACGGGTCCTAATTTGACATTTTGCATCGAGGGGCGCACAGGGAGAGGAAATGCACGAAAAATTTGTGTCCTGCCCCTCGCGATTGGACACCTATGATCCGAAAAATTTGTAAAAAAAACTGTGGAGGTATGTGTTTACGAGTGCAACAACAAATACCTTAGAAGTTGAAATTCGCTCGACTTTTATAATAATAGTATGATATTTGAATTTCATATTTTCCGCAATAAAATAGTATAGGTAACCTTAAACTGAACGAAATTCAATGTATGGGTAGTCGTAAAAAAGGTCCTTGAACTTAGTAAGTATGATGAAAATTGAATGCTATACACGGAAGCTATAGCCATTTGAAACTTCTCCAATAACAACAACAGTAATACATGATTTTAGTATTTTATGGACTTTCCATCGAATTAGTCACAGCAATTTTGATTTGATCTTCTTGAATTTTTCAAATAAGGTCAATAACATTAATATTTTTGGGAATTCATGATTGGAGTGATTTTTGTTGGTTTGCAACAAAATGGCGACCGCTGAAACTAGAAGAACAACGGATTTTCTTTAAAACGTGCACATCTCCTTGACATATTTCTTGACTTTATTCGCTGCTGGTGGCTGCATTTCTGAGAAGTTGAGTACTAAACCGTGCGTAGATCTGTTTACCCAACTTGTTTTTTTTTTCATTTGTCTCAAGCTTCCGTGTCCGCTAAGCTTGGTGAGACAAATATTTGTAGAGTAGCTTGATCCATACTGAGGAGAAGAAAATTTCAAAGATAATAGAAATTGCTTAGGATGCACGCGTGATAAATATTTTCTAGTGTAACTTCGTGGCGCGACAAAAAAATCCGCCCGATTTGATCCCATAAATAGCGGACAAGCTGGCGTACGCGATCGTAAAGCAAAACAAATCAGCTGAGATCATACTTCTTTATAGCTTGCTGAACCCTGCCCCGGAACATCGGCTCCCATGTCTGGCATGGATTTATCCATACAAATCTACTGTCTTTCATTGAGCTTCTCCCTGGAATCACTGCACCGAATACATTAAAGCCTAGTTTCAAGTTACATAGAACAGAGACCTTAAGTCTTGTTTGAAACATATTGTTTATAAGATAAATAAAGATTCACAATTAAAAAAAGTGTTGTCTGCATAAAACAAACCAAACAAACTTGTTAGGCAAATGAAGTATGTAGCTATGGCCTGCAGCTCAGCAAATGCCAATTAACACTAGGAAGACCGAAAATTTGAACAACCTAGAAAGACCTAGAGCGGTCAAATGACATATTATCAAAAAAAGGTGTTTTATTTTTAGTAAATTGAAGTAACATATGAGAAGAATAAATAATTCTTATATTTAATATAAAAACAACTTGTAATAATTTGTTTTTAGTACTAACCAGCGAAATTTCAAGCACAATGTTAATGTTTGAATATTTTAATGACATTGCAAGAACCGCATAATGGTTTTTACACGTTTCAGAGTGTTTACTTGTTTTGTTTCTACACTTTCAGCACAAAACACTGCCGTCTCTTTCAGCTTTGTTCTATCTCAAGCTGTAGAGGTACAGGGTGCGGCAGCATAACTTCCTTTTTTCAAAATTCAACAAAACAAATTTTCAGCGGTAAATGCGGTAAATGCACGCTCCGCACTGTTCCAACGCATGATAGCGACTAACCAAGGGATGAGCAAAACTTTAAAATCACCTCTCTCGAATGAGACTACTAGCGCCGCGCTATAACAGTTAGCACTTTAAGGGCGGGCATTTCAAAAAAGGAAGTTATGCTGCCGCACCCTGTATATCGTTAGCTTGTTGTGCGTTCGATGCTGTCAACGGCCCATGAACACTACCGTCTTGGCCAACTAAATCTCTTGTCAAGTCAAGAATAAACGTTTTTCTACAGGTTGCTTTTCCGGTCAGTTTTTTGTACGAAACCCAAGAATTTATAACTGCCAAATCTTAAAATGCTTTAAAAAACTTGAAAAGGCCATGGGCGAAAAGTTGCTTTGAGACTATATTTTTTAGCCATTTGATCGATGAATTCGACACCAAATTTTGTAGAATTGTATAGTATAAGGCTTCGTTTTTACTTCATCCCTGTTGGAGGTTTACTTTGATAGACGGTAAATGTGTAGGCTTCAGACTTATATAAGCGTGTTACATATAAACTAATCGCAGCAGAATTTATGACTTTATGATATCCGGTACATTTCGTCGTATTTGTTTAAAGTATAAACTATTGCAGTGCGTTTTTCAATGTGGTTTAGCCAAGGTTACACTAGTGAAGAAAATTATCGGTTGTTATTAGCCGTAATACAACCCACTCGCCTAAACTTTGATTTTAGTTTAGTTTAATCTCTTCCTAAATATGGGAAATCATTACACAAGTGTTTGGAATCAACATCGATACAAATCCAAAATTTGATGCCAAACTTGTATGGTTTGTCATCCATAAACTGTGAAAAACGACACCGAACTTTTGTAGAAAACAACTGTTTATCAATAGTGAGGTTTTCACCGGGCCTGCAACATGAAATACAGTTATAAATGAACATGAGCCATACATGAGTAATCATTGCAAATTTTTCTATTTGAAGACCTGTCTATTCGCACATCAAAACGTATTATTTCTTGGAATCAATTCCGTGTGATATTTTGCGAAAAAAATTGAATGCCCCAATTTTTAATGATATTTTTACACAGGCACCTCTAGCGTAGATGATTGCAATAGAAATACCTAGTTCATTCAATGAGAGTGATCAAGTATTATTTCCTAGATGACGATGGGCTTCGGTTTCGGCACACGTCTGAATATGCCGCAATATGGAGTCATTAATAATAAGTTTCCATGCTGATAAGATACTTCCTAGATCCAGCTTCTTCTGTCAAAATATTTTGTCAAGCACGATGACCAGGAAGATCGATGTTTTATAAATTTCCAGGGCTCCAGTGTACATAATCTGATTAATAGCTTCAATGCAAACTCTTGAGCCGCGACAACGATATCTTGGCCTCAACGTTTTCTTAGATTTTCATTTGTGCTTCGCAAAGCAGAGAGGTACTGAATTTGAAACAATCAAATAAACGTAGAGTATGTTTCCCTTTTCTCTGAATATTGAAAAAGAAACTTTTTTTTGAAAATTTCTACTGATCACACGAGTAAACAGAATGTACGCCTACCATCAAAATTACTATGAGTTGATGAATTGTCATCTTCACTAGAAGAATCACTTTCTTGTCCAACACTTTCCGAACTTAAATGCAAAGTGTGTCTTCTTCTTCTTCTTCTGTCAGATTACAGTCTGATTGGTCATCCGGTATATTTTGTAGCAATTCGAGTATTTGAGAATCACGAAGGGAACGGTTTCTAAACATGATAAGCAACTATAGACAACTGTAATGCCTGTAATGCAACTTTACTTTTGTATGAACACTAATCAACTAAGGAGGAACAAGATCTGATAACAACCAACGCCAGCGTTCAAAAAAATGTAAACAGTGGGGTCCATTGGCTATTGCGGTTTTTCTAGGTATTTGATGCTTTTTTACAAACAACCTTCCAGCTGGTAATATAAACATATCGAAATACTGTAAACAAAGTCAAATAATTAAAATTCATAAAACGAAAATAATTTTAAAGCAACGATTCTTGAAGTATGATCTCTCAAAAATGGGATTGAGGTCAATTGACTGCTTTGGTCTTTCTAGTTTTAATCCTTCAAACGTTTACCGCCAATCGAGTTTGCTAGGAAATTCTGTAGTTAGGTTAGAGCTGCGTTTCTAATTACTGTTTTACAATATTAGTAATTTTAAGTAATAACGATTGAATTCAAGCTTAAAGCCGTGGGATTGCGAAGATTATCACCTAAGTCTCCTAACATTTAAAAACTTGACTTCCCTTTCCTCTATCTACACCAGATTACAATCAAAACCTCACCATATTAATTTGAATAGTAAACGAGCAAGAAACAAAAAATTCCAACAGTTTAAGCCCCAAATTTATGTAAATAAAAGAAACCATCGAATTCAAAGCTTAAAAATTCAAAAAAATATGTAAATAAATTTGAATGAAATGCATAAAATTTGTAACAGGTACCACAACAAACATCACTTACTTTCCAGGCTCCACTTCGAAAGTTGTTCCTTTTATTTCGTGGTAGATGGCGGCAATTGTCCACGCAACACCGATTCCCAGGAATACATTAACAGCATTGCTGCCTGTAACGTTACCAACACTGGCGTCTGCATATTTGTCCTGAATGGCTGCCACTTTACTAGCGAATGTGTCTAAAAGTATAATTTAAAGGATACGTCTGTAGTACTGCAGTATAGCATTGATGCAAATGAGGAGAAATTTCATCTAGGAAAAAAGAACAAAAACTTTTGCGTAATTAAGAGCTGAATTATCAATTTAAATCAACTTTTGTGCTTTTAGGTTGAGTGCATATACTCGTATGTTCGTTTCACTGCTGCTGCTGCGTATGAACATCGCATTGCGTTTGGCGGGAATTTTAAAAGCAGTTGATTATAACCCGAAGCAGTTTCTGTTGCTGATTGCTCTTGAACTTTTTCTTGCAGTGAAAGCACTTCCTGGTAAGTGGCTTTTGCTTCGCTGTATTCCACAGTGTATTTTAGCGAGTCAAGTGTCCACTTACTTCACAGAGAAAAGTACCATAGTTTAAATTGCTCTAGACTTTATACGACCTTATTCGCTGTCTGTTTTCATTGCCACGTCGCAGCATTGGCCGGGGGACGAAAAGGATTTCTATAACGATTTTCAACACCTATAATACTATAGGCTGCCACATTATGTTCATTCAATTCGCCCTCCTGCTATTATTGCAGATCGCACACATTTAAGTACCATTAAGTTAAGCTGTAATGCTACTTTTAAAATGGGAATTTAATAGAAAAAGAATGTCTGAAAACGGTTAAGAGATTGTAGAAGTAAAGGAAGAGAGGAAAAATATGTTATTTTTATTGCTTGGTCGTTTTACTAAGTGATAGTATGATGCTTTCTGTGTTTAAGAAAATGTTTTCTTATGAGAATATTTAATTCGATTATAATCACCTGGTACACTAGTGCCGAGCGCGACAAATACAATAGCTGTAACTGAATCCTTAATGCCAAGTGTACAGCCAAAATGAGACGCGACATCGCCAATGATTGCTGTTACAACGCCAATGCAACATATTGAGACGAAGAAACATAAGTATCCTCCAGATATATCTGAAAAAAAAAATTAATTTGTAGAATTGAAAATATTTAAAAATAATTTTAGTGAATGTCATTAAAATTTCGGTTTTTTTGCCAAATTTTTAATGACAAAGTTATTTGTATTGAAATCAGATATACAACAGAATTCAATAATAGGTAAGCTTGTAGTAATCGAGCAGTCACACAAGCAAACTGCTCGAAAACCTTCCTAACACTTATCCGAAAATTTAAATTGCAGATTTGAAAAAAAATTTCATTACTTCCATTCATAGTTATAAATTATAAAATATTTTTTTATTATTGATATGAAATGTAAATTTTATATCATTTTTCTTTATATTAAATTTAAACGTTTCCCTTTAATTATATTTTTCATGATATTTAACTTTTTATTATTATTCAAAATCTTTTTCATTTTTTTTTACTTCTTTAAATTAAAAAAAAAAAGAAATTCAATTTGCAAATTAAAATATCGGACATGGGAACACTAATTTAGTGCATCCCATCTATTTATTGCATTGCCGAGTGCAATCCAACTCGGCTGAGCGAGCAGCTGTATTCGAGGTACCGATGCGGCACGGGAAAAGAAAGATTAGGACGGATCGAGAGTCTGCTTAAGATCACGAAACCGCAAGGACGCCGGGGAGCCTGCCTATCAGCTAGCTAGCTTTGACGATTAGATTTGGCTTGCTTACATATCGTATCGTGTCTATCTGTTCCGAATACAAAGCAAAAAATATTTTCAATATCTTAAGATCGCGAAGTGTAATTTCGAATCGTTAGATATGTTGGCTAAATCACAATACGAGTTTGAAGTGGTTTTGGATTCAATTTTCATACACGGGAGTATTTCGCGAGTAATGTTCACGTTTTGTCGCGCTGCATGCTTGCGACGCCGAAAATCCTCTGAAAAGTCCTGCCTCCGGGTTTTGTTCGCACGACGTGACACTACCCGAGTCCATTCTGCGTACCCATAATCATCGATCCGAGAGTAGAGAAAAAGAATTTATGGAAATGAAAGGGGTTCAGTGCTTGCAAAGTGCAGTGAAATTTACAAACGAATTGCCCCATAATATATTTTCTTGTGTACAAGTGGCCCATGATAGAATTTCTTGTGATGAACGCATGGAGCTCGGATGACAACCTTTGCCGCGCATCTTCGATACGCAGTCCAACCGAATATAACAGTTAAAGAATGCCCAGAGTGTTAAGAAGTGCTAACCATGCGCTCAATGTGAATGGCGCAGAGAATTTCTTCAGTTAAAAGTTGGGGTTTCTTATAGAAATCATCTTTTGTTTGAGGACTTGTGTGCGAGGGTATTCATCGGTCTCGGCATTTGATTGTAATTGAATAATCAAACATATCGTTACGACGTGAAGCGTATAAGCTTAAAAAGTATATGATGGAATTCGGGCTTCTATAGCTGCGAATATGATACAGGGTTAAGAATACCAATCATGCGGGAATTGGTTTCGGTCGGTTAGCTCGATAAATGCTTATGAAACGCCCAAATAACGGGTTCTGTCGATTGTTGCTTAGCGGTAGGCAAATCTGGCGAGTATCAGACCAGAAGGGAGAGTTGCATTGTGGCATCTAGAGGAGGGATCACACGTATGCTATTAGGATGTTTGAGGGCTATAATCAGAAAGTTTTCGAACCATTGTTAATGCTTCCGACCATGAATGCTCGTCTAGGCAAATGAAGCAGAAGCAATGGAAGTTATCTACGGATTTACAAAAACATCAATATTCATCAATTTATACAGACATGAACAGTAAATTGCTATATCTCGAGCTGAAGCTTGTTAAAGATGCAACATTTTAGTTCCTGTGCGGTTTAATTGATTTCAAGGAGTGAAAATTATAAAAAAAAAAACAGTATAAATACGTAATTATATTCTTCTGCAGAATTGCAAGGCCCCTAAATGAAAAAAGTGTTATGCCCGATCAGTAATTTACTTTCTCTCGGCGGAGTAGATACCAATCCCCGTTAAACTATTTCTAACAATTACAGCGACATTGGAATACGTCCACATCACCAGCAGGCGCCCGGCGAGGATGTTGGGTAAGTACCCTTTTTGGTTATTAGATACATAAAATAAAATTATTGATGTCTTCAGATATTTCAAGAATGTTAGATGGATGCTTGTGATTAACGCAATTGAATCATTTGGCTTTGATAAATCAACTTGAATTTATTAATCCTTTCGATTCATTTTTGTTTGAATGCCTCAAATGTACTCTATTTTCAATTGGTTTGGTATCGTCTTAGAGTTACTATTGTCAGACAATAATGTGATAAACATATGCACTTAATCTTCATCTGTTGAATTGAACCTCTCAAATGCACCTTTTAATTTAACGTATCCTCCTACTAACTAGACTTTAGGTATAAATTTAGATTATACGACAAATACTTTGTTTTGAACAGATACATTCATATATGTATGTATATCTTATTTAAATATATTTATTTTGTTTGATATGCGCCTAGAATTTGTTCTTTTCCTTTTTTCTATGGGGAAAATAAATATTGTAAAAATATAATAAAAGAAAAATTGTATTTGCGATTTTCCGTTCACGACAGTAAAAATAAATTTACAATGGATTGTTAAAGCTTGAAGATTTGGTCTGTCCCTTTCTTTCGACCTGATCGGGTATAGGACCCGCAACGATGGCAAGCTCCTCCGCTAACATGGGCTAGCCATCGGGCACGCTGTTCCCTTTTTTTTTACTTAACAGGGGCTCTTACCGGGTAGAGTGGTCTTCCGCTCGCGTGCCCTTTTATGATATGGAGTTATGTGATTCCATTGCATAACGCTATAGCATAAAGTGGTTACATCTGTATTCCTCGTTTGAGGGAAAGAGTCATACAAAGTACTTTTATATGAGTTTTTCACTCAAATGGGAAATACATGGCCACATCTACGTTAGGATCTTGATCTGGGTGGGAGGGTGCGAGGGGCACCGCTTCCACCTGGATGCCCCGCTCTTATTTGTGGGCCATAAGTATCGTCGGTAACGACGAAGTCTCTGTAAGTCCGTCCGCTTCCTCCGGGTTCAATTTGTTCTCTGAACCAGGAATTTTCTAGCCGTTAGTAGGTTATCTCGGCCTTGACACCAGCCGATTGGCATGTTAACATGTTTAATTCGTGAATGCAAA
Organism: Odontomyia ornata; assembly: GCA_963969285.1. Lineage (NCBI taxonomy): Eukaryota > Metazoa > Arthropoda > Insecta > Diptera > Stratiomyidae > Odontomyia > Odontomyia ornata. Next base: position 137,621,256 of record OZ017739.1, read on the forward strand.
ATTCTTTTGTAATGGGTCCGTGTAATAGGGGGAAAGAACCCGCCCCATGACACCACAACGCTAGCCTGTCAGCGCATTCACGCGTCTCTAGACAAGGCCAATCTCGGCGGATCGCAACATCCTCTTTCGCCGAGGCAGCAGACCATCGCTGTAGTCCTTTACGGACATTTATACCTACCTAAATCACTACAGGTTCTTCATTAGAATCTGCGGTAAGAACCGTGCAACCCCCAACTTTGCAGGATACACTCAGTAGCGTTGAAGTCTATAGCGACATTTGATGTGCAGTTTCACCAAGAAACAAGTTAGCTCGATAAGAGTATGGTCTTATTTGATGAGTTCTAAACCCGGTCTATAATATTCAGACATCAATTATGAACGACCTCAAGAAACTCTTTCCATGGAATTTTAATAAACATACAAGTACATACTTAGTTCAAAAGAGAAACCACTATTGCTCCTTTAAGCAGTCGCCGCTTTGTTGCACTATTATTAAAAGCACCACTTCTTAAACATATTTATAAAATTCATCATATCTGAAAATTTTGTGAAAAACCGATCAAAACTACAATGCGTAAGTCAATGGAAATTCCATATAGTAGCAAAACTTGGTGTTGTTTCTGCAATCGGAAAAAATGTATTAGAATCCAATCGACGGATGACCGGTCGATTGATGCGCATTTGCCAATCACCTGGTGATTTCATTGCTGTAAAATTATTCATCGGATATCAACATAAAACTTATACGGTGGTTACAATGAGTGATTCATTGTGAGCCTTGATTTTCAATAGGCTTTTTTGGGCAGAACACGTGGGACTCCTATCAAACTGTAATGCAAATTTTTTTATGTATTGTTTGACACATCATTATACAAGTAGAAAGACTTACACCGCAACAATGTATCCAAATTGTTCAGCTGTATTACAAAAGCCAGCGTTCTGTGCGAAATGTTTTGCGTGCTCTTAGAAAAACTTATGGTATGTATCACAACCTACCGAAGTCACTATAGCCAATACCATCCACAAATTTGAAACTCAGCATGCAATATTGGATGATACTCGGCCGATTAGACCGCATTCAGCACGTAGTGAAGAAAATATAGCGGCTGTAGCTGAAGACCGTGACCAATCGATTTAGCGTCGTTTTGAACAGCTTGGTTTGTCATAAGGAACAAGTTGGCGTATTTTACGTAAATATCTTGGTTTTAAGGCATGTAAAGTTCAACGTGTGCAAGAATTTAAGCAGGGTGACTTAGGGTTTGCGTCGTGAATCTGTTCAATGAAAATCCGCTGTTTTATCGCGAAATTTTGTTCAGTGATGAGGCGCGTTTCTGGCTCAATAGATACGTCAATAAACATAATTGCCATATCTGGGCTAATGAGCAATCTGATGAACTTCAACAGCTACCACGACAGCCACAGAAATGCACATTTTGTTGTGCTTTATGGGCCGGTGGAATCATCGGGCCATATTTCTTTAAAAATGAGTCCGATCAGAAAGTAACCTTCAATGGCGACCGCTGTCCCACCACGATAACGGATTTTTTGCTACATTAAATCAAATCACGTGGTGTTGGGGAACTTTGGTTTCAACAAGATAACGCTACTTCGCATACAGCGAGAGAAACAATGGAGAAATCATTTTGATGAGAACCTAATTTCACGTTTGGCACCAGTAAATTGGCAGCCTAAATCTTGTGACATTACACCTTTAGATTATTTTCTTCGGGGTTACACAAAGTCTCTGGTCTTCAGGGATAAGCCTGCTTCAATCAACGCTTTGGAAGGCAACATTGCTCATGTCATTTGCGTGATACCGGTCGCTGTGCTGTAACGCGTCGTCCAAAACCCCTCAAGATGGATCATTTAAGACGTAGTCGCGGTCAACACTCGAACGAGATCATCTTTAGAAAGTAAATGTCATAGATGATTCTTTCGACTCATTATAAAATTTTTAGTATTGAATTCAATTTTATGCCTTTTATTTGAGATTCAAGACCAAACCTAATAATGAATCACCTTATACTCGTATATACGAGACTTGCGGTTTCTTAGAGTCACATGAATTTAACCCTTAAAAGCGTTTATCATAATTTGCAGGTCTATTCTCACATTTTGTTACTGGATCATAAACGTCCTTCATTGCGGGAATCGGATTAAAGTATTAAAGGTCCAAATAGCTCAGCAAACCTAATGGCATGCAATAATAGATTCAATCAATTCTAAACATTTTGTTGATAAGATTTGGGGCCGTAGTCAACGTAGTTTAGTGATTAAAGTGCTCGCTGCATAAGTCCCTGGTTCGAATCCAGTTGGTGGCAACAAGACTTGTTTTAAGTGATCCTTCGGACGAAATCTAAGGCCGTTCAGTTATGATACGCGCTGGTTTAAAATCAGAATGAATCACAACTGGGTGGACGAACGTACGGCCAAAGCGTGGTACTGATCTTACCACCTTCTCGAGTGCCAATATGTAATACAATCAAGATAATGATATACTCTAACTATCTCTAAGTAAAGGCGCGAAACTGGCTGTAGTGCTAAAGTAAAATAAGGTTTGGGATGAATTTCAAGTCATGGGGTTGGGGAGCTTTTGCCTTTGACATTTTCATTTTTGGATACGAAGAAATGGAAGGGATGAAAAGTTTTCCATTCAGTTAGAGGAAATTTATATTTTCAAGGAAGCTAGTTCCTGCAATTTGGTAGTTTGTGCCATTTCCGCATACCTGAAATTCCCTGAAAAACGTTGTTTTGGCCAAGAAATTCAAACACGTTTCAATTTCTAATTTTGTAAGTTAGCCAACTTTTTTTTTCTCTTTCATCATCAAAAAGAAGTTCTCCGATCGTCTCGACATGATTTATCTCTTGTAAAATTAATGAAAAATCCTACAATAAGTGAGATATCCATTTTATTCATAAATATTTTGAATAGAGCCAATGATAACTGATGTTCTGATTCGATTAAATGCCCGTCTAGTAGAAAAATCATGTGTTGTAATCGTCGAAAATTCAAATGGATTTAACTTCCTTACTAAGGGTCAATTTTTTAAAACAAGATTTAAAGATCCTGCGTTTCACTACATTGGTACCGAATGTCATTGAATTTAATAATTTTATTTAGAAGAATGTGAAATTCATAAATCATATTATTATAAAGCAAATTTTGGCTTTTTTGTTGTATTCATAAAGACCTTATCATCATTTATGGCATAGCTCCGGCTCGAGCCTTTATCTCCAGTAGTAGTCGTCTCTAATCGTTGCGGCTCTGTGATCTCTTTCGCCAATTGGAAATCTCAGTCAGGGATCTGCTGTCAACATCGATGGCATCTTCCCATAGTTTCCTCGGTATCCCGAATGGACGTTTCCCCTACGCTCTACGCTTCAACGTTCGTTTGGGGAGCTTGTGTTCTTTCATTCCCTCCACATGTCGTGACCGTTGCAGTTTGCGTATCTTTATGCTTACGGATACAGGTGGGTCACCATAAAGATTATATGACTCATCGTTGTACCGAAATCTCCACTCTGCTTCATATTTTACTGGGCCCCTATATTCTCCTGCGCACTTTGCTCTCGAATTCGTCCAGAGCATTTTTGGAAACATTTGTAAGAGTCCAAGTTTCACATCCGTACAGCAGCAAAGGTCTTATTAGTGACTTATAACGCGAATCTTATTTTCTCTCTGAACATCTCTGGATATTAGCAAAGGAAGTTCTGGAGAGAAGGCTTTGTAACTACCTCCATCTTTTTTTCAGATTTATGGGATGGGAGAGACACATATTTTCCAAACGTTCTTCTCGTCCTGTACTTCTTAATGCACATATTGGCATTTTAAGACATATTTTGAAAACATATCGTTTAGACCTTTCATTTGACACTCCACGTGACTATCTTTGCTATACTACTTTTAAGGGTTATACCCCTACTTGAAGAGGGCCTTTGAAATTTGTTTGGTTCCCTAACTTTCAATAAGCAGTCACTTTTGCTATACATATTAAGTTTGGTGCCCTTACATCTCTCACAAGCTCAACAAACTATAGATACGACCATGCAAAACATCGCCAATTGCAGGACAACAATACAATTAACAAAAGAAGCTGCTGAGGTATCGAACATGGCATAAACAATATCGATATATAGGGTTTTCTATTAAGGACATAACAATAAATAAATAAATTTCAATAAATCGATTGTGAGGCGTGCTGTGTGGCTAGTGGCACCTTCTTGTTGAAACTACATATTGTTGATGTCAAGTTCATCCAATTCTAGCCACAAATAAACTTCCAACACAACACGATAGCACTCTCCATTGACGGTAACATGACGGTCAATTTCATCCACGAAAAAATACGGCCCAATCACACCTCCGGCATGAAAACTGCACCAAACAGTATTTTTTTGCAGATGCAACGGTGTCTCAAGAATCGCATGTAGGTTTGTTGCTGACCAATAATGCACATTTTGCTTATTAACAAAGCTATTGAACAAGAAATGAGCTTCATCGCTGAAGATGATTTTTCGATAATACTGAATAATAGTAATTTTGAATAATTTCGAAACGTTGCTAGTTCGTGTACTTTACCATGATGAAAATGTTGACCTAAACTAACGTTTTGACATTAACAATTTTTTAAAAAAGTTTAAGGGTGCGTTCAAAAAAAAGATATCAAATTGTTATGTTCAAAATGCAAAACCCTATACAACTAAAATAATGCACCAAAAAATGAATGGTTCAACAGCAATTGTGCAGGTTAGCAAACAAAAGCTAAATCAAGCGGGACGGCAAATACGGAATTCCACAAATCCGCCACCTGGTTCCATTTGTCATCCGATTCAAGCATCACCGCGACTTTATTATCCGGAGTGAGGTCTCCCGTCGCCCTGTATAAGTCCTTTTGCAGCCTGACCTGCTTTCTGCACGCAAAAAATGTGTGGTAGGCATTTTCTTCCTCGCCATGGCAAAACCAACAATCGGAGGACCGTGACTTACCAATCTTGTGCAGGTAAGACTGAAAACACCCGTGCCCGCTCAAAAGCTGGGTCATATAGAAGTCAGTCTCGCCATGCCTTCGATTAAGCCATGGTCTCACATCCGGGATGAGGCGGGCAGCCCGTCTTCCCTTCGTGCAATTCACCCAAGACTGCTGCCAATCGTTGAGTGAGCGCTGTCTCTCTTCATGGACAACCATTTCGCTCGCATCCTTGTTTCGACACAGATAAATAGAGCGGCGCTCTCTAGGAAGGAGGGTGACAGGTATCACGCCTGCAATGACTTTCACCGCCGAATCAGAGACTGTCGAATACGAGGTTGCAATCCTCAGCGCTCTTCTTCTCTGTATCCATACGTCTGCTCCGTACAGTAGCACTGAACCTACAGCACTCATCAAAAAGCGTTTTATTAATGGGCTAAGTCCCCCTACGTTGGCCATAAGTCGACTCAGAGCCGATACTCCTGAAACAGCCTTCTCTGCCGTTGCCCTGATTTGCTCAGTGAAACTCATCTTCGAGTCTATCAGTAGCCCCAGGTACTTCACTGCTGGCTTTGATTCGATTCGCAAGTCTCCAATACTGATCATCCTTACTCTAGGGATTCTCTTTTTTGTCAAGATGACCACTTCGGTTTTCTCCAGTGCTAAACTGAACGCAGTCATCCAGTCCCTCACTCGGTGCATTGGCATACCTAGCCTAAGTTGCGCTTATTCAACGGTGCATCTAGCGGTCAGAGCCGTTACATCATCCGCATAGCCGATCAAGTGCGACTCATCTGGCATCTTCAGTCTTAGTAGCTCGTCGTAAGACACGTTCCATAGGTCCGGACCAAGGATAGATCACTGGCCAACACCCGATGTAATTTTCATCCTTCGCTGGCCTTTTGTCGTGTCATAGAGCAGGCGTCGGCCCTTTAGGTAGTTCATCAAAAGCCGCATATGATATTCTGGAACTTGAAAAGGCTTTTCCAGCGTATTCAGAATATCCATACATCTAGCGGAGTTGAAAGCATTCCTGACATCGAGTGTCACCAACAGGACGATCCATCGCTTGGTGCGACCATATGCCTCTGCCTTTCGGACCGCACTGACCACCTCTGCAATCGCATCAATGGTAGAACGTCCTGCTCTAAAGCCGTACTGCCCACGAGATAGGTCCCCAGCAGCACGTATCGCGTTAGTGAGTCCTCCCTTGATGAATTTCTCTAGCACTTTCCCAGCAGTGTCTAGCATGCATAACGGGCGGTATGCAGACGGCGATTCGGGATTTCCATTCCCCTTGCTTATCAGGACGAGCCTCGCCACCTTCCATCGTAACGGGAAAACCCCGTCCCGTAGGCAAGCGTTGAATGCGCTGAGCAGCAAGTAAGGAAAATGGTGATAGACAAGCTGCAACACCTCAGCTGGAACAACATCCAGGTCTGGAGCCTTCCTCGCTTTCAGCGAAAGGACTGCCTCTTCCAGTTCCGGCTGTGTGAAGAGTGGATACTCGACTGTTGTTTCACCATGGACATCGTCAACACGGACGGGATGGGCGGGGAAGAGTGCCCGCACTATCCCAACCATCTTTTCCGCATCATGTATGTAATGTTTCCGTAGTGCGCCAAGCTTCCCTATAACTAGCTTGTAGCCAAGGCCCCACGGATCCTTGTTCATATGGTCCACTAGATCTTGGAAAGCATTTCCTGGCCAACTTATATGCTGCTACCCGGTTGCTTGCCTCGTCACGGTTCCGTGCTCGTTCAGCCTGACGCCAAAGCTTGTGACACTCCCTTCGTTTTTCAGTGATTTCAGTACACTGGGGGCTTGCCGTGTCGGGTTTTTTGACGGGGCATAGAAGCTTTGCAAGCAGTCGTGATGATGCTCATAGTTGAGTTCACCACATCTTGAGCTGCCGGTTCTTGCGTCCCCTCCGAATCTCCCTGTAGCGATGCACCTGCTGTGAGCACCTCGACGAACCTCTCGACGTCCATCTTTCCGATGCTCCATCCAATTGTAGAAAGCCGAGAGCACGGACGTCGGGAGACAACATCACTGATCTCAAGCAGAATGCACTGATGATCACTGGCTGAGTAATCCTCTAATACTCTCCAATTGTGTATCCTCCGAGCTAAAGACTCCGAGGCGAATGCCATGCCAGGTATGGTTCCTTCACAGCCAATAAGGCGGAAAGTCCTCGTGTTTCCGGAGTTTAGTACGACGAGTGCCGTCCTGGCCGCCATTTCTAGGATTCGTTTTCTCCGTGGATCTGTTTGAGGCATGTCCCATTCGATTGCTTTAGCGTTGAAGTCTCCCCCAATTAGCACATTCCCGTCTGCGTTCGAGACAGCGCCCTCCAAAGCATTAAGCTTGGCTTGGAAAGATGATATCGATTCGTTAGGCGTTAGGTACATACTAAAGAAGGTGGTCCCTGAACACTGAACCCACACAAAACCATCCCCGCGTCCACAGCTCTCCACCTGGAAATCTATATTTCGAACCCAGATGGCGGCAGTTCTAGTTTAGCGATCACTTGCTTTATGATGACATCTCACTAAGAGAAATGACAGCAGCCATCAGCTCATTTAAACAGAGTAAAGCATCTAGCTCGGACGAATTATCAAACGAATTCATCAAATACCGTCCACCCAACGCGCTACTCCACTTACTAAACAAACTTAATGGCTCCACATCCAACAACCGAGGCCTGCAACTGATGACAAGATCCCAAAGGCTCATGATATATAAAAAAAGAAAACCAACAATATACCTCTAATTTCTCGATCCACCCGATTCCGATCCAGAAGAGGGTGCATAAATAACACACTCGTATTTATGCGAGATACCATATACAATTTAACTACGAATAAATCAAAATCCTACATACAATAATTGCATTGTTCATAGATCTCAAAGCCGCGTTCGACAACGTAAACCACTCATTGTTTTGGCAAAAACTGAGCAACAGAGCGGTACAAGGTGACCCAATAAGCTCGCTCCTTTTCAATATATTCACATCAGCTGTAGAAGAAAAAATCAGAATTGAAGGACTTAGAGGCTTCAAAATATATGAAAACACAGATATTCTTACACTGGCTTACGCAGACGACTTAGAAATCTTTAAGTCAATAATACGAGGCGTAACAATTAAGTTATGAGACTGATTCCATGAAAACCGTATATTTAAAAATTATTCTACTACTCTGCCATCCCCTTCAAAGTAGTCCCCTTGGGCAGCTATACAACGATTCCAGCGCGTTTTTCATGCTTCGCAACATTTCTGGACCGCTTCGACTGAGATGTCCGCGAGTTTCCATTCGAACTGTTAAACGCCGATCTTCACGGATTAGGGCACGCATATGATGCGCATTCGCGACAGTCCGCATCTCGATTGGTCTCCCGCTCCGTGCCTCGTCTTTCACGCTTTCACGCCCCTCCTTAAACTCTTTATGCCATCGAAACACCTGGGCACGACTAAGCACATTATCATCATGCACTTTTACAATTTTAGCGTACGTTTCCGAAGCTGTTTCGCCCAATCTGGCGCATAGTTTTATCGCGACGCGTTGCTCTTGACTTCGTTTCTCCATTTTCGTGACGAGCACCACCGACACACGTCTACTCAACATGACACAGCAGGCGAACTAAAAAAGCTAGAGCGATGAAAAATATATCAATGGAGAGGGAAAGGATGCCGAGGAAGGGGAAGGGAATTTCAACTTCGCAGGTTTATCACAAGCGTGGCAATAAAATCAATCTCAATGCACTTGAAAGAAACTATCAAATTAGCGTTTCGAAAACCAAACTAATGTTGACAAAATCGAAGTACCCATAAAGCTCAACAGAAGATTTACATTGTTTAACCAAAAAATCGAATGTGTCAAAAGTTTCAAATACCTGGGCTTCACCTTTACCACAAACGGGAAATACCATGAAAAGGCTGAATAAAAACTTGCAACTATGAGAGCTGCCTTGGCTCAAAGCTTAGGAGCGCTCTCAACTAGACATACGAAGTGTGTTCATAAAGTAAGGTAACTTTGTATTTTTAGGGAAAAAAATGTTATTTATTTGTCAATATTTATGTTGCTTCCTTCAATGTAATCAATACACTTGTGCCAATACACGTGTCCTCGTAACACTTCTCATAAGCACTTTTCGGTATAGCCTTGGGCTCTTCCAGCAATGCAGTCCTTATCTCCTGAATCCTAGCAAATCTCCGTCCTTTCAAAGGTTTCTTCAGTTTTGGGAACAAGAAAAAGTCACATGGGGCCAAATCCGGTGAATATGGTGACTGAGGTATGATTGTGGTGTTGTTTTTGGCCAAAACATTCTTGATCTTTGATCTATATTTTTTGAACGCAAAAAATCGCTGAGCACGCAGAACACTTCTAACCGTCAAAGTCAAAAGCGCTTTATTTAATACCAATCGTTATAAATTCCAAATTCCAAACAATAAAACTATAAAAAACTTAATGGCCCGAATGGCTCTCGAAATTTATCCGTTATCAGTTAAACACATTTAATGAAAAAAATACACTTGCAAATTTAAATTAATTAAGATTATTAGATATTTTTTGATTCAATTGGAAAAAGGAGAAAAAACCAACCAGCATTATTCAAAAATTACTTATACTACTAACACAACAATGAACCTATATCCTAAACCTAATATGTTACACCCTAATTCTAAATAAGTTCAATCAAAAAAACACGTTAGCTTATATTGAAACCTATACCTAATTTATAATACAAATAAACGACAATACTAGATGTAGCAATAAAGAGATGAATTTAACAAACTAAGTAACGAGAAAAAGCACAAAAACAGAAAATAAACACGAATAATTTAGACATTGTCATTCAGCCACCAATACCTAAATTGTTCCATCTCAGCTCGACCAGCCTCAACGAATCTAGCAAATGAGTATCTCCATTGGAATTGTTGGTCTCGTGAACTCAGATTCGGAGGATATTTTATCTTCTTATCGGTGGCCCGTCGATATATGTGATATATGATTGGGACGCCATCAGAATCAAAAACATATCGATTCATGTCCAAATACACGAATGCTTCTGGAGGAACGAAGCCAGTAGTGAGGCAAGTCACAATATACCCGTCTGTAGGGTGGAACGGCTGTGAAATCCAAGGGTTTTCACTCACAGTTACAGATCTTGCGATATGATTCCGAAGAAGTTTCAATATGAAGATATCGACTCTTGTCACTTGAGGGGTTTGATAAATTTTTCTATTCGATATACAGTGCTTCCAATCCGTCTCAGGCTTTCTGTACAAACCAGTACATGCACGAAGACATTTCCTTTCGAAAACTCTTAATCTTTCCATTGTACTAGCACTCTGGTTATACCAGATCTGGCATCCGTATGTCAAAACTGGCCTAACCAGGGTCTTGTAACAATTAACTTTGACTTTTTGATCAATGTATCTGGAATGAAAGAGCTTTCGAAGGGCCATGACTACTTTAAGTGCCTTACTGAGCATGATTTTCAAATGTTCAGTATAGCACAGATACTGATCGAGATGAACACCGAGGTATTGAACACAGGATTTATGTGGAACCCGTTCTGAACTACCCTCACCAGCCATAATGTGGAAATCCTTCCAATTACGTTTCAAGTCTTGACTGGCCCCAGCAGCGTTGTCCGAAACAAAATTGTTTCGCACTTCTGCGCATTGATTTTCATTCGCCAATTGTCGGTGTAGAGCTGCACATCATTATAAATTTTTTGAAGATTGCTCTGAACTATTGTAGCTTTTCGGTCTGCCGTAGAGATGATCAGATCATCAGCAAACGCTACCAATGATCGCGTTGGCGAGACATTAAAATCAAAGCTGTTCAATACCTTGCGAATGAATATTGAGAAAAGCAGAGGCGCAGTAACTGTTCCCTGCTGTAGACCATTCAAGACCTTGAATTCGCGAATTGTTGTCAGATTTCCATCAGTTACAACAAATGATTTCCCGTACAACATTTTGCACATCATGGCGACAAGGTGTCTGGGGAGCCTGTCCTGAAGAAGTTTGAAAACTAGTCCATCTAACCACACCGTATCGAAGGCTTTCTCCATATCAATGAGACATGCTCCAACACATTCTTTGTTGTTTAGTTTCCAACAGATGTCTGAGGTTACTTTCGTTATTGCATGTATGGTCGAATGTCTGGCACGAAAACCAAATTGGCGGTTCGGCATCAACTCATATTTCTCAATGTGGGCGTTCAATGCTCTGTTGAGTATCACTTCAAAATCCTTACTGATGCTAGGCAGCAAGCCGATTGGGCGATAGCTTATCGGGCATGAAGATTCTTTTCCTTTCTTTAAGATCGGAAATACCTTAACCTTTTTCCACTCATTTGGGAAATATGAATTGTTCAACATGTTGTTGAACAATTCAACATGTCGGAGAACTATATTTGGAATACTGTCAGTACCACAGGATTTTTTGTTGTTTATTCTGTGAAATATGAAACACAAGTCTTCATAACTGACAAAATAATCAATAAGATTCAAGGTCCGTATGAGGTCAGATGTTAATGTTTCATCGAAATGAAGAATTGATTCGCCGTTCAGGCTTGATTTGAAGTCGGAAATTTTTGCTTCAACGACCTTCGAAAATATTTCATTCCTTCTCTCTGGGTTTGGCAGATGAACCAATTCAAAATGTGTTCCAATCAGGGCAAGTTTCTGCAATCCATCACATATAATCCTGTTTCCATTTCTATCCGGAGTCGTACTATCTCATCACTAGCGACTTCAAGATTCGATACCTTCACTCGAGACTTCCTGCGGAATAAGCTATTCACTTTCGCGAAAACGCCATCCGGGTCCTGTGGGCTAATACCCCTCAGTTTTTCCGCCCATTGATTGCTGACCTCACTCCTGAAGTATGAACGGATTAAGTTCCGGACATTCTTCAGGTGTAATTTCAACAAAGCCAACGAGGGATGGTTGTAGTCCAAAAATCCTCGATAAATATTATTGACGCGGGTGAGAAGAAGGCTTTTCAATCTTTTCAACCTTGCGATGGTTGGTGTTACATATCCTTCCATATTGTTTCGATGTTAAATCCTGGGAACAACTTTCTCAATCGTTTCCAACGTCAGCTTCTCTAACTTCGACAAAAAGAGATCTATTTCATCGTCAGTTAGATTTCTGTTATTAGGAACCTTTGAGCAAGCGTTGCCATCATCAGAAGAGGGACATTGCTTCTGGTACTCCCAATTAAACTTCTTTTGAAACTTTCCCCAGTCTGTTTTTTTTGAAATTCAACCGATGGTTTTCATGTTGAACTGGAATGAGGAAGAAATCATCCCTTTGATGATTGATTTCCATTACGATTGCGTTATGGTCACTATGGTAAGGAAGCACCTGCAGTTTCCTTCGAGGACTATTAAAGCTGAATTCAAGTCTTGCGTCAGCAATGCAGAGGTCCAAATATGAATTTGTCCTAGGGTATGTTGGGAACTCCGACCCATATAGGTTGCACCTGTATTCAATTTGGTTCTCTGTTATCCATGATTTCAGGAATACACCTCTTAGATTATTGGTGGCGTTTAGCCATGATGTATGCTTGGCATTCAGGTCACCGGCAAAAATATAATAATTATGCAGCCTGTTCAATTCGAGTGTTTCAAACAAGGAATTGAGTTCCTTCTTGAACTTGAGAACATTTTGACCAGTTGCATAGGCAGAGATAACGAAGAGGTTATCCCCACCTGGCAGTGAAATTTTGATGACGGACACTTCAAGAAATTCAAAGTTTTTGAATTCGACTTTTTCAATATTTTGGAAACAATAGGGTCTTCTAACCAATATTCCGGTGCCACCTCCCTCATCACCTATTACCCTATCGTTTCTTACGATGCAAAATCTTTGAATTCCATGGAATGCCATGAATTGAGGTGGGTTTCAGTGAGAAGTATGATGTCAGGCTTTTGCTTGACAATGAATTCAAGGAGATAATCACGTCGATGTATAGCAACGATAGAGTTGACGTTGATCGATATGAGGCGAAGCCTATCCATGGCAATATGATTGGATGACAAGTTATTATTAGGCATTTGAAAGACCTAAACGCTGAAAAGCAAAGTTAATTTTTGAATCCTGTTTGTCAATTCTCTCCGATAAAGAATTAAGTTGCTGGTAAATTTTGAGAAGCAGCTCATTATTGCCACTTACATTATTTACATTATTTCCAGCATTTTCTGCTGGTCTCTCAGCGGCGAGTGCAAATGATACTCCGGGCTTGACGAAGTTGGAAGGTATGATATTACGGTGTACTTGTGTTTGCTTTGGAGCAAATTTAACTTTTGCATCTTGATATCGGGAGCATCCTCGATATGATGCTGGGTGACCAAAAACACCGCAGTTAACGCAGTATAATTTTTCTTTAGGCTCCGTCTGAGCCAATTTGCACTCACCGGGAGCATGAACGTCTTTGCATTTAACGCAACGATAGTGCATGGCACAATTGGCAGCCGAATGTCCAAATCTTCGACACCGGTAACACTGGTTGACTTCTCTTTTCTGGAGGCGTTCCCACCTCACCACTCTGAAATTCAAGTACCTTATTTGTTGAAGGGCACTTGGACTGCTCTTATTTGCAATTTGTACCAGGTAAAGTGGTAAATTCTTCCTTTCTATGGTCGACCTTCTTGTCGCAAAGGCTTTGACTGAAACAAAATCAATATCTGGTGCAGCCACTTTGAGCACCTGAAGAAGATCGACCGTATCCTCTCCGCTGTCCAAACCCTTCAACAAGAAGGTCTGATTCTTTTCACTTTTTGGGGTATAGGTGGTGTGGAACCTCCCCAGAAATCAGCGCATCTTTGGCTGACGAAATCAACCAGTGATTTCGTCCTTAAAGTTGATTTTTCGGCATTAACTCTTTTGATTTCGAAATTGGCCAGTTTATTTTCGGCTGCCAATAGCCGAACCATATCTTTCCCGGTTTGTCCGAACACGTTGATTGGCGGAACTTTTTCTGTCTTGTTGGAAGCTTTTTCAGAGGAACCAGCAGAACTGCGGGCTGGTTTTTTCTCCTTAGTTCATTTTCTTTCTGCAATTTGGCCACTTGTTGATTGTCCGCTATTATTTGCAGCTTGCACCCTCCATCTGCGGAATTTTCTTCGTTACGTTTTCTTTTGGTGATTATCGCCAGTTTCGTATTCGTCGTTTCCCCAGGTTGCCCCAACGGTGGGAAGCTGTCGGGCTCCTCCATACCAGCGGCGAAATTTTCTTTGTGAATCTGTTTTTCATTACCAATCGAAGTAAAAATATTCGATAGAAATTTCCTGAGTCGATTACTTCGACAATATAAGATTTTTTCCGATAAAAATTAACTTCGGACTAACGTTTTTAAAAAATTAATTTAATTTTTGAAAACTTTTGACAGGTGCGATTTAGGAGACGTCTATACGCAAAGACTACTACGATCCATCTTTCCACTTCTAACCGTTATGCCTCTCACAAACAAACTAAACATATTATATAGCTGAAACTGTAAATATACTCGTATGTTTGAGACGAGTGTACCAATGGAAAAAATAAAAAAATTTATAACGCAGTGTACGTTGCCCACGAAATTGGAAAAGCCACCTTACTTTTTGTACACACTTCGTATACATAAGTTTAACACTAGACTAGCACTTTACAAGTCATGAATTAAAACAGTTTATCTCTATGGTGCAGAAGTTTGGGGAGCTAGAAAAATCACATGAGTGGTGAGTATTCTCCGTAGCCACAAAATTAAAAAATCAACTTTTAAATTTAACAAAGCATTTTAAAATTTCAAAACAACAACTTTCGCGTATTTCAATCCATTTTTAAACAGCGAATAATCAACCAGTGATAATTAAAGCAGCAATTTAACCTGCAATAATCTCCACAGAATTGTTTCATTATTGATTTATTAGCTTGAAACAGAGAGATTAATCATTCTTGACTGAATTAATTCTACAACAGCTAATAAGTCCTAAGTAGTTGAATCAGGAAATTTCATTTGAAACGGTAATTTATTATGCGAACCAAAGCGAAATATTGATCAAAAGAAAAACTAAGCATGAAAATCAATAAAAAATGATTTATGAAGTCAATGAAAATCAAGCGAAGTTTATTTGAAATTGTGCTTTCTTTCAATGTTTTCAATTAGAAATTTTGTTTGGCGAAGACGATTATTAAGTATTAAGATTAATCTATGCCAGGCCAGCACATTTTGAGGCATTTTAAATACGAGTGAAATTGTATAACTGATGTGAGCTCTAGGAAATATGGTAGGGATAAGATAATTTGAATCTTCAAAGAATTTGTGTTCAAATACAATACAAAAGCAATAGTCTCAAATAAACCTTAATAAAACTTTGATTCATTCACTAATTCGTACATTTTATCGTTTCCATTTTATTGCAGTCCCTTATAATAAGCAACCACAATACGGAATTCCTAATGCTCATAAATAAAATCATGGAATCCATGAGGATGTTTATAGCTGCAATTTCTCCAGACTCTTTTATGATAACAAAGCATGCAGTTAGTAACTAGGTCAAAATTATGAACATTGAAAATTCTTCCATATCCTTCCAGTATCCACTTATTGCAATGTTTACTCTTCCACTCAGCAAACAAAACCAATACGAATTCAAAGGATGTTTCAACAATTTCTACTTCACTACCTCGGAAACTTTCCAAGTCAACCTTGAAATCTTTTCCAGCAAGCATTCCTTGAAGGAACAGGACACAATATCCCCGTTGAGAAAAATGGTATACAAGTGCTGTAGGAAGATGATCGTCGCAACACGACAGGATACATATTGTAGATGGTGTAAAACAGATTTCATGGATTTATCTTTAAGACAGTCGCCTCGGAAGATTTGCTGCTATATTGGAAGGGAGACAAGCATGAGGATGTCATCCAATATATTGTGCTAGGTGATTCCAGTCAGGTGTTACTGCAAAGCATTTCATGAAGGAAAAGAGTACCGTCATTTAAAGATGTTTCTGAGATAAGATGAAATGACATTGATACCGAGTTTTGTGGATAACATATGTGTAAAGCTTGTTCCTGGGATAAAACCATTTTACAACGAAGCACAAGTAAATACATTAAGGTTTTCAAGGAAACCTACATAAGTGGTATGAATTTCAAGGTAAGAATTATGCAGTAAAATTGAAGTTTAAGAGATTCTAAATGTGAATTGTATTTCAGTTTTATGGCAGCAATCGAACGATTCAAGACGTTGATTCTTAATGACATTTTAATATTCCACAATTTCTTTCGCTTGGGATTGGTAAAATTACGCTAATTAGAAATATATAAATTACGTAAAAATTACAGGAATATTTCTAGCACACGTAACGTAGAAACTCTTAATATTATTAGTTTTTACACTGCTAAATTATTGCAATTTAGAGTTAATAAAACAAGTTGTGGACTGTGTGGTCTAGTGGTTAGAGCATGAACGCATAAGCCGAAGGTCCCAGGTTCAAATCTCGTTGGGAGCAACGTGATTTAGTTCAAGGGATTTTTTGGACAGACTAGGAGTGTTCACTCAGTGGTGATATGTACTGATTTAATCAGATTATATCATAGCTGAGCAAGCACTCGGGAGCATGGTACTGACCAAACCAACTTCCGAAAAAATCAATACGGTCATGAAATTGAAATACTCTATCTCTAAGCGAAGGCCCGAGAGGGGCTGTAGTGCTACTAAGAAGAAGAAGAAAACAAGTTGAGTAAGCAGGAGAGTGCTCCTAGCAGAAGGTCTTTGTAAACATCCTAGGGTTAGAAACAAGTTTTCTAATAGCGTGAACCGATAACTTGAATTATTCATCCAATACTTGGATATGAAATCGTTCAAATTTATGCAAAAGATGCACAGTTTTTTTCATAAGCACAGTGCAGCCACCATTTTGATCTAGCTTAAGTGATTGTTTTGAATGTTCGGCCGATTGAACATATTCAAGTTAAACACTATTCCTTAAATTTTCATGAAAATTGAAAGAAAATAAAAGTGTCTAGGTCAATTTGAAATATGTATCAACCATAAACACTTGTTATTGTTGTTGTAATTCCATACAATTGAAATGGCTATAACTCACTTGATTATCATTTGATCTCAATTAAATTTTGTGAACGTACATATCTTATATTAGTCGATATAATTACAAAATTTCCAGACGTTTAAGAGGGCGAAAATGTGAAATCTACAAATCATACTTTTATTAACAAAGTTTAGTGAATTTCAATTTCTGAGGTATTTTTCGCCCTTGTACTTATAAAGGCCCACATTCGTGATGATTTCAGATTTTTCGGCTCAAAGGTGGCCATTCGCGATGGGGGGACACAAATTTTGGGTACATTTCGCCCTTCCCTGGACCCCCTAGTTCATAAAATGATTTTTTTTAATTCAGATTTTAAAAGTTCTAATCAAGACCTTTCATTTGATACTGTTAGAACTAGTATAAACCAAAGATTGTAAATTGTCATAGTTATCTAAATAGCTCACTAGTTGGAGCTACTGTCAATGCCTTGATTATGTCATTCTGTTCGGTCGAATAATACTCACTCTTGTGTCAACTGTTTTTTTGTGCTAATAAGATTATAAATAAATCTCTGTATACCAATTTAATCTATTGATATTTTCGCCCAATCCCATCAGGTTATGGGCCCAGGACACGCGATAAATAAGTGTGCGTAAAAATTTATTTTCTAAAAATCGCAACATTCAAGGAAGACGCGATGTCGCGTGGGGACGAGGTGCCAGTGCCGCCGCCATTATCTTCAACAGCAACAAGTTTCGGAATTACAGTCAATTTCGAAAAGCTTAGTGGAATATCTAACTATGGAAACTGGAAATTTATGATGCGGATGTATTTAGTCCATGAAGATTTATGGGATTGCATCGAAGAATCTGCACCGGGTGTTCCCAAGGTCAATGACAACCGCAAACAACTACGGGCACTCGCAAAGAAATGTGTAGTAATCTAAGAACTATGGCTCTAAAAGCAGCGCTGACACAGGCACACAGCACGAACGCAATTTAATAAGGATTCAGTCGATTCAGTCACCTTCCCCATCGCAACACTCGTTTTTTTTCGCAGGAATAATAAGTGGAAAAATTTCCTTTGTACTTAACACCCGGGAAACAAAATTCTAAAAATGTTTAAAAATTTCTAATGTGTAGTATCTTATTACAATATCTTTTGAAGATAATTTAACGAATTGCGGTGTAACGCGGTATGCAAATGCTTAGAACGAAACGGTTAACCCCTTTTAATTATGAATGCTAAAATCATTGTATCATTTAACCTGTTAATTATATGAACGCTAAAATCATTGTATCATTTAAACCCCTTAAAATTTGTCTAATTCTTCCGATTTTTCCCACCTAATTACGCCTAATTATCATAAACGACAAATTGCCTTCAATTGATAACTTAATTGAACCTACAAAAGACAGTGAAAAGGGAAATTGCAAATACCGCCGTCATAAACTACAAATGATAAGGAAAAAGTACATTTGATAGCAACAAAAACCTTCAATTGTGTGATTTCCCCCCTTTCTGAATGGGTTCGTATTGTTCTACTTGCCCATAAAGTGTCGTAGTTGCTTGAGTGTGGAGAATATTAAATTGTGCTTGCGAAATTTGCATGCTATTGCGTCGTAAATCGTGAAAATGGGTGATAACTACATAACAACATTGGAAATTGGAATTATCGGGGAGAGTGGCGCCGGCAAGTCGAGTCTGATGCTTCGTCTGACAAACGAGGAATGGGATGGAGATCAGGAGTCTGCTCGAAACCGCCAGACAGCGCGGACGCCGCGTAAAGAAGAAGCGAGTTGGGAGTGAGAGGAGATTGCGGGCTGATCAGAATATCGCCGAGACACGTGGAAAAGTTTCTCGCGTAAAAGACAGTGAAATATTGTAAAAAAAATAGACGATAAAGTTATCGTGCAAATTGTGAACACCTTGTTAGTCGTGTGGGTTAGCGAAAAGTGGAATAAAACTCGTGTTCCGTCAAAATCTAGTGGAAGTGTTTTCGCTTGGGTGTCCAAAGGTTTCTCCCTCCCTTAAATCATTTGTCGAAAAGTTATTCTTTAGTTCCCAGAAATAATCAGGTCCCCAAAGGAGATATGAAACGAAGAAACAATTTGAAAATGTGGAAAAAGGCGTCATTGATTTGCCCCCGAATTTAGTAACAATTAGTTACTCAATGCACTTAGCATGTAACGGATTTGTAATTAACCGTTAGCTCTTTTGTCGGAAATTTTTCGAAATGCTGTGATGCAACTTCGCTTCATCGATTAAGGAAGTCGGTTCGCGTGGAATCGTTGTTGTTAATGTACTGTACATGTTCCAATACAAATTCGGAAACTCCTCCACAATACTTGTTAGAAGAAGCGTGCACACAGAGATGAATCGTGAGAATACAAACAAACTGGAACGTTTCACAGAAGTACACAGAACACTTTCATGGAATAATTTCTGTGTTTGAATGGTGCATGCTTGGGGTGAAATGAACTAGTGAAGGATCAGAGAGCAAGTCTTCGAAGAAAAACCGGCAACCCGAACAAAATAAATACGCGTTTGATCGACAAATATCTCTTCGAATCTTCTCACGTTTCCCTATGTGGCAACGAAAAAGAAAAGTACGGTAGTTCGCAAATGTAGATTTAATTAGACACAAGAGAAAAAACTAGTAAATACACGGTGGATATTTGCGTGGAAAAAATAAAAGTGCGTGTGTGGTCGGAGTAAATTGATCGCGATAGAAATGCACAAAGTAATGCTTGCGAAGATTCTGTAGCAAGAAGTGAAGTGAAGGCCCAAATTTAAAGCACGTCGGCCAGTTGCACTAAACAACAAAGTGATAATAACGGTCCAGACATTGCCACACAGCACGCTCACCGTGGAAATTGATCCTAGCAAAACGATCAAAGAGCTGAAGCAGGAAATCGAGGCTGTCCATGCTTTTCGGGAATTGCAAGGAAAGGTTGCAGAATTGTCGGGAGAAGAGGAGGCTTTCACATTATTCGGCGCAGACATAACTTGAGTAGTTCACATTATTTCAAGTAATAGAAAATTCATATTAGCTTTTGCATGCATGTTCATTTTCGCGTCTTATTGGAATCCCGTATGAAGTTCAAGTCACAAAACCTTAGAATTAAAAGCGTCGATTGAAAGTGTAGTTGTAAGAAAAGCTTATCAGTCGTGTTCAGATACAAGACGACCTGAGCATTAAGAAACATAATCTTGAAGAGATAATTTTCTCTATAGAATGTTATGTGGCATTCAATGAATTTTGTCGAAATATTTTTGGATAAAGTTCGCATGAAAATTATAGCACCATGATGTAATCAATTGCATATAGAACTTTGCTATCACACGATTAATTTGAATGAATCTGTCTGAGTTCAGAGCGATTAATTTGCATGTATCCATTTTTATACTGATTACGTTGTGCATCCAGAGATTACGCCTGGTTTTAGTAATTCTTGTTCGTGAACTTCAATGTATTTCTTGCTATAGATTTTTTTTTGGCACTCTCAAATATCTGCACTTTACTAGTTTTCGATACCGGATATGTAAATGAGCATACTTATTGGTCTAATTTTGAAGGCTTAATTTTATATTCATACATATTTTAATCAGTTCTTGAAAGTGAACATTTTTTTCAATTTCATGAAAAATTTTGGATTTTTAATATAATAAAGAGTATGTTCAGTTTACGCTTTGTCGATGTACTTGAACATCAAAGGCATTATATCATTTGCATTTAGTGATACTCCGTTAAAAGTTCCCGAAATTTGAATAAAAAAATAAGATAACATTACCTTATTATTTAATAATAATAATTATAAAATAATACTGATTCATTTATTTAAATAAACAAATTTACCTAATTATTTACCCTATAAATCTTTCTACTACCCATTTATATGACAGCACTGATTCAAATTCTTAGTAAAATTAAACCATAAGATAAAATATCACACCTAAAATAATAGCCTAAACCCATTCAATAAAAAGAATAACAATTTGAAATGATAAAAATCAAAGACAATATAAACAATAAATTTTGCACCATTCAAAAATATAAAAAGGTATTATAAATGACAGATAAAAATTTAGATTAAATTCGAAGCTTTTGTGTTTAACGAGAGTTAATAATGATGTAATTTCTCAACTGGGATTTTAGAATGACAGTTCAGGTAAAATACAAGTATAAACGAGTATTTGTTGCAACAAAAAGAGATAATTATGGGACATGCAAAATAATCACTTGCAACATCGTTGTTCTGGCATTTTCCGCAGAAGTCTGTAATGTAACAGTATCTGAACATTATTCTTATAATTAAAAGTCAAAAATTTAATAAAGGGCGATAATTTTAGTCTATTAAATCGCTCTCTAAGAGCTTGGAATTAATTCTCAACCAGAGATTGCAATTTTGAAAACCCTGTTAACATCGCTCGTCAGAAAGGTAGATTGGAATTGAAACATTTCCTGTGTTGAAGATTATCTTTCTCAAATTGATTCATTACTAAAATTCTGCCTTCTATTTAAGTATTATTTATCACCATACAAAATGTACATAAGTGTAACATAAATAGTTCATTTATATTCAAATTCCAAATAAGATTTTGTGGTCAGCTATAGAGTATCAGAAAATGTGTAATTCCGGAATTTAACCTGTTAGAAACCAATAAGTTAGATTAGGTATAGATGATCTAATGAATTGATTGAAAATTGAAAGAAAAAAAATAAAAATGAATTAAAAACGTACCCGAGGGTCTTTCCTTTCCTCCATTTCTAACCGGGTATAGGACCCGGTACGGTGGCAGGCTTCCCCCTCAAAATATGAGCCAGTCACCGGGTACAATTTAATCCTTTTTATTTCAGGTGACTTAATGGGTTGAGTGGCCCAAGCCAAGTGCCTTTTTATGGCATAAAGTTATGCAATTCCATTGTATAATTCTATGACATAAATTGGTCACCGGGGTACTCCCCTTCTGATGGGAAGGTTCATACAATTCAAGTTGTATGAGTTTTCCACTCAGAAGAGGAATACCTGGCCACTTCAACGATTTAACATTGGATTTATTCCGGTTGGGTGGGCATGAAGGGGCTCCACCACCACCCGGTTGCCCCTCTTTCATTTGTGGGCCCTGAATGTATTTGGGTAAGGACGAGGTCACCCCCAAATTAGTCTTTCTTGTCAGGTTGCACTTGTTCTCGCAACAAGTCGTAATTCCTTCGTGGAGGTTATCTACTGATTTGCGACTTCGGTCGTCCTCTCGAACTCTGCAAGCAATTCGTGAATGCGAAATGTTTTGTAGTGAGTCCTCGTGCCGGGGAAACGAACCCGCCCCACGACACCGCAATGCTAGCCTGCCAGCGCATTCACGCGTCTCCGGACGAGGGCATTCTCGGCAGGAATCAACACCTTCCTCTGCCGAGGCAGCAGAACATCGCTGCGGTCCTTCACGGACATATGAAAATCTATTATTCACTACAAATGGCGCCCAACGTGGGGCCCGAAAAGCCCGGCTGTATCATCAGTCGTGAGCACGAGACAGTCCATCGTCTCTAGGTGTCCCCACAAGGTGTTAGAAATTTTGGCGGGTAGATAACTCCCGAGGGTTTTTGCACTAATCGTGCCCCAGCAGCCGAGTAACTTCCGAACGTGTGTTGTCTTCGGACATCAATATCGTTTGGTCCTTCTTTTGATTTATACCTTGGTGGTTTACCACCATTGTATAACTAGTAAGGCCAAATTATATTAGAGTCCCTTTTTGTGTTCGGAGGTTATTATCCCAACATCTATTTTGCGGAGGATTCTGATCCACTCCCCAAACCAGCGGTGCCTAAGTGTCTTAAATTACATGGATTTTGATTTCATGTGATTGGCTGATTAGCTAATCCATGACTATCCATGACAAGACACGCGCTGCTAGTGGATTAGAATCCCACCCTGGGCTGACAAGCTGTAACTTGAGAAGTTTGCTAATGAGGGATCACTTCGGAACCCTGATTTTCATGGTGCCACAAGAGAGTGTCCCTGAAACGTTTTAGAAGGATTGTGCCATGGTGTCCATACTTGGGAGGAAGGACGGAAAGGAAAGACCGATTATTTTTTTTTTTTTTTTTGATAACGTAATTTTGAAAACTAATTAAACATTTTAGCATTTTTTTGTGAGGTTCTTTGATAGTTCGCCACTTTCGGCCACTTTTATGTTTTTCCTTATTAATATTTAATTATTTATTTCATAGCGTCATTTTAGCCTTTCATCAACTTAGGTACAAATTCTAGGTAGAATAATTATGGACATCCAAAATGCATGCCGACTTTGTCTACGACTTGGCGAGGAAATGTATCCGCTGGGTGATAGTTTGGTCGATGAAGCGAGGAGAATTTTTATTGTCGACTTCCTGAAGGAGTCCCTCAACATCAACATCACATTGGAAGATGGCTCACCAGACCACATCTGTGGTGAGTGTTACACTGAAGTGGAACGTATATACTCTTTCATACGTCGCTGCAAAGAGACCGAGACAGCCCTACAACGACACAGATCGGCACGACGTCCTCAGGAACCAACCATACACCAGGCAAACAAGATTCGGAGAACTGATTACTATCCGTCTGAGGATCCGGATCCACCATCCCGATACCAGCTTTGGAACGCCTGGGATCTTCCGCCACGACTCAACCAAGTACCACCACCGACTCTAGGTTCAGTGGCCCCGCAGGAGCAACCCTATATGCTGAAGCCGAAGCATATTCCCAGCATCGTCCAGGGGTGGAATCTACATTTTAGCGGGGAGCCAAACGACCTGAACGTGGAAGTCTTCATTGGTCGCGTGGAGTCCTTAGTCGAAGAGATGTTGGCCGGCGACTACACGGTGCTGGCAGGATATTTACCGATGCTGTTCAGGGGAACAGCACTCGAGACGTACTGGCGGATTCATTCGGCCCCACCATCAATACGCTGGACACGGCTGAAGGAGGTACTCCGCATGGAATACTCGACGGTCAACATGGATGAGAGTGTCCTGGACAAGATCCATGCCAGATGGCAACGTCCGGACGAGCCCTTTCATCAATATCGAGCCGATATCCTTAGGTTGAATGACCAGCTGTCAGAGCCTATGTCTTCCACTCAACTGCTGCGGGTGTTGAAACGGAATCTAAGGCCGGAACTTCGTTGCCATGTTGTAAACTTGGACCCGCCGAACCTGGAAGCACTACTGAGGGTCGTGAGTCGATTGGAGAGGCTTGAAGAAGACCTCCACGAACGGCCTTACCTACATGCAAGGACAGGTCCGCGACGTGAAATTGCAGAAGTGGCACCAAATTGCAACAACACCAATCTGGAAGATCACACGGAGTCGAACACCTATGTTCCGGACTACCCAGATGGTGCCACTCCAAAAAACGGACGAGCGAGTACCCTACCACCTCAGTGGTACTCGAAAACCCCACAGTAGTTCCCCAGCCAGCTGCTAACCCCAACCAACCTGACGTTAACCCACCAGCCATAACCATTACGACTGCGGATGTTCACTCTCTTCCGGAGACCTCACCAACGACAATATTAAAACGACCATCGCAGTCACTGCCAGAAGAACCGCGGCAGCCTCAAGTACGCACTCTAAAACCTTATCATGTTAGACTGCAGGAATATCGGGTGGCTCGAGAGCGAATATTTGCTTCCGAAGTTGTCACTTCCCGTCCGTGCACGACAAAATGGTCAACCCGTCGTTGGCGGAATTTCCGCAAGAGAGTGCGCACCTGCCGTCAAACCGTAAACTCTTGTAACATCTCGGAGGTTGCTGAGAATGAGATCAGACCTTATCATCCAATTAAAGTGTTGGGCGAGACCGTGTTTGCATTGATCGACACGGGTGCCAGTATCAGTTGTCTTGCCTCGAGCTTTGGCTCGAAAGTGCTCCAAGAATACCCGAACTTGATTAAATCCTGGCGCACTGAAATCAGTACAGCTGATGGCACCAAACACCCTATACGAGGTAAACTAACAACACCCGTGACGTTCAGGGGTCAGACGAAGGATATTACCTTCTACATTATCCCGTCTTTGACTCAGAACGTATACCTTGGTGTCGATTTCGTCCTTCGCTTTGGACTGGCCTCCGATTTATTCACCGATTTGTCTTTAAAAACCAGAAATGTCAACGAAATCACTTCTACTCCCGATAGGCATGACCTGACGTCTAACCAACGGCAACGCCTGGAAGCATCCATTGCTGCTTTCCCATCTTACGCTACCCAAGGCCTTGGCCGCACCACCCTAGTCTCACACGCCATTGACGTTGGCGATAGTAAACCGATTAAACAGAGACACTACGCCATCTCGCCAGCCATGGAGAAATTGGTGTATGCGGAATTAGATAGGATGCTCGAGTTGGGGGTCATAGAAGAGTCCCAAAGTGCCTGGTCCTCACCGGTAACCTTGGTTGTAAAGCCAGGTAAAGTCCGCCTCTGTCTTGATGCCCGTAAGGTAAACGCGGTTACCATCAAGGACGCGTACCCTCTTCCACTCATCGATGGAATACTAGGGAGACTGCCGAAAGCCAATTATATCACCAGTCTCGACCTAAAAGACGCCTTCTGGCAAATTCCACTCGATGAGGGCTCGAGGGACAAGACCGCCTTCACAGTGCCTGGACGACCATTATATCAGTTCGTCACAATGCCCTTTGGCCTGTGTAATGCGCCGCAAACGATGACCCGGTTGATGGACAAGGTCATCCCACCTCACCTGAAACACCAAGTGTTCGTGTACCTCGATGATCTTTTACTCATCACGGAAACGTTCGATCAACACCTCCTACTTCTACAAGAAGTAGCCCTGCACATCAGTAAGGCGGGACTCACCATCAACGTACAGAAAAGTAAGTTTGTCATGAAAGAAGTCCGATACTTAGGCCATGTCATAGGACATGGCACTATCAAAACGGATCCAGACAAAACTCGTGCGATTGATGAGTTCCCCTTACCAAAAACGGTGAAGCAGCTACGACGTTTCCTTGGTGTGTGCGGTTGGTACCGAAGGTTTGTTCGGAATTATGCAACAGTTTCAGCGCCCCTGTCAGACATGTTGCGGAAAGGGAAGTTCGTTTGGACCGAACTCAGCCGAAAGGCATTTGAAGAGCTTAAACAAGCCCTCACATCAGCTCCTGTCTTGCACAGCCCCGACTTCACGAAGCCCTTCTCCATTCATTGTGACGCAAGTCAACATGGAGTAGGAGCCGTGCTGGTGCAATTGACCGACGAAGGGGAGGAAGCTCCCATCGCCTTCATGTCCAATAAGCTGAATTCGGCCCAAAGGAACTATACTGTTTCCGAGCAAGAATGTTTGGCAGCGGTAATGGCTGTGAAGAAATTCCGAGCTTATATCGAGGGCCACCAATTCGAGATCATCACGGACCACGCGTCACTACAATGGTTGATGAACCAGGCAGATTTAAGTGGACGCCTAGCCAGATGGGCTCTTAAACTGCAAGGGTTCAAGTTCTCCATCAAACATCGGAAAGGAACCCAGAACATCGTACCCGACACTCTCTCACGGATGTTTTCCCCAGAGGGAGCCGAAATAACAATAAATGACGAGGACCCCATCGAAATAGATTTGGACAGCCCACATTTCGAATCAGATAGCTACAAAGAGTTGAGGCAAACCATAGCGACCCAACAGACACAGCTGCCTGACTTGAAGGTAATAGACGGCTATGTGTATAGACGAAACGAATACGCCACTGGTGATCCATGGCAGGAAGAAGAGTCTTGGAAACTCTGGATACCGGAGGAAATGAC
This sequence comes from Odontomyia ornata, assembly GCA_963969285.1. NCBI lineage: Eukaryota > Metazoa > Arthropoda > Insecta > Diptera > Stratiomyidae > Odontomyia > Odontomyia ornata. The sequence continues at coordinate 137,648,074 of OZ017739.1, forward strand.
ACAACAGCTGATCCTCCGCGCACATGATCATCCGTTAAGTGCCCACGGAGGTTACGGTCGAACACTACGGCGACTAAAAAAATACTTCTTTTGGCCTAAAATGGCATCCCAGGTCAAAGACTACGTGAGCGCCTGTGATACCTGTAAAGGCACCAAAGCGCCCAACCAGCCTCTTCGACCTCCTATGGGTCAACTCAACGTCCCAGAACGCGTGTTCCAGCGTCTATACATCGATCTACTCGGTCCATATCCTCGGTCTTCCATGGGACACATCGGAGCTATAGTCGTTCTAGATCAGCTCTCAAAATTCCCAATGGTGGAACCTATCCGTAAATTCACAACTCCATCGATCGTGAAATTCTTAGAGAACCGGGTATTCCATGTGTTCGGAGTTCCAGAGAGTGTGTACTCAGATAATGGAGTACAGTTCCGGTCTCGGCAGTTTAAGAGCCTACTTGAGCAGTATGGCATTGAACACCAACTGACGCCCATATACTCTCCTCAGTCCAACGCGTCAGAACGGTTGAACCGCACCCTATTGGCCGCGATCCGTTCCTACGTCCACCCATCTCAAAAGGATTGGGATCGGCGATTGTCTGCCATCACATGCGCCCTGCGATCCTCGTATCATTCCGTCACCGGTGTCGCCCCTTACTTTGCCGCCTTTGGACAGCACATGATTTGCCACGGTAAATCATACCGACTGTTACGGCAATTAAAGTGTTTGGGAGACCCGGTCGTTGCGCTGGAGCCCCACGAACGTTTAGGAGACCTCCGCCAACAGATCGGACGGAAGATTAAGGCCGCAGGTAGTGCAAATGAAGCGCAGTACAATCTCCGGTCACGATCTGCTAATTTCAAAGAAGGAGATGAAGTTTTCCGGCGAAATTTCCGCCAAAGTGACGCCGCGGGGCATTACAACGCCAAGCTGGATAGGCGATTCCTGAAAAGCCGCATAAAGAAGGTAATGGGACCTAACCGTTACTTGATAACGGATCCATCGGGAAAAGAAGTGGGGATATACCACGCGAAAGACCTGCGCCGATAGATAATTGGGCACGTCTGTTTGTCCGTCCGCATATATTTTCAAAAACGCGCAAAGATTGTATACTTCCAGGCAAACATAGACATAAGTCAGTCCGTCCGTCTGTTAATTGTGTTCTTTTATTGTTCGTCATCTCTAGTCCCGACGCCGAAGGCAACCCGTGAGACACAGAAAGATCCTTCAGCTCCTTTTTCGTAATCCGCATTGCCTTGGGATCACGAGAAAATTAGCTGCCCTGTAGTAATCTAAGAACTATGGCTCTAAAAGCAGCGCTGACACAGGCACACAGCACGAACGCAATTTAATAAGGATTCAGTCGATTCAGTCACCTTCCCCATCGCAACACTCGTTTTTTTTCGCAGGAATAATAAGTGGAAAAATTTCCTTTGTACTTAACACCCGGGAAACAAAATTCTAAAAATGTTTAAAAATTTCTAATGTGTAGTATCTTATTACAATATCTTTTGAAGATAATTTAACGAATTGCGGTGTAACGCGGTATGCAAATGCTTAGAACGAAACGGTTAACCCCTTTTAATTATGAATGCTAAAATCATTGTATCATTTAACCTGTTAATTATATGAACGCTAAAATCATTGTATCATTTAAACCCCTTAAAATTTGTCTAATTCTTCCGATTTTTCCCACCTAATTACGCCTAATTATCATAAACGACAAATTGCCTTCAATTGATAACTTAATTGAACCTACAAAAGACAGTGAAAAGGGAAATTGCAAATACCGCCGTCATAAACTACAAATGATAAGGAAAAAGTACATTTGATAGCAACAAAAACCTTCAATTGTGTGATTTCCCCCCTTTCTGAATGGGTTCGTATTGTTCTACTTGCCCATAAAGTGTCGTAGTTGCTTGAGTGTGGAGAATATTAAATTGTGCTTGCGAAATTTGCATGCTATTGCGTCGTAAATCGTGAAAATGGGTGATAACTACATAACAACATTGGAAATTGGAATTATCGGGGAGAGTGGCGCCGGCAAGTCGAGTCTGATGCTTCGTCTGACAAACGAGGAATGGGATGGAGATCAGGAGTCTGCTCGAAACCGCCAGACAGCGCGGACGCCGCGTAAAGAAGAAGCGAGTTGGGAGTGAGAGGAGATTGCGGGCTGATCAGAATATCGCCGAGACACGTGGAAAAGTTTCTCGCGTAAAAGACAGTGAAATATTGTAAAAAAAATAGACGATAAAGTTATCGTGCAAATTGTGAACACCTTGTTAGTCGTGTGGGTTAGCGAAAAGTGGAATAAAACTCGTGTTCCGTCAAAATCTAGTGGAAGTGTTTTCGCTTGGGTGTCCAAAGGTTTCTCCCTCCCTTAAATCATTTGTCGAAAAGTTATTCTTTAGTTCCCAGAAATAATCAGGTCCCCAAAGGAGATATGAAACGAAGAAACAATTTGAAAATGTGGAAAAAGGCGTCATTGATTTGCCCCCGAATTTAGTAACAATTAGTTACTCAATGCACTTAGCATGTAACGGATTTGTAATTAACCGTTAGCTCTTTTGTCGGAAATTTTTCGAAATGCTGTGATGCAACTTCGCTTCATCGATTAAGGAAGTCGGTTCGCGTGGAATCGTTGTTGTTAATGTACTGTACATGTTCCAATACAAATTCGGAAACTCCTCCACAATACTTGTTAGAAGAAGCGTGCACACAGAGATGAATCGTGAGAATACAAACAAACTGGAACGTTTCACAGAAGTACACAGAACACTTTCATGGAATAATTTCTGTGTTTGAATGGTGCATGCTTGGGGTGAAATGAACTAGTGAAGGATCAGAGAGCAAGTCTTCGAAGAAAAACCGGCAACCCGAACAAAATAAATACGCGTTTGATCGACAAATATCTCTTCGAATCTTCTCACGTTTCCCTATGTGGCAACGAAAAAGAAAAGTACGGTAGTTCGCAAATGTAGATTTAATTAGACACAAGAGAAAAAACTAGTAAATACACGGTGGATATTTGCGTGGAAAAAATAAAAGTGCGTGTGTGGTCGGAGTAAATTGATCGCGATAGAAATGCACAAAGTAATGCTTGCGAAGATTCTGTAGCAAGAAGTGAAGTGAAGGCCCAAATTTAAAGCACGTCGGCCAGTTGCACTAAACAACAAAGTGATAATAACGGTCCAGACATTGCCACACAGCACGCTCACCGTGGAAATTGATCCTAGCAAAACGATCAAAGAGCTGAAGCAGGAAATCGAGGCTGTCCATGCTTTTCGGGAATTGCAAGGAAAGGTTGCAGAATTGTCGGGAGAAGAGGAGGCTTTCACATTATTCGGCGCAGACATAACTTGAGTAGTTCACATTATTTCAAGTAATAGAAAATTCATATTAGCTTTTGCATGCATGTTCATTTTCGCGTCTTATTGGAATCCCGTATGAAGTTCAAGTCACAAAACCTTAGAATTAAAAGCGTCGATTGAAAGTGTAGTTGTAAGAAAAGCTTATCAGTCGTGTTCAGATACAAGACGACCTGAGCATTAAGAAACATAATCTTGAAGAGATAATTTTCTCTATAGAATGTTATGTGGCATTCAATGAATTTTGTCGAAATATTTTTGGATAAAGTTCGCATGAAAATTATAGCACCATGATGTAATCAATTGCATATAGAACTTTGCTATCACACGATTAATTTGAATGAATCTGTCTGAGTTCAGAGCGATTAATTTGCATGTATCCATTTTTATACTGATTACGTTGTGCATCCAGAGATTACGCCTGGTTTTAGTAATTCTTGTTCGTGAACTTCAATGTATTTCTTGCTATAGATTTTTTTTTGGCACTCTCAAATATCTGCACTTTACTAGTTTTCGATACCGGATATGTAAATGAGCATACTTATTGGTCTAATTTTGAAGGCTTAATTTTATATTCATACATATTTTAATCAGTTCTTGAAAGTGAACATTTTTTTCAATTTCATGAAAAATTTTGGATTTTTAATATAATAAAGAGTATGTTCAGTTTACGCTTTGTCGATGTACTTGAACATCAAAGGCATTATATCATTTGCATTTAGTGATACTCCGTTAAAAGTTCCCGAAATTTGAATAAAAAAATAAGATAACATTACCTTATTATTTAATAATAATAATTATAAAATAATACTGATTCATTTATTTAAATAAACAAATTTACCTAATTATTTACCCTATAAATCTTTCTACTACCCATTTATATGACAGCACTGATTCAAATTCTTAGTAAAATTAAACCATAAGATAAAATATCACACCTAAAATAATAGCCTAAACCCATTCAATAAAAAGAATAACAATTTGAAATGATAAAAATCAAAGACAATATAAACAATAAATTTTGCACCATTCAAAAATATAAAAAGGTATTATAAATGACAGATAAAAATTTAGATTAAATTCGAAGCTTTTGTGTTTAACGAGAGTTAATAATGATGTAATTTCTCAACTGGGATTTTAGAATGACAGTTCAGGTAAAATACAAGTATAAACGAGTATTTGTTGCAACAAAAAGAGATAATTATGGGACATGCAAAATAATCACTTGCAACATCGTTGTTCTGGCATTTTCCGCAGAAGTCTGTAATGTAACAGTATCTGAACATTATTCTTATAATTAAAAGTCAAAAATTTAATAAAGGGCGATAATTTTAGTCTATTAAATCGCTCTCTAAGAGCTTGGAATTAATTCTCAACCAGAGATTGCAATTTTGAAAACCCTGTTAACATCGCTCGTCAGAAAGGTAGATTGGAATTGAAACATTTCCTGTGTTGAAGATTATCTTTCTCAAATTGATTCATTACTAAAATTCTGCCTTCTATTTAAGTATTATTTATCACCATACAAAATGTACATAAGTGTAACATAAATAGTTCATTTATATTCAAATTCCAAATAAGATTTTGTGGTCAGCTATAGAGTATCAGAAAATGTGTAATTCCGGAATTTAACCTGTTAGAAACCAATAAGTTAGATTAGGTATAGATGATCTAATGAATTGATTGAAAATTGAAAGAAAAAAAATAAAAATGAATTAAAAACGTACCCGAGGGTCTTTCCTTTCCTCCATTTCTAACCGGGTATAGGACCCGGTACGGTGGCAGGCTTCCCCCTCAAAATATGAGCCAGTCACCGGGTACAATTTAATCCTTTTTATTTCAGGTGACTTAATGGGTTGAGTGGCCCAAGCCAAGTGCCTTTTTATGGCATAAAGTTATGCAATTCCATTGTATAATTCTATGACATAAATTGGTCACCGGGGTACTCCCCTTCTGATGGGAAGGTTCATACAATTCAAGTTGTATGAGTTTTCCACTCAGAAGAGGAATACCTGGCCACTTCAACGATTTAACATTGGATTTATTCCGGTTGGGTGGGCATGAAAGGGCTCCACCACCACCCGGTTGCCCCTCTTTCATTTGTGGGCCCTGAATGTATTTGGGTAAGGACGAGGTCACCCCCAAATTAGTCTTTCTTGTCAGGTTGCACTTGTTCTCGCAACAAGTCGTAATTCCTTCGTGGAGGTTATCTACTGATTTGCGACTTCGGTCGTCCTCTCGAACTCTGCAAGCAATTCGTGAATGCGAAATGTTTTGTAGTGAGTCCTCGTGCCGGGGAAACGAACCCGCCCCACGACACCGCAATGCTAGCCTGCCAGCGCATTCACGCGTCTCCGGACGAGGGCATTCTCGGCAGGAATCAACACCTTCCTCTGCCGAGGCAGCAGAACATCGCTGCGGTCCTTCACGGACATATGAAAATCTATTATTCACTACAAATGTTTGATGGTTCAACCCCCGTGTTTTTCCCACGTTAGAAATTCTGCCACTGGTTACGAGGCATGGAACAACCTGAAGACAGCCTTTGAAGACAGAGGGCTTTGTCGTCGTCTTGGACTCTTACGCACGTTATTTGGGTTAAAATCGGAACAATTTAGTGACATGAAAGCGTATATCTTGAGAATCACGGACTTGGATCAACAATTACGAGACATAAACGCCCCATTAGAAGATGATTTTCTGTTAGTGTTAATGCTAAGCGGTTGATCCGCTTGTCATGGCTTTAGAAAATTCGAACATTAAATTGTGCAGTGCAACAGTGAAAAGTAAATTATTACAAGAAAATTTACGTAGAGACTTCGATAAGAGTTAAGGTGCGATGTTTACAAACAAGTCTTCCACAAAAAGTGTCAACAAATATCCAAAGTGCTTCATTTGCAAAAGACCAAATCACTTTGCTAAAAACTGTCCTACTAAAATGAACAATAAAAATATTAATAAACGGGGTGAATGTGAAAAGTGTGAGAAAGCGTGGAATGGAACATTATTGACAGCACTAGCTGTGAACATTGACTCGAATGCCTAGTATGTCGACTCCGGCGCTACTTGTCACATGACAAACAACAAAAATCTATTGAAAAATTATGTTGTGGACACTCCACGGTTAGTTACATTTGCTAATAATCAGAAAATGCATAGTGAAGGTCATGGTGAAGTGGAATTATTGTTGAAAGGACAATTTCAAGTTCCAAAATTAAATGAGGTTATTTTTGCGCCAGGACTGTCAACAAACCTTATTTCCGTAGCCAAATGGCTTCTAAGGGACTTGAATTCATTTTGACATTGAAAAGTGTAATGTTTATTGCGGAAAAATGCCAGTTGCAAGTGCTACAAAGGTGAATGGTGTCTATGACACAGAGAGTCAACAATCAACAAATGATCATGAGCTGGCTGCGACATGTCAAAAAGTGGCTTTGGTGGAGCTACAGATCCAGTCCATGGATGAGCAGAAGCTGTGAATTTGTGTGGAGCGAACCAATCACAGGAGATTTGGCATCGGAGACTTGGACACCTGAACAAGCGAAGTATGGATTTACTGAAACAAGGCATGGCAAGTGGAATTTATTACACTTATAGTAAAAATAATCCCTGTGCGGCATGTATTGAAGGGAAGCAGAGCAGAATACCATTCCCAAAACAGATGCAGGTATGGACCAAAGATTCTGGGCTGAGGCTTTGAATACAGCAATCTTTATCAAGAATGAATCACCGAGTAAAGCGATAAGAGGAACAACACCAGAAGAAAAATGGTCTGGTTGTAAAGTTGATTTATCAATTTTGAGAATATTTGGCTGTGTTGCTTATGCAATGATCCCTGATGAGAGGCGTAAGAAGCTAGATGCAAAGAGTAAACAATACATTTTTGTAGGATATTGTAATGAGTCAAAAGGGTACAGAATAATTGATCCTCAAAATCTCTTCAAATGCATTAAATCCAGAGATGTGTGCTTCTTGGAAGGAATGATGTGTAAAGACTTAAAAATAAATCAGAATAACACCACTACTGATTATCAAATAAATTTTAATGATGGAAGAGAAAATGTTGTGACAACAAATGATGATAACAATGTCGATTCCTCGCCTACTAGAGAGTTATCTGACTCAATCAGACCTAATTCAACTGTTTCTGACTCCAGCTCTGTGAATGACCCCAATGATGTAACATGGAATCCAGGCATGACTCAAGATCAGTATTCTAGTTATTATGAAGACATTGATGAGAGTATGAATGCTGTAATAGCAATGACAGCAACAACTCTTGATGGAGAACCACAGACAATTGAGGAAGCATTATAAGGGCCTACAAAGGAACACTGGAGGGAAGCTATTGAAGATGAATATAAATCATTTGAGAAAAATGTGGCTTGGAGTTTGACATTACTGCCTGAAGGGAAGAAGGCTGTGCGCTGTAAGTGGGTTTTCAAGAAGAAGCTAGGACCAAAAGGCCAGTTACTTCGGAATTAAGCACGCTTTGTAGCAAAAGGTTATACCCAGGTGTACGGGATTGACTACAAGGAAACCTACTCACCTGGGGTGAGATACTCTACTATACGTATATTGATTGCCCTGGCAGTAAATCTAAATTTACACATTGATCACATGGATGTAAAGACAGCATTCTTAAACGGTGATTTGTAAGAGACTGTTCACATGAAGCAGCTAAATGGGTACAAGATAAATGGTAAAGAAAACCATGTATTTAAACTCCATAAAGGCATGATATGACAAGATAGATAATGCCTTGACAGATCTTCAGTTTAGAAAAACACTCAGTGAGCCTTGTGTTTACATTAAATCAGACAACTCAGGAAATATAATTATATTAGCTTTGTATGTCGATGAAATTTTAATTATAAGTAAAGATACACCAAAAAAGAAAGTGCTCAAAGAGAAACTGATGAAAAGGTTTGAAACAAAAGATCTTGGCCGAGCTACACATATATTAGGAATGAGATGAAATCAAAGACAAAATCAAATTACATTGGATCAGAAAAACTATATACAGAAGGTATTAGATCAATTTAATATGACTGATTGTAAGCCTGTAAGTACACCTCTGGAATGTGGCATAAAGTTTGAGAAAGGAGACCAAACTGATATGGATTTCAAGTATAGAAGTCTAGTGGAATGTATTATGTACATAGCCGTTTGTACTAGACCAGATATTATGCATGCAGCAAGCCTACTCAGCCAATTTAACAATTGTCATTCTGATACACACTGGAAAGCAGCCAAACGTGTAATGCGATATTTAAAAAGGACTATTAATTATAAAATAGTATATGAAAAATCGTCATTGAGTGTTACAAGATATGTAGATGCGGATTGGGCTTCTAATTAGCTAGACCGTCGCTCATATACTGGTTATGTATTTAAATTGGGAAATTCAGCAGTGCCATGGGAAAGCCGAAAACAAAGAACTGTGGCTCTATCAAGCACCGTAGCAGAATATTTTAAATTTTTGGTTAGAGCTTAACTTTTGAGAGACCATCATTTCTGACCTTTTCACAAAGTTTGAGCATTCTAGCCTTTATAGTTTCTGAGGAAACTAGCTGTGATGCACGGACAGACGGACGGACAGACAGGTTGCGAAACTAGTAGGTCTTTGTTAAAAATTTTTTTACAAAGACCTAAAAACATGATAGGTGTACGTGAGATTGCTACTTCCAGGGGCTACGAGGAGCAACATAATGCAAAATTATCTTATTGTTTAGAAGCAAGCCCTTGACATTTTATAAAAGATGGTTCAATGACTTTCACTGTTTACAGTTTTTTGCATTTATCTAGAAAAATGATATATGAGCCGCAATGTGCAGAAAAATATTTGAAAAAATTCAGGTTGGTAAATTAAGTACTTATTAAAGAGTTTGGTTTATTCATATGATTTTGTTGTTTATTAGAACAAGACAAAGCACAGCAACGAGCAAATACTTTGATAACCCAGAAGAATTCGCTATAATCTAGAACAAAGAAAAAAGGACTTAACCGTATTGACTTCCGAGGAACTCATATGATACCCACATTTCTCAGTTTAATTGGTTACTCATACAAAAAGTGTTTGGTATTGTATTTGAAATTAACTTGTTACCTATTCATTGCACATTTTGTAAAAAGGAAAATACGCACCGTGCATATTGCTTACATTCACATGTGGATAAATGCAATACTTGCTCGTATTTAAAGTAAATTGTTTGAGGAGTCACATCCTCATATGGGGAGACCCCTCTTAAAAGCCTTTGAATTTTTTTAATCTCTGAAACTTTCATAAACTAGAAACTCCGGAGCTGTTTGCAAAATTTTGTGATTTTAGTTTTTCTAATTCCTGAGAAAACTTGCTGTGGCGCACTGACGGACGGACAGACCGGTACCGATATTAATAGGGTATTGTAAAATTTTTTATTGGAAATATTAAAAAAATTTTCTGGCTTAATATTTGGTTAGATCCCCTTTCGCATCAATTACTGCTTGTGGTCTCCGGGGCACAGAGGCAACTAAATCAGCAGTTTCTACAGATGTGATTTTCTCCTATTCTGTAACAAGCGCTTCTTCCAACAAATTTTTATTTTTAATGTGACATTTTCGAATTTTCCGTTCCAAAGGTTTCCATTTATGCTCTATTGGGGTTAAATCTGGACTTTGCGGAGGCGTATTAAGTTGCCTGGGAGCGTAATACAACAACCAGTTCTTGATAAAAGTGCTGTATGTTTTGGATCATTGTCTTGTTGAAAAATTTATCTCTCTCCAAGACCCAACTTTGCCACTGATGGCTTCAAATGTTGTTCTAACAGATTCTTGTAAACATAACGGCCGATCGTAATTTCAACAAAAGCCAATCTGTCAACCCTAGATGCAGCGATGATTTCCCAAACCATCACATTACCTCCACCGTGCTTGATAGTAGTAATCAAATTGTTGGTCTATAAAGCCGTGTTCTTTTCCTCCATACTTTACTGCGACCATCATTTTCGAAAATGTTGAATTTGGACTCATCTGTGAAAAGGACGCAATTCCAAAAATCATTGCCCTTGTCAATATTGGCCTTGGCAAACTGTAGACGCAGAAGTCGGTTTTTGGCGGATATTAATGGCTTTTTACGTGGATTTCTATTGTGAAACCCATTAATATTTAATGATCTCGTGATGGTTCTTGCATGGACATCCTTTTTCCTTTCTGTAGCCACTTGGTTCGCCAAATCTGGAGCACTTATTTTTGGATTACTGTTCACTTCTTTAAGAATAAAACTAGTGTCTCTGCACGACAACTTATTCGGTTGGCCAGTTCGCGGCTGATTTTCAATGGAACCAACTGTTTTCAAAGTTTTTGATGATTGTATACACAGAAGTTTGTTTAAGTTACAGTGATTTCCCGATCTCCGAGCATGATTTTATTTTTTTTCTACTGCACGACAAAATTTCGGATATCACTAGAAATTTCTTTTCGCGATGTCATTTTGCGGTCCTTACAGTTAGGTACTAGCGATAAAACTAAAACACAATTGCAGCAGCACATATACGGAATGATAACAATACCAACTAAACAAATATTGATGACATTCCGTTACGTTTAGTTGGAAATTTTTTGTGTATAACTGAGTCAACACTGGCTGTCGTAGACTTTTGTCCATTCAATTTTTGTTTTTGTGGACTTTCTCCTTAATATTGGTATGAAAAGTTTTTATGTTTATTTTTTTATAAATATATTTACATTACTGAAAAATGCACTTCAATGGATTTTTTATTAAAGCTTCCAATTAACCGGTATCTCAACATAAGGAATTGTCATCGACTTTTTTCCGTCACGGTATATGGATTGTTATGCATTGAAGGAAGGGTGGTTCCAAATCTAATTATGTTTCGAATCTGAATCTCGTTGTTTGCGGACACTAATAGCGAATTACTGTCAATCATACCAGTCCCTTTTATAAAGAATTACACATTCTTCATCGTAAATCCTACAGGTCAGTATGCATTAATCAACTTACGAAGAGATCAATACTATCCAATCAGCGAACGAAGCCTTTTTTCTTTATGTTTGACTTTTGGAAATTTCAACTGGTTCCGCAAACTTGGCCAATCAATTGAAAAACTGACAGGTAGAGAACATGTTTGCGAATTATCTATTTTCTTCCACAGTAACAATCTTTCCGCCTGTACGCTACGAACACAAATTGCATACAAAGGTGAACGCAATTGTCAACGAACAACCACTGGATTTATGCCTTGAAAGAGGCAACAACCATTAGCGTTATTTGTGAGACAGGGTTTTCGCAAAATAACGTTTAAAGGGTCAGCACTATCACTATTCCTGCTGGGTGTTCCATCAAGGACGACCAGACCACTCTCGAAGCTAGTCACTACATCAACTCTGTAGATGCTGTAGTTATGTCAATCAAGGATATAACTTCAGGGGTACCGATAACAATTCCAGACAGTCATTCTTTGCCACAACCGGAATTCAACACTAGTCTTTCAAAGGATATGGCCCGAATCAAAGAAGGCATTAACGTGTTAAAACATCAATCAACATTATCTCATCGATCGATCTCCCAAAATGATGTCTATCAATATGGGGTATCCTATACCCTTTTATTTTTCATCAGCATCGCATTGGTATGTTATGCAATACGACATTTTATCTCTTCTCGAAGACAGCATCAAAGTAATCAAGGTGCTGCAACGACAATGCTTGAAGCAGATAACCAAAATGTAATCAACCTAAATGGTTTAAAATATTTAATTTTGAACCTTCTCGTCCAATATGGCTTCATGTCATAGTACATAACCAAATTCAATGTGTTGCTGATCAAGGACGCTGTACCTAGCCTTTCAAAATAAATCCCAAGCTGTGTTTCAAATGGCGTAATTTTGACCTCGGTTGTTCCTTGTACTAGTAATATCAGACATACCATCAGCAGTGTTAACAGTAAGGACTGTACTACTTTATACTTCTTTGGAGTAGGTGGTGTTGAATGCTTTTCGATGTATGGTTCAGTTGGCGTATCGTTCGACGTCTCATTCTCCATAATATGGCTGTGAATGTCGACCGATAGCGTGGCCGATTTTTGAATGGGACGTTTCAAAACACCTGTTGCTGTTTTGACCTCAACAACCCTTACTTTTCCATCTTTGCCTTTGATAGTATTCAGGATACGTGCCAGAGGCCAACTATAAGGGTCTTCCTTAATTACCAGCATTGTTCCCAGTTTCACGTTATCGTTTGGAGATCGCCATTTGTTCAATTCACTTAAATATTCCTTACTCCATCCTTGCCAGAAATCATTCTTTATTCGTATTAGCTCTTTGGATGTTTCGACTAACGATTGTTCCAACGGTTGAGCATGAGGATCAATAGATGCCTTAAGTGGCCCACCAATCAAAAAATGTCTGGGTGTAAGCGCTGCAAAGTTCTTTGGATTATTTGATACTGGAATGAGAGGCCTTGAGTTCAGTAGAGCTTCAATATCACCCGGGATTATTGTGAGCTCTTCGTAGGTTATTGGTCCAGTAACTGTCTTGTTTAATAACTCTTTCGCGGATTTTACTGCAGCCCCTCAGAGTCTCCCAAAATGAAGTGTTCGTTGTGGTATAAACTTAAAATTGATCCACCGCTCTGCTGTAAAATTGGCTATAGTCATCGATGCTTCGTCGCTATACACAGTGTCAGACAACTCATTCAATTTATTGATTGCCCCAATGAAGTTCGTGGCGTTGTCACAATATATGGTCTCACAGTGACCACACCTACCAATAAATCGTCTTGGCGCCGGAATAAAAGCTTCAATAGTGAGGTTCTTCACAACCTCCATGTATACTGCTTTGGTTGTGAAACAGCAAAAAACGACTATGTAGGCCTTTTGCGGAGCCTTCCCTCGTATAGCCGTAGAAACTACCACAGAAGTCAACGCCAGTTTTGAGGAACGGATGAGCCGGCTACATCCTGTCCTTGGGTAGATCACCCATGATTTGCTCGAAGGGCCTCAATCTGACGCATAGAACACAGTTCTGGACAATCGATCTTACAATTGTTTTGCCATTTAGTGGCCAATATCTCTGACGAGTAATAGCTACAAGCGCTTGCGGTCCTACATGACTGTTTTCCACGTGTATTTGCTTGATAATCAATTTGGTAATGTCATGTTGTTTGGGGAGTAATATTGGATGCTTTGCTTCGTACGGGAGATCTGCATTTTCCAATCTGCCTCCCATCCTGATGAGATTCCGCTCATCAAAGAATGGTGCTAAACTGCTGATAGAACACTTTTGTGCTTAAGGAGGTCCACTTTCTCTTAAGAAAAGGCTTGATTTCAAAAGTGACTTCTAATGATGTATCAGTTTTTGGCCATGCTGTTTCCTTGCCGTGCAAAAATAACCGCCCATAAAATCATTGTTGGTAATTGCTAAATATTGTGGGTGAAATTCCTCGTGGTATCGTGTCTGCAAGATTTTGCTTGGATGGTACATGCCTCCATACAGTTGGGTCTGAAATTTCCTGTATCAAGTGCCTTTAAGCTCCAACTGAACTGAGCCCACTCTTATTGTAAATTGTCAGGTACTACATCGTCCCAGTTCAGTTTTAAGTCCCAAAGTTTTTGGAGGATTAGCTTTGCCATAACTGTGACTGGATCCAGCAGTCCCAGTAGATCGAATATATGTGCAATATCTGATAATATTTTGCAATTTGTGTATCGTCCCACCTCATTGTACGATGGAGTATTAGGAAATTCCTCCAACTGCGGCAACCATGCAAGACCCAAGGCTTTAATTTCGTCCTTTTGTTATTATCAAACAGCTCGAATTCAATGCTCTGTCTTCAAGAGGGATATTTTTTGTAAGTACTTCATGATTTGAGCACCATTTTCCCAGCTTGAATCCACCGGCCGTTAAGATTTCCACAATCTGCTTCTGTTTTTCTAGTAATTCTATGATGCTATCTGCCCCAAACATGGCGTCGTCTACGTACATGTTTTTTTGATTGTTACTACACCTGATGGTTTTTTTCTCTCAAATGATTCAGCCAGAGTGTGAAGACATTTAATGGCTAGATAAGGCAATGCCGTTATTCCATAGGTGACAGTATTGAGCTGGAAATATCTTGTGTTGTCTTGTGGATTCTCTCTCCACATTATCAACTGAAACTTTCGATCTTCCTCGGCTACTAGAACTTTCCTGTACATTTTTTTCAATGTCAGCAGCACACACGTACCGAGTCATCCGGAAACGTAATAACACCGACATGATGTCTTCCTGAATTTTAGGACCCGTGTGGAATGTATCATTTAATGAAATGTTCGTTGATGTTTTGGCAGATGCATCGAAAACTACCCTTTATTTTGTGGTATCGCTGTCTGGTTTGATAACTGAATGATGCATTAGGAAGCAATGCCGTCCAGATATACGCTTTATATTGATCTTGGTCATGTGCCCTTAAATTGAGTAGTCCCACATGAAATCAGTATATTCTTTCTTAAGGTTTGGGAACTTGAGGAGTTTTCGTTCGATGGCAGCAAATCGACAAAGTGCCTGCTCCTTTGATTCACCTAAAGCTGAAGGGTCTTTGGAGAATGGAAGTTCCACAATAAAGCGGCCCGATGTTGTTTGTTCGGTGGTTTCTTTGAATAGCCTTTCGCACTTCCTTTCTTCGGTTGTTTGTGAGAGAGGATCTTCTATGCTTTCGAGTTGCCAGAATCGCTCTATCTTTGCATTCAACAGATTCTTGGGTGCAGATGTAGCATGATGCTCTATCATAATCTTGCTGCTATGCAATCTTTCCAGCCACAACCCAACCAAATGTTGTACTTTGAAGAATTGGAAGAACTTGTTCAAGTCTTATGCACTCATCATCAACTATGTCGTAATCGTGTTCGGCTCCGATCAGGATAGCGATTGAATCCGGTTTCGAAAATTGTGAGTCAGCCAATTTGAAATTTACAGGCAAGCCCCAACTGCTTGTGTCCAAATGTTTTGCATGCTGATTTGTGGTTATGCGTGGTAAAATAAACGCCTCAAGCTGCATGGTGTATGTGTCCTCTCTGGACTGAATGCTGATTGAAGTTCTCCTTGCAGCTCTGTCAGTGGTGCGACCAACACCCTGAATATTAATGGGGCATACAACACCCCTGATCGGAAGCCTTTTGGTGAGCTTTTCAGTTATGCAGTTAATTTGTGACCCTGAGTCTAGTACTGCTCGGCAATTAATCTGCTGGCCATCACTGGTTGACACTAGTACTTCTATTGTGCCTAGCAGCACGTAAGACGACCCGTTCGTTTGTGTCATCAATGCTGTCTTGGTTCCAGATGACCCTCTGGGTGGGATTTTTTATAACCCCTTTCTGACTCTTCTTTTCTCCGAAGTCTCGATAAAGAAAAGTTTTGTGCTTCGACTTGCATTTAATGCACACTCCAGCTGTGCAGGCAGATGCTCGGTGTCCAGGCTTGAGACAATAGCTGCATAATTGGTTTTTGTTAACAGCCTCATGTTATTGCGGTATCGATTGTTCTCTAAACTCCTTGCAGGAAAATAGATGAAGGGACTGCTCAAAAACATAGCACGTCAGTTTGTCAGAATTCGCCAGCAGGGTAGAAGCTCGACCTTTCGTGGGTATTTCGGCTTTCTCACTGCCCTTGTGATTAAGGGCTTCAAGCAACTGGAAACCGGTCTCCAAGAACTCCAATAGGTGCTTGATAGTTTCTGATGATCTTGGATTCATTAAAGACTACTCATATAAGGCGTAAGTGGTTTTATACAATTTCTTTGGTAGAATATAAACCAATATCGTTGTATTCGGATACCTATCGTCTGAAGGCTCATTATGCATTCCTTGGTCACGTCATGAAGCCTCGTGATGTGATATGCTGACTCCTTTTGAGCAGAGGGATGGTTCATCAATTTGTTCAAATGTGACGACACCAACAGTCTTTGGTTGTCATATTTTTGTCTTAGAATATCCCACGCCACCTTGTAATTCTGCCAGGAAGCTGGTAAATGTTGTATTAAAGCATGCGCTTCTCCGCTAAGACTATTTATCAAATAGTACATTTTTTGCACCTCGCTGATTCTTTGTTTGTCAACTAATTGAACAAGGAGCTCTTGGAACTGCGTCCACTTCAAGTATCCAACATCGAAAGTAGGCACCGATATTTTCGGAGGTTTAATTCCCATCTCATTCCTTTCTTGGAGACTGTTTGCTGTTACCGTAATTTTCGTGCATTTCCCATATATTTTGATTATTTTCATCAAGCAAATTCTCTTGCTTCTGCAAAAACCAAACTTAAATTCCCAAAATTGTTTCGATTGAGCTTGTTCAATTCGACGTTGGATATCGTCGATTAGTTGACAAGCATATGCAATGAAACCTTTTCATTGTTTCAACAATCGATGAACCCCACTCGCTTCTTTTGTGTTATCAGCTGAGTCTGCATGGATTTGGTCCATTATCTCCTGGAGCGTTTGAGTGTGTTTGGCTATAATGCTTTTGACTTGATCAAAGTACTTATTTTCAAAGTACAAGTGATCAGAGTGTGTATCTTGAAATGTACAAAGTGTTTTGTGATTAGCTTCAAAAAACATTGAATTGGTTTCCAAGACAGTCAACCTTTGTTTGACGTACTCCTCGGTTTTTCTATCTTTGCCATCCTTTTTGAAATTAGCGAAATTCTGATCTTTGGATTTTCCAACTCCAATTGAGCCTTTGCTAATGCCTCCATCTTCGTAATCCACTGAGGATCACGTCGGGGTCACCAATAATTATGTTAATAAGTTTGCTTGAGCAATAAGTAAAGCACGTATTGCTTGCTGATTTGATGGATCACCAAATTAGCTTGTTTATCGTCGCGTTGATCGACAATCAGTCAATTAGTAGCTATTATACTTTTTTGTTGCCCAAGTGAATCACCCAGTCACTACAACTTCTACCCAATAGTTCTCAATGCCGATAGTTACTGCTACAACAAGTATTGTAAGATGATCTCTAATTAGACAATTGGTGAAGCACCAATTGCTTGAATCTAGCTTGCAAAACGGTTTTTCGCAATATTGGCATAATTACAAAGAACGCCCCGCAGCAGCCTCACTGCAGGAAAAGAAAAGGCTTGGTCCACGTTTTCTATAAAAATACCTGAACTTTATTCTCTTACAACGTCTTTTATACACTTAATTTACTGACTTAAGATACAAATATACATTAGATACAATTATCTTCCAACGTTCACAAAGCTCATCGTAATCAAAACATTCGTCAGTTCATGTGCACAAGTATGCAACTTGCACTGAAATTTGAGGATTTTGGAACGCCTGGGAATGGTTTGCTTAAGTTGGCAATGCATTGTAATTGAAAACATGCTGTTTTGTCTACAAATAAGGAATTTGCTTATGCGAAGTACTGTTTTGATGATTTTACTTCCTAATGAACTTTGCAAACTTATGGATAAACGATGTTAATGGTTAAATGATGCTTTTAATGGTTAATTGGATTTATAATATAATGATTTAGATACAAACGTGATATTTGACAAAACAGAACGAATTCAATAGTGAAGACTATTGTATTTACTTATCATCTTTATGAAAATATGGATTTTACTTAATTATGTTTTTTTTAGGAAATCTTAACACCTTGGGTTTTAGAAGCGAAGCACTCAACTCAACTCAAATGGTTTTAAAGGGAGCAAAGCAAATGATAGCCTGATGGTACAAAGTCAGGGCTATAGGGTGGATATGGAATCAGTTCTCAATTGAGCTCCATTAATTTTTGACGGGTTATCAAAAAGGTGTGGGGATTGGCGTTATAATGAAGAAACATCACGCCTGAGCGATTTGCCAGTTCAGGGTGTTTTTTCTTGATCTATGCGTTCAATTTCAATAGTTGACGATAGCAAACATTCGAATCGATGGTTTGCTTTCTTGAAAGCAGCTTAAAGTAGACTATACCCTTGTAATCCTCCAAACAGAAAGTATAATCTTCTTTTGGTGAATATTGGCTTTGGATGTTGATTATTGGGGCTCATCTTGCTTGGTCCATGATCGTTTTTGGACGACGTTATCGTAAACAATCCATTTTTCATCAACCATTATGATTGATTTTATAAATAGATCGTTTTGGTTCCTATTCAGCAAAGAGTCGCATATGTTATTGCGTTTGTTGAGGTGCGCTGCCTTTCATTCGTAAAGAACCCAAACCGGAGCTTGTATACTAACGAGCTGGTGCACTTTGTCAGCTGTTCAATGAAAAGAGATGAATAACTTTGCGAATTTTCCTATGGTACGCCAGGGTGCGAAAGAGACAAAAAACTTTAAATGGTTGAAACGCTGCGGGAAAAATCGATAGCGATAAATCGGGTCAGTCGCCTTGAATGTATGAGCGTGACAAACTTCTCCGCATTTATGTGTTGTGTACGAACGCAAAATAAGAGCAGATATTAATGTTGTCATATGGAAATTTTTCCGCTTTGATCGAAATCATAAATCGAGTAACGTTTGCAAAATGGCGCTGAACTAATTTGAATTTATTAAGTTGCATATTAATTTAACTAATTTTTATACACTAAAAAATGGCCACTTGCTATTTTGAAGTGTTACGTGAAGAAAAACTATTTCCTTTTGTTAGTTGTGCAATTTCCATTGCAGAAACTCAACGAAGAATTGTGTCGAAACTTCAACAGATGGCAGCAGTAAGCCTATAATTAGATGATGGAACATCTTACGTCAGTTTGGAGCCAACAAGCTCTGATCGAGGTTTCTTTGTGAACGAAAAACATAAGCTCATATTTGTTGACTTGAGGGCTGCTAATCCGCCACATGTCAAAGTAATTCGCACAAAACTTGCCCCTGCGTTTTCGATAGCCAAAATTAAAGAAATGTTTCCATTAATTGAGGATATCGCGGAAAAGTTCGGTCGTAAAATCAATGCAGCGTGTACACGAGGAGAGGAACCAGATGCAAAAGCCATATGTTCACTATGGATTGTGTATGGAGTTGTGTTTTCAGTATCGACAGCAAATGTCTTGAAAACCAAGACCGTGAGTTCTTTCGATTCGGTTCACGAATTTTCAGCAAATCTAGGCATAGTAAGCTAGTGCTTTTCATACATGTCGCACTGCGTAAGTATACTGATACATTAAGGCTGAAAGTATTTAGGGATGAAGTTTTGTAGACTTCACGAAGCTTGTAAAGCAAATTTTGAAACTGCGCCTAAGCGAAAATGAACGTCGTGTCGGTATGATGGTCACGTTAGTAGAGACTTACAAAAATGTTCTGATTGCTGACGATGAGACTTCAGCGTCAACTATGCACTTTTGCCTTTTCCTGTTGGCAAGGAATCTAATGATTCTAGAAATTATATGCAAAAATTTTTAGAAAAGTATAACATCGAGTAAACTTTCGAAACTGTGATAGAAATGAAATACATTGATCAATTGCTTTGTGTTAAATGTCTTGCTCCTCCTCTGAGTATCACTTAACTATCTCTTTACAAAAAACAATGCGATTATGCACTTCTCTTTCGAACTTCATGCGACAAGCTACGAATCAAAACAGCGTTCCTTACAGGAACTTTGCATTTAAAAAAGGCACACTCGTTTTTATACCAGCTCATGCAATACATCGTGATCCCGAGTTTTAACCTGATCCTGACGTGTTTAATCCAGAGAGATTTTTGGAAGAAAATATTCGAGCCGGGCCCCCAGCAACGTTCTTGAGTTTTGGGAGATGGTCCAAGAAATTGCATCTGAATGAAACTTGGGATTATGCAGACCAAGATGGGAGTCATAAATGCATTGCGGCAATATCGGTACTCGATTTCTCCCAGGAAGAAATTGCCAATCACGCTTCAAACAAAATCTTTTGTCACTTGTCCTGCAGAGAAAATATGGTTAAAAGTTGAGCGAGTTAAGTAAGATTGATAAATTACTAGTCAAATTGTATGAAAATAAAATGGGTGGTTCAAAAATCAATCTTTGCATGTCTCAGAAGTTATACTGAACACAGTTTTAAAAAAGTTCGACTCCCACAAATAATTGCCAACAATTTATGTAAATACTTTAAAGGCTCGGAGATTTAATTCAACAAAAAAGTTAATTGCTATTGTATCTAAAAAGGAGGCTAAGTCAACTATCTAAGAAATACCAAAGATATCTCCGGTTGAAGGTGTAGTCCAATAAATTCAGCCTAATGAATCTTTATCTTTTTGCAAAAATTTCAGGCATTTCCTGAATGAACACAGAGGATAAAGGTTGATAAACAAACTTAATATTCACAACTCAACTGTGACTGCTGACTAAGTTGCCTTTTTTTTATTTATATTTGTATAGTGTGGTTGACCAGATAATATTCCGGTCTATAAAATAGCCTGAGCTAAGCTAAACGCACTTGCTAGCAGGTTCGAAATTTTGTTCCAAATACTGCGGGACTAGTTCACATACTGAGCCCAAATATGGGCGCATAAAAACTTTTTAGCAAACAAGGGGGGCTCGGGTGATATTAGTATTAGAGTTAAAGGACCAGAAAAAGAGAGAACCGTGACTCTTTTTTAAGGGTGTATAGATCAAACAAATATGATTATCTCAGCGAAAAACTAGGATGCAATATATGCTAAAATATGAGGCATAGTATTCATCAACCATCATAACTAAACGTTATCTAGGTGAACCGCGTCAAAATTGTAAACCTACACCGTATCTCCCACCCAATTCTATGCGGTTTTTAAATCTTAATCTCAACAAATTCAATATCAATTCTAAACTCAACAATCAAATATCGGTCATTTTTCACCAGGACATCCCTTACTATGACAAACTCTTTGGATTAATGAAGAAACCAAACTCGTCTGTAATTATTTTGTATGTTTCACATCAAAAAAATGTGTGATCCAGGTCATACACTTGATTCCGCCGTAGTCAGTCGCAAGCCAGGTTCAGAAAGATTGAGGGATCTCCGCGTTTCCCTTACTCCCAGCTTCCATAATCTCTCATCCTTCACTCTGTTCAACAAGAAAGGAATCGCTTTTTTTTTTAAACCATGAAATATATTTATTTTTCACTTTTTTTTCTAATATACATACGATGTAGTAACGCGCAATCGAATTAGAAAACAGTGAAATCACCGTCATTGTCAATAACAGTTTGACAATGTCTTTGCATACTTTCAACGAAATTTTCAGCGTAAAAAGGAGAAAAATAACGCCATATTTTACGAATGATCCGCGAAAGCTGCTTTAATGTGTACACAGGCGTTCCAGCAAGTTTGGCCTTCATGATACCCCACACATTTTCGATTGGGTTGAGGTCGGGAGATTGAGAAGACCAATCCATCGTAATGATAACCATTTTCCTCGTTTCAGGTTCTGCAGAGTTTGCTACGGTGTTTTGGATCATTGTCCTCTTGTAAAATCCAGTCATCGCAATCCGGTCCAAACAACTTGTGGGCTGATTTAAGGAGACCCCGTTTGTAAATTTTGACAATTTTTTCTGCATTCAAATTCTCAGAAAAAAGCTCCAAGCAGCCAAATCCATCCTCCGAGAAGCATCCCCAGACATTAATTTTCATTGGATGCTTAACAGTCCGCTGGATCAAAGGACTGTGACTGACGGACCAAGTACGCTTTACTTGGACGCATGCCCAAAAAGTCACCTCATCTGAGAAGATAACTTTCGACCAATCGCGATCAATGTTTTCGATGGCCCACTCTCTGCGTTTCTCTATGTGAGCTTCCGACAAAAATGGTTTCGAGCTCGTAGATCGGTATGAAATGTTCGCTTCCCTTAAGCGCTGCCTAATATTGTTAATGGCAACGTTAAGTCCCTTTTTAGCGAGTCTGGCCTTAGCTTCGCGTAGTGGAAGAGTGGGCTCATGCTCGAAAAGCTGGATGCTTCTCTTCTCCTGCTTGTTCGTGGTGACTTGCGTTTTCCCTCGATTGAGCTAGTCATCGACGTTTTTCCACACTTCGTATTGCGTCACCCACTTTTGAGCAAACTTTTTCGACTTTTTAATGTACTTGGCAGCGGCGAACTGAGATAACTTTGGGCCTTGTGGGTGTTTACACAGGACGACCGCCTCAAATTGCTTTGCGTACGAGGCACTCATTTCAGAAAACGCCCGCGCTTGTCGAATTTTCGAACGAGACTAAAATAAACTTCTGATGGCGTCGTAGTCCATTCATTCGAGAATGCGTAGGAAAAAAATTGGAACGGGTATCTTTTATTATTAGCTATGCATGACTGTATCCTTTTACGTTATACAGACTGTAACTTCCACCAACAAATGGTAGTAAATGGACTCAGGTCACACATTGAGTTTACTGGTTGAATGCTGGGACATTAAATACCGAGAAATCCCGATAGTTGCAAATACAGCTGTAGCTCTGCTACTCAATCCACCCTACACCTCTTTTATGGTGACGCGAGGGGGTGAAGGCCATATACCAGAATTGAAAGTAATATCCATGCCGACGATGGGCTAGCTCCTTATCTCTGGCTGAAGCTACATTGTTTCGAAACCTGCAACCGAGCCTCGAAATGGATTAGATCTTCCGCAACGGCTCGCAACCAAAGAAAAACGACAAAAGCATTGGAGCCTGGAATGTCTGATCACTGAACAAGACTAGCGCTGCTAAAGAACTTTAACAACAGGCCAGCCAATATAAATTAAACATACTGGTAATCCAGGAAATAAACTGGATTGGAAGTGATATTCAAGATATGAGATCGCACACAATATTCAAAGGTGGGAAGCCTGCTGGAAAGCGAGACTTTGGAGTGGCATTTATTATAGATAGAGTGTTCAAATCACATGTTATCGATTCTAAAGCAGCCAATGAATATATGCGCTGCGTATCAAAGCAAAATTCTTTGCCCTGACCGAAGAAATGTACGGAAGAAACGATTTAGAATTGTCTGCAAAGATTAGTCATTTTATTTCGTAGAAATGATACAAAAATGATTCTGGATAATTTCATGTATATATAACATATATATATATATATATATATATATATATATATATATATATATATATATATATATATATATATATATATATATATATATATATATATATATATATCATCTGTAAGGCTTTCCTACATTTGTTTATCTTCCCACGAACATTGTATGTTCCACGTTGTCTAAATCCACCTTTAAAGCTCTATACTTTAAAAGGTATATTATTTTGTCTTCCGAGCAATGGAAATCTCAGGTTGGGATCATTGATACACAAAATCTATCACCCTGCCAGTGTCGCACTTTGAAAAGGTTGTACCAGTCAAGGTGTTTTAATATTTAATGCCACTTGGAACCGAACGTTATAGAGTCATTGTAAAAGATAACACAAAAACAAGCATGTAAATAATAGCACGAGCATATTATTAAAATATTCTTCAAATTGCAATTATAATTTTTTTATGAGAATTATTGTGAGAAATATATTTCCTCTTAAATAACTATAATTGCACTTTTTCCCCCTAACAAATAAGATGGTTTTGCTACCTTTAGGCCTTCTTCCCTCCCATGTTTTGGTTGAAACATCCATCGAAGTGGCATTTCCCATTCGGCATATTAAAGCATACGGTTGGCTAAAATGCTTCTATACACGATACGATCTATTTTTGTAGGTATTTCGACAAGTGAGCTAAACCTCTAGCTGAAAAGCAGGTCCACACCATCATATTTCCACCAACAAAGTGGATTTTGTCTCTTATTCTTTGAGTCTTCAAAAGTGGCATATTTCTTCTGAATTTAAGAAGTTAAATTTAGGCTTGTCTCAAAATAACACAGTTTTCCATTTTTCAGAAGTCCACTTTTCGTAAATTTCCCTTCTAGTAAGCCAGTAAAACTGTTTAAGGACCTCTTTTGGAAAGTGCTCATCAAAGCCTTTAATTTGACATGCTACAAGACTACCTTCGGTAAAAAAAATATTTCAGGGTCCCCCTCTGATATGGAGGGACCCTCTTAAAAAATTGAAAAATTTATTGATATCCGGACTTTCAAGGAATCATCACTTGTGATCTACCTATCAATTTTGGTGTCTGCAGCTCCTATAGTTCCGGAGAAAAACTGCTGTGACACACAGATGGACAGATGGAAGGACGACCGGACAAACAAAACATTATTCAATTGGAGTTGGTAAGTTAATAGTACAATAACTAAACCTTAAACCCTTGTTCCTTAAAAATATGCTTCAGTCATTCAAACTTGTAGTGTCAGAATCAAAATACATACCTGTCGGTGGGATGAATGCAAATATCAGTTTCCAAAATAAAGTTAGGAAGTGCATAATATAATCGCCGCAGCTTGGCTTTGGTTCTTCTCCTTCTTCATAGTCTTCATTGTCATCACCTCCTGAAATGCATAGGAAATGGAAATACATTAACACAAAATTGCAGAAATACCCTTCATCTAAAGAAAATTCAAACGAAAATAATATTCTATCTTAAAAGCCTGCAGATTTGCCACAAACTTTGTCGTTGGACTTTTTCATCGGCTTCTGTGCACTATATACAATATTTATAAATGAATCTATTAGCTCTGCTACTACATTTGCTCCACAAAAGCTTGGCTTGAGTACTCTACCGCATATACTCATATGTATCGTTTGGAGATGATTATCTTCATCTATCTACATGTCTATCTATCAACACTGACAGCTTCTTTTATTTCCATTTTATCTTGGAGTTTCTTTAACGCTCGAGTTGACTCTTCAGGTCAACGATTTTCATTTATCTCTTGAGGATTTTTGTGTTGACTGTCTAGTCTGAGTGTTTTGCAAAGGACATTTACCCTCTCAAGCAGGATGCCAACGATGATGATGGCTGGCGATGTTGATAGAGGATTGTGTATGAATGGAAAATAATCGATGCGTGACGGAAATGATATTATGAAATTTTTCAGATATGATCGTTGATTTGATTCAGATATCCTGAATGGAAAGGATTTGTGCTCCTTATCTAGTTTGAAAGCAACAGTAGTTTTTTGGTTGTGAAAAGCGGATATTCGATGATGTTCTTGGAAGTATTATGAGTTAGCGGAGTATAATATGATTGATTGGACTTTTTAGACATAGCGTGAAAAGTAAGCGCGAAACAAGAAAAACGAGTCCATCTTGGACGAGAAGGATGGGAGGCAAATTCTGCCTCTCATTCTTCTCACCCGTTTTCGACCAGTTTTTCTTGTGTCGAGCTTATTTGTCACGCCACGTCTGAAAAAGCCGGTTTGGATCAGAGTAAATCAAAGTGTTTGTCTACTGGTATTTAAAGTGACCGCTTGAAGAGTTTCATTTTAGGGCATTATTAAGTTGGAATATAAAGGGTGGTCCAACCATAATGCACGATGTTAATTGTCAGTCACACCTTAACGTCAAGATTTCTTTGTTTCAGTGCTTGATAAATTTAACCATGGAGAGCAGCGCATTGAGGTTGTTGAAGCCTTTAAAGAAAATGGGCTTCGTGCATGTCGTGCACTTCGTGATTTTTTCTGTCAGCATAATCGACCAAATGTGTCCACAATCGGGAGAATTTTCCGTGAATTTCAGCGAACCGGGTCTGTAGGAAATGTGAAATCACCTGTGCATGCTCACCCAGTTCATTCTACGGAAAACATTGCTGTTGTTCGCGATAGTGTGGCAGAAGAGCCGTCAACCTGGACTAGTCGTCGTGCCCAACAATTGAACATCTCACGAACATCACTGATGCCAATTTTGAATAAAGATTTGAATTTACACACTTATAAGGTTGAATTGACTCAAGAGCTGAAGCCTACTGAACATTTCAAGCGTCGGCAATACGCCGAATGGTTGGTTGAACAGACAGAAGGGAAAAGTGACTTTACAAAGAAAATCATCATCAGCGACAAGGCACACTTTCAACTCAGTGGATTCGTTAACAAACAGAATTGCCGCATTTGGCCAAATGCGACTCCTCGAGTGATTGTTGAAAAGCCAATGCATCCACAGAGAGTGATTGTTGAAAAGCCAATGCATCCACAGAGAGTGATTGTTTAGGGCGGTTTATGGGCTGGCGGCGTCATCGGGCCGTACTTCTTGGAAAATGAGGACGGCCAAGCAGTTACCGTGAATGGTGTTCGCTAGTGCGAGATGATAATGGACTTCTTAAGGCTAAAAATTGAGCTTATCAATCTGGACGGTATGTGGTTCTAACAGGATGGTGCCGATTGCCACACAGCCAATGAAACCATGGCTCTTTTGCGCGAGAAATTCAATGGCTGTGTTATCTCACGTTGTGGCGATGTTAATTGGCCGCCACGATCATGTGGTTTGACACCGTTGGACATCTTTCGCTGGATATATTTAAAAGAAAAGGTGTACGTCAATAGGCCAAGAACAATTTAAGAGCTAAAGGATGAGATAATTCAGCATATTAACGACATTGAACCTCAATTATGTTTCAGAGTCATTGAAAATATGGACCATCGGATAGAAGTAGCCATGGTGAGCATTTGGGCGATATTTTGTTTTACACATGATTGTCATAGACCCTTCTATTATAATTAAAAATATTAACATAATTCTCTGAAAAATTTTTGTTTATTTACAATGAACATCGTGTGTTTTGGTTGGACTACCCTTTACATATTGGCTCGACTTGTTCATTGCAAAGTACAATCCTTTAGTTCAAATGTGGAGCATGAATAACATTCTTGCAACATCGATAGAGCTTTCAGTCTTGATCCGATCAAAAACGGCTCTGGCCTGACCAGTGATATCCCATTCTTTATTAGATAAACCAGTTAAAGTCATTTGAAATTGTGTGGGTGCCTCTGGAAATTCAGTAACTTTCTCTAAAATGGGTTGCTACTAACTATTTTATGAAATCCTGAAGCATGCAATTTAAAACATTTTTCCAAGTTACATTAGTTTCTTAGTACAAAATGCACTGGAGTTATTTGAATTCGTTTCGGTCAAAGTCGCATATATCATGGCAATATTTCTGGCGCTGTTAGGATAAAATTCCTTAGATAAGTCTTATAATTTTACATTAAAATACTAAGTTAACCATTTACGGAATCTTTAACTACTACAGGGATAACGTCAAAACGATATACAAGAAGGAGAAGTTTTTGGGATTGACTATTTTTTCACCAGTTGTAAATATTAAATATGGTTGCATTCTGCATATCGATTCTCATGCAATATGCAATTTTTTACAATTAAAAGTTTTTTTTCATCCTTTCCGTAGCGCTACAGCCCCTCTCGGGCCTTCGTTTCCTGCAACAAGCGCTTCCACATGTCTCGGTTCATTGGCCGCATCCTCCGATTACTAAATCCGAGCGGCGATGAGCTGTCTTCGTCGACCAAGTCAGACCAGCGTTTCCCCGGTTTCCCCACTGGTCTCCGCCCTTAAGTTCTCTCTACAAATGCCTTTTTGGGTACCTGCTGTTCATCCATACGCTTTATGTTTCGAGTCCATTGTAATTTCCACAGTCTTATAATCGTTAAAACCTCCAGCTCGTCAATACAGCTCATGGTTGCATCAAATTTGCCATTGGTCTCTATCTAGCTTTGCTCTGATTATTCACCTCAGGACCCGTCGTGCATAGGCGTTCATTGTGTTTGCGGATGCTTGGGTTAGCGTCCATATTTCACACCCATCACATAGCATAACACAGGTCTTATCACGGATTTGTGTACTTTGAGCTTTGTTTTCCTGTGTATGCAGCTGGTCTTCAAGATCGCCAAAGCTGAAGAAAATATTTTATTTGCAAACTGTACCCTTCGGCGTATTTCGTCTCTTTAATTGCCAGTGCTCGTTTTTCGGCGCCTAATTTCACAAATTTGCCCACATTTTCGATATTATGCTCGCCAAATGTGAAATCTTTGGCATTTGAGATATTTTCTCTCGACTTTGTCATGAGCTTTGTTTTATTTTCATTGTTGTGTAACCTTACTAGCTTTGCTTCGCTGTCGAGTTTCAGGAAGTGTTCCTTGGCGACTGTTAATGGCCGTGACAAAATATTGATGTCATTCGCATGGGCTACCACTTGGTTCGATTTGTATTGTAACGTACCTCTTGTATTGACAGGTAACTTTCTGATAACATATTCCAGAGCCAAATTTAATGGCATTGGGGTCATCCCATCTCCCTGCCTTAGTTCGATATATGTACGTGTCATAGGCGTTCGGGTAGTTGGTTATTCATGCGGACTTGGGAGGTTGTTGACGTCATTGTCGTTGTAGTAGGGGGACTTATATGGCTGCGATACCAAAGCAAAGCATTATTTGTTAGACTACGTCCAACTCCAAGCATTTCTCAGGTGTCTGGTTGACAATTGGTATATTGTCGATCTACCTGCTCTGAAACCACCTTGATACTCCTCAACAAAACTGTTGGCATATGAACCGATTTTTATTTTCGGAGACCTTTGAAAATATTTTGTAGCAGTGATATGCCTCTATAGTTCTTGCACTTTAGCTTGTCACGTTTTTTTGTGGATAGGGAATATAATTGATTGGCTGCACTATATTCTTTGTGCCAAATGTGCTGGATGACTTTGTAAATAGCTTTTGAGCACTGTTGCCACCATATTTTAGGAGCTCAGCTGGAATCTCATCGATGCCCGGCGCTTTATTATTCTTTTGGGCTTTGATGCCGGAAGAAACTTCGTCCAGAGTTGGTGGGGCCTAAAGAAGCTCTCCGGGAATATCAATATACTCTGATGTTCTGGAGCTGTGTGGAGGATTAACGAAGTTCTTGAAATATGATGCCTATTTTCCCTTAATCCTATTTTCATCAGCGATGCCGTTGCCGATGTCATCACGGCAGATTATGGTCCTTGGCTGATAGCCACGTTTCAGGTTTTTCACTACTTTGAATGCTTATCTTGTGTTGTTGCTCGCTAGACTTCTCAATTGGTCATCATAGTATTTTCTTTTCTTTATTCGAAAAGCTAGGGTGAACAAAGGGCAACAATGAGGACATTCGAAAAAAGTTTGGTCAATAGAAGGGTTTTGTTCTCAGATAAGATGCGCAGACATCAACAATAAGTAAACTGAAAAAACACTTCAATGAGATGTACATGCATTAAAAAAACCATTTTTGGTCCATTTTCAGCGGTCGCCATTTATTATGCTATTATGAACGAAATTGATACGTGATATTTTAAGAATGGGTGAGTGAAAATACACCAAGCTATCTGCGAATAGAACATCAATGATATTTGACGGCCTTATAGAACGCGCGGATTGTGTTCCTCACTGAAACCTGTTTGGCTTAACAAGTATCGAGTAAACCACGACAAATTCTGTAAAGGAAAGATTCATGTCAGGATGGCAAAGTAGATCAAACGCTAGGATTTTAAATAACGCTCTTTATTTGTGAACAATAATTTGGATTCAACCATCTGAGTCATTAATATTATATTGGGCTCTTTCATGTGAACGATTTCAACTCTAGGTTGACAGCTCGGCCATCCTAAAGTGACTCATCTTGAGACACACGATGATAGATTGTTGACTACCTCGGGTCTCTGTCTTCTTCATCATCATCCGAGGATTCTTCTTCGCCCTTGATTTCAGATCCCAAAGAGCATCAAGGATTATGGTAGATGGATTGGAATGGCCGTTGATTTTGCTGACAATCCTCTTAGTCACCTATCGGCTATCGGTCTCGGTCAAGCACTTGATTAATAACGTATGGTTTTTTGTATCTCGGTTGAAGTTTTCAAGGTTCGCCTATCCCAGTAGGTACATTTCCAATTACCACTAAATTGTTAATTGCGAATCGTTTTGGTGATTTTCACTTTGAGCCAAAGCGTTTCTTCCACTTTCGGTTTACGTCGTTGATTCTCGTCGTTATTTCATCATACAGGGTCTTAATAATAAGTAACTGGACTGACCTCAGGAAATTTTGTATTGGCAAAATATGTACAATTTTTCTTTAGAAATCTTCAAAGTAGTCCCCATTGGAGTCAATAACACGCAGATACCGGATTTTCCAATCCCCGAACGCTCCCTGGAAGTCGGCAACCTCGATGCTGTCTAGAGCCCTCGTCGTAGCACGTTGAACGTTTTCCAGAGTCCCGAACCGCGTCCCCTTAAGGTGTCTCTTGATCTTGGGGAACAGAAAAAAGTCCACTGGTGCCATATCCGGGCTGTAAGGAGGCTGTGGCAACGTTGCCCTCGACTGTTTGGCCAACTGCTCGGTGACGAGCAGGTAGGTGTGCGACGGAGCATTGTCGTGATGGAGGATCCACGAATTGGCAATCTCCGGACAGACTCGGCGAACCCGGGCGGTTAGTCGACGGAGCAACTTTCTGTAGTACTGGCCATTTACAGTTTGGCCGGGTGGCACAAACTCTTTGTGAACAATGCCTTTCACGTCAAAGAAAGCAATGAGCATCGACTTCACCTTCGATTTGCTCATGCGCGCTTTTTTCGGTGGTGGTGACGCCACTCCAAACTCTGCCGCTTCGTCTCAGGATCGTTTTCGAAAACCCACATCTCGTCTCCTGTAATAACGTGATTAAAAAACTCTGGTTCGGTTGCTCGATCGCACGCTCCATTTTCACTCTGACGACGTAACTGAACACGCACTCGGCTCTCACTCGATGCTATCTCTCCAAGCGCTTGGAGGCAACTGCTGCTGCCCGGTTCCCTTTACCTAGACCCCCACCACCACTACAGCACCACATACCGGTTAGCAGACGCTTTGACGGCGCGGGGCAGGCTGTAATTGATATCGATAGGTTTAAAGTCGTCCAAATTGTGTAATGTTTCTAACAGGTTATTGTGGATAAGATCCCGTGGTCGAAATTTAAACACATCCTCGTTCGGAGTATGTCCAGTAGTGGAATTTTTTAGTGAATTCTATGCAAATTGAAGTTTAGGTAGATTTTGGCTCGTAAGACAGCATAATTGATTGGTGTCCCGTTTTATTACTGTTACATTCACTGGTGAAGAAACGTTTTTGATAGCTGCCACTTAATTTCTACCAGTGAAATGCTGCTGGCATTAATCTGATGTCCCAAAAAACTTTTTTCAGTTATCAAAAATTGGCATTTTGATCGACGGAGCGTGAAGCACCAATTCTAGTTTTTGTAGCCCTTCATAAAAATCTTTGCTTAGTATCAGTAAATCTTCAAAGAATGCAATTCAAATACCCAGCGGTAACATCCGCGCAACTTTTAACCTTGCTTATTGGAAAATCGCTGGCTACTCCAAATGGTATCCGCGAAAATTCAAAACATCATGCGTTATGAAGGCAGTATACTTTCTTAATTTGGATGCAACTTCGATTTGATAGTACTCTGACATTAGGTAAGGGTTGTGAAGAATGCAGATCCGGCAAATTGTGCATACAGTGTGTCTACTACTGGCATCAAATAAGGTGGCTTCACGGTGAAAATACATATTGAGCTCTCTGCATTCGATCCTCTGAATCGCTTCTTGACAAGAACTACGGAAGATTCATATGGAGCCTTGCTAAGTTGTATGATGTTATTTTCTAGTAGGTTTTCAACAATTTACCTTACAAAAAGCGTTCTGGCAAATATTATTCGATGCGATCTGTGGAAAATCGACGTGTTCAATGTAAGCTCAATTTTCAATTGTTCAAGAGCACATTTTCAATTCTAGTATGTCATCCAGCTGTTGCTGCTTTTTTGTACTGAAAATATCGTCAGCTTTAAACTCGTCTTCAATCTGGCAAATTCCATCTCCAATTATAAACCGCGTCGTTAAATAATAAGCTCCCAGTAACACAGCTTATGATAACCTGATTTCATCAACTATACGAATCGTGTGTTGAAATTTCCGCCCATCGACCTTCAGCTCACATACAATTTTTCCCAAGCACTATATGTGCCTCCTTCGAATTCCAACAGTTTTCAAATATTCCCCGGCTCTATGATTCTAACAATCTCAGCCAAACGATCATGAACTACACAATTCAATAATCACTCGCACTTTCCGCCATTCAATTATTATCTCCTTTTCAACCAACATTGACGTAGAAAATTCATTACCCGGTTTCTTTCATGTGCAACACAGAAGCAGGCTAGTGTGACGGCGGCTGAGTCGATTGCTGTCTTGCATCAAAACAATCATTAGCACGGTGTCCGTTTCGTCGGCAAACGTCACAACGCGGACGTCGTTGCAGGAGGGAACATGCTACAGCCATGTGGCCTCGCTGTCTACAATTCAAGCAAGTAGGCCGTGCTACCCGCAAGTTAACCGGCGTTGCTTGTGACACGTTTGAATTAGGGTGAGGTTTCAATTTCGATCCCATCTGCGATGACAGAAACGCACTACCAGTCGGCACGACTGTTTCTTCGAAACGACAGATTACTAAGTGAAATTCTTGCAAATCGGTAAACTCACTACCTGCAATAGCATTTTGCTGGGCTGGATAGATTAGTCTTTGGCAGATGGCATCTCAAACGTCACCTCGGTGGC
Organism: Odontomyia ornata; assembly: GCA_963969285.1. Lineage (NCBI taxonomy): Eukaryota > Metazoa > Arthropoda > Insecta > Diptera > Stratiomyidae > Odontomyia > Odontomyia ornata. The sequence continues at coordinate 137,680,852 of OZ017739.1, forward strand.
CGATTGACACCATTTTGTAAAAATATTTGTTCAAATTTTCTAATTTCATTCAAACTGTTTCCATTAATTTGAGATGAACATCGGCTTTATCAACACGAGTAGGTAAATCAAACACTAGCCGATTAGCGAACCCCGCGAAATTTCAAAAAAACACTGGTTTTCACTTGCCGAACTGTATTCTCGAATTAGGCTTGCTCTTCCTCCCTACAGTGTGGTTCCCAACTTGTGACCTCAGATTGACCTTGTAGATCTTCATCTCTGCAATTACTCACTGTAGCCGCAACACCATGCAAATTTTCATTTGGATCGTCGCCGTAATCACTGGCATCATCCGCACGATCACTGATCTAAGTCCCTAGTATTCTAGGAGTACTACTCGCGCTCGGCAATTCTGAATGCATTAATCATTTGGACAGATCCGGCTTGTTTCTTTTCATTAAATTTTTTTTTTGTCGCATACAATTTTGTTTTCGGCACTGCACAGCTTCACTAATTCTGATAAGTGTCTGGTTGACTTCTGATTACTGTCCAGGTTGCAAAGTAATTCAGAAACTAGGATTTTAAATAAGGCTTTTTGAAGTGAAACTTCTAATGCGACTTCCAACAAGGTTGTGTTAAACGTTTAACGCTACCATGGAGGGGGTATGAAAACACTGTTGCGTTAGGGTTTGGCCACATTGCGATTTTCTTGTCGTAACCAGCGATTTTTAGACGTAAATACGAACACACTGCGACAAGATTTCCAAAGGAACTTCAGTCATGCGCAGAACTAATATGCTCATTTGAAGGTATGTCTTTGCCAGGAACACATGCGCTAACTCATTTGTGCGCTATGCAAGAAACTTCCGTACACGTCAGCGTCAAATGTCCAAATGATGTGCGCCTGCGCGAGTATCACAAAAACTACCTACTAAACTGGTTTTAGGAAAAACGCAAATTCTTGCGACTGCCGACCTGGACAAAATTGTCGAAAATCGCAGTGTGCGGGCTTCCATTTAACCATGTGTAACTTGGGACAGTAGTGCGACTATAAAGTCGTAGTCTGATGCATCCCTTAAACGTTCAACGCTCCTGGGGAGGGGGAATAGAAAGAGACAGAGCGAGAGTGAATGTGTGGCACTCGAACGCATGGGCGTAGTATACCTGTTACAGGCCAGTGCGAGCGTTCGCACATTATAAGACTTCAACGTAACGAAATTCGGAATGCAGGGGTTGCTATCTATCACAATCAGAAAAATAGATGTCATATTGTTACTCCACATTTAGATATAAAAGCTCCTTACTCAGATAATCCTTATGTGACAATTTCAACGTCAAAAAGAATTGGAGGCATATGTGCTGTAGAGTGCACAGTGAACCACAGCGAAAATGATCCGAAGAAGTTGATTTTAATTGCCATTTATAGTTCACCAAATGCAGCCATGAGGGATATTAAATTATTATTGCAAAATCTTTATTACCACTATACACTGCAGGTTCACAAGCTCTGGCAGACGTTACTGGTGAAGAAGTTGATTATTAAGAGCGGCCTGTGATCCTTGCAGTAGATTTTAATGTGAATTTCTCATTACCTGAAGCTGAAACATTATTAAGCTTCCTTAAGGACAAATTAGGATTGGAAATGATAAATGGTAGGAATGATCCAAGAACCAAAGGGGGAACTACCATTGATGCAGTTTTTGCAAGAAATATCGAAAAAAATGAACTCAAACATTTTGCATCTTACTTTAGTTATCATAATCCCATTGTTTGGATATTTCTCCACTCGGAAATGATAATTAAAAGATGCGATCAATTGTGAATTGTAAGCAATGTTAATAAGGTTTGTCTTAAAAAAACAATATGAGTTCACTGAAAATCAATTTCTACCCCTACTCTTTTTTCATTTCCACATAACGAAGTTTCACTTCTTCCGTGCGGAGGGACTCCACGCACTATTTTTTTTATTCATGTAATTTATAGATTCAACAGTCCGAGTCTTTCGATAATTAAGTACAGAGTGCCCTCTTAACTCCTATATCGGTCTCTTTCATGTGAATTGTGCAATGTAGACAATTTCAACCCTAGGCTGACATTCGTCCAGTTAGATGTGACGCGTTCCCAGTGGAGGAATATTGAGGATGGATAAGCATGAGTCTTCATACATGTAGGGAATCTGGAACTTTACGAAGACGATTCGTGTAAATTTTTTCTATAAAATTTTGAGTGCGGACTTCAAACGCTTTGAATGAACTAACCAAAATGGCGAACAGTACTCGAGGATGGGATGGATCAATCTAGAATATAGTTTAACACAGAATAAAGGACCAGAATAAATATAGGAATTTCTTACAATCAAGCCAAGAATGCGGGAGCTCTTTGAAGTTATTTCTAAAAATGAACTTCAAACTTCAATTTAGAGTCGAGAGTGACACTGAAGTCCTTAAAATGAGTCCCATGACTTAGCTACGAGTTTTTTTAACGAAAAATTAAAACAGAAAGTATTGGGGTTATTGGTAAATGAAAGATAGATGCACTTAGAAACATAAAATGGAAGCGAGTTATAACAAACACAAAGAGAAATGGCTTCCAAATCTTCCTGAAGTAAGATACAGCAATCGTTAGATGACACTACTTTGAAAACTGTGACGCCGTCTAAACATAGAAGACATGAGAAGTTGATAACGATAGACGCAAATCATTTATAAATATAGTGAAAGATAGTGGACCAAGAATGGATCCTTGAGGAATAACAGACAGCCCTGAAAAGATACTTGATTAATACGACCGGATAAGCAAAGGGACGATCAGTGTAGCAAATAATCAATAATCTAAGTTTGTTCAACAAAGTATTGTGATTTGTTGACTCAAGGGCTTAAGAGAAATCCAAAAACGGTTCTCAAGGTTTTGAAATAATTTATCTTTTCTAAACGATTCGACATGGTTGATAAAACCATGTTTTTCAGGAAGTAACGCACCCTAAGAAGGTAAAAGGAAGTTCAAGTAGGCAATTTACCCAATAGTTTGGAAAAACAGGATAAAAAGGAGATTGGCCGATAAATTCCAGCATCTGAGGTACTACCTTTCTTTAAGATATAAGATCTTTTCACAACACAAAGAACAAGTGCCTGAAGATAAACTAGAGTTAAATAGGAAGGAAAAGGAACGCTCTCCATAGTACGAAAACAAGAACCCTTAGTTAGCTTCATCTCTTTCTCAGCAATATGTTAGATCTTAGATGACAAAAAGCATTATGTGAATCAGGGGATCATTCACGTGAAAAAATTTAATGTTCTCGATCTTTGGCTTTTCAGGCTCAAGAGTAAATCAAGAACGGCCGAAGATATGGAGGTCGCCTTGACGTTCCCCTTGAGATGGCAGGTAAGCACCTTGACTGACTATGGACTACGCTTTTGATAATGAAATTAAATTGGTGTTTTGGGGTAGCAGACATGATTTTTTGGACTTAGTTGCTTTGCAGAGTAGCGCCGGGGTAAAGCTCGTGCGTCAATGGTTCCAATCGAACTATCATATCGTCCCCATCCCCGTAAGACCTTGGCAGGTTTCAAAGCACATTCGAAGTTCGCACCATTGGGTTGGTGGTGTACGTCCGATTGAGACGGACTCACGATTAGCGCTGGTCTGGCTCTGAGCACTTGCCCTCATAAGGGCTTGTGTCATCTCTCGCATGGCCTCCCCGCTCCAGAAAGATAAACAAGGGACCAAAAAGGCGGAGAAAATGTCTCCGAGAGAGACCCAATCAAACTGGAGCAGTTTTAACTAAAAAACCTAAAAATAGCGCACAAAATCCTAAAACAAAAAGTAAAAATTCCAACAACGACGACGCAACCAACAGTTACAGCCACGAGACTTCTAGCACATTGAGAACTGTACCAATGATGACAAAAAGAATGACGAATACAATGATAGTAAAGACGGATAAAAACTGGGGAACAGTGGACGGCCTTCTCCAAACAGCGCAGCAAAAACTGATGCAAATGCCAGAGCGTCCATACAAGGGGAGTGAGGATTTCTGCGGGATGCGCCAGATATTTGCGTGGTAGAAAAAATATCAAGAATACCGCGAATTCGATAATAACTGCTACGACCACTACCGAGGAGACCGAAGCAAAAGACTTAAATGCTGAAAAAATAACAAACCGTCCTGAGGTCCACAAATTGATCACGGTAGCAAAGATAGGAGTAAACATACAAACAAAGCTTTCTTGTGAGATTCCGCCACTACCGTCATAACTGTCGCTAAAGTAATCTACTCGAAAATGGAAGCCGATAACATCCCCCAAGAAAGGAGGTTGCAAAATGCAAATGCCATCAAGCCATACCAAGAAATAAAGCTAACCACAAAAAGTGGGAGACATTCTAAAAAGAATAAATCAGCATGCGGTTTGCTAAAAATCAGCAAAGTTGTAAATAATGGGCTCCTTGAACCTGAGGAGCTCCAAGACCGCACAGTGCATCACCGGAGGAGCTGGTTAAAAGGATGAAGAGGACCAGAATGCCAAAAAAGAGCAGAAGGCCAAAGAAGCTTTGAGGGCTAGGCCTAAAAGGCACGTGCAGATAGTTTCACCATCCAACATCAATAAAAAAACGGTGTCTTGCCCAATCGAAAGCGCTTGCGATAAAAGAAATAAGAAGGAGGCACTTTATGGGCATAGAATGCTAGATATAGGGTTTGAGATTGTGCTAACAAAGAAACTCCTTCAAGACAGGAGAGAAAAAAGCCACGACGAAGACAGCTGCTCATAAAACCCCAAGATGATCGATCCTACGCAGGAACGTTTACGAGTATTTATTTTTTCACGCCATTTTACAGATCCTTATCAATCCAATTACAGAATAGATAATAAAAAGTATAATAAATGCAACAAAAACAAACTAAGCTATTCGAATAGAAAAAAAACATAAGAATATAAAAAACTACTATAGTATTAGGAGCTAAGGAGAATATTATGTAATGTACTTTTAAAAGCGTATAAGGAATGTGGAAGGGAACCCAGCTGGAGTTCATTGTAGCGTATTAAAAATGAATAAAAATAAATATCGGTTAGAGCAGAGGGTACAATGAATAGTCAGCCGAACGCGTTCTTCAGATGGTACGTACATAAAGCCTTTCCCAAAGGAAGGGTGAAAGATTACCGTGGTATTTATTAAATAAGCAACACAGGTCTAAAAATTATCAGCTTTTTTCAATGACGAATATTAAGGATTTGTAACTGCTCATCGTAGGAACTGTAAGGGAGATTATATTAGTAAAAAAGAAAACAGAATTAACGCTGTACGGACTCTACAAAATCTGAGAGGTTGGTATAGTGAGCAGACCATACTTGGGAGGCATACTCAAGGATTGATTGGGCTAGGAGTACGAATAGATGGATACTCAAGGATTGATTGGGCTAGGAATACAATAGATGGACTAACTGAGGCCGACCAAAAATTATTCCATGTAATGTTGGAAGACCGATAGGATAAGAAGGAAAAGATCCAGAAGAGGATTAAGTCGGTAACGGGGAACGATCGAAGTTTTTTTCACAAAGAGCCCATGATTAACGCTATCAAAGACTTTAGTAAAGCCAGTTTATATAACATCCTATTGTTGGCTCTTGTCAAAAGCAAGAGAGATAATATTCGTAAGTTCTAACAAATGAGTTATTGTTGAACGACCTTTAATAAAGCCATGATGAGCATTTACAAATACGATACTTATGGGATCTTACATTTTGTCATGCACAATTAGCTCAAAGAGCTTCCCAAAACAAGACTGTAAAAAAATCGGACCATAGTTCGAGATTTCACTACAATCTCCGGACTTATTAATCGAAAATAGCAGAAGGAAAGGTTAATGTTGAAAATAATTGACATTGGGGTAGATAATAAAGAAGATCATGACCTCACTAACAGATTTAGTATTCAATCAAGACCCGGACCACCATTAATGTCGACAGTGAGCAGCACACTTTTAATCACCGAAGGGGAAGTCATGAAAGTCTGCACAATAGGAGAAAAGAGGGGGGTTTAAAATCTAAAAAGTGGAGGAAAAATATTAACAAAAAGGGCACAGAAAGCTTGCCCATCCGAAGCTTGGCACTTATGCCACGAGGAGATATTAGGGGTATGGGGTGTTGTTTTCAGGGAACGGATGTATGACAAGAAAGACTTAGGACTATTAGATTGCAGCGATGTTTCAATCATAAATATAATAATAAGATCATATAATAATAAGATCGCATCTTGGTATACTGATGCAAGTAGTACTGCCCCTATTTGGGTTCAGAACAGTGATTTCCAGGCGGAGGACTGTGCATAGGGGGATGGTTTTGTATGGGTTCGGTGCTCAGGAACCACCTTCTATAGTATGTACCTGACACCGAACCAACCGATATCATCTTTCCATGCCAAGCTTAACACTTTGGAGAGCATCGTTTCGAACCTAGATGGCAGCATACTCATTGGGGGAGACTTCAACGCTGAAGCAATCGTGATGTTGTCTCCCGACGTCCGTGCTCTTGCCCTTCTATAATTGGATGGAACATCAGAAGGATGAATGTCGAGAGGTTCGCCAAGGTGCTCACGATAGGTGCTCCGCTGGAGAGTATTTCGTAGGGTGACGGAAGAACTAGCAGCTCAAGAAGTGGCGAACTCAACCATGAGCATTATCATAACTGCTTACAGCGCTTCTATGCCCCATAAAAAATCCCGGCACGGCAAGCCGCTAGTCTGCTGGTGGTCGACTGAAATCGCTAACATGCTAAGGGAGTGTCACAAGCTTCTGCGTGAGGCTTAACGGGCACGGAATCGTGACTTGACATCTAACGGGGTAGCAGCTTATAGTTCGGCCAAGCAATGCCTTCGCAAATTGATTCACAACAGCAAGACTCGCTGCTGGTAAGATCTAGTGGATAATTTGAACAAGGACTCGTAGGCAATTGGCTACGAACTAATTATACAGGGGCTTGGTGCACTACAGACGCCTTTCATATTTGATGCAGAAAAGATGGACGAAATAGTGTAGACACTTCCTCCGCTAATCCTATCTATGTTGACGCTATCTATGGTGACATTGAGGGTCCATTCATCACACAGCCAGAACTGGAAGAGGCAATTTTATTATTGAAAACAACAAAGGAATCAGCTCCAGATGGTATTTCAGCTGAGATGTTGCAAATTTTCTTAGACCATTGCCCTGACTTGCTGCTCAGTACATTTAACGCTTGCCTATGGATTGGGGTTTTTCCAGTACGATGGGAATCGGCGAGGCTATTGCTGATCAGCGACTGGAAGAAAAATTCCAGATCGCCAGCTGCATGCCGGCCGTTATCCGTTCTAAGCACGATTGGGAAAGTGATACAGAAACTCTTCAAGGAGATCTATGCCGTCTGCAGTATGGCTTCCGAGCAGGACTCTCCACCATTGATGGGATTGCAGAGGTGATCACCGCGGTCCAAAAGACAGAGGCACATAGCCGCACCAAGTGACATATCGTTCTGTTGGTGACATTTGACGTTAGGATCGTCTTCGATTCTTGCTAGGTGGGTGGATATTCTGGATACACTAAAAACCCCTTGTTAAATTCCAGAATATCTGATGCAACTTTTGAGGGACTACCTGAAAGACAAAAGCCTGTTTTATGACATGACACGGGGTCAATGAAGGATGGCAATTTCATCGGGTATTGCTCAGGTATCTATCCTTGGTGCCGATCTGTGGAACGTATCTTACGACGGGCTACTGAAGGTACCAGTTGAGTCACGTTTGAGCGACTATCCAGATGATGTTGCAACTCTAGTCACTGGAGGCATCTTTGCACTAGTGCTTTCTAGACTAGGTATGGCATAGTGCGCCAAGTGAGAGACTGGATGACTGCTCATAGATTCACCTAAGTGCTGGGGAAAACCGAAGCGGTCATTCTGGCAAAGAATAGAATCTTTAGACTAAGGATGATCAGTATTAGAGACAAAAGGCAAATCGAGCCAAAGCCAACGGTGAAGTACCTGGGGCTAAGATAGACTCAAAGATGAGTTTCACTGAGCGAATCAGGCAACGGCTGAGAAGGCTGCTTCGGAAGTATCGGCTCTGAGTCAACTTATGGCCAACATAGGGGGACCAAGCCCATCAAAAAGACGCCTCTTGATGAGTGCTGTAGGGTCAGTGCTACTCTACAGAAATATGGGGCGACACTCTCTATAAGAAAGCGTGCTGAAAACGCTCGGCAAAAGTACAGGGAAGAAAAGCACTGAGGATTGCATCTTCATGTTCAACAGTTGCTGATTTGGTGGTGAGAGCTATCACAAGCCTGATAACCATCGCTCTCTATTTACCTGCGTCGACGCGAGGGCACGAGGGAGACGGCTACCCGCAATGAGAGGCAGCGCTCATGATTGGTGCCAGTCTTAGGTATATTACACGAACGGAAGACGGACAACACGGCTCATCATGGATCTGAAACCATGGTTAGATCAAAGGCACGGTGAGACTGACTTTAATCTGACCATGTTTTTTAGCATGCATGAGTGTTTGTCTTACCTGCACAAGATTGGTAGGTCACAGTCACCAACTGTAGATTTCACGCAGGAGAAGAAGACGATGCCAAATGTTTTGTGGGCGAGAAATGGGACCGACTGGAACATCACCCCGGATAGTGTAGTCGCGATGATGCTTCGATCGGTTGACAAATGGGACCAGGTAGCATATTGTCGCGTGTTATTGGTTCGCGGCCTATAATTTTAATGTTCCGGGAAAGTGAAAACGCAATGTCTTTTAATTTTAGTTAAAAGAGTTTATTTAATTGCACAATGATCAATCTACACTTTCACTAATTTTAATTTTCACTTAATTTTTAAATCTAACACTTGTCCATAAATTTCTTATCGCAATTGTCTTCTAAATCACTTCACTATTACAAAACACACTTTGCACTCAAACAATCAATTGTCTTTACTTCGCGTTCCACTATATCGCAGTTTTCTTATCGCGGTCGAATGAATGATGATCCCCCCATTCATTCAGCTCGCCTTTATATAGGGTCTCTACCTATTCACCCATTTCTCGTTTATTGGCGAATGTTCTAGCTGGTAGATTCGAGAAAATTAATGAATGGAGTGACGTCACTTGCAGATGTTGATCATGCTCGTTGGGTTCTCGTGGTTTCGAGTGAATTCGTGTTCTTCATTGTTGTGAAAACAATTGCGACAGTAGCTCGCAGAATTATTTGTACATGTAACACTGCCCCCACCTCAGTTCTTTTCGCCCCGAAAAGATGTGTCGCTATTTGTAGTCAATTCTCCCTGGGTGTAATATGGGGCAAGACGGTCCAGATGCACGATTTTCATTTTAGCTCTCGGCTTACGATGTTCCTGTATTCGGTATACGACGTCGTTGATTCGCTTTGTAACTCGGTATGGTCCCTCCCAATTATGTTGCAACTTTGGAGACCTACCCTTTCGCCGTTGCGGGTTATAAAGCCACACCAAGGCATCTTGCTGGAAGCCAGTAGAATTAGCCTTTAGATCATACCTGGTCTTCATGCGGTCAGTAGCCGATTCGAGGTGTTTTCGCACGGTCCGATGTATCTGGTTCAACCGTTGTCGTAGATCACTTGCGTACTCCGAGACCGTTTGGGGTTTCTCAGGGGGTGTTCCGAACTTTATATCGGCTGGCAAACGAATAGTCTTTCCAAAAATGACTTTGGCTGGGGCTTGGCCCGTCGACGCATGTTCAGCGGCTCTATACGCCATCAAAAATAGTGAGATATGTCGGTCCCAGTCCCTTTGGTTCTCGTCAACCATTTTGGCAAGGTGTTTATTGAGCGTGCCGTTGAAACGTTCGACCATTCCATCGGATTGAGGATGCAGCGGTGTTGTCCTCGTTTTCCGTATTCCGAGCAGCTCGCACATTTCGCCAAAAACTAGTGACTCAAAGTTTCGGCCTTGATCCGAATGTAATTCGCAAGGTACGCCGTACCTACTGACCCAATTTAACACTAGCTGCTCAGCTACGGTAGTTGCTTCCTGGTTGGGAATGGGGTAGACCTCGGGCCACTTGCTGAAATAATCGGCTACAACCAGCGTGTATCGATTTCCCCATTCAGATTCAGGAAAGGGTCCAGCGATGTCAACAGCAATCCTTTCGAATGGCACGCCTACGTTATAGGTTTGCATTTGTCCTCTCAGTCGTCGCTTTGGGCCTTTGACGGAAGCGCAAATTGTGCATCTGCGACACCAGTCCTCTACGTCTTCTCGAGCGTGGAGCCAGTAGAACCTTTCCCGCAATTTCGCTAAGGTCTTGTTAACACCAAGGTGGCCTCCCGAGGATCCGTCATGCATTTCCTTAACCACATCGTGGATTCGGCTTTTGGGTAGTATAGTTTGCATCCTATAGGAGCTGCCATCCGCCGTTTCCCATTTCCGCTTGAGTACGCCACCCTCCACCTGTAGGGAGTTCCATTGTGCCCAATAGCTTTTCAGGGTTGCGCCATGCATCGAAACGTCCTTCCACTCCGGTCGCCCAGTCGTCTCCTTCCATACGAGCAATGGTCCGATATCCTCATCGGCTAACTGGGCATTTCGAATCTCCTCCGATGACCAACCTTCATCGAATTCGGCCGTTATCACTCGCAGATCAACGGGCGGCTCCTTTTCCTCAATCCGTTGGCAATGTTTGCAGTTAGCTGGACATGGATGACGAGATAGGGCGTCAGCAATTCCATGAACTCTGCCCTTGTGGAGCAGTTGGGGCCTCACTAGGTCTGGTCGGATCGTCGATCGGGTTGCACCAGTGTCGTTTGTTAGGGTGCATTGTTCTTCATCAACTTGACCAGGAAGGCATCTGTCTGCTTCTCCACGATGTTGCCTTGGCACGATGCTGGGGATGTCGATACTCGTGGCCAACGTTCGCCCCACGAAGTTGGCCCTTGCAGTTTGATGGGCCTCCATTCTAGGCTCCTGACACGGTCTGGATCTCCACCACCCTGGACAATAGCTCGGTCTTCTCCCCTTCTTGCAGTCTCTTTGCAGGTGCCCTTTTTCCCCGCAATTCCAGCATCTAGGCGCACCATTCACCTGCAGCTCTCGCTCATTTCCCACGCGCTCACACCTGGATTTATCTGTTACTACCTCGCGAACCCGGACAGTGGTGCGGGTCACATTTTTGGCTGCCTCAAAATTTAAACTATAAGCCAATGCTTCCTTGACTGTTTGCTTTTGAGCTAACCGCACGGCTTGTTGCAATTCCTTGTCCTTTAAGGCGCTGATGAATGCTTCTGCTGCTACGTCATCTCGATGTTCTGGGTCGTACGCTGGGTAAGCCAAAAGTGCCAATCGCTCAATGTCTTGTGCTAGCTGCTGCAAGGTTTCGCCAGACTTCTGCATCCGATGCCGTAGCTGCGCCCGGTAAATCTGCTTCAGATGATCGTCTCCATAACGCATGTCCAGCGCATTCATTATAGCAGCCGGGTTTGAATGCAGCTCAACGGGGATAGTCTGCAAAAGCTCGGCAGCTGGGCCTCTTAGAGTCAGAATTAACGCAGTTGCTCGTTCCTGCTCATTCCAGTGATTTATCCTAGCGGCGGCTTCAAACTGGATTTTGTAAATACTCCAGACCGTTTGCTTGGTGCTTGCACATTTCTAGATGAGCTTTGCGCTGCGGTTATAATTGGGGCTGGTGAGGCGGTTACTACTGCCTTCGCTGCTTCCAATTCCTTTTTAACTTTTTCCATCTCATGGTTGACCTGGCTAATCTCAAGGTTGATTCTCTCCTCGACCTGGTATACCTTCTCCTCGACGCATTTAATTTGGCTGTTGAGACTACTGAGCTCCGCTTTTATTTCGGTTGACTGTTTTTCCAGCTTCTGTGCGATGTCTGCCTTGATTTCGAACGCTTGTTGGTCTAGCTTCGCTGATTGTTCATTTAGCTTCACAGCTAAACTGGATGTCTGTTCATTTAGCTACGCTGATTGTTCATTTAGCTTCGTTGATTGTTTATTAAGCTTCGTTGATTGTTCATCTAGCTTCGCAGTCAGACTCGATGACATCAGCATTAACATTTGCATTAGCGCATTTTCTGGCTCCTTTGATTTTGGTGTTTCTACTTCTCCACCTTCTGCGCCTTTTTCCGCACCTGAGAACTCAGCCGAATCCAGATTCACGCCTTCCGACTCGATCGCGTCACGCAAGCGTGCAATCAGTATGGCCTTTGTACCTTGTGTGGCCAGATTCCAACTCCTCCTTGAGCTCCGATATGGTCAATTCATTAATTTTTAAGTTTAAGCTTCGTGGCATTTTTAATGTTTCTTTAAATTTTTACTACTGTGCACTATAAAAATGTTCAAATTTTCACTTTCAAAATTTTTCTATCCCACTTCTGACACCACTGTCGCGTGTTATTGGTTCGCGGCCTATAATTTTAATGTTCCGGGAAAGTGAAAACGCAATGTCTTTTAATTTTAGTTAAAAGAGTTTATTTAATTGCACAATGATCAATCTACACTTTCACTAATTTTAATTTTCACTTAATTTTTAAATCTAACACTTGTCCATAAATTTCTTATCGCAATTGTCTTCTAAATCACTTCACTATTACAAAACACACTTTGCACTCAAACAATCAATTGTCTTTACTTCGCGTTCCACTATATCGCAGTTTTCTTATCGCGGTCGAATGAATGATGATCCCCCCATTCATTCAGCTCGCCTTTATATAGGGTCTCTACCTATTCACCCATTTCTCGTTTATTGGCGAATGTTCTAGCTGGTAGATTCGAGAAAATTAATGAATGGAGTGACGTCACTTGCAGATGTTGATCATGCTCGTTGGGTTCTCGTGGTTTTGAGTGAATTCGTGTTCTTCATTGTTGTGAAAACAATTGCGACAGTAGCTCGCAGAATTATTTGTACATGTAACAATATTATGTTCGGGCAATCCTAAGAGATAAAAAGGACTCACAGGAGCAAGGGACGTTGTGGCTGGGGGTCACTTATCTAGTATTTATTTCTTCACCCTCCCTCTTACTGGAGTAGTGATCGCCCCGCTTGAAGGCCCCCCACAGTGTAGCAAAACGAATACTGGCCCGAAGTAATGCGTTAAATGGTTCAAGGCAGGGTTCTCAGGATAACAGGGGGTGCGTAGACCTCCCCCCTCCCTCCCAAAAAGCAACAAAAAACCAGGGGCTACCAGCTGTCTTGTTTATATTCACAAGCGGAATCGAGTCTGAAGTTGCAGTATTTAGAAAGTTAAAGAATTCGTTGCAACAAGCATTCAAGTCAAGACCGCAAAAGAAGAGGGACTATCTATGGCACTGACACCTTTTTTTCGATAACGCATAGTGGCAATAAAGACAAGGAAAAAGAACTAGAGATGAAAATAGCAACGATTGTTCCATACTACAGAAGAATAAGTCAACTGTATGATTATTAACGTAGAAAAAAATTATTAAATTGAACAAGAGAATACATGGAGATAAAATAAGAAATCAAACCCCAAATTTGAGATGAGTCAGAATCAATCTTATTATCATCTCAGAGAGAATCGCGGTAAGGAAACACTAGCAGTTTTGGTGAGGAAGGTATTGTAGACCCAACAAGTTGGGTAGACAGACTTATGCTCATGTCAGAAGGGTTTTGTACCCAACTCCTCCGAAATCCAGTCACCAGCAATGAATGAAGTCAAGAAGCGTGTCAAAAAGATGGGCAAGTTTACAAGAAAATTCATTGTTTCACTATTTTCGGCAATCGTGAATAGAAAACAAGTTAGGTAGACCAACCTACGCTCATGTCAGAAGGGTTTTGCGCCCAACTTCTCCGAAATGCAGTCACCAGCACCTAATGAAGTCAAGAAACATGTTAAAGAGATGTGCACGTTTGTAAGAACATCCTTTGTTTCTCTATTTTCAACGGTCACCATTTGGTTGCCAAATGACAAAAATCACTCAAATCATAAATTCCCAATGATATTCATTTTATTGATCTCATTTCGAAATTTTAAGCAGATCAAATCAAAGCTGCAGCTGGATAAATTTCAAATAACTTCCGTGTTTATGATTCGATTTTCACCAAACTTATAAAGTATCAGGAAATTTTGTAAGACTGCTTACGATGTCCGATTTTATTGGAGAAAATGTGAAATTCGAAGATCATACTATTATTAACAAAGTTGAGCGGATTTTGACTTCTAAGGTATTTCTTGTTGTGGGGCTCATAAACACATACCTCCATAAGTTGTTCAGATTTTTCAGATAACAGGTATCCAATCGCGAGGCGGGGGACACAAATTTTTCGTGCATTTCCCCTACCTGTGCGCCTCACGAAGCAAAAATGTCAGTTTGAGACCTGTTTTGAAAAGGTTTCATCAAGACCCCCCTTAAGTACCTTATACAGTTTTTTGGAGTTGAACTTTAAAGAGGGCTCCATTTTACACCTACATATAAAATTTTATGTTTTTAGCTGAAGTAGTTTGCGAGAAAAATTGTTTTGATGCACGCATAGATGGACAGACGGACAGACAGTTCGCAATTTGAGTCGGGTTTTGTAAAATTATTTTACACAACCCTAAAAGGGGACTTACAAGATATCTAGGCGCAGAAGACAAAGGCTAGAAAAAATAAAAAGTTTTGCTCCCACATATTCTACAGTTAGCGACTAGGACGCCCCCTCCGTTTAATTTATTGGAGTTTGACCTATCACGATCAAACCTAACAAACGTATTATACGGCGAAATATCTGGTACAAAAAAACTATCTTTCAGAAATACAGGCCATATCATCTTTGGAAAAAGATAAGGATAAAACGAGATCATTCGGCATAGATCTTAAGCTCCGCTTATTTTGATAATGAATAGAGGATTTGCTGTTAAGAATGCTGTTGTAAATACTATTAGGAAGATCTGATGTTTTTCCTTGAAGCTATAAATGTTTTAACAATCAATCGGGTTTAACATGAAATCACAAGACAGTTTAAAGCAAGCTATTACTCTGTTGATCAAGCTATTACTCTGTTGATAACTAATTCTTTTTACAGTTGAGAAGAATTTATTACTTACGTAACCTAAGATGTTTGTTAGATGTAATAAGCGCAATACCAAAATTTGAAGCGACGATAACTGTTTTATTATACCCATAAAAACCAGCCTTCAGATTTTTCAAATGAAAGGTGTCCAATTGCGAAGGGGGGGGGGGCAACAATTTCTCATACATTTGCCCACCCCTTGCACTCCACGAAGCTGATAACACTTTGTACAGACCTGTTTTGGAAAGGACCAATCAAGATCTTTCATTTGACATTAGACACAATAGCCTTCGGTGAAAAATCTCTACCTAAACTCTTGACTGGATATGGATGTTTTTTGTCCTTTTTGGGCAAGACTGATAAATCATGGTCTCCCGACTACATGTTTAATACAGAAGAGATGGAAAATGCCTGCCACACATTTATGCTTGCAAAAGATAAGACAGGCAAAGTGGTGACCATTCCAGCGAGACAAATCGGAAAGATAATCACATCTATCGACAACTGGAACCGCGTGGCCCATTATACTCAGGCAGTCTTGATAATTAAAACAGGTAGACTGCAGCATCCGAGGGCATTGTTGCAAGTTTCTTTTTTTTGTAATGTTTTCCCTTCCCTGCCTTTCCACAAGAGTAGAGTAAAGTTTTTTAAAAGGGTTTGTTACTACAGGCAATTCTGGTAAATGCTAGAACTGAGCCCCTACGGAAAGGGAATGGATCTCTCTGTTAACCTTCTGTTCTTTCGAAGTTTGACCAGAATGACACGTAATTCCTTTGAAAGTAAAGAGCAAACAAGTTGAAGAAGTAGTAGACTGCTCCTATCAGAAGGGCTTTGTAATATCCTAGAGTTCGATACAAATGAATCGATGACTTAAATTATCCATCCAATACTTGGGTGAAAAACGTTCAAATTTATTCGTTATGTGCAGAGTTTCTTTCATAAGCACATAGCAGCCACTATTACATTTCAGCTTAAATAATTTTTTTTAATGCCCGGCAAGTTAAGCATATTCAAATTGAACACTATCCTTTAAATTTTCATAAAAATCTGAAGAATGCCTAAATCGATTCGAAATTATTATGCATCAACCATCAATACGTGCTGTTGTTGATGTCGTGATTCCGTCCCATTTAAATGGCTGTAACTCACTTGATTATGGTTTGGTTACTATCAAATTTTGGGAGCATACGGATCTTATATTAATCTAAATAATTGTAAAAATTTAACATGTTTAAAGGTAGCGTTTTAATTTTCTAGGAAAAAACGTAAAATCTACAAAATCGTACTATTAAGTTCAGTGAATTGTCATTTTTGAGATGTTTGCTACCCCTCCGCTTAGGAAGAACTATCATTCTGATTTTTTTCAAATTTTTTGGCTTAAAGGTAACCAATCGCAAGGGGAGACACCAATTTTTTGTCTATTTAGCCTCTTCCTGGACCCTCTGATGCACAAAATGATCCTTCAGATTCTAAAAGAGCTAACAAAAAAATTTTATTTGACAACCCCACTCGACTACCCATGATAAAAAAAATTTTTAACGGCCACTTCGTTATGACGGGACTCCACAATAAAAAAAATTTTAATTGTTTGATAATACCTGAACTTTTGAGAGATTATCACTTCTTAAAGTAAGTTTGAGCTTTGTAGCTGCTACAACTTGCTGTGGCGCTACAGACGGAAAGACAGGACGCGAAACTAGTAGATCTTTCTAAAATATATTTTGCTAAATCCTAAAAAGACCTCAAACTACACTTAACCCAGCTAGCCAATCAGATTCTAGTGACGTTTTTCATTCCACCCCACCTTAAGCATAAGCGGGCTGCAAAAAAACTGATGCAAGGAGAGGCAAACAGTAAACATGTTGGCAGGAAAGAAAAAGCAAAAATTAAAAGGAGACATGAGGCACTTGCGAACATGTTACTTGTAAAAACAACAGACGAACGGGTGTGCACATCCACAAAGTAATCAAGCTGAAATATACGCTTTTTCGCCAGTCATCTGGTGGCTACTCCTTTGTCCATATCCTACATATGAACCGATGAAGGAGATTGTGTAGATGTGTTCCTCCGGCTTGGAGCAGTTCTATGGTATTCTGTCAATTCCGTCAGCATTGTTCTTTTTGAGATAACGCTACTGTTGGTAGCGTTGCCAGATCAAATAAGAGAGCTTGAAAATTCAATAAAAAAAGGAGCGTGAAAGCTTGGAATCCTGAAAGGTTGTGTTTACGGCACGTTCTTATCCGTATAATGAACACATCTTCAAAAAACTAGTGGTTTTTTCATTTTTCATAAAATTTTGATTAATTTAGCTAAAATTTACGCTGGTAAATTCCATTTTCCATATGTGATGGGAGTTTGAAATAAGGCAAAGTCTTAGTATTGTGTAATAGATCTCGCGTAGTTGCAGCCATACTATTCCCGTGATGTAAGTGTGGATACGAGTATATAAGCAAAAAGAGAGCACAATGGAAAATATTGAGCTGATTGCTTTTGGAAGTAGTTATCACAACCTATATCACAAAATGAGTGCTAATTACGAACATAGCTGATAGCTAGTTTAAGAACCAGAACAAAATCTGTTTGACTGTTGGAAAAGCATATCTAGTTTTTCTTGTTATTTCATTATGCCTCGGTTAGATGAAGATTATAACGAATTATCTAATGAAACCTGCTGAAAACAGTAGATTTCTAACGGTAATCACATGAAAGATATCGCCATTTGTGATCATTGCTGAATCTTCAGTGAAATCTTAGGCGTTTGTCTTGGTTTCGTCATGTGTGCATCATGTCTAGAGTACATTTTTGTTGCCCAAGCTTACCACTACTCAAATCACTTTTCCTCGAAGTTGATTCTATTTTAGTGAAGCTGAAAAGACAATCAATTTGCGAAACTAAAACCAAAAAATTTTAATGAGTTGTTTATGTCTGACAGGGAATCCCTACTTCAATCTTACATATAACTCCAATTTGTTCATTTTGTTTAATCACCAATCACTCCAGAAAATTCAAGTATCGCAACAAAAAACTGCCATCCCTGGAAGAGTTCATTTTACCTTGCATCAGTTTGCCTTTGTCCTTTTGATATAATATTCAACACAAAACGACGACAAGACAGTCTTTACCATCCTTTTCACCTAAGAAACTCACCAATTGACCACCCAAAGGCGAAAAAGGAAAAATGCAAAACACGGCTCCTTCTTTCATTTCTTTTTGTATTCCACAGAAAAATAAAAAAAAAATCCATTTCATTTGGATACCCTTTACACTTAATCCTTTGCGGGCTGTGAATAATTCATGAAGTCAACTTAAACTTCCTTATTGAAAGGATGTTCTCTTGCAAAAGGTTCGGCACACATGAGACGTTGAGGAGTTGTTGAGAAGACTTCTTTACGATTCATTTGTTCTTTTTTGGGTGTTTTTCATTTGCATTTGAAAGATTACTTTGGAGACCTTAGATTTGAAGCTTTAAAAATTTGATGAGACTTATGTTTGTTTTAATGTTGCATGTGTAATTCATAAGGAACTGTGGCTTCAGACTGATTGAACTTTCAGTGAACTTAACAGGATTAACTGTGAGGATGTTCTACTTTTTTCAATTTAAATATTTACTTAACTCGATTCCTAATTAATTTAACTCGATTCCTAAATTATTCATATTTCCAATATATTTATTTGAATGGTTGAAAAATCAATTAAATTGCCTCGCGCTCATGACAACAAAAATTCCCTAGTTTATTTATATTAAATAATTAAAAGCAAGCTTTTGAAAATACTTCTCCACAACCAAGAATTAATTGCAAAGTTTAAGGATAATACACAATAGACTTACCAGGACTAACGGTCAAGGCCTCTGTAAATTGCTCTTTCCAGGAAGACGTTCCAATAAGCAAGGAAGCATTAGCTCTTTGTACCAATTTATCGACGGTGTTCTGGAACAAAATGAAAAGAAAAGTCAATTTCAATTCAGCAAGAAATGATTGTGATGTTTTGTCTATTAAAGTGTATGTAGTATTAATGTTGCTATAAATATGTAATTGCTTTGATTTCTTAAAAGTATAAATCAACGTAGAATAAATTTCATTTTAAGTTGTTTTCTGCTTTCTTGAGTTGATGAAGAAAATTAACGTCAAAAGAATTAAAAACTAGGCGCACACTTGAAATAACCATTTGAATCAGAAGACTAGTATTTGGCTTTTTTATACGTAGTATGAAAAATAAGCGTGAAATAGGTAATATGGGCAAGAAGGGTGAGGGGCAATGATTTAGCTCGATTATAAAAATACTTCAAAATTTTCTAGGGTTAGTCGGCGTAGTAAGCGCACACAAACGCATGCTGTTTATTTTTTGGATAGGCAAATTTTTAGGCGGAGCATGCAATCATTTCAGGTTGAGCATCAGACAAAGCTGGTTGAGTCTCAAGTGACGATGGTGCATGTAAGTTATCGAAACGTTCCCGCCAAGTCAGCAGAACACGTGCCAAGTAAAAATACAATAACTGATTCAAACCAATAAGCATCTGCATCAGCAAACATTGAATATAAACTTAAACTGATATTAAAATAAGTTTCACTTTAAATATAATTTTTCTTGAATGAAGCTCTCGGAGCATTTTTTTAGTAAACACCGGAAAGAGTAGTTTAACTGGTGCCCAACGTGGAGATACTGATCGTGATATCGTAAGTCCCGCTAAATTAAAAGACAGTAGGTGTTCGTGTGATCCCGCTAAATTCAAAGACAGTAGGTGGCCGCGTAGCCTAGTGGTTAGAGCACTAAGCCCGTAAACCGAAGGTCTCTGGTTCGAGTTTCGCTGGCGTCAACGAGATTTAGTTCGAGTGATTCTTCGGACAGATTATAAGCCTGTTCAGTTATGATACGTGCCGGTTTAAAATCAGAACGTATCGCAGCTGGGTGGACGGATACACGGACATAGCGTGATAATGATCATATCATCTTGTGATGTGCCGATACGTTCGATCATAACAATGAGATACTCTAACTATATCTAAGCGAAGGCCCGAAAAGGACAGTGGTGCTACAAGAAAGAAAGATACGTGTTCGCGTAAGGATATTGGTCGATTGATAAGCCTCAAATAGATCGTTTAACTACTTTCCTGAGACTAGAAAAGTGGGCCAGAAAATATATTTCGGTATTAGGGAACATAAAAAGTACCATAAAGATAAAGATAGCGCAAAATGTGCATGAGTATTATAAAATAGCTATAGTGGTGATTGTCAGAGGGAAGGAGGCCTTCGTGGTACCAGTGAGTTAGGCAAAAGGACGCTAAGGACTTAACAGCCACTCTCAGCATCAACCTACCAGCTAACCCAACATGACGATGAAAAACGATAGCTTTGTAACTGTAAAATTGTATGTTATGAATTAAATTTAAAAGATATTAAGTGAGCTAATTAAGTGAATTGAGTGATATTGAAAAGCGAAAAAAGAAATATATTGAAAAGTGACAAAAGAAATAAATATATTGAAAAGTGGAAAAAGAGATACATTCCTGAGCAAGCAATTTAAATTAAATCAATATGACTCTAAACAGAGGATACTCCGGTGGCGCCGCTTGGTTATGGTTAGTTCTCCAGAGAACGGATCGTAATTGCCACTCACTTACCTTGATAACCCCAAGAATCACTGAGTAAGTTTGCCATTCGACAGAGTCTTTGGTCTCGTAGATCTAAATAACAAAAAAACAAAAACAACTCACAAGAAGACGCGGAACACTCACGAAACGTCTAGATCCACCGATTTGAAATTCTTTCTCATAACCTCAAACTCCCTAAAAAAACCAAGAAATCGTAAACAAAAGAAACCTTCTTCGTAGGCCCAAAATTTACCCGGTCTTTCTTAGTTGGCCAGAACTTTAAACGTTAACGAAGTTAATTATATAATGCGAGCGAATCCTGCCGGTTAAATCAAATGAGTAACCACCCGACCTTTTTTTGCGGTTGGGAGGTGAATGTCACTAACGCATTGAGAGTGGGACTTACATGCCCATAAGCGGCTGAACTACCCACTAAAAACCTCCCCTGTCAACCCTAAATACTCGCTTGGGACCGTTTGACACATTCTTTCGGGCCACATATCGTCTTGTTACGCCGTAAGGTCCTTTTATCTTTTAGGACCGCCCAAACATAATGTGCCAACTGGTTTCATTTGTCAACTGATCCAAGCATCACCACGACTATACTATCTGGGGTGAGCACTCTCGTCTCCCTGTAGAGGTCCCGATGCAGCCTGTCCCAACGTCATCATCTCCAAACCCGACAATCGGGGGACCGTGACCTACCAATCTTGCGCAGGTAAGACTGAAATCACCCATTCCCGCTTAAAAGCTGGGTGAGATAGAAGTCAGTCTTACCATGTCTTCAATTTAGCCACGGTCTCACATCCAGGATGAGACGCGCGATCCACTCTCCCTTCGTGCATTTCACCCAAGACTTCTGTCAATAGATGAATGAGCACTGTCTCTCCTCGCGGGCAACCACCACCTTTGCGTCCTCACTTTGGCGGAAGTAAATACTGTGGCAATCTCTAGCAAGGAGGGCGAGAGGTGTCACACCTCCAAAAACTCTCATCGCCGATTCAGAGACTGTTGGATATGAAGATGCAACCCTCAAAGCTCCTCTTCTCTGTACCTTTGCCAAGCGTTTTCGGTAGACCTCCTTACTGAGAGCGTCGCCCCATATTTCTACTCTGTTCAGTAGCACCGAGCCTACAGAACTTTTTAGAAGACATCTTTTTGATGGGTTGGGTCCACCTACGTTAGCCATAAGTCAACTCAAAGCCGATACTGTCAAAGCAGCCTTCTTAGCTGCAACCCCAGGTGCTACACCACTGGTTTCGATTCGATCAAAATGTCTCCAATTCTGAACGTCTTTACTCCAGGGACTCTTTTTTTCGTCAAGATGACCACTTCGGCTTTCTCGAGTGCCAGACTGTACCTACGAGCAGTCATCCAGTATCTCACTAGGCACATTACATACCAAGCCTAAGTTGCGCTTGTTCAATGGTACATTCAGCGAGTAGAGCCGCGACATCATCCACATAGTCAATCTAGCGAGACACATCTGGCGTCTCCAATCTCAGTGAACCGTTGTAAGACCAGTTTCACAGGTCTGGACCCAGGATGGATCCCTGGGAAGTACCTAATGTAGCTACTATCCTTCCCTGGCCCTGCGAAGCGTCGCAAAACAGGCTTTGGTCCTTCAGATAGTCCCTCAAAAGCCCTATTAAATATTCTGGAACTTGAAAAGGGTTTCCAGCGTATTCAGAATATCCACCCATCTAGCGGAGTTGAGGGCACTCCTAACGTTGAGTGTCACCAAAGGGACAATCCGTCACTCGGTGCGGCCACATGTCTCTGCCTTTTGGACTACGCTCACCACCTCTGCAATTACATTAATGGTGAAGCGTCTTGCTTTGAAATAATGCCGCCGAAGAGATACGTTCCCAGTAGCACAAATCGCGTCATTGAATCTTCCCTTGATGAGTTTCTCTAGCACTTTCGATCCGGGATTTTCCTTCCCCTTGCTAATCAGTACGAGCCTCGCAATCTTCCATCGTACCGGGAAAACTGCGTACCGTAGGCAGGCGTTGAATGTGCTGAGCAGCCAATCAGGACAATGGCTATAGAGAAGTTGCAACACCTCAGCTGGAATATCATCTCGACCTAGAGTCTTTCTCACTTTCAATTTAAGGACTGTCTCTTCCAGGTCCGGCTATGTTGCAGTGGACACTCAATTGCTGTTTCATCGTGGACAGCGTAAACATGGACGGACTGTCTTGCCCAACTTGTCCGCATCATGTATGCAAGGCGTTTATAGGGCACCAAGTTTCTACATAACTAGCTTGTAGCCAAGGCTACACAGATCCTCATTCACATTGTCCACTAGATCTTGCCAGCAGCGAGCATTGCTGTTGTTAATCAATTTGCGAAGGCGTTTCCTGGCCGCCTCATATGCTGCTACCTAATTGCATCCCTTGTCACGGTTCTATTCCCGTTGAACCTCAAGCCGAGACTTCTGACACTCCCTTCTGTTTTCACCGATTTTAGTAGACCACCAGTATACTCGGGCTTGCCGTGCCGGGGTTTTAGATGGGGCATAGAACTGCTGCAAGCAGTCATGATGATGCTCATAGTTCAGTTCACCACATCTTGAGCTTCCAGTCATTCCGTTCCCTGCGAATCACCCTGCAGCGGAGCAACTGCTGTAGCGGAGCAACAGCTGTGAGCACCTCGACGAACCTCTCGACGCCCATCTTTCCGATGTTCGGCTCAATTGCAGATGGTCAAGAACACGGACGAAGGGAGACAGCATCACTGATCTCAAGCAGAATACACGGATGATCACTGGCTGAGTAGTCCCCTTCTGCCCTTCAATTGTGTATCCTCCGTACTAAGGACTACGAGGCGAATGTCATGTTCGGTATGGTACCTTTGCAGCCAACACCACGGAAATTCGGCGTGCTTCTGGTATTTGGTAGGAAAAGCATGATTCTGGCCGCCATTTCTATGATTGGTTTTCTCCGCAGATCTGTTGGAGGTATGGCCCATTCGATTGCTTTAGCGTTGAATTGCCCCCCAACGAATGAGTTGCCTTCTGTGTTCAAGACAGTGCCGTTCAAAGGATTAAGCTTGGCTTGGAAAGATAATATCGGTTCGTTCGGCATTCGGTATACACTAAAGAAGATGATCACCGAGTACCAAACCCGCACAAAACCATCCCCGTCTATGGCTCTACGAATGGAAATCACTGTTCCGAACCCAGTGGCAGTACCTGTTTCATCAGGATACTATGATGCAGAACTTTTTTCATGCTATTGCTCACTCAGCAGCAAGAAGTCGGCTTTCATGTCCCTCTCGCAAGCTGCTCTACTAGCTTTTGGACGGTTGAATAGCGGCGTACATTAGCTGTAGGATGCAGGTCATCAAATTTCTGATTTTGCCTTAGCTAGGGCATCTTGGAAAAGCCGACATTTCCTTGATCCTAAGACGTGCCTAGCACCCGATCAGCATCCTTGCAAAGAATACAATGCGCTGCTTTTATACACTCTTTTCTTTTATGTTCCTTTTCGTCGCATTTGTAACATAGGTAACTCCGATCGGGTCCATTGCATTCTTTAGCGGTGTGACCATAGCCAACACATTTGAAATATTGAAGAGGCGCTGCTCCTTGCCGTATCCGGCTGATAACCCACCCTATTCTTACTTTGCCCTTATTTAGAAATAGTTCGGCGTCCTTTTTCATCAAATCAATGATAGCCATGTGTTGCCCCAAAAGTTTTCTGGTGTCAACCTCGCTTTGATCCTGCCTTCGCTATGAGCCTCCCTTTTGATGACCGCTTCCAGTTCGAGCAGGTCCGTGACGTAGTCAATATCTCTTATTTTGCGCTTTTTTTTCTTTACTGCGACGCAGAATGCTTCTTTATTGTCGGCCTCTGCTCAGAATTTGACCAGTATGTAGCCCAACGATGTTGGTCATACTGCGTTAAATAGCAGTGTTTGCGTCTTTGGGACTTAAATTTCCCCTGATAGCCCGCAGTACTTTGTGGGGTTCGGCCGTCTTGAGGTTGCCTGCTATCGGGATCTTCGTCGGGGCTTCTTTCTCTCCGATTTTGCATTAGGTATTATTTTCTGTTGGGCGTCTATGCGAACTTTATTTTGTGGCACTTTTTGAAGGAGTTTTAGTGCGGGTTTCTTCGCTCCTTTTTCAGAATCGCCTGGAACCCTCAATCTGGCGTTCCACGCCCTTTGGGTGTCGCTAACTTTCTCCTTTTACCCCGAACTCCTTTGATATGGCTAGGCGCTATTATTGGTGTTTGATTGTATAACTATCTGCGCGTGCCCTTTAGGCTTAGCCCTAAGCGCTTTTTTGGCTTCTGCTCTTCTTCGGCCATCCAGTCCTCTTCGGTCTTTAACTAGTTTCTCCGGTATTGCCTTATGTAATCTAGGAGTACCTCTAGTTCAAGGGGCCCAATTTTTTACTCCTTTGCAGATTTTTGGCGAATCGCATGCAGATTATATTCTTTTTAGAACTTCTCCCACTTTTCGCATTAGTCTTTCTTCGTGATATCGCTGGACCGCAATTGTACATTGCGACCTCCTTTCTTGAGACAGGTTGTCGGCATCTGTTTCCGATTAAAGTACTCTAGCCACATTTTTGACGGTGGCGGTAAAATGACACAACGGCGTTTTATTTGTGTTGTCACTCTTTTCTTTTCCTGCCGTGATGGATTTGTGGACTTCAGGATGGTTCGTTTTTAAGATCCCTGCTTCGGTCGCTTCTGTAGCAATCGCAGCAGTAACCATCGAAATCTCGATGTTGTTTATATTTTCTCCACCACTCAAATATCAGGCGCGTCGTGTATAATTTCGCGCTCTACCTTTTAAGAACATTCTGGCGTTTGCATCATTTTTTTGACTTCACTCAAACGCCGCAGGACACCAGCTTAGACAAGGCTTTCTGTTAATGTCCATTTTTATTGCACTCACAGTCGTTTTTGCCATCGGTAGTACTCCCGCCGACGTGCTGCAAAACATCGTGGCTGCAGCCGCTGGTTACGTCGTAGCTTGTGTTATTTTTGTTTCTTTTTGAATTTTTTAAATCCATTGGTAGAGTTTCTACATGAAATTTCTCTAGTTTCTCGGAGCCGCTATCGCCGTTCATGTGTCTAGTCACATTTGTGGTCCCATGGTTGTCTTTGTAGACCAAGGAGGCCTTGCAAGGGTTGTCACAAGCCGTTATGTTAGCAAATGCTTGAAGCCAGACCAGGGGTTATCGGGAATCCGTCCCAACCAAACCGACACCATCAACCCACTGGTGCGAACTTCGAACTCACTCCGAGGCCTGGCAAGGTTTTACCGGGACGGAAACTGTTTGAGAGTTCAATTGGAGTCGTTCATGCACGAGTGTCACCTCGGCGCAACTGTGCAAAGCAACTAGGTCCAAACCATCATATTCGCCAGCCCAAAACAACAATTCTAGTTCGTTCTCCAAAGCGTAGTCCAGTCAGGGTGGTTACCTGTCATCCCGGGAGGTTCCTTGGGTTCGTGAGGGAGGCGCTCCTCAAAAAATGCTAGCCTCCAAGAGTACTCCTGTCGACCGGGATTCCTCTTGCGGGAGTTTCTTCAGGTACGTGGGGCGGCACTCAACAAAGAATGCTAGCTTCAACAAATATTCCTGTTGGCCGGCGTTCCCCCTGCACTTTGACTCCTTTGGGTCATCTTCAGTGTCTCAGCACACCAAATTTGACTCCAAGGGTTCGAAACGCGTCTGCTCATACGACAAAGCAAGGCCCAACGGCTTTCCAAGACAAAAGGAAATATTTAAATTTACCATAATTACGCAATCCTTCATAATCCTCCGCACAGCTCCAGAACATCGGAGCATATAGATATTCCCGGAGAGCTTCCATTACCCCACCTTTTATGGGTGAAGTTTATTCCACCGTCAAATCCCAAAAGAATAATAAGGCGCCAGACATCGATGAGATTCCAGTGGAGCTCATCAAATATGGTGGCAGCAGTGTTCAGAAAGCTATTGACAAAGTCGTCCAGCACAATTGGCAGCAAGAACATTTTATTCCCTATCCACCAAAATCATGACAAGCTACAGTGCAAAAACTAAAGAGGCATGTCACTGCTTTGTACGGCGTAAATGATATTTTCAAAGAAATCGGATCATACACCAACAGTATTATTGGGGAGTATCAAGGTGGCTTTAGAGCAGGTTGATCGACAATAGACCAATTGATCACTGCCAAGCAGGTACTTGAGAAATGCTGGCTGTTCAACATAGACGTACACCACACTTTTAGTTAGCATAAGACAATATTGATCGTAACGTGCTGTATCAAATAATGCTTTGCTTTGGTATTCCATCCAAATCAGTCCGTCTTACCAAAATGATAATAAGGTCGACGACCTTCCGAGTTCGCATCAATAAGAAACTTACTGATGCCTTTGGCACAAATATCGGACTATAACAGTGAGATGTTTTGGCCCCATCGCTATTCAATTTGACTCTGGGATATGTCATTAAAAAGCTACTGGTCGATAATACCGATACGTTATTAAATTAGTCGAGTCAAGTGGTAGCCTATGCGGATGACATTATTATTGTACTCGAGCCACACGGCAGCCGATACGGAATAACATTTTGCCACGGTCATTAAAAAGCGCCAAATAATTTCCCCTGAAACTCGAATGAAATCAATGAGAATAAAACGAAGCTCATCATGCAGTCGAGTAAAAATATTTCAAATGCCCAAAAAATCATACTTGCCGAATACAGAATGGAAAATGTAGACGAATTTGAATATTTAGGCACAAAAAAAGACGCTTATGAAAGAAACAAGATACGCCGAAGAGTACAACTTGCAAATAAAATTTTTTTTCAGTTTTCGTGATCTTGAAGACCAGCTGCATATACAGGAAAACAAAGCTCCAAGTATACACATTTGTGATAAGACCTGTGCTGTGCTATGGGTGTGAAACATGGACAGTAATCCAAGCACCCGCAAACATACTGATCGCCTTCGAAAGACAGGTCCTGAGACGAATAATTGAATCGAAAATAGACGGGGACCAGTGGTAAATTCAATACAGCCATGAGTTGTGTGAATTTTTTGATGAGCTGGAGGTCTCAATAATTGTAAGACCACGGAAATCGCAATGCACTGGCCATATGTGTTTAAAATCTTCGTTTTAAATGATCTTTTCTATTAAATTAAGTTGTGATTTTTCATTGCTTAAGCACACTTAGGTTCAATTGCCCCTGGGAACATTGACACATATAAATCTGTGTCAATGTTCAGCGCGATAATTGTCGGACCTCTACTTTTGTATCGAACCACGCCTCTCGAGTCAAAGATTAAATCATATTTGAAATTGAGATTCCACTAACTACCAGCAATAGATTCGAACTGTTCCGGATCATTTCAGTACGATATATGGATGGAAAGAACTATTGTACCCGAGGCACCCTTTATGGTGATAAATGAATATCGAGACAATTTTTACCTATTAACAGAGACAGATTTTCATTTCCGCAAAAAACTGACCAAATTGCACTCGCCATGCCAACAGTATCAACCCGTCATAAAATTCAATCCCACCAACAGCATATACGAACTAAATCTCTTCACTGAACGCCGAACCACACCTTCGTGCCCAAGGGAAATAATCACTGCCAGTAGAGCTTGGATCCAACTTCACACTCTTAATCGTTGGATCTTTGCGTTAAAAAAGGAAGAGGATTTTGACTTTCTATATAACGGACGAATCTTGCGAAAGGCTCCTGTTTACTTGTCATGAATGTAGGTTGCAGTATGAAAAGCGCTGGAATCACGTGACTACCCTCTACACGAGGAGTAACCACCGGGTTCCACGCCAAATCATTTTACCCCAAAGTCAACATTACTATTGAAGAAGCCGATCCAATCACCATGATGGCACTCAATCCAGTCCACGTTATGAAGCATTTCGAGGCATTAACAAATCTAAGCTCAGAGATACAAAACCTGAAGGCAAACATCGACTCAAATTTTACTTCGTCACATTATCTGTTTATGTTCATTTACCTCGTGGAACATTGACTCACGTGAGATAAACTGAGTCAATGGTCACCATGGTAGCAATATTATGTATGTAAGCAATTCTAGCATTTCTGAAATAATTAACGAAATGCCAAAATTGCAATATTGCTATTTTCGTACGAACATGTAAATAATTGTTCAGTATTTAAGAATAGATTGTTACCAACAATGAGCCATTCTATTTTTTGGAACGCAGTCAGTTCGGCTTTTGATTTTGCTTATTAATCTAATACTTAAGAATATTCGTCTGAGTTACCTGTGAATCTACGTTACCCAGGGTACCTGCATAACAGTTATTACCCGATATTAGAGAATCGTGATATCAGTAATATAGAGAAACGGGGTATGTCTAGAGGTGTTTAGCCATACTTCTAGTCCTGTGTTCTAATTTTGAAGGAAAATTATCTGATACCAGAGAAACCTTCTGAGATTTAGGATAGATTTACATCCAGGGATATTTAGATCTCGGTTTTTTTACTTTCATTGTAGTGGTCCATCCACGTTGAAGACTGAACAATATGAATCGTGTGGACGAACAACGCGGGGAAACCGAGGAAACGCTGGTCTGACTCAATCGACGAAGCCAGATTATCGCTGCTCGGATTTTGAAATTGGGGAACCCGGTCAATGGACCGAAACAGGTGGAGACACTTGCTGTAGAAAGCGAAGGCCCGAGAGGGGCTTTAGTGCTACGAGGAAGAAAAATAATCATGCAATCAAAAAATCTAAAGAACGATCAATAAATGTTAACCTATTCAGATAAGAATAATTCACCACAGATTAAGTTCAATTGATTCCTGCATAATTTGCACTCAAAGTCAATGTCCAATATTTTCAAAAATCTAAGTTTCTGTAGTTACAAATACAAATTTGCAGTTGTAGTTACAAATACAAATTTGCACATCTGCAAAAAATACATAACTTTATAAACAGAAAAGCAGGCCACCAATAAAACATTGTTAATCAAACAATCATTATTGCGTTTTGAATTTCATTCGCATGAAAAGGAAATTACAGGTACAGGACGTAAAATTGTCACGGTATGTCACTTTACCGAGTTATATTTTGATACTTATGATTTGAAATGTACATAACCAGGATTTTTTTTTGTAATTTTCCGATATTTGTCATGACTTTATCTGTCACTCATTACTAGATTGGCTAAGGTTTCTGAAATGCCCAGTATAAAGTCAAGATCAAAACCGCCTTATTCAGTTCTAATCGTTATATATCTTTAACGAATATAAATAAATTCCAAACAATAACAATACAAAAACTTAATGGCCCAAATTGCTCTTTAAATTTATGCGTTATCAATTAAACACATTTTATCAAAAAAACTATAGCAAATTCAAATTCATTAGACTATTACATATTTTATGATTTGATTGGAAAAAGGAGAAAAAACCAGCATACACTATTCAAAAATTATTTATAATTTTAACACAACAGTGAACTCTAATCCTACACCTAATATGTCTTAACTTAATTCTAATCAAATTTAATCAGAACCTTTCCGTCTATCTATCACAATACTCCTAACCTAAGCGTTTAACCTCATCCCTAAATCTAATATAACAAACATAGCATATACCTAACATATCCCCTATTTTTTAAATAAACAAACAACACACTACATAAATGTTGCAATAATGAGCTGAAACTCTAAAACTAAGTAACGAAAAACACATAAACTGAAAATAAACACGAATAATTTAGACATTGTCATTCAGCCACCAATACCTAGATCGCTCCGTCTAAGCTCGGCCAGCTTCAACGAATCTAGCAAATGAGTATTTCCATTGGAATTGTTGGTCCCGTGAACTTAAATTCGGAGGATATCTTATCTTCTTATCGGTAGGCCGTCTATATATGTGATATATGGTTGGGACATCATCAGAATCAAAAACATATTGATTCATGTCCAAATACACGAATGCTTCTAGAGGAACGGAGCCAGTAGCGAAGCAAGTCGCAATATACCCGTCTGTATGGTGGAACAGCTGTCAAGTCCAAGGGTTTTCACTCACAGGTATAGATCTTGCGATCTGATTCCGAAGAAGTTTCAATGTAAAGATCGTCACTTTAGCAGTTTGATAAATTCTTCTATTCTATATATAATTCTTTCAA
The DNA here is from genome assembly GCA_963969285.1 of Odontomyia ornata. Taxonomy (NCBI): domain Eukaryota; kingdom Metazoa; phylum Arthropoda; class Insecta; order Diptera; family Stratiomyidae; genus Odontomyia; species Odontomyia ornata. The sequence continues at coordinate 137,711,581 of OZ017739.1, forward strand.
TCCGTCTCAGGCTTTTTGTACAAGCCAGTACATGCACGAAGACATTTCCTTTCGAAAACTTTTAATTTTACCATGGTTCTTGCACTCTGGTGGTACCAGATTTGACATCCATATGTCCAAACTGGTCTAATCAGCGTCTTATAACAGATAATTTTGACCTTTTGATCAATGTATTTGGAATGAAAGAGTCTTCGTAGGGCCATGACTACTTTAAGTGCCTTACTGAGCATGATTTTGACATCTTTAGTACAGTACAGATACTGATCGAGATGAACACCGAGGTATCGAACACAGGATTTATGTGGAACCCGTTCTGAGCTGCCCTCACCAGCCATGATGTTGAAATCCTTCCAAATACGTTTCAGGGCTTGACTGACCCCCTGCAGTGTTGTCCGAAACAAGATTGTTTCGCAATTCTGCGCATTGATTTTCATTCGCCAATTGTCAGTGTACAGCTGCTCATCATTGAACATTTTTTGAAGATAACTCTGAACTATTGTAGCTTTTCAGTCTGCCGTATAGATGATCAGATCATCAGCAAACGCTATCAACGATCGCGCTGGCGAGACGTTAAAATCAAAGCCATTCAATAGCTTGCGAATAAAAATTGTCAGATTTCCATTAGTTACAACAATGATTTCGCATGTAACATATTGCACATCATGACGACAAGGTGTCTGTGGAATCTGTCCTGCAGAAGCTTAAAAATTATTCCATCTAACCACACCATATCGGAGGCTTTCTTCATATCAATGAGACACGCTCCAACACATTCTCTCTGTTATTTAGTTTCCAACAGATGTCTGAGGGTATTTTTGTTATCGCATGTACGGTATGGTCAAACGCCTGGAACGAAAAACAAATCGGCAATTCGGCATCAAATCTTTTTTCCCAATGTGGGCGTTTAATGCTCTGTTTTTTTTTGTGGTAGGGAGGTGAATGCTATTTATGCACAGAGTGTTGGACTCCCACGCGCGACTGGACTACCCACTAATCACCTCCCCTGTCAACCTGAGAACCCAGACTGGAACCGTTTGACACATTACTTCGGGCCAGGACTCATTTTGTTACGCCGTGGGGCGCCTTCAAGCTGGGGAGTCCCTTTCCTAGCGGGAGGGGAGAGGGGAAGAGGAAATGCATGAAGAGCGAACCCCCAGCCCCAGCGCCCCCGGTTGCTGTGAGTCCCTTTCATATTTTAGGACTGCCCGAGCATAATGTACCACCTGGTTCCATTTGTCAACCGATTCGAGTATCACTGCAACTATATTATCCGAGGTGAGCTCTCCCATCTCCCTGTAGAGTTCCCTTCGCAGCCTGGCCCATTTTGTACACGCAAAAAATTTGTGGCAGGCATTGTCCTCCTCTCCTGGGTTAGACCGGCAATCGGACGACCGTGACTTACCGATCTTGTGCAGGTAAGACTGAAAACACCCGTGCCCGCTCAAAATCTGGGTCAGAAAGAAGTCAGTCTCAGCATGCCTTCGATTTAGCCACGGTCTCACATCCGGGATGAGGCGCGCAGTCCACCCTCCCTTCGTGCAGTTCACCCAAGACTTCTGCCAATCGTTGAGCGAGCGTTGTCTCTCCTCGCGGACAACTATCTCCCTCCCATCCTCGTTTCGGCGCAGATAAATAGCGCAGCACTCTCTAGCAAGGAGGGTGACAGGTATCACGCCTGCAATCACTCTCACCGCCGAGTCGGAGACTGTTGGATACGAAGATGCTATTCTCAGTGCTCCTCTTCCCGTACCTGTGCCAAACGTTTTCGGTATACCTCCTTGCTGAGAGCGTCGCCCCATACCTCTGCTCCGTACAGTAGCACTGACCCTACAGCACTCATCAAGGGGCGGCTTCTTGATGGGCTGGGTCCCCCTACGTTGGCCATAAGTCGACTCAAGGCCGATATTCCCGTAGCAGCCTTTTCAGCCATTGCCCTGATTTGCTCAGAGAAACTCATCTTCGAGTCGATCAGTAGCCCCAGGTACTTCAGCGCTGGCTTCGATTCGATTTGAATATCTCCAATACTGATCATCCTTACTCTAGGGATTCGCTTTTTTGTCAAGATGACCACTTCGGTTTTATCCAGTGCTAAACTCAGCCCGCGAGCAGTCATTCAGTCCCTCACTCGGCGCATTAGTATACCTAGCCTAAGTTGTGCTTGTTCAACGGTGCGTCCAACGACCATAGCCGCAACATCATCCGTATAGCCGACCAAGCGCGACTCATCTGGAATCTCAAGTCTCAGTAGCCCGTGGTAAGACACGTTCCACAGGTCCGGACCAAGGATAGATCCCTGGGCAACACCCGATGTAATTTGCATCCTTCGTTGGCCCTGTGTCGTGTCGTAGAGCAGGCTTCGGTCCAAGTTTCCCCATGACCAGTTTGTAGTCAACGCCCCACGGATCCTTGTTCACAGTGTCCACTAGGGCTTGCCAGCAGCGAGCCTTGCTACTGTTGATCAGTTTGCGAAGGTATTTCCTGGCCGACTTATATGCTGCCACTTGCTTGCATGCCTCGTCACGGTTCCGCGCCCGTTGAGCCTCACGTCGAAGCTTTTGACACTCCCTTCGCTTTTCAGCGATTTCAGTTCGCCACCGGTACACTGGGGGTTTGCCGTGCCGGGGTCTTCGACGGGGCATAGAAGCGCAGCAAGCAGTCGTAATGATGCTCATAGTAGAGTTCACCACGTCTTGAGCAGCCCGTTCTTCCGTCCCCTCCGAAGCTTCCTGCAGCGGCTCACTTGCTGTGAGAACCTTGACAAACCTCTCGACGCCCATCCTTCCGATGTTCCATCCTTCCGATGTTCCATCCAGTTGTAGAAGGCCGAGAGCACGGACGTCGGGAGACAGCATCACTTATCTCAAGCAAAATGCACTGATGATCACTGGCTCTGTTAAGTATCACTTCAAACACCTTGCTGATAATAGGCAGCAAGCCGATTGGGCGATAGCTTTTAGTGCATGAGGATTCTTTTCCTTTCTTCAAGACTGGAAATACCTCAGCCTTTTTCAACTCATTTGGGAAATATGAATTGCTCAACATGTTGTTGAACAATATGCAATAATTCCTAATAGCAGCCTCAGGCAAATGTCGGAGAACTACATTTGAAATACCATCAGTACCACATGGTTTCTTGTTGTTTATCCTGCGAAATATGAAACACAAGTCTTCATAGCTGACAAAATAATCAATAAGATTCAAGCTCAGTATGAGGTCAGATGTTAATGTTACATTGAAAGAAGAATTGATGGGCCATTTAGGCTCGATATGAAGTCTGAAACTTTTGCTTCAACGATATTTCATTCCCTCTCTCATGGTTTGGTAGATGAACCAATTCGAAATAAGTTCCAATCAGGGCAAGTTTCTGCAATCCATCACATATAATCCTATTTCCATTTCTATCCGGAGTCGTACTATCAATTTCGATACCAGCCCTATCAAGAAGATTTATCTCATCACCATTGACTTCAAGATTCGATACCTTCACTTGAGACTTCTTACGGAATATGCTATTCACTTTCGCGAAAACCCCATCTGGGCCCTGTGGGCTAATACCCCTCAGTTTTTCCGCCCATTGATTGCTGACCTCACTCCTGAAGTATGAACGGATTAAGTTCCTGACATTCTTCAGGTGTAATTTCAACAAAGCCAACGGGGGATGGTTGTAGTCCAAAAATCGCTGATCAATATTGTTGACGCATGTGAGAAGGAGGCTTTTCAACTTTGCAATGGTTGGTGTTTCATATCTTTAATACTGTTTCGATGTTTAATCTTGGGAACTACTTTCTCAATCGTTTCCAACGTCAGCTGCTCTTATTTCGACAAATAGAGATCTATTTTATCGTTAGTTAGATTCCTGTCATTAGGAACCATTGAGCAAGAGTTGCCAACATCAGACGGGGGACATTGCTTCTGGTACTTCCGATTAAACTTTTTTTTGAAACTTTCCCAAGTCTGTTTTCTTTTTAAATTCAACCGATGATTTTCAACTGGAATGAGGAAGAAATCATCCCTTTGATGATTGATTTCCATTACGATTGCGTTACGGTCGCTATCATCAGGAAGCACCTGCAGTTTCCGTTGAGCCCTCTTAAAGCTGAATTCAAGTCTTGCATCAGCAATGCAGAGGTCCAAATATAAATTTGGCCTGGGGTGTGTTGGGAACTCCGACCCATATAGATTGCATCCGTATTCAATTTGGTTCTCTGTTATCCACGATTTCAAGAATACACCTTTTGGATTATTGGTGGCGTTCAGCCATGATGCATGCTTGGCATTCAGTTTACCAGCAAGAATATAATAACCATGCAGCCTGTTCAATTCAAGAAATTGAGCTCCTCCTTGAGCTTGAGAACATTTCGACCAGTTGCATAGGTAGAGACAACGAAGAGGTTATCCCCACCTGGCAGTGAGATTTTGATGACGGACACTTCAAGAGGTTCAAAGCTTTTGAATTTGACTTTTTCGATGCTTGGAAACAATAGGGTCTTCTCACCAATATCCCAGTGCCACCTCCTCAATCACCGTTTACACTATCGTTTCTTACAAATTCAAAATCTTTGAATGTGATAGAGTGCCATGAATTGACGTGGGTTTCAGTGAGATGCACGCTGACAGGCTTTTGCTTGACAATGAATTCAAGGAGATAATTACGTCGATGTATAGTAACAATGGAGTTGACGTTTATCGAGATCAGATGAATCCTATCCATGGGAATGTGACTGGATGACAAGGTATTTTGAGGCATTTGAAAGCCCTTAATGCTGAAAAACAAAATTGATTCTCGTATCTTGTTTATCGATTCTCTCCGATAAAGAGTTTAGTTGCTGGTAAATTTTGAGAAGCAGGTCATTATTGCCACTTACATTATCTACCGCATTTTCTGCTGATCCTCTAGCGCCGAGTGCACATGATAATCCGGGCTTGACAAAGTTCGGAGCTAAGACACTGCGATGTAGTTTCATCTTACTATCGGAAGCATCCTTGATATGATGCCGGGTGACCAAAAACACCGCAATGAGCACAGTATAATTTCGCTTTTGGCTCCGTCTAAGCTAATTTGCGCTCACCGAGAGTATGTACGTCCTTGCATTTGACGCATAGATAATGTATGGCGAAGTTGGCAGCCGAATGTCCAAATCTTTGACACCAATAACACTGATTCACTTCTTTTTTCTGGAGGTGTTCCCACCTCACCACTCAGAAGTTCAAGTATCTTATTTGTTGAAGAGCACATGGACTGCTCTTCTTTGAAATCTGCACTAAGAAAATGGTTAATTTTTTTTTCTACCGTCGATCTTCTTGTTGCGAAGGTTTTAACGGAAATAAATTTAATTTCAGGTGCTGCATCCTTGAGCACCCGTAGAAGATCGACAGTATCTTCTCCGCAGTCCAAGCCCTTCAACAAAAAAGGTCTGATTCTTCTCACTTTTCGGGGTATAGGTGAAGTGTGGAACCTCCCCAGAATTCAGTGCATTCAGTGATTTCGTTCTGATTGTTAATTTTACGGTATCAACTCTTTTAATCTCGAAATAAGTTGATACATTTTGGCTTCCAATAGCCGAACCATATACTTTCCGCTTTGACTGAACACGTTAATTTGCGGAACTTTCTCTGTATTTTTGGAAACTACTTGAGAAGGACCAGCGGAACTGCAAGCTGGTTTCTTCTTTTTTTTAAGTACTGAATAAAATTATCATTGCTTTCTTGATTAGCATTACCTTCAATACTTTCTTCAACGTCCATTTCTTGTTGGAGTCCGTCCAGCGTTGCATGATAGTTTTGACTGCCGTTAGCGCCTCTTGCACTTAGTATTTCTTCTAGTATGACTTGTTTGATAGTCTCAATTCCTGATTTTTAACTAGAAGTCGAATCACTGCCATCTACGGAGGTTCCTTGATTACTCGCATGTCTTCTTTTATTGACGATTGCCGCCAATTTTATATTGCTTCTCTCCTCGGGGTCCCCCGATAGAGGGAAGCCGTCGCGCCTCCATACCAGCAGTCCCGAGTTAGCTTTTGGATTATTTGCATTGTTGATTTATCGAAGTAAAATAATATGCGATATAATTCCGTGGGTCGATTCCTTTGACGATGAATGCTTTTTCCAATGAAAATCAAAATTTGCTTTTGACTGATTTATAAAAAATTAATTTAATTTTTTGAAAACTGACTGTGAAAAATTAATGTTTAAAATTAATGGCAGGAGCGATTGAAAACACGTCTACACGCAACGATGCTAGACGTAGAATCAGATGCCCTGTGTATGTATGTATAGGACTACAAATTTAGCACTAGACGCCCTTTCGGGCCTTTGCTAAGAGATAACTAGAGTATCTCATTATCTTGATCACATGTGTCGGCACACGAGTAGGTAATATGGTCAGTCATTTTAGTTATTCTTAATAACATGTAACTTAGTTAGTTTGAATTGCTCTTCTATAGTGACTTTAAATTCTAAATTGGATTTAGCTTGTGGAATGGTTAACATATGTTACTCGTAAGATGCAATCCATGCCTTCTCTTGGGTCAGAGTATCGCCTAGGAAGCAGAGTCATTAGCACTTCGCCAAAGTTGACCATTATATTTTAATATGTACAATGGAGATGATTGCTGTGCTCCGCGGAAATTTTATTCAAAGCCAATGTTCAATCATTAAAGTCCTCGATACTTTGATGTTCCAACATAGAAATTTAAATACTTTTCCATGCAAACTAGATTGTTTATTTAATTTTAACAAAACACCATTGTATGCACACATATTGAAAAATTTATTAGTACAAACCTAAAACCACAAAAAAGGACTCGATCAATTTATAATCCGTTCCAATTTTCTAAAATTTGTTTTTCTATTAAACTCTTTGCAAATCCTTCTGGTCTATCAATCGCATAGAGTGGCTGCCTGATGCAGCTTTTCACTATCCGAAACCATATAAGTGTATTTAAAATGGATTAAACCCCAAAGGGAGATACATGACACTACAATATAACAAACCACCAATTTGTTTTACTCTTCCCAGAGGGATGAAATTAATGTTAGCTTTGTTCTGCCGATGTCGAATTTAATTACCCGTCAGATTTGTTTTCATGTCGGTTATGAAAGGCCAGACTTTGTAGATAATATTGAGAGCATGTTTCTGATTTATAAATATATTTTGTTTAGTCTATGTGACACATGAACACAGCTAGTATGGTTTGAACAATCTTTTGGGGTTTTCTCACTTTTTGTAGCCCTAATATATATATACTAGATATAATTCGTGGGATTTTAGGGTGTTTATAATCAATTCTTTTACGGTTATCAACTTGTACGCAGTCTTCCGTGTAGTGATAAAAAATTTCGCGACTCTCGATCCTGTATAGAACAAGGTTTTAATCATGACAAAATTTCTGAAGCCTGCAATATTACGTTATTAAACCATTTATACGATTATTTCGATATCCTTTAATTTGGTAGCAAATTAGGTTTCGGCAGAAGCACTCTCCAGGCAACTAATCTTGTTCTTGATGCCTTTCTACCTAATACTCTTATACAAAATTCACTTAATATCTCTTATCCGAAAGTTATCTTCCCAGGCATATGAACCTTACCCTTGACATTGAACGAACTTCATGTAAGATAATAATGATGGTAATCTGATGATGTGAAAATTTCAACACGCCATTTTCCAGACTAGCTAATTTACGCCGTTCTGAAGAGTGCGTGCGTATGAGCGAGCCGTACTTTGCATACCAAACGGATTGTGAAAGTCATTAACAAGCTTAATCCAACAATTTTCATGTAATTGAATTCAGGTCACATATTCACATGTTAATTTTGATTTAAAGAGATCAATGACGCTCTCTTTTTGTTATTCCTTCCTTGATAAATATGTTCTACAGTTTGTTTTTTCCTGTTGCGAAGAATTATTTGCATATCAATCGTAAGAAAACAAAGCAATCATTTGTCTTAAGCTGTTCCTTAAGAATTTTTCGAATACTTTCAGTTCATTATTTCTCGTTAAGTATAATGTTAGCGGAAATATGTAAGATAAATTCTTGTCACGCCCTGACACCTCACCCTCCATCCAAGGGTCTCTATTCCTAGGATACAAAATCTGATACAATGAAAGGACGAAACGGATAAGCTATTTCCCAAATGGATTTCTTCAATTTAACCACGAGAGAAACACCCCCCCAAGCAGGTCCCATCATCTCCCAACGAAGTTCTTGTCTTGTTCACTGACACAGCCTTGCTTGGAGCTAATTTTTCTTTAAGTTCTCAGGACACCCATGAACGGTGGATGCGGAAACCTTGTATGTACCAGAATTTTCTTATGTACAGTATTTTGCCTTTTTTCCTTGTTCTTGATTTCTAGCTCTTGTTTTCCTTCTTTTCTAGTCATTTGAAAAATACATTGCTGCGGTAAGTGTGCACTATTTTCAAATAGCTGTTGAGTGTATTTGAAAGCCTTTCTTTTTCGAATTGCTCTTTCCCATAGCAGAAAAATGCTTTTGTGCGAATGTCGTGTTCTATAAATTGGCTGTGGCATTTTGCAAAGATAGTCAAGGAAAATTAATAGTGTTTAAGCCTTTGCTGTGTATTATTTTCCTTTGTTTTTAGCCATCAATTTTTTTTGCTCACTCCTTTTCAAAGTCCTTTCGCTCGTGGTGTTCATGTACATGATTAATGTTATGAAGATTTTCTTTCTTCGGGTAATGTCGGGCAATTTGCTTGCATTAAGACGGAAATTCTTGGAAACGTGAATCTCTTGTTTATAATGGGGTTGAAGTAATTTATCGAGTTCAGTTGGGGTGAGTGCAATAGCGGATAAATAGCGCGAGTTTGCTAATACGGATAAAGGTTTCTACATGTCCGTGTTTAGTAGAAAGGTAATTTGTGTAATTATTAGGGCAGAAGAAACCAAGAATGGTGAAGTTTTTTAGCATTGTAGTTTTGAAAAAAATTAGGAGTATCTTGAATTTTTTGAATTCATTAAATGAATTTTTAACCGACTTCCAAAAGAAAGAAGGTTATCGATTCATCGCGTATATTTTTTTTTGCTTTTTTTTTTGTATGTTCACGCATAACTTTTAAACGGAGAAGGATAGAAGAGTCCTGTTTTTGGTAAATGATGCGTCTTTCTTCCAGTTGAGTCCCCTTTAATGGATAAGAAATTCAAATAACGGTGAAGGACTTTAATCGTTAAAACTAAAAAATTTCCGATTTTCACCCGGATTTTCCAGCATGACTGATCGACGGGTGTAAGGATTTTGATTGTAGATGTTTCAAATGAAGGACAACATATTGATCTAAAATGTATCGGAGCAGAATTGTAGTCCTTCCAAGGACTCTGTAGATATTAACAGTTCAATATGATACATTGATGTAGAGAAATTGAGTTTAAATAATCTTTTGCACGAAAAGTGTCAATTAGTTAGCACTCCTCAAGGATTTAATGGAGATACCGAGTCCTCTAGTGACGGATGATAAAAATGATTAGTATCCTTAATTTTCTGCATAAACGGTTTATTCTAGTCAATAGTTTCTACCGGAAATAACCAATAAATTACTTCTAAATGTGGCATAAATACAATTCAACAATAGTTAGAGGGAACATTTCAGGATGCTTTTATCTTCCAAATTCATTCTTAGCTTACCGATGAGCTTAGTAAAGGATCCTTCTTACATCCTTAGATGTAAACGTTTCACATAGGATTTATAAAATTCCCCGAAGAAATAATAAGGAATTATAGAGTTGACTCGTTACTTTCCAGTTAATATTATACATTATAACATATGCCCAGAAATCTAAAATTCGTAATTTCCATACTAAAGACCGGCGAGAACCGCAACCTAAAACGAGATACTTTTCCTTCTATAACTGATCATAACTTTACCGATGAAGATGAAAATGCATAGCCGAGTTTTCATTGAACTGTAGAGTATAATTATGTAGAAACTTTCATGAAAATTAGGTGCTATAGTTATCTGACAACGAAGGCGATGGGTACCGAATAAACGTGAAAGAGTGATACGACTAAGAAGGATCTTTTTAAGTAAATTTCTTGAAATTGATTGCAAAGTGAACTTTATGTTTACATATATAATAACTTTTGTCTATACACACATACATACACATACATACATACACACACACACACACACACACACACACACACACACACACACCCACACACACACACACACACACACACACACACCCACACACACCCACACACACACACACACACACACACACACACACACACACACACACACACACACACACACACACACACATATATATATATATATATATATGTGTATATATATATATGTATGAACATATATTGTATGTATGTATGTAATATGTATGAATAGATGCATATATATATATATATATATATATATATATATATATATATATATATATATATATATATATAGCTTTGCCTCGATTTTCGCCAAATTTTCAGAAATATTCCTGTTCTGACCATAGTTTGGCCCCGTATTGTACCAAAACTGGTACAAGAATTTATTCAATTGCGTGATAAAGCTCACAATAAAAAATCCAAAGTGGAACAATTTGAAACAAAATGGCGGCCGCTCAAAGGTTGAAAAAAGTTGAACGATAAAAAAGCAATTCAGGGTCAGTTCAGAATATAAAAATGGCGGCTAGGCAAAGTTCGAAATTCGAAAATTTCTCAAAGCTACATACCTTATTGGATTTTTATGAAATCTAAAATCAAGGTAGAGGTTGATGAGATCATGTATTAAATGTACCAGAATTAAATTCGATTACTATGAGCGCTGCAGATTTTAGCCGTAGTGGTTTTCGCATTGCAGTGAAAAATTATATTTTAACATACGAGTACATGATACAATGTATTCGAGAAACTCAGTTTTGAAATGTTTGAAATGAAAAAATTTGCCACTAACAAGGGTGAAATAAAAAACTTTTAGAAAAAAAAGAAAACCGACTTCGGAATGCCCTAAAAAGGATGAAGTAAATTTCATGGAAGCGGTGCCAAATCAATTTCCCTATTTCAACATAGGTACTTCCAACATCTGCCCCATCACAAAAGAATGGAGGAAAACATGATATGGCACCGCTTCCATAAAATTTATTTCATCCTCTTTGGGGCATTCCCAAGTCGGTTTTCTTTTTTTTTTCTAAAAGTTTTTTATTCTATGTGTCATTACAAGGTTTACTTGAACTAAAAAGGTACAGTCAATACGACTTGTGCAGTGAGAGTAGCTGCGCTATGTACCGAATCTTTCTATTGGAGGAGTTTGGAAAATGCTACTCTATAATTGATTGTAAGCATTAGCTTAATATCCAACCAGCACGTGCAGATTGCTTCACATTCACTTCCCTATGAGCATTTCAACCCTCTATTGGAGGAATTTGATCTATATCAGAGTATTCTATTGATGCATTCCAGTGCAATAAAACTGTCCGAAAAATTCTTTTATCTAGAAATAGATGCTTGATAGGAAATCAATCATAAATTAAAAAGAGGCATGTAATTTGCCTTTCGCCTGAGTACCTTGCTCATCCAAAGGTGGTTCTACCTAAGAAGTTTCCGGGGCCTCAAAACTCGGGATTTCGGCCGTTTTCCAGCCCAAAAACCTGGAACCTACGGGATTGAACAAGTATGAGAAAATTGTATTGCTTAACCATTTCATTATCACGGATTGGGACCAAAATCGCTACCACAACCCACACACTTTACTATTGAATTAAATTCCAATTCTCATTTATCTTTGGAGTGTGTATCATTCATGTTCTTTTAAGGGCTTTGTAAAATAATTTTACAAAACCCTACTAGTTTCACGACCCGTCTGTCCGTCCGTCCGTCCGTGTGTCACAGCAGTTTTTCTCGGAAACTACGTAAGCTAGAAACATCAAATTTTGTATGTAGTTGTAAAGTGGTGATCTCTTCAAAGTTCATCTACAAAAAAATTTTATAAGGTATTAAGGGGGATCTCCCCATATAGGGGAGTGACCCCCCAAAAAAAACTTTCATTGAAGGTAGCCGATATGGGCATTAAATGAAAGGTCTTGATGAGAACTTTTCAAAACAGGTCTTAGTTTGGCAAAATTTGCTTCGAGGGGCGCACAGGGAGGGGAAATACACGAAAAATTTGTGTCCCCCCTCGCGATTGGACACCTGTGATCGAAAAATCTGAAAAAAATCAGGATCGAAGGCCTTGGTGAGTACAACAACAACAAATACGTGAAAAGTCGCAATTCACTCAACTTTGTTAGTAATAGTATGATTTATCGATTTTATGTTTTCTTGAATAAAATCTTAACGGTATCCTTAAATTCAATGAAACGTAGATGTCTATTTATAAGGTTAATCTATCCTGAAAGTTTCATAAAGATTGAATCATATTTAGCGAAGTTATAGCGGTTTGAAATTTCCTGTATTACTATGGAGCAATATGCGCTGCATTTATTACTATGGCAACATATGGCTATGGAACAACAAGCGCTTTTTACCGACTCAGACACTACAGTTTTGCTAGGATTCGCATGGAAATTTCAGGAATGATAGGTGTCAGGTATATCTTTGAGAATCGGTTCAGCTAGTGGTATCAGTAATCGTAGTACAAAATAGTGGCTGTTTTAAATGCGAAGATTGAATAATTTAGAGTTATTTTTTCCCAACTTCAACGTTTAAGGTGCATGCTTTGAACACTTGATTCAATTGAATGAATGACTGAAGGTAAGTACCTACAATTAACGCTCATAAGTGAAACAAGTCAAGGAGGTGGGAGAGAGCTCCTAGCAATAGGGTTTGTAACCATTCTAGGATTCGAAAAAATTGGCCATGAATCGATGATTTCAGTACAGGAGAGTGGCCCCTGAACAAAAATTCACCAAACGTAGCTGATATGAGTATGATATAAAAGTTTTCATGGGAGCTTTTCAAAACAGTTGTTAAACTGTCAGTTTTTGCTTCAGTGGGGGCACAGGGGGGAAATACATGAAAAATGTGTTTCCTCCGTCGCGGATGGACATCTGAAATAATTATCAAGGGAGATGTTTATGAGTATAACCATACCAAAAACCTCAGAAGTCGAAATTCGTTCAACTTTGTTAAAAATAGTATGATCGTCTTTGATATGTTACTTGATTTGACTCGATCTGGTGACTACATTTTGTAAATTGAATACAAAACCCTTCTGACATGAGCGTAGGTCTGTTTACCTAACTTTTTTTTTTTCTTTATTTTTTTTACACACACAGTCTTGTGGAAGCCGACATTCGAAAGTCGAAGTTGTCAATTAGTGAGTGAGCGAATATAAGCAGTTGTATTATAGTCAGTTAGTGAATGAAAAGTGAAAGTGCGAGCAGGAGGGAAGATTCTCAACCATCAGAAAAAGAACAAGCTGGCAAATAGGTACGGATTCTTCTTGGTGAGTGATATTTGCTTTCTTTGTTTACGAGGGCGTGTTGTTTTGATTATTGTTGTTGATTCGTATAGAAATCGTGAAAATAGTTGGATAAATTTCTTAGTGTGTGAGTTTTGTTTGGGCGGGTTGTGGATATGACAGACATATCCACAATGGACAAAGATCAGCAGATCGCTCTGCTGATTGGGCAATCGCAAACTTCGCAAGCTGTGCAGGCACAGCTTAACGAAGTCATAGAGCAGTTGAGGCAGGCTCAACAGCAATTGATTGAGGTTAACTCGGAGTTGGCAGAACAACGCCGAGTTAACAAATAGCTCATGGAGCAATTGAGTGATTTGGCGCTGGCTAAATCAAAAAAGAAAACCAAAAACAAAAAGAGAAAAGTGGAGTCTTCATCTTCCTCATCAGAGGGCCCACCACCCTCTCCTCTTTCTTCAGAAGAAGAAGCGATGGAAGAGGAAGCAATCCAAGAAGAAGAAGAAAATGAGTTGAAGCAGGAAGACTCTGCTGAGGAGGATGAGGAATTTCCTGCTCTGCCACCGCCGGGTCCCTCAATGGCTCTACCAGAGCTGGCCATCCCAGAAAAAAGAAGACAACTTCCACAGCGCCCACCACATCCAAATCCCCAGACGACGACAAGAAACGGACAATGGTACCTGTCATCCTCCAAGAGCCTGAAAAGTGGACCCAGGTCCTTAAGGACATGAAAGACCTCGGAGTAAAACACGAATCCGCCAAAAGGGTCTACTAGGGGATCCAGATAATTCCAGAGACACTACAAGACCACAGGAAACTTACAAGATACTTGACAGAAATGACGATACAATACCATACGTATATCCTTCCTGAAGAAAGGAATCTAAATGTGGTAATCAGGAGTCTGTATGGACTGTCGATTGACGACATTAAAGAAGATCTGGAGAACCAAGGATTTCACCCCATTGAAATCCACTATATAAAGTTACGAGATGGGCCATGCAGGTTGGTGAAGGCCCTCGTTCCCAAAAGCGAGACTGACATATACAATATAATATGCGCATATATCATATGCACTGTTGAAGCGCAACGCCCCCCCACAGGACAAGTTAAGTGCCACAACTGTCAGCAGTTTGGACACTCCTCCAGGCCCGCTCAGGCTCGTTGTATTAAATGCGATGGGCTCCACCATTTTTCCAAATGCGTTAAAAAAGCAGAGGAAAAGCCAAAATGTGTGAACTGTGGTGGAGAACATCCAGCCATCTATGGTGGATGTCCTCGGAACCCAGTGAATGTCAGGAAATCGTTCGCACAAGTTGCAGCTGCGAATAGCAATAAAACCACCACAACATCTTAACAACAACAAAACAAAAACACACAAAAACAAAAACAAGCAAACACTCCACTAAACACAAATAACAACATGGACACACTCTTTGCCACCATGATGCAAGACATGTTTGCATCACAAAACAGTTTCAACAGCACACTGACAAAGAAACAATAATGAGCTTTATGGATCATTTAACCATTCTCACATGGAATGCAAATTCCCTGCTTCACAAGACTGGTGAGTTGACTCAACTTATATTTGATTATAGGTTTGACATCATTTTCATCCAGGAAACCTTTCTGAAGCCTGGAAACCGCCTACGCTTCCCTAACTATTTTCTGTACAGAAATGACAGAACAACAGGCAGAGGAGGCGGAACGGCCATTCTTGTGAGAAGGAATGTGAACCATAATCTTGTATTGACACCTACGTTACAAACACTAGAAGTTACTGCAATTCAAGTGCGGACGGATTCTTTTGAATTCATGGTAGTCTCGGTATACAGCCGCCCGAAGGCAGCTACGCTCATTGAAGATATTAAAAAACTTCTGGACTTTCATGGTCCCATACTCCTTGCCGGAGACTTCAATGCCTATCACCGAAGCTGGGGAGCTGTGAGAAGCAATCGTGCTGGGACTGAGTTAAACCGATTCATCACAGATAATCCACTAAACCTGCATATCCCCAACGA
This sequence comes from Odontomyia ornata, assembly GCA_963969285.1. Classification (NCBI taxonomy): domain Eukaryota; kingdom Metazoa; phylum Arthropoda; class Insecta; order Diptera; family Stratiomyidae; genus Odontomyia; species Odontomyia ornata. Next base: position 137,726,988 of record OZ017739.1, read on the forward strand.
ACCAACACATTACGGCTACCGAAATAGTTATCCTCTCGATATTGGTATATCACGTACCTTCGAACATGAAGTACGCACCGAAGTCCTCGACGAACATTCATCCGATCACAAACCGGTGCTCTTCTTAATAGGAGGGATATACATAGACGAACCCCTACAAGTTAAGAAGAAAATTGATTGGAAAGCTTTTCAAGTCGCACTGGCTAAAGAAACCATTATTCAAACACCTGAAACAGCCAGCAACATAGAGAAAATGATAGAAGAAATCACAGACAAAATAATACAGGCAAAAGAGGACAACGCAGTCACAACTCTGACAAGGGTGACAAACCCCTATGAACTCCCTAACGACATCAAAAATTTAATAAGGAGGAGGAATCGAGTTCGGAGAAGGGCTAGGAACACAGGTGATCCTAGATTACGCAAGGTAGCAAATCAAATTACGAACAAAATTCGTGACCGGATATCAAAATTCCGCAATGAACAATGAGAGAGCTCCTTGCAAAGTCTGGAGCCTGGGAGCGATGCTTTCTGGACGGTTTCCAAATACTTTCGTATAAAAAACAAACTTATAATACCACCAATTCACGGCCCTTACGGTATCAAATTCGACAGTTCTGGTAAGGCGGAGGCCTTCGCAGATACTCTAGAACAAAAGTTCTGTGAAAATTCATCCGATGAGGAGGACCTTGACGAACATGAAGACCACGTCAATCGGTTGACCAACAGGCGCATGAGGTCAGACATTACAGACTCCGATCTAATACAAAGCACCTGTCTTCATGAGGTTAAAGACATCATACAAGTACTGAACAGACGGAAGCACCGGAATTTGATTTAATATCAAACAGCATGTTAAAATGGCTCCCGGATAATATTCTCGATGCAATAGCAGCGATAATTAACGAAATTTTCCGCTTGCGAAAATACCCCAAAATATGGAAATCGGTAATAGTTATTGTTCTTCCAAAACCTGGTAAAAACATCATGTTCCCACAAAACTGGCGACCTATTAGCCTATTATCCTCTCTGTCGAAAATAGTAGAGCGGGTGCTACTAAATCGACTAACTGAGGTTGTTACCGAAACAAAAATACTTCCAGAAGAACAATCTGGCTTCAAGCCATTACACTCTACGAACTCCAGCTAACTAGAGTGGTCCAACACATTAGAATAGGGCTGAACCGCAGGAAATCAACGGGTTTGGTTATGTTTGACATAGCCAAAGCCTTCGATAAAGTCTGGCATGCAGGACTTATTTACAAAATGCATGAATCCCAAATGCCACTGCAGCTCATCCAAATCATTGGCTCCTTTCTAAAAGGCAGATCATTTCGTTTCAAAATTGACAACCACCTCTCAACCATGCGGCCAATTCAAGCTGGAGTCCCACAAGGATCACCCATCTCCCCCATACTATACAACATCTGCAGACCTACCTCGGCTGCCTTTGAATGCCCACAAGTCCCTATATGCCGACGATACCTGTGTTTTATACTCATCCAGACAAGCAAGAGTCATCACCACCTAACTGCAACTCTCCATAGACATACTTTTGAAGTATTTTCGAAAGTGGGAGATCAAGTTAAACGCAGACAAGATCCAGGCATTATTTATAACCAGAAAAAGACAAAAACAACCGAAAACTTTGTCAGTAGAAAACGAAAATATTGCCTGGTCAAGAACAGCCAAATACTTAGGACTGACATTCGACAACAAACTCTCCTGGACCGACCACATACGCAATAAACGAGGACATTGCTACAATGTACTATCCCAACTCTTTCCACTCCTTAAGGCCAAAAAACTCAACATCAAGAACCGTCTGCTGATCTACAAACAAATAATACGACCGACGCTACTATATGGTAGTACAGCCTTCTACCAGACGACAGAGACCAACAAAAAGGCACTACAATCCATCCAAAACAAAAGCATTCGGCAAATCTCCGGGATCCCATGGTATGTTAGAAATACCTTAAAATAGAACCTGTCGACATATTCGTACGTGACAAAGCACTCAAACTGCTCGACAAAGTAGACAACCATCCTAACACTACCCTGGGAACACTAAGACGCAAAGCACTACCAAAAGAAACTTATCCAACTATCCGCGCTAACTTTAAGAAAATATAATTGACAATAATCAGAATAGCACAATCTTGTTAATAATGGTGGGCAAATAATTGCTCACAGATAGAAGGGAGCTAGGGTGCTAAATCGCACCAGCTCCAAGGAAAATGAATCCAAGGAAGGATTCATGTTCTAAGTAAGAGAAATAAGCTGTTTTTAAAACGGGTATATATAAGTGACACTGGGCCGTAAATAGATGATTTTTTTATTTCGTTGAATCCAGTAACCATTTATTTTTATTTAAAAAAACAACCATACTAAGGGTGAATACGGTTGCAACGATCAGTTACAATTTACCCTGTCATACTGAAAATTCGCTCCGAATCAACAGCCGTAGCTGTTATTGATAACAACTTAACATCACATTCAGGGAGTGGTTTTAAATCCTCCGTTGGAAGCTGGAATTCATAAGAGAAATAATATCTTATTGTGAACCTAAAGGGGATTACATACTTTCCAAAATTGCAATGGATCTGTGTCTTTGAGCGCAAGCATTCTCTCAAGATACTGTGGTTTGATTATGATCATATCTGCAATGCTGTTTTTTGTTTTGTTTGCCATTGTCTGTTCAAGGAAACTCAACAGTGGATCCTTCAGTATAAAAATTTTAGAGGTCTCGGTTTCATTATTTGAAGTAGGAATGTCTGTGTTTTTCAATTTCATTAGCATTTCCTTTTCCAAGCGTTTTGACGCCTCATCTGCGCTACATTCTAAACCCTTCTTTGTTAAAGCGAGGACCTAATGTCGTTGCGATTCTTGGAATTGATCGACATTCATACGTAAACAGCCGACTTTTTATTCTTTGTTTAAGCTTGCCACAAATGAGTTTTCCTTCAGTTGTTTCCAAATATTTTCCAAGTTCGCTAGCTTGTCGTAGAGCTCACAAGTTATATGAATCATAAAGGAAATTGTAACGTCATTTACCCCAGATAGTTGTTCAGAATTTTTTTCAAAATATGAAAGTAGTTTTTCTAGATCTTTCAAGACAATGATTTCGTCTGCAGTGAGTGGTGTGGGAGATCTTGGTGTTGTAAACAATGTCTTGAATATAGCATCATAAGTTTCCAGTATCCCCTTTTGATCATCAAGTAGGTGCTATTTAATTGGATATATGCCTCCTGTATGAGAGTTAAAGCTTGTCCTGTACTTTGCATTTACTAATTTTTAAATTTTTCAATCGGAACAGTGCTGTTTTAAAAAAACACAATTTCATCACATGTTTGAGTTCATCGCACGTCAATGCATCTTGAGCGACTAAATATAATGCGTTCGCACATGGCAAGTTACGTATTTTTTAGATTCCACAGGCTTTAATCATTGATAACCCATTGTCGGTTGCAATACATGTAACTTTATTAACAATTTTCCATTCTAAAAATACTTTCTGCAAACTATCGGCAATATTGTCAACTCAATGATCTGTAGGGTCCACAAGTTTTTTGTCGACAATACAGCACCTTTAATTTGAAAATACATGATGCAATGATAAGTCACCGATAAATATGACTCATTAGAGTATGAAGTCCATAAATGACATGTGTTCACAACATAACTAGCCGGAGTACTGTATGCTTATAGAATTTTCGATGCTATGCTTTCTTGGTAGCACATATCTAGGGTGTATGATGGAGATGAAATTGCGAAATCCTTGATTTTCTACAATAAAAAATGGTTGAAAATCTAAAGCGATCATCCAAGCCAAGGCATTGTCAATTTGTTTCTTTTTTGTTTAATTAGCTTCGCAGGATTCAGTTTTGCTGAAATATGTGCTAGTCAATCGCAAAATTCTTGGGCTTCTTGAGTCTTCATCACAGCTGGAATTCAAATTTATCACATTTCTTGGAACAGAGTCAGTTTCAATATTAATTTTTTTAAAAATAATCGTTATAACACCTCTTCAAATGATCTTTCAAGTTCGATGTGTTTCCACTTGTTTTATACTCCTTCCCACAGGTAAAACATTTGGCAAGGATGGATATGACTCAGAGTGATTCTCAGATTCGACTCATAATCGAGGTAACAAATTTGGTGCTTCTGTTGCTACCAAATTGACAAATTTGTTAAAACTTTGGAACAAACGCTATTTCATTTCAGAACGAATTTCCCTAACAATAAGAGCGTCACCCTAGCTCTGGGTTGAATAGCATCAATAGAAGTAAATAGGCCCAATTTCGTAGCAAAATTAAATGGAAAGCCAACCGGCCAATATTTAAACAGAAAATTTTCGAAAATCTAAGTTATGTGGCCAAAAAAATTATTTGTTTTTTATTCAAAGAACAATATAGAAAACTATCGAAAACTATTGATAGTAGGATATGACTATCGATAGTGCCCCGATAGCCAAATACTATCGATAGTGTCGATAGTGTTATCGATAGTTTTGCTTTAGTACAAAGTAGCTAAACGCTTTTTATTGGCGAAGTATAAATTCGGATTTCTTAGGAGAATGTCGTGTGTCTATGCGAGACCGCTGGTGTTCCAATTTTGCATTGATTTATAAGTTTATTGGCAAGGTCATTTCTTTAAATGCTTGCATCAAATAAATGAAAAAAATAATTTCATATACCAGTGTAGCGATTTTCGAGGAGAAGTGTAATACGAAATCATTTGATCTGCTCCGTCTATTTCTGACATCTTCTTCTTAGCACTACAGCCCTTCTTGGGCCTTTGCTTCCTGTAAACAGCGCCTCCAACTGTCTTGGTCCATTGTTCGCGTCCTCCAATTCCAAAATGTGAGCAGCGATGAATTGTCTTCTCGAACGAGTCAGACCAGAGCTTCAGTTCTCCCAACGAATACCTTCTTGGATATCCGTTGTTCGTCCATACGATTCATGTGTCCAGGCCATTGCAGTTTCCACAGTCTTGCAATCGTCAAAAATTTCATACAGCTCATGGTTGTATCGAATTCGCCATTCGTTCCCGTTTAGCTTCGCTCCGATTATTCGCCTCAGGACCCGTCACTCAAAGGCGTTCAATATATTTGCGGACGTTTGGGTAAGGGTCCATGTTTAACACCCTTAGCATAACACAGGTCTTATCACAGATTTGCATAATTGGAGCTTTCTCTTCCTGTGTATGCACTGGTCTTCAAGATTGTCAAAACTGAATAAAAAATATTTTATTTGCGAGCTGTATTCTTCGGCGTATTCCGTCTCTTTCATCACCCGCTTGAATACATAAATCCGCTCACATTTTCGATACTGTATTTGCCAAGTGTGATATTTTGTGTATTTGAGGTATTTTTCCTCGACTGCGTCATGAGCATTGTTTTATTTTCATTGATTTGTAGCCCTATTAGTTTTGCTTCACTGTCGAGTTCCAGGAAAAGTTCTTTGGCAGTTGTTAATGACAGTGACAAAATGTTGTTGTCGTCCGCATAGGCTACTACTTGGCTCAACTTCCATAGTAATGTACCTCGCGTATCGATAGGTAGCTTCCTTATGATCAAATTGAATAGCGATGGGGCCAGCCTAACTCCCTGCTTTAGTCCGATATTTGTGTCAAAGGCATCAGTGAGGTGGTTATCGATGCGAACTTGAGAGGTCGTCGACGTCTTTGTCATTTTTGTAGGGCGGACTAATTTAGCTGGGATACCAAACCAAAGCATTATTTGGCAAAGTACGTTACGATCAATACTCTCGTATGCTTGCTTCAAGTCAACGGAAATTTGGTGTACGGCTATGTTGAACTCCCAGCATTTTTCAAGCACCTACTTGACTGTGAACAATTGGTCTTTTGTCGATCTACCTGCTCTAAAACCACCTTGATACTCCCCAATAATATTGTTGATGTATGATCCGATTTAATTTTCTAAGATTTTAGAAAATATTTTGTACGCCATACAAAGTAGTGATATGCATCTATAATTTTCGCACTGTAGCTTATCACCTTTTTTGTGGATAGCGAATAAAATTGATTGGCTCCACTCTTTCGGCATATGTTCTTGTTGCCAAATGTACTGGATGACTTTGTGAATAGCTTGATGAACACTACTGCCACCATATTTTATCAGCTCTACTGGAATCTCATCGATGCCCGGCACATTATTATTATTTTGGGCTTTAATGATGGGACAAACTTCATCCAGAGTTGGTGGGGCCAATGGAAGCTCTCCGCCGACATCTAAAGGCTCCAATGTTCTGGAGCTGTGTGGAGGATTAATTAGATTCTTGAAATATGATGCCCATCTTTCCTTAATCTTGGTTTCGTCAGCGATGATATTGCCGATGTCATCACGACAGAGCGTGGTTTTTGGCTGGAACCACGTTTCAGGCTTTTCACTACTTTGTATGCTTGTCTTGTGTTGTTGCTCGCTAAACCTACATCTATACTTCTCAATTGGTCGGCATAGTATTTTCTTTTCATAATTCTCATTATCTTATTAGTTACCTTCTGAGATTTTCATAGTCTTTTCTCTTTGTCCTGGTTTTCCTACCTACACATTCTTCGTCCGCCTGATTCTTTTTATATGATGCATTCTCGCACTCATCATCGAACAAATCATTCCTCTTGCGCCGGGCTTGATGTCCGATCGTCTGTTCGGCCGTGGTCCTAATAGCCACTTTCACTTCCATCCAGAGCTCGTTTCTCGTCTATAACGATGCGTCTAATAAAATGAGAGCCAGCTGGTTGTCGAGGGTCTTCGCCGAATATGCCTTTGACATACGGCATCGATAGATTAATTTGATCAAGTAATGATCTGAGTTAGTTTGTACGGACGTCAAGTATGCTCGAGGTCCAACTATGTTGGATCAAAACATGATCGATCTGGTTTTGTGTGTTGCCATCCGGTGATACCCAGGTCATTTTATGAATGCGTCGATGTGGGAAGCAAGTTGAACGTACGAATAGATTTCTGCTACATGCAAAGTCAATCAGGCGCTGGCCGTTGTCATTTGTTGTTTCATCGTGGAGGCTATATCCTCCAGTCGTTCCCCGATGAGATAGTTCATTGCCAAACTTAGCGCTGAAATCAACCAGAATTACTTTTGTGTCGTTTGTGGGCAATGAGTCGACCAGTCTTTCCAGGTGATTGTAAAACGATTCCTTCGTTTCTTCGTCCTCTTCCTCGGTCGGGGTGTCAACATTTATCTGCCAAATTTTGAAGAATATCGCTTTTATACGGATCGCACACAACCGTTCATTGACTGCCTTAAAATCAATAAGGTGCGATTTAAACTCCCTATCCACAATGTAGGCCAGTCCGAATTCTCATTTTCCAGTAGGCTTCCCACTTTTGAATATTGTGTGCGATCTTATGTCTTGAATGTCATTTCCAGTCCAAATCGTTTCCTGGACTGCCAGTATTTTTAATTGATATTGACTGGCTTGTTGTAAAAAGTCCTTAACAGCGCCAGGGTAATTGAGTGATCTAGCATTCTAGGATCCAATGCCATAGTCTCTTTTTCGTTTGCGTGGTCGTTGCCGTGAGTCCAATCCATTCCGAGGCCTATCTGCAGTTTTCGAAACATTGTATGGTTTTCCAGGGACGGGGAGTTAGCCCGTCGCCCAACCTCCATTCCGGCGGCATGGTTATTATAGCGATTCCGTTGTCAGGCGCGGAAGATTTGCCTTCACCCTCTTACGTCCTCACAAAGTAGGTGCAAGTAGGATTCAGTCGCAGAGCTGTAGATGTATTTGCAGTTATTAGAATTTCTCGGCATTCAATGTCCCATTATTAGGGAATCAGTAAACGCAATGTGTACCCCGAGAGAACCATTTAATTGGAGGGTTTGGGATGAGGAATCATGGAAGCTATGGATTACGAAAACAAGGGACTCCCCGTCCTTTCTCAAACGGACTTGGGACCTTCTATGGCAGAGTTCTATTCCTGACATATTCTCATTATAATCGGCCACTGTACAGGACTTATATACTACTACTCGACTTCTACGAGTACACCGTATTTCTTTGAATACGTTTTGTTTTGTTGATATTGTTAAGACATCACGTTTAAATTACCACTTCTGCACTAATATATTACGACTACTAGCAAATGCTGATTCTCCTTTCCTTAACTTTTTATTAATAACAAACTTCTGATGACCTCTGCAATCTGTTCGAAGGGTACCCACCACATGTGTTTTATCTTTGTACAAAGAAGTTGCTAATTGCAGACTGTTGTAGTAGTTATCCATATAAAGTATGATTGTAAGTAATCGCGTAATAACTGGTACAAAATGAAGAAGACATTACCGTTTGTAGATGTACGAGTATTTACAGTTATTAGCATTTCTCAGCATTTAATGTCCTATTATTGGGGAGCCAGTGAGCCCAATGGCCGACCTCGAGAATATTTACTACCATTTAATAGTGGGGTTTAGGATGAGAAATCATGGAAGCTGTGGGTTGGGTAAACAAAGAGTTCACTCTTCCTCTCTCAACCGGACTTGGGACCGTCTATCGTGGGGCTTTCAAATATACGACTATAGTTATATAATACTTTTGCTATAGGGCGCGGGACGCCAGATCAGGGTGACAAAAGGAGCGAAGAAAGCCGGGAAATAAGGTACGCATGGACGCACAACAAGAAAAAAGACCTGATGCGAAGCTGTAGAAAAAGAAACCCCAACGAAGACCCCAGCAGCAGACACTGCTCGTAAAACCCCAGGATGTTTAATACTACGCGAAGGTGCTGCGGGATATCAGGGGAAACGTAAGCAGTACGACTAACGCGGTTGGACCACATATTGAGTGAATTTGGAGCAGAGGCCGACAACAGGGAAGCATTCCGCGACGCAGTAAAGAAATAAGAGACACTGACTGTGTCACGGATCCGGCCAAGGTAGAAGAGGCCATCAAAAGGGAGTTCCTTAGCGTGGGCAGAATCAATGCGAGGCTGCCACCAAAAAACTATAGGGGACAACACATGGCCATAACTGTTTGGACCGAAAAGGACGCCGAATATTATGGGTTATCTGTAGGATACAATGTTTCAAATGCCTTGGTTATGGTCACACTGCACATGTATGCAAAGGACTCGATAAGAGTTCCCTATGTTACAAGTGCGGTGATATGGTACATAAAAGAAAAGAGTGTACGAAGGAGGCCGCTGTATTCTTTGCAAGGATGCTAATCCAATACCTGATTTTGGACATGTCTTGGGATCAGGAAATGGCGGGTTTTCCCGAAAGCCCTAGCCAAAGTAAAATCAAAATTTCGATAGCCCGCATCCTGCAGCTAAACTTAAACCGCAGTCTAACCACCCAAAATTTGCTTGAGTAGTTTGCGAGGGACATGAAAAATGATTTTATTCTGCTGAGTGAGCAATACCACGGTAAAAGTTCGGCATCGTGGTGTCCTGATGAAACTGGTACTGCCGCCATCTGGGTTTGAAAAAGTGGTTTTTAGGCGGAGAGCTGTGGATTGGGGGGGTGAATTCGTGTTGGTTTGGTGCCCAGGGAAAACCTGGTTTAGTGTGTACCTTACGCCAAACGAATCTATATCTTCTTTCTAAGCCAAGCTTAATGCTTCGGCGGGCACTGTCTCGAGCACACATGGAACCTGCTCGTTGGGGGAGACTTTAACGATAAAGTGAATTGTAGCAATCGAGCAGTCACCTAAGCAAACTGCTCCAAGACCGGCAAACCACTGATCTGAATTTTAATAGCAGATTTGAAAAATTTAATTATAAGTTATAAAATATTTTTTTTTGTGCATCAATATACATTTTATATTATCTTTTTTCTCTGAATTAAGTTTAAATTGTTCTTTATAATTATATTCTTTTTGATATTTATCTTTTTTTATTATTATTCAAATTGTTCTATATTTTTATCTTATATCACTTTAATAATTCAAACCTACACCACCTGGCTTCCACCTGGATGATCCACTCTTATTTGGGGGCCATAAGTATCGACGGTAAGTTCTCTTTAGTCCGTCTGTTTTCTCCAGGCCCAGTTTATCCTTTGAGTCAGCAATTTTTGACCTTTGAGACGTTAGCTCATTCTCCACTTCGGTCAATATTCGTTTAAACCTTTTCAACTCGTGAATGCGAAATTTCTGTTGTAATGGGTCCTTGTGCTGGGGAAAGGAACCGCTCCACGACACCGCAATGCTAGCCTACCAGCGTATTCATGCGTCCCCAGACAAGGCGAATCTCAGCGAATCCCTCCATCATCTTTCGCCGAGGCACAGACCATCGCTGTAGTCCTTTATGGACATTTTCATCTACACATTTCGCTACACAATCTAACGGGGCATGCCTCAAACATATCTGCGGGGAATACGAATTCTACAAATGGCGGCCAGGATGGCGCTCTTCGTACTAAACACTCGAAGTACGTCAACATTCCGCAGTATTGGCTGTGACGGATCTTCGAGGTGCTCACAGCAGGTGCCCCACTGCAGGGAGATTCGCAGGGGATGGAAGAACTGGCAGCTCAAGAACTTAACTATGAGCATCATTACGACTACTTGCAAAGCTTCTATGCCCCGCCAAAAACCCCGGCACGGCAAGCCCCCAGTGTACTGGTGGTCAACTAACTGAGAAGCGAAGGGAGTGTTACAACCTTCGGCGTGAGACTCAACGGGCACGGGACTGTAACGAGGCATGCCACCGTGTAGCAGCATATAAGTCCGCCAAGAAATGCCTTCGCAAATTGATTAAGAACAGTAAGGCTCGCTGCTGGCAAGATCTAGTGGATAATGTGAAGAAGGATCCTTGGGGCCTTGGATACAAGCTAGTTATGCGGAAGTTGGGCGCCCTAGGGAAGCCTTGCATACGTGATGCGCAAAGGATGGACGAGATAGTGCGGGCACTCTTCCTCGCCCATTCCATCCATGTTGACGTTGTGCAGGGTAAAACAGAAGTCGAGTGTCCACTCTTCACGCAACCGAAACTAGAAGATGCTGTCCTTTCGCTGAAAGCGCGGACGGCTCCAGGTCCAAATGGTGTTCCGGCTGAGGTGTTGCAGCTTGTCTATCAACATTGCCCTGACGGCTGCTCAGCACATTCAACGCTTGTCTACGGGATGGAATTTTCCTGCTACGAAGAAAGGTGGTGAGGCTCGTGCTGATCAGCAAGGGAAAGCGAAGTCTCGGATCACCGTCTACCAACCACCCGTTATGCATGCTAGGCACTGCTGGGAAAGTGCTTGAGAAACTCATCAAGGCAAGACTCATTGACACGAGTCGTGCTGCTGGGGACCGATCTGCTCAGCAGTACAGCTTAAGAGCAGGACGCTTCACCATTGATGCAATTGCAAAGGTGATCAGCATAGTCCAGGAGGCAGATGCATATAGTCGCATCAAACGACGGATTATTCTGTTGGTCACATACGACGTGAGCAACGGCTTCAACTCCGCTAGATGGGCAGATATCCTGAATACACTAGAAAACCCTTTTCAAATTACAGAGTATCTAATGCAGATTTAGAGGGACTACCTAAAGGATTGAAGCCTGTTCTACGACACGACACAGGGCCAACGATGGATGGAAGTTAAATCGGGTGTTTTCCAGGGATCTTTCCTTGGTCGGGACATGTGGAACGTATCTTACGACGGGCTACTGAGGCTGGAGATGCCGGATGAGTCACGCTTGATCGGCTATGCGAATGATGTTGCGGCTCCAGTTGCTGGACGCACCGTTGAACAAGCGCAACTTAGGCTAGGTATGCTAATGCGCTGAGTGAGAGACTGGCTGACTGCTCGAGGGTTCAGTTTAGCACTTGAGAAATCGAAGTGGTCATCTTGTTTTTTTTTCTTCTTTCAAATTACAACTTTGTTTATTCGCATGTATTATATTATATTATATTATATTTCATAACCTTTTTTGTAATTGGATTCACGGATCTGTAAAATAGTGTAAATAAATAAATTAATAAAAAATAGAATCCCTAGAGTAAGGATGATCAGTATTGGAGACATACTAATCGAATCGAAGCCAACGGTGAAGTAACTGGGGCTACTGATAAACTCGAAGATGACTTTCTCTGAGCAAATCAGGGCAACGGTTGAGAAAGCTGCTCCGGGAGTATCGGTTCTGATTCGAATTATGGCCAACGTAGGGGGACCTAACCCATCAAAAAGACGCCTCTTGATGAATGCTGTAGGCTCAGTGCTACTGTACGGAGCAGAGGCATTGGGCGAGTATAGAAAACAGGAACACTGAGGATTGCATCTTCGTATCCGAAAGACTCTGATTCGACGATGAGAATTATTGAAGGCATGATATCTGTTGCCCTCCTTGCTAGAGAGCGCCGCTCTATTTACCTGCGTTGAAACTAGGATGCGAGGGAGATGGTTGTTCGCGAGGAGAGACATCGCTCGTTCAACAACTGGCAGCAGTCTCGGGTGAATTGCACTATGTGAAAGTGGACTGCGCACCTCATTCCGGATCTGGGACCGTGGCTAAATCGAAGGAATGGTGAGAATAACTTCTATCGGACCCAACTTTTGAGTGGGCATGGGTGTTTTCAGTCTTGCCTGCACAATATTGGTAAGTCACGGTCACCCGATTGTTGGTTTTGCCCAGAAGAGGAAGACAATGCCTGCCACACATTTTTCGCGTGCACGAAATGGGACAGGCTGCGAAGGGACCTCGACAGGAAGACGGCAAAGCTAACCCCGGATAATGTGATCGCGGTGATGCTCAAATCGGTTGCCAAATGGAACCAGGTGGCACATTATGGTCGGGCAGTCCTAAAAAATAAAAATCTGTGAAATGTGACCGACTCTAAATGTATACGGGGCTCGCCTCGACCGGAAAGGCAGCGACGGACTAGATTACGTAGCAAACAAAGCCTACTTTTCTGTACTTCCTATCCTAAAGCTCAGAAATATACAAAGGAGAAATAAGCTTCACATATATAAATCACTTATTAAGCCTATGGTGCTATACAGAAGCGAACTCTAGCCCTTAACAAATGATTACGAAAAGACCCTGGATTTGTACGAACTCAAAACGCTAAGCGAATTTTCGGCCATTTAAAGGATGAAAAGAAAAGGAGACTTCGTTACAACGGTGAAGCGTGTGAGCTGTTAGACGATCTATCTTTTTCCACATCCGTTAAAATATGGAAACTGCAATGCGGATATAGGAAAAATTAGCAAACACTGGCTAACTCACGAAGCTCTAAAAGGTAGAGCCCGAGGGAAGCGTCCAGTTGAAAAGCTAGGGAAGCAATTGGTGGACATTGTGTGTTCCGAATAATAAACAGGTGAAAAAGACTAGTCGACTAGTGACCATTCAATTTAATTTAGAAGCTTAGTGAGCTCTCAAAATTGTGCTTTATTTTTTATGGTACATTCAATTTAGCGTGGAGTTCATGTAATCCTGAATATCCAGAGGGAAAGTCAATTCATGTTTTGAAAAAAAAAAACAAAAAAAAAATCAAATGGTTTCATGATTTTTCAATGACAAAATTAAACACTACTAAACAAGTTTATCCCCCATTTAATATGAGGTAAATGCAAACAAATTTAGACTGTGGAAATACTTTCAACCCCTACAACGTTCATTTTATTTTGAAGGACCTACTCACATTGTTCCAAATGTTCATTCAACCTAGAACTACGTTAATGTATATCCTTATGAAAACCACCCTGAAAACAAATTTAATCGAAATTGAAATCTACATTTTCAGTTAAGCGCTTCCATCTCTCTGGAATAAATTTCAATAAATCACTCTTCCCATTTAGAACCTCCATAAATATTTGTCCATTTTATTGGGAGTTGGAGAGTGCATCAGGATACAGAGAACACATGAATTTATGTATAACTGATAAATTCTAAATTATTTTAGATTAGAGATGGGAGTGCACTTAGAGTGTCTTTGCATGCAATTGTGCACTTTAAATAATATCCCTGTGTTGGTTATAAGTAAATGGAATACAAATCATTTCAACAGGGTTTAAATGTCTGATTCCAACTAATCCATTTATGGTCACTCGTGGTGACAAATTTAATCATTTCCACATGCAAGCATTTCGGTGTACATCGATTTCTTCATCTATATGCTTTTATTCGATAATAATATGCACATTGATGCATAATTAAGTATGTATGAATGATGTCAAGTGCATATGGATAAAGAACGTGGTATCCACTGCTTTATTTAGGAGGTCAATTGTTGGGTTGACATTCACTGTCAAACATTATGTGTGGAAATTATTTCGGGTACAAAATATATCCTTACACCAAGGATAATCAATGGTTGCGAGAAATAATCGATCATAATGCAAATGCACGATTGAATTGGTTAAAAATATGCGATTATCCCGAGGAAATGAAGTTTGTTCAGTCAGCGTTCAAATTTATTCCCCCCTGGGGTAACGTTGGTGATTTATGATAATCGGCAACAACTGCCCAGTTTTATGAAATTAAAAATGAGTTTGAATTTGCTCATATCAGGAATGAATTAAAAAAAATAAATTAAAGCATTTACTTATAATGTTGAAAATTAAGGCAGTTAGTTAGCGATGGTTAGAAAGGTCACTTTCTTGCTTACATTGCGAAAATAAGGACATAAGCGCACCCTTTTCAAATACCAGAAACCCGGAAAACGTACTCCTAATATAATTTGAAACGACGCTGAAAAGTATTAAAGGCTCAAACAGGTAAGATGACATCTCAAATTGCCCTATTTATTTCACATACCTGCAAACCACGTCCTCATTCAGACCATAATAATTTACAATTTAAGTACCTTCTTTCATGCCTGGCTTCTCGTTTCACCGTCTTTTAAGATGGCGGCATAGGAGGAAGCGTATAAGGAAAAACAAGCTTGAAAAGTTGATACCGAGCTTTTTCTTTTTCAGGACCATTATGGATATTATTTGGCTGATTAATTTACGTTATATTGCACCACCATAAAGAGAGAGTGCTACAATGGTCCATATAATAAATCTCGTCAGTGTGTTCCAGTCATGAAGGTATTTTATTACTTTTATGAGCAATTTGGAGCAATTTTCGGAAATGGGAGGAAAGGTAAACCGATAATCGACTTGATGTTTGTGGTAATGAAAACGTGGAACTTATTAGCTAGTTACTCTTATTTGAGACTGATTTATGGGATATTCAACTCGTAATTGTGTAATTTTATGAATATGATACAAGTACATGGCTGGATATGGCATTATTTTGTATAGAGGTTGATTGCTCTGTTAATACTAATAAGATGCGAAATTGGAGAATAAAAATAGAGGAAACCACTGTGACAACTTGTTATCAAGTTTGGACGGTGGCTGAAATTCAGGGTTTATTATCGGAAAATTATAGAAAGTGCAAAAATTTAAAAACTCGAAAGGAATTAGGTCAATGGGGATATAAAACATTGAATTACTTCACCATATATGTGTACATTCATACATTTTAGAATTCACCATACCTGTCCCAATCAGAACTACTGCTAGCTAAGGCACATAGCTTGTAATGGAACACGGCAACTTTTGGTTCGGGCGTCATTCATTAGACAACGAAAGCTTCGAAAACCAAATGTACGAGGTGTGACAATTAAGTAATGAGACTGATTCCATGAAAACCGTATATTTAAAAATTATTCTACAACTCTGCCATCCCCTTCAAAGTAGTCCCCTTGGGCAGCTATAAAACGATTCTAGCGCGTTTTCCATGCATCGTAACATTTCTGAAACGCTTCGACTGGGATGTCCGCGTGTACCCTCGTCACGGTCGCCTGGATGTCCGTAATTGACTCAAAATGGGTTCCTTTGACCACCGATATTGTTCTAGGGAACAAAAAAAGTCACAAGGTGACATATCTGGCGAATAAGGCGGCTTTGCAACATCGCGATCCTTTTATAGGCCAGATACTGGGACATGCTGAGGGCTCCTCAGGTTCTTTGGAACCATCTTCGCGCAAACTTTTTCATCCCAAAATCTTTGGTTAATATTTGTCTGACTGTTTCACGGTTCATACCCAGCTCCGAGGCCAACATTCGACTGTTAAATGCCGATCTTCACGGATTAGGTTGCTCATTCACGTCAGTCCGCACCTCGACTGGGGTTCCCCTCAGTGCCTCGTCTTCCACGCTTTCACGCCCCCTCCTTAAACTCTTTGTGCCATCAAAACACCTGGGCACGACTTAGAGCATAAACACTATGCACTTTTACAATTTTAGCATACGTTTCCCAAGCCCAATCTGGCGCAAAATTTTATCGCGACGCATTGTATCTCCTTTTTCGAGATGAGCACCACTAACAAACGTCTACTCAACACGACACAGCAGACGAACTAAACAAGCTAGAGCGATGGTAAATGTATCAATGGAGAGAGGAAGGATGCCGGGGTAGGGGAAGCGAATTTCAAGGTCGCAGGTTTACCATAAGCGCGGCAATAAAAATCGGTCTCATTACTTGATTGTCACACCTCGTATTAACCTCTGTTATTTCAGACCGATACCCAACAGCGATCTGTAATTCTTTGACGATTCGCTAATTAGTTGACAAGTGTCAGATGACAGATCTCAGTCAGTGAACCATCACAAGACTGCAGTTTTTTGATTTTGCTTTGAAGATCTTAAAGATCAACTGTATACATAGGAAAACAGAGCTCTAAGTGCTCAAATCTGTGATAAGATCTGTATTATGTGTTGGGTGTGAAATATGGACTCTAATCAATGTATCCGGAATACCTTTCAACGTCGGGTCCTGAGGCGAATAATCGAATTGAAACTAGAATGGAACCAATGGCAAATTCAATACAACTGTGAGCTATAGGAAATTTTTGACGAGGCGAAGATCTCAACGATCGTAAGACTGCGGAAGCTGCAATGGGCTGGCCACGTGAATCATATGGAAAAACAACGGAGACCCAAAGATGTATTCGTTGCGAGAAATCCTAGGAAACGGTGATCTGACTCGGCCGACGAAGACTACTCATCGCTGCTCGGATTTCAAAATTGAGGACGCGGTCAATGCATCGAGACAGTTGGAACCATTCCCTGCAGGAAGTGAAGGCCCTAGAGGGACTGCAGTACTACGAAGAAGAAGAAGAAAAAGAATATCTGGTGATATGGATTACTGAAACATGAACTTTCACATGTATCCTACTTGATCAGGAACGCAAAAAATGCTTGCAGGTAAATTAAATTTGATACAATACGGCCTTAACTGAGGGACTGAATGACTACTTGCAAAATAATCCTAGCATTGCATGGGGTGTGTTTTTTTAGAGGTATAGCACTTGAAGTTGGCAACTTTTTTTAGTGCTACGTATGGTGTGATGAATATTATGCATTTTATGGCTAGTTTGGTTTTCCATTTTATGGCGAATGGGATTTATGAGCCGTCGTTATACACAATACAATATTTCCGGTAAACTTCGTTGGTGTTATTTGACACCACATTTGATTGGCGGAATTTGAAATGTGTTTTTTTAGAAATACAGAGCTTTAAGTTGGCATCACTTTTTAATGCTACGTATGATGTGATAGCTATCATACGTTATATGGTTAATTTGGTTTGCCATTTTATCATGAATAGCATGGAATAGTAGACAACATTCGCTGCGTTATTGGCGAGATACGACTGCAATTATTTGTAAGAGTAGTCGAAAATCAGTTCTCTCGCTTGGACGTGACGCTCACATGTTCGAAATAATATTTAGATAAAAATGGTAAAGAATTATCTTTCCAAGTAAATCCAATGCCATTACCTAAAGTAACTCCGACCCCATCACAAGGCTGTACACGAAGATCTGGAAGCTGCAAACCTTCTCATCAGAGGTGACACTGGAGAATATGATTATTATAGATTGTCAGGACTAAGAGAGCCTTATGAGAGTCAAACCCAGATGTGATGCTCCAACCGCATCAATAAGTATCTTAAGAATGGCCGGTTGGAGCTAGAAGAGCTCCTGGACCGCAAAGGACATTACAGATGTAACTAATTGAAGACAGTAAAAGGAGGAGTTAAAGGCTAATACTACCTCTGAACCGCAAACAACAACAATAAACAACACAAGCAGACTGGCATGTACTCGAATTGAAAGAGAAGGCAAAAAAGGAGATCTATTATTTCAGACAATGGCTACTAAGGCTGTAAAAAGTCAGAAAAAACTTACTGTTCCAAAAGCCAAGAACCTAAGCTTCCTTAAGAAGATGAGCCTAGAAAAAGAAACGGTGGAATGTAAACAAATGAAATCAGCAACGGCACACGCCCCCTAAGGTAGATATTGCTTGTGAAAGCGGTGGATGGTAGGTCCTACGCAGGAGTGCTGCGCAAAGTAGAAAGACCCGTAAAGCCAGAATACTTCTATACAGCTATCAAAGCAGTGTTTGTATCGGTGGACTTTTACTGGAATTTGAAGCAGAGAACACAGAGATTCATTCCATGATCCGCTCAAAAAAGCCTTAGGCTAGAAAGCTAGCATAGCTCCAGTAGGACCGATGGCAACCCCTGAGTTCAGGGGGAGGGAGCTCCCTAATTCAAGCGAAAGTAAAATCAGGCTGAATCCAATGATAAAGAAGGCAGTCGACCAATTGCTAAGCAAAGACATGATAAAAATGTTTACTCAAACCAAAAAGTTATAATGTTGCATAAATTACTGAGGTGAAGATTAAAATAGGCCACCTGTATTATGCAAATTCGAAGTTTTATCACAATATATGAGAACAAGTAACATTTTCCGTGAGCCGTAAAGTAGAGGATTGTAAAAGCGTAAATGTGAGTTATATGTTAACTTTTTGGTCGCACATAGTCTAGTATTTAAAGAAATAAAACAAGTTTAGTAAGCAGGAGAGTGCTCCTACCAGAAGGTCTTTATAACCATCCCAGGGTTAGAATCAAATTTCTAGTAGTGTGAATCGATTATTTGAATTATTCATCCAATACTTGGATAAGAAATCGTTCCAATTTATGCTCAAGATGCAGAGTTTCTTCCATAAGCACATTGCAGCCGCCATTTTTCTGAACGCATAGTAGATTGAACATATTTAACCTTTAACTGGTGACGCGCGGTCTATCAGACCGCTCATTATGCGAGCCACTTTTTCATTTTCACTTCCACTCGTAATACAAGACAAATATTCCTAGTACCTTCAAGTCCAGTAGCATTCATAACGTGAGTGATATATGTTGAGAAATATTGTGGAAATTTGGTGTCATTTTATTTCAAAGTCTGTGAGACCGCCCATCACCATTTATGTACGTAAGTTTTTAGAAATTGCTAGACCTTTTTTTCATTATTTCCGGTACAAATAGCTAGTTTTCCAATGGATTTGCCTGGACCATCTGGTACAAAAATTAGACAGACTCAGAGGAGTAGTAAAGACTTTGCTGAAGAATCGGATTACTCCGAAATTCAAATTAGCGGAGACGACTTTGTTCCCGAGCTAACCAACCAACACAAACGCAAGTGAATCCGACGATGAGCTTGAACCATTTCCAGATCCAGAAGAGGCACTCTCGTCCGTCGAAAATTATTATTATGGAAAAATAAACACAAATGGGCAAAGAGTTCTCTAAACACTGCGGTAAGAAGTTCACACCACAATATAGTATTAGGCTTGCCGTCTTCTAAGTTAACAAAAGAGGAAATAATACAACCGTTTGAAAGAAAATGATATGCCAGGAAATATTAAATGGAGTTCTGCTTTGGATCAACGAGAAAATGGCAAGGTACAGGGTCTGAGCCTGCCCCGCGCCATCAAAGCGTCTGCTAACCGGTATCTGGTGATGTAGTGGTGGTGGGGGTCTAGGTAAAGGGAACCGGGCTGCAGCAGTTGCCTCCAAGCGCTTGGAGAGGTAGCATTTAGCGAGAGCGGAGTGTGTGTTCAGTTACGTCGGCGGAGTGAAAATGGAGCGTACGATCGAGCAACGTGTTAGCATCAAATTTTGTGTGAAACTCAAGAAAACGGCCACGGAAACTCCTCAAATGATTCAAAAGGCTTACGGTGAGGATGTTCTGTCCAGAACTCAAGTGTTTCAGTGGCACAGATATTTCCGGGAGGGCCACAATGACGCCCATGACAAACAGCGCGTCGGTCCTCCATCAACGAGTCACACGGACGCAAATGTGAAAAAGTGCGTGATGTGTTGAACAGTGATCGTCGTCTGAGCATTTGGGCTATCGCAGATGAGGTTGGAATTGATAAGATGACCGTTCACAACATTATTAAGAACGAACTGGGCATGAAGAAGATCTGCGCGAAGCTGATACCCAAACACCTAACTGATGAGCAAAAGGAGCGTCGTGTTGCTGTCACTTCGGAAATCCTTGATCGACTGCAAACCGAACGAGAGTTCTTACAGCCCGGATATGGCACCAGCGGACTTCTTTCTGTCCCCCTTGATCAAGAGACACCTTAAGAGGACGCGGTTTGGGACTCTGGAACACGTTCAACGTGCTACGACGAGGGCTCTAGACAGTATCGAGGTCGCCGATTTCCAGGGAGCGTTCGGGGATTGGAAAACCCGGTATCAGCGTGTTATCGGCTCCAATGGGCACTACTTTGAAGATTTCTAAAGAAAAATTGTACATATTTTGCCAATAAAAAATTGACTGACCCTTCAAAAAAATTTGTTCACCATTGGTAGCCGAGTAGGGTATCATTGGAAAGGTCTTCAAGAGATCTTTACAAAACGAGTCTTAAAACTGCCTTATCAGTACCGTGGGGGGCAGGAGAAGGGGAAATGTTCGAACTTTACGCGTATCTTTCCTTGCGATTGGACATCATTTATCCAAAAAATCTGCAAAAAATCATAAATATAGGCCTTTATGAGTACAACAATAACAAATACGTGAGAAGTCGAAATTAACTCAACTTTGTTAGTAATAGTGTGATTTATCGATTTTACATTTTGTTGGATAAAATCTTTAGGGCATCCTTAAATTTAATGAAACAACAAATGACTATTTATAACATTGACCTGTCCTGCAAGTTTCACAAAGATCGAATGGTATTTAACGAAGTTATAGCTGTTTGAATTTTCCTGAATTACAAGGGAACAATATGCGCTGTGTTACTATGGAAACATATGGCTGCGAACCAATATGCCCTTTTTACCGACTTAGATACTACAGGGTTGTTGGGATTTGCATGAAAGTTTCAGGAATGATAATAGGGGTACCGGTTAATTCGTGCGGTTTTTTAACAGATGGCGTAACTTGATTTTTATTCCAGTGATTCACCTTTCCAAATATGTGTTGGAAAGCTACTGTCGTATAGTTTCAGAATCACTATGTGTCATTTAGCTGAAGCGTGAACAACAATACAATAGAGTATTGTAACATCATTTTACAATACCCTACCAAAATCACGTCCTGTCTGTCCGCCTGTCCGTCTATCCGTCCGTCCGTCCGTCCGTGTGTCACACCATTTTCTCTCGCAAACTACATAAGCTAGAAACACAAAATTTTGTAAAGAAGTGCAAAGTGACGCCCTCTTCAAAATTTCACCACAAAAAGATATTTATAAGGTCTTTAAGGGGGGTCTCCCCATATAGGGAAGTTGTCCCCGGAATAAAAAGTTTATGGGTATAAAATGAAAGGTCTTGATGAGAACTTTTCAAAACAGGTCTTAAACCAACCAGTTTTGCTTTAAGGAGCGCAGGGGAAGGGGAAATGTACGAAAATTTTGTGTACCCCGCCCTCGCGATTGGACACCTTTGATCCGAAAAATCTGAAAAAAAATCACAGAGGTGTGGCTTTAGGAGTACAAGGGCAACAAATACCTCAGAAGTCGGAATTCGATCAACTTTGTTAATAATACTACATTTTATGAATTTTACATTTTTGCCTATAAAATCAAGATGGGACCTTTAAATTTCTTAAAACCTATAATTCAAGTTTTTAAAAAGCACTTGTATGTGTTTTGAAAATTTCATAATTGAATGATAAACAGCTAAGTTACAGCCGATTGAATATTTAACAATTACAACAACATTTACATGTGACACTAGGGAAATACACGTTTGCAACAGACCTAGACACTACAAATCTGTAGGAGTTTTGATAAAAATTTTAGAAATGGTTTGTAATATTGATGTGCTATCATGACTCATCAAGCAATGGGGTCAAAACAAGTGAAACAAAATGGTGGCGAGTTTAAAATCATAAAAACCATAATAATTTTTCAAACTCAATTTATGGAATCTGTATATTAGTCAAGTTTAGATATGCAGAATATATTGTTTGATTTACTTATTGTTTTA
The DNA here is from genome assembly GCA_963969285.1 of Odontomyia ornata. Lineage (NCBI taxonomy): Eukaryota > Metazoa > Arthropoda > Insecta > Diptera > Stratiomyidae > Odontomyia > Odontomyia ornata. The sequence continues at coordinate 137,749,236 of OZ017739.1, forward strand.
CAATATCCTTCTGGCAGGAGCACTCTCCTGCTACTTCAACTTGTTTACTCTGAAAATGTCGAATTTTGTGCCGAATAAAGTGTTTTTGCGTGGAGTACTTCTTCATTGAAGAAAAAGGCTGTCATCGTATTTTGGTGGACGTTTATGGTATGCATGCTCTAGCTGAGCGTACGTGCCAGAAGTGGTTTCGACGGTTTAAAAGTGGCAATTTTGACTTGGAGGATGAACGACTTGGAGGATGATGACGTTGTCGACCAAGACCCATCCCAAACTTGCAAAATCACTTGGCGTCGCTCAACAAACCATTTCCAATCGTCTAACAGCAATTTTTCACAATAATGCTTAAATTTTTGAAAAAAAAACGCATGAATTAACCTTATTAGGTATTATGAATATGTTTGAGAATTGGTTCAGCTAGTAGTATCAGTAATCGTAAAACAAAATGGCGGCTGTTTTAAATGAGAAGATTGAATAATTTTGAGTTACTTTTCCCCAACTTCAACGTTTCAGGTGCATGCACTTGATTCAATTTAATGAACGACTGAAGATGAGTACCTGCAATTAATACTCATAGGTGAAACAAGTCAAGGCGGCAGGAGAGAGCTTCTAACAGAAGGGCTTTGTAACCATTATCGGGTTCGAAAAAAATTTTCTGATACCATAAATCGAAGATTACAGTATAGGGGAGTGGCATGTGAAAAAAATTTCATCAAAGGTAGCCGATCTGAGTATCAAATGAAGTTGTGAGAGCTTTTCTAAACAGTTACTAAACTGACAGTTTTTGCTTCAGTAGGGGCACAGGGGGGAAGTTACAACAATAACAAATACCTCAGAAGTCAAAATTCGTTCAACTTTGTTCATAATAGTATGATCTTCGAATTTCATATTTTCTCCATTAAAATCGTATTGGTGCCTTTAAACCCAACAAATGTATTTAAGTAGCCTTACACAAGGTCCTCATACTCTGTACGTTTGATGAAATTTGTATCGTATTCACGGAAGTTATATCCATTTGTAATTCCTCCAATTACAACAACAATAACAACTTATTTTGATATTTTATGGACTTTCTATCGAACCTGGCACTGCAGTTTTGATTTGATCTTCTTAAAGCTTTCAGACAAGATCGATGACATAAATACTTTTGCGATTACATGATTTGAGTAACTCTTGTTTGTTGAAAATGGAGAAACAATAGATTTTATTTCAAACGAACAAATCTCTTTTACATGTTTCTTGATTTTATTCGTTGCTGGTGATTGCATTTTGTAAGTTGAGTACAAAACGCTTCTGGCATGAGCGTAGGTCTGCCTACCCAACTTGTTTATGACCTGAGATAGCATTCGAACTAATCGATGAACTGCCAAAGATACATTTGCTTGCAATGTGCCAAACAAATATGTTCCGAATGTGCATAAATTTCTAGTATTTTGAACTTTAGTCATTTTTTTCTATTCAATTTTTAGAAAACTTTTTTTTGTTGCTAAAATATGTATTAGACTTTAGATTAAAACATTAGTTAAAAAATTTTCCTCAAAATTCTTTTTTTTGTTTTTTCTTAATATTAACTGGAACCAGGTCTTTTTGAACTTAAACTATGAACTGAAAGACTGTAATTATGAATTAAAATTTTAAATACACAAATAAAGAATGCCAAATGTCTTTTATATGATGAAACCACCTTCTTGTAACAAATAATGAAAACATCGCCTGCGAAATTCATCTAGGATTTAGGAAATAAATTCAGCAAGTATCGCGGTCTAACAGACCGCACGTCATCAAATACGTTACAAAAATTCCACGTCACCAGTTAAAGGTTAAATTAGACACTTTTTCTTAAATTTTCATAATAATTGGAGGAAAATGAAGGTGCCTAAGTCAATTTAAAATATGTATTAACCGTAAACCGTTATTATAGTTGTAATTCCATTCAATTGAAATGGCTATAACTCACTCAATTGTGATTCGATTTACATGAAATTGTGTGATCACTAAGATCTTATGTATTCAAAATTCAAGAGGTTTAAGGGGCGAAACTGTAAAATCTACAAATCATACTAGAGTGCTGTAAACAGAAGTGGGCCACAGGTTGAAGTGGGCCACCCGAATAACTGTAAGACTAGTGACATCTATGTCCAACCGCACACATTATTTATTTGGTGCGAGATTACTTTTTGGAAGCATTTGGAGGTTATAAACCTACTCTCGCACTGTACAGAGAAACACGCTTAAAAATTTCGCCGAGAACATTTTTACCCTCTTACGCTTTCACGCAATTTGTCATCTCAAAAACTCAGGTACATATGCAATATGTTATTTGGACATATAATCTTTGAAATGCAAAGCGTTGGGATGCATATGCAAAAAAAGGCGCATGTAGATAGAAGCGGGCCACTTGAGTAATGCCGTTCTTTGCACAGTCAAGTTTTTTTATCAATTATGCAAATTGTCTTGTTTACTTATTTTTATCATTACAGCCATCATGACTCCCAAAAAAAGAGAACTCCCAAAAAGGAGGTGAATTATGAAAAATTGATTGATGCTTTAAAGCAAGTGAAAATAAATAAAATATCGGAGCGTGTTGCTTCCGCTGCTACCGACATTAGCAGATCGTCTTTTCAACACTACTTGAAACTTGTAACCGATCGATATCCGGATATTGTCGCTATTACCGACCCACAATTTTTAGATACCCTACAAGAACGACCTGCGCACGGTGGAAAAATGGTAGATATTTTTTTACATTTCTCCATCTCTTGTTCACTGAATATTTACTTCTCATTAGTTGACAAATTGTTTTTCAATAATTGTACAATTTTTTAATTGTTTAATTTTTTTGTGGCTCATGCTTTCTATATCTGTTTAATTTTTTGTTTTTAACAAATGTTTTTATTTCGTTTATTGACAGATTTTCACTGCAGCCCAGGAAAAAGAACTGAATGAATACATCATCAAGTGCTCTGAACTACACTATGGTCTCACCATAAACAACATACGCAAGATAGCCTTTCAGTATGCCAAGAAAACGGGAATCGATTACCCGGACGGATGGGATGAAACGAAGATGGCCAGCAAAGATTGGTATTACGCCTTTATGAAACGCCACCCACGCCTCTCTTGCGCACGTCAATATCAACCTGCGAGAATAGAGCAAAAGCATTCAATAAAGAAACTGTCGACGACTTTTTCCGTCTGCTTTGGATGAACATCCATTCCCTCCAGCCCGCATTTGGACTACAGATGAAACCGGATTCCCTACGGTTCCGACGAAAACCGTTAAAGTCGTTGCTGCAAAAGGTTCGAGGGTTGGTTTGCACTCATCTGCAGAACGTGGTACAAATGTGACGATGGTGACGGCTATTAGTGCTGGTGGAGATTTCGTTCCTCCTTTTTACTTATTCCCGCGCAAACATATGAAAACATCATTCATGTACAATGCCACACCAAGTGCCGTAGGCTTCGCGATTGGCTCAGGGTGGATGACTGCCGTTGACTTTGTCCAGTTCATGCGACACTTCGTCGAATTTGCACATACGTCAGAAGAGAATCATTCATTATTGTTAATGGACAATCACCGATCGCACGTTACTATTGAAGTTACCGATCTCGCCTTTGCACATGGTATCACCATTCTGACATTGCCGCCTCATTACAGCTATCGGCTTCAGCCTTTAGACGTTGGTGTGTTTGGACCTACTACATTCAATGCGATGCATGATCAAAGTATCATATTGGTTTGCCACTGGAAATCCAGCATGTGCCTGAAATTGTTGTGCGCCAATTGAACCTAAAATCTGTGCTTGAACACTGCAAAATGTTTTTTTTTTTTGCAACACCTTTGTCATTCCAACTTTATTACTCCTTCTTTCCAGACATTAAATGAACATATTACTGAAGTCACTGTTTTTTCAATTTTTAACCCTCATTTTGTGTAAGCTACTTTAAATTTTGCAAATTTGACAACGGATTCGTAATCAGCGTCTGTGAACACCCCCGGGACAAGAATTTGTAGCATTTAGCAGCATATTTTCAGATAAAAATTTGGGGGGCCTACACTTCCGGAAAACACTGAAAATACACTTTTTTCCATTCAAAAAGAAAATTACTTTAAAACATAATTGCAAGCATCTGCTATGATGGCAAGCTGCGTTTTGGAATAACCTTGCGATTAAAAAAAAATTAAGAAAAAATTTTCATTTCTCGCCATTTTACAACCAAAAATAAAAACGTGACCCACTTCTGTCTACAGTACTCTATCATTATTAACAAAGTTGAGCAAATATTGATTTCTGACGTGTTTTTTGCCTTTTTAATCATTAAGACCCACAACCGTGATTATTTTCAGATTTTTCGGCTCAAGGGTGTCCAATCGCGGGGAGTGGTGGAGACAAAAATTTTGGTACATTTTCCCACCCCCTGATGCATAAAATGACCTTTTTCTTTCAGATTCTTATAGTTCTAATCAAAACCTTTCATTTGATACCCAACTTGACTACCTTTGATTTAAAAAATCATTTTGAGAGTTACTTCATTATTATGGCGGACACTCCTTAAAAAATTAATGGTTAGACCTATACGAGTACATTTGAGAGACCATCATTTCTGACCTTTCAACAAAGTTTGAGCATTCTTGCTTTTCTAGTTTCTGAGGAAACTCGCTGTGACGCACGGACGGACAGACAGGTCGCGATACTAGTAGGTCTTTGTAACAAAAAAAATTTACAAAGACCTAAAAAGTCATGCATTCAATATTAGGTTAATTTCTGTGGCGAAAAATGTTGTCGCACCAATTGAAGTAGTAAGAGGAAATATTTAGACATAGCTGACTAACAAGTCAAATATTCTCCCAGGTAAGTAGGTCTAGTAGGTTGTCATCCACTCACTCTTCCCCGTTTCAATTTATTATAAATCCACTGGATATTCTCTTTTATAACTAATTATTATGCTCCTCACTTCAAAGTACCACCACCCATTCCGGCGCATTTTAATTTGTTTCGCGTCTCTTTATGTTTCTTTAATCATCCTCTCTGCGGTAAATCTATGAACTTATCAGCAGAATAGCTTGAAGTTTTCGCACTTAATTTTGCTCAGTTGTTAAGTCCAGACACAATTCCCCGAAGTGTACACATGAATCTTTGTTACTTTAACTTTCACACAGAATAATTTGTTCTAATTAGGGAATGTAGCATCTGGTATTTACGGTCATAAAATTTAATCCCAACTGAAAATGGTGTGGGTTGTGTCCAGGTTGAAAAGGAAAAGAAACGACATCTACAAGGAAGGCACGAATGTGGGGCTACGATGATTCCCATTTGTAGCTCATGAGTGCTAATTAGTTGGTTTTTAGTATAATAACATACAACCCTTTTTATTTGAGGATAATAAAAAGAATGATGGACATTTACTGGTATTAATTTAGAAATTTATTAAGAGTTATGTAAATAAGAAAAGTTGGTTCTTCCTATCGTAATTACTCTTGTAATGATTTAATATGGTATTTTTGCATGTATATAAAAACTTTTAAGGACAACGCACTAAATTTAAAATCTAGAATAATTAAAACTCACTCACCTTAAACTCTTTACTCTCCTTAATCCGCAATTGTGCACGAACAATGTCCCCTGCTTTCGGTCGGCCAAGCAGAGCCATTTTATCTTCTTCGGTTAAATCTTCGGGCGCTTTTGCTTCGGCAGCCTGAATTAAAGCCGCTAATTCATCATCTGTGCAGATTTTGATTTCAAGGAACATTTTCGCGCATTAAATAGGTCAAAAGATCCAAACCAAGCATACAGAGGCGTTGAAGGTTGACGTAGATTCGGTAGCAAACAGTAAATTCGGCGAGAAAATCATCATGAAAAGGGAAAACATAAAAAATTAGATACAGTTGAAAAATACCTTTCAGCGAAAAAATGGATCATTTTCATGGCTCAAATGCACAGAGAAAAAAACACAACATTAAAGAAGTAGCATCAAAGAAAAACAACCAACCAGAAAGGATTTAAAAGCTACGATAAGCAAGCTGGAAGTTCATTTGTGTTTATAAAAAGCACAAAACATAAATTCTACAGTTCTTTTGGAATTAATTTATTAGACACAATGAGGGTGTCATGGTCAGCATGAAAACACAGAGACGATGAGTGGTTCCAACCAAGTTGATTAATGATATGTGATGAGATTGGTGAAACGCAAGCACGAAACAATTAATTCTATTTACAATTAAGCTTAATTGTAGCCTACACATACTTCATTTGTCTGGAGTAAGTTGTATGTTTTCTTATTCCACGTGATACAGCAGAAAAGTTTCCAATTGTGGTGAAAGTGTTGATAATTAGGTTATGTAAATAAAATGTGTAAGTCCATTGCTTCTCCTAGAGTAGAATTGTGAATTGTTTTATTTGTTTGTATTATTTTAATTAATTAGACTACGCGATTCACGGTTAAATATCGCGTAAGGATTCATTTAAATACTGAGTTCATTGCTTAATTTGCTAGTAATTTCTGAGCTGATCACAATGATTTATTTACTTCAGAAGTAATTTTTTCTTGCAAAGTACAAAAGCATCATATTTTGGACATTGTCCATCAACTTTTAAAAAATACAAATATAGATCATTTTTCAGCTTTTTCACTCAATAAACATTGTAGCATAGAGAATACAAATAGTTTTCCCAAATAATTGAAATCATGAGCAATCTATCCGTCCGCCGTATGATCGTCTGTTAAGTCATCTTCATACGAATAGCAGTTACTCTTCAAACGTTAGGAGCAAAGGGATGCTTTTTAGAGGCAGAGAGCTCTACAAGGGCGGTCCGATAAGGACTAAGTCTCACTCCGATGGCGCCACTATCGCAAGAGAGATTCATATTACATTCTTGTAGATGGCTACTGTCAAACTTTCAGCCAAATTGGACCCGTAGTTTGGTTTTGACTATGTGTGGAAGCGGGCGTGTCCGCTGATTTTTGAAAAATAGAGAAAGAGCAATATTGGTCGGTGATTCTATTTTTGTTTTTGGAAGGGAAATCACGCAGTGAAATCAAAGAGTGCTTGGATGCTGTATATGGCGACTCTGCTCCTGCAATGGCAACCATAAAAAATTGGTTTAACGAGTTTCAACGTGGTCGCACGTCGGTTTGGTGCCCCGAAAACGGCTACTACCGAGGATAAAGTGACAAAAATTCACGAGCTAGTATTGCCAGACCACTGATTGAAGGTGCGCGAGATAGCTAAGAGAGTAGGCATCTCAAAAAACTGCGTGGGTCATATTCTGCATGAAATTTCGAGCATGAGAAAGTTGTTGGCGCAATGAATGCCGCGTTCGCTCACTCCAAACAACAAATGTAACTGTAAGACCACTTCAAAGCAGTGTTTGAAACTGTTTAAGCGCAATCTGAAGGATTTTTTGCGTCGTTTCGTGACCGTCAACGCAACATGGCTCCACTAGCAGATACCATAGACAAAGGAGCAGTCGAAACAGTGAACTTCATCCAGCGAACGTGCTGTAAAGAAGACGAAGAATGCTCTATTGGCCAGAAAGGTGATGGCCATCGTTTTCTGGGGGTCACAAGGGCTGATCTGTTTCGACTACTTGGGGAAGGGCAAAGCAGTCATCGGGCTCTACGATGCCAAGCTATCGGGCCAATTTGACGCTAAATTGCAGAAAGAAGGCCCCATTTGGCGAAGAAAAAAGTGCTCTCCTACCATGACGACGCACCAGCTCACACCTCCGACGTTGCCATGGCCAAATTGGGCTACACACTGCTAGCCTACCCATCGCATCCTCTAGATTTGGTCCCGTGCGACTTCTATTTGCTTCTAAACTTAAGAAGTCACTCGTCGGCCAGAAATTTGAGTTGAATGCGGAGGTCATCACCGTCACAGAGGGCTGCTTTGCAGACATCAAGAAAAAATTTTTTGAAGATGGGTATAAGAAGTTGGAGCATCGCTGGATCAAGTGTATCGAGCGAAGAGGAGATTAAGTGGACAACTCAATTGCCACTTTCCAATATTTTCGTTTTTCTTTTATAGGCGGGGTACTTATCGGATCGACCTTTTGAATTGAAATAAAACAAAGAAAATGCTTTTAATATCTACGAAATTGCCTTTGATTGAAGGACATTTTTTAGCCATTAATATTAAAAGCTAATTTTGGGCATGTGTTGAAATTTTGACAGACTATCCCCAATTAATCAGGCTATATTTTGGCAATAACGCGTCAAATATTGGCTTCGAAGTGCTCAAATGTTTCTGATTAATCGGCATAGACATTCGATTTTGCATATCCCTAAAGAAAATAATCTAACGGTGTTGAATTGCACGAACGCGGTGGCCAGATGACGGAGTCGTTTAGTGAGTTTAATCGTTCGTCAAATGTGTCTTTCAGGAAATTAATTGTATCACGCGCTGTGTGGCATGTGGCACTGTCTTGCCGAAACCACATATTAGCAACATAAGTGCCTTACTATTGAGGCACCAAAAAGTTGGTAACCATGTCTCCTTACCGCTCATCGTTAACCGTAATATTGTGACCATCATGATTTTTGAAGAAATTCGCCAATAATCCCACCGGCCCATAAAGCGCATCAAACGCTGACTTTTTTTTGGATGTAATGGTGCTTTGACAACGGCTTGTGGGTTGTTATCGCTTCAAATACGACAGTTCTGTTTCTTGACGTAGCTATTTAACGAAAAGTGTGTTTCATCACTGAACAAAATTTTCAAATGAAATTGTGGATCAATGATTATCTTTCCTTCCATTCACCTAATATGTATACAGAGTAAACGATGATCGTGTGTCTTCATTTTCTGCACAGGATTCAACTTGCAGTAAGCACGTAAACCAAGATCGTACAGAGAATTAGCATGGGTGAAATGTTCGACCAAGAAGATCTAAGAAAGAGTTCAGCTAATCTGAATATTGAAATAAGTTGAAATCCTGTCTGTGACTACACTTAGCATGGCTCAAAAGTTTTTCGAATTAAGTACTCAAATGGACGATTGTACACGTAATGCCCGACGTCTTTCTCGAATCGAACCACGTTTTACAAAGTAAATTTGAACAATTTGCAAAGTTACTGCGGCATCAGTGCATTCATGATGAATTTCCGTAGATAATTAGACTTAACACAACTGAGGAGCTTGACATCGGCTATCACTGTGACCAGGGTTGCAATTTTTAAGTCCTCCGCCCCTAAAAAAATACCCTTTTGCAATCAAAGACTAGAAATTATCGCCTCATTAAATTTCTCCTACGAGGATGTGATGTTTGAAAATTTTTTGAGGAAGATTCATCATGACTTACCCAAATCAAGGCTGCTGGTGAATCCTCCCCAAAATAGGTTTAACGTTCCAGCATCGAAAGGCACAAAAAAGGGTACATTTATGAAAAATCTGGATTTTTCTCCACTAGATCCTTGTGAACTAAATCATAGACGTAGTTATTTATGTGCACAAGGAAAACTAATGCCTTTAAATTCGACATCCATCTAACTTTATTGATAATCATGATTTGTAAATTTCTTTTTATCACCGATAACATCGTATACGTAGCTGTAACTTCAATAAAATCAGGTATAAGCTACAGTCCGCGACAATACTATAGGACATAGTACAAATTTTAACGATTTCAGGGAAAACAGAGTAGGTAAAACAAAACTGGATATATGAAATAATTAGTTCATAAAGGCTGAGGTAAACTGTAAAATATTATTGGCCTCTGGTAATTACTTTTTAATGTCCCTTGAATTTATATTAATGGGGCTTCCCAGAGACGCGTCAAAACTATAAGACACTTACGTTTTAAAGTGTAAGTAGTTGGTTTAAAACCTTGCGCTATAAAATTTGAGAAAGAGGATTAACGAGCCGTTTATCCCGTGTCAAAGTTTTTTTTAAAAAATTTGTATAATAATAAAATATGCCACGAGGCAAGAAATTAAATGAAACCGAAAGAAAGCTACTAAACCAGCTTAAAAAGGATGGAAAAACTATTTCGGAAATTGCGCGTACACTGAAGAAAAGTCGAACAGCTATCTCAAATTATTTAAAGGATCCCATTAATTACAACAAAAAGCACGCAGGAGGTCGACCGCCAGCAGTTACTGAACGAGAATAGCGAGCCATTTTGCGAGTCGCTTTGGATTCAACGGCTACGGCCCGGTAGCGCAAAGGCAGGTGTACGCACAAATTTACAAAATGTTCAACGTATCTTGCAGCAAGCTGAGCATTTGCACTGAAAAAAGTCGAAATGTAAACCACCATTGACGCAGGCTCATAAAGACGACGCTCGATTACAGTTCGCACGAGGCACTGGGTGAAAAAAGGTGGAGAGTCCCTTTTTCTGATGGAAAACGGTTAAATTTAGACGGCCCTGATGGTTTACGGTATATTTCCACGATTTGCGGAAACAACCTCTAATTTAAGCAAACGTCAAATGGGCGGTGGTGGAGTCATGATATGGGCAGGAATTGGATTTGATGGCAAAACGGATGTTGTCTTCGTGGACGATCGAATAGTTAGTAGTCGTTATATTACTCTAGTCCACGAACAGCTGATGCGTCACGCTGCAAAAATTTCCGGTAGAAATTACATTTTTCAACAAGATAATGCGCCAGTGCACAACGCCCGTATCGGACGCCGATATTTTCGAGAGCAACATCTGAACATTCTTCACGTTCTCCGGACTTAAACCTACTCGAAAACGTCTGGGGAAATTGACAGCTTTAGTTTACGCTGATGGACGGCAGTTTACAACAGTAGTCGAGCTGAAAAGCGCCATCAACTAAGCATGGGCCCAAATCGACCAAAATTACATAAGAAATTTATATTCTTCTTTGCCATTAAGGATGTGCAAGGTGCTGGGTAACAAAGGCGGGTCTGCTAAATATGAAAATCGAAGCATAAGTTGTTAATGTGAAAATATCCTATGATACACATGGGGTGTCTTACAGTTTTGTCGCGTCAGTTTGTATCTGAATTTTGACTTTTTTTTAAATTTCTCGAGTGCATATTTGTGTTCAGAATCTTATTATATTCTATATTATAAGCCTTTTATGTACGGAATTTCCAATCAAATAAAGAAAATAAATTGCTTTTACAAGTGAAGATTTTTCATTTTTATTCCCATGTCCTATAGTTTTGCCGCGGACTGTACATAAAAATAAGATTATTACATCTCAAAAGTTTCTACTCTCATACACGCTTTTTACTACAATCTTGATCAATTTTTTTCCAAACGTTTTCAAAAGTTGAATTGACAACTTAATTTTGATGATCATATTGATATTTTCTTTTTGGTTGAGCGATGAAGGCTATTCAAACCCTGAGCGCGGAACTTTAAAGCGTGTAATGCTTCTGGACTAACTGCTAACCACCACTCTCCGGTCAATTCAAGGAACTAGCCTGTAACCATTTGACACATTACTTCGGGCTAGGCCTCGTTTTCTCCAGAGTTGCTTTAAAATTACAGAAATCCCTTCTCTGGCGGGAAAGAAAGGAGTGAAGGGATTACTAGAAGCGAGACCCTTCTACTCTCGGTGCTTCGCGGTGCTGCAGTATGCCTTTTTTACTGAGTACAATGTGCCACGCGTTTCCATTTGCCAACCGTTCTAAATATCTCTCCGATTAACGTCTCTTGTGGATCACATGTAGTCGAGAGACTATGAATTATCAATCTTGTACAAATAAGCCCAAAAGTATATATGCCCGCTTAGAAGATAAGTCAGGTAGAAATTAGTCTGATCATGGCTGGCCAGGAGTTAAGTGCAAAGTCTATCTTCTCTTTGTGTCAATCTCCCAAAACTGTTGCCGATCGCAGCAATAGCGCTGTCTTTTCTCCTTAGTAACTGTCTCCCTATCACCTTCATTTCTGTTAGAGAGGATGCACTTCCACACTCTCTAACAAAAAAGACGATGGGTCTCACTCCTGCTATCACCAACCCTTCAAATCTGGAGACTATTCAGTATCCACATGCAATTCACAGCGATCCTTGTTTCTGCACCTATGCCATTTACTTCCTGTGCAACTCTTTGTTGAGAGCGTTGTCCCATTGTTAAGACCCATAAAGTAGAACAGACTGCTCGACGTTCATCAGGTGTCATCTCCTTGATGAGACAGGTTCCCTTTGTTGGCCATCAGTCAAGTAATGGCCGATACATGTACTACACTCTGATCAGCTGTTGCGTTCTTTTGCTAAGAAAACCCAGCTGGTTTTGATTCAGCCAGTGGTTAGCCTTACTCCAGGGATTTCTTCTTTGTAGCGATTATTATTTGGGTTTTGTTCGGTGCTAGGCTGCATCCATGAGCAGCCCTCCAGTTTCTGATTCTATGTCTGCAACATCATCTGCGAAACCGATCATGCGTAACTCATCCAATAGCTCATTTGTCAGGAGCCAATCATACAAGATGTTCCACACTTAAGGGCCCAGAATTGAACCCCGAGCAACATTCATCGTAGCAATTATCTTTCAGCTACTTAGAAAGCTTTCCATATAGAATTGTCAAAAAACCTTGGTCTTAGCTGCTAAAATCCCATAAAAATGGCAGGGTTTCATAACTTTTTAAAAGAAACTATTTTTGCACTACCTTAAAGGCTCATAGATATCGTAACCTGTCTGACAAAGAAGTTTTCCTTGAAACTATAGCAGCTACTATCTCCTAACTTGATAATTACTTTTTCAGGCTGCCTTTTATGTACGGAATTTCCAATCAAATAAAGAAAATAAATTGCTTTTACAAGTGAAGATTTTTCATTTTTATTCCCATGTCCTATAGTTTTGCCGCGGACTGTACATAAAAATAAGATTATTACATCTCAAAAGTTTCTACTCTCATACACGCTTTTTACTACAATCTTGATCAATTTTTTTCCAAACGTTTTCAAAAGTTGAATTGACAACTTAATTTTGATGATCATATTGATATTTTCTTTTTGGTTGAGCGATGAAGGCTATTCAAACCCTGAGCGCGGAACTTTAAAGCGTGTAATGCTTCTGGACTAACTGCTAACCACCACTCTCCGGTCAATTCAAGGAACTAGCCTGTAACCATTTGACACATTACTTCGGGCTAGGCCTCGTTTTCTCCAGAGTTGCTTTAAAATTACAGAAATCCCTTCTCTGGCGGGAAAGAAAGGAGTGAAGGGATTACTAGAAGCGAGACCCTTCTACTCTCGGTGCTTCGCGGTGCTGCAGTATGCCTTTTTTACTGAGTACAATGTGCCACGCGTTTCCATTTGCCAACCGTTCTAAATATCTCTCCGATTAACGTCTCTTGTGGATCACATGTAGTCGAGAGACTATGAATTATCAATCTTGTACAAATAAGCCCAAAAGTATATATGCCCGCTTAGAAGATAAGTCAGGTAGAAATTAGTCTGATCATGGCTGGCCAGGAGTTAAGTGCAAAGTCTATCTTCTCTTTGTGTCAATCTCCCAAAACTGTTGCCGATCGCAGCAATAGCGCTGTCTTTTCTCCTTAGTAACTGTCTCCCTATCACCTTCATTTCTGTTAGAGAGGATGCACTTCCACACTCTCTAACAAAAAAGACGATGGGTCTCACTCCTGCTATCACCAACCCTTCAAATCTGGAGACTATTCAGTATCCACATGCAATTCACAGCGATCCTTGTTTCTGCACCTATGCCATTTACTTCCTGTGCAACTCTTTGTTGAGAGCGTTGTCCCATTGTTAAGACCCATAAAGTAGAACAGACTGCTCGACGTTCATCAGGTGTCATCTCCTTGATGAGACAGGTTCCCTTTGTTGGCCATCAGTCAAGTAATGGCCGATACATGTACTACACTCTGATCAGCTGTTGCGTTCTTTTGCTAAGAAAACCCAGCTGGTTTTGATTCAGCCAGTGGTTAGCCTTACTCCAGGGATTTCTTCTTTGTAGCGATTATTATTTGGGTTTTGTTCGGTGCTAGGCTGCATCCATGAGCAGCCCTCCAGTTTCTGATTCTATGTCTGCAACATCATCTGCGAAACCGATCATGCGTAACTCATCCAATAGCTCATTTGTCAGGAGCCAATCATACAAGATGTTCCACACTTAAGGGCCCAGAATTGAACCCCGAGCAACATTCATCGTAGCAATTATCTTTCAGCTACTTAGAAAGCTTTCCATATAGAATTGTCAAAAAACCTTGGTCTTAGCTGCTAAAATCCCATAAAAATGGCAGGGTTTCATAACTTTTTAAAAGAAACTATTTTTGCACTACCTTAAAGGCTCATAGATATCGTAACCTGTCTGACAAAGAAGTTTTCCTTGAAACTATAGCAGCTACTATCTCCTAACTTGATAATTACTTTTTCAGGCTGCCATCTTGGACCAAGGATCGACAAACACTTAGATTTCAGTTGCTTATCTTTGGCAAGTCTTCTTCTTCGTAGTACTACAGCCCATCTCGGACCTTTGCTTCCTGCAAATAGCGCCTTCAACTGTCTCAGTCCATTGACAGCGTCTTCCAATTTCGAAATCCGAGCAGCGATGGACTGTCCTCGATAACCGAGTCAGTCTAGCGTTTCCTCGGTTTCCCCACTGGTCTCCGGCCTTCAGTTCTCCCAACGAATACCTTTTTGGGCATCCGTTGTTCATTCAGATGATTCATGTATCCAGCCCATTGCAGTTTCCACAGCCTTACAACCGTTGAGACCTCCGGCTCGTAAAAAATTTCTTACAGCTCATGATTGTATCGAATTCGCCATGGGCCTCCGTCTAGCTTTGCTCCAATTATTCGCCTAAGGACCCGTCGCTCAAAGGCGTTCAATATATTTGCGGATGCTTGGGTTAGGGTCCATGTTTTACACTCATAGCATAACACAGGTACAAATACATTCTTGATTAACGTGCTATAATGATGGGTTTGAAGATGTCTATGATGAGTTCGATCATTTGGAGTTTCTGGTTCACTAATCAAAAAAAAAGAAGTTTTATTGGAAGGTATAATATTTCTGCAATACCCTACTGAAACCACGACCTGCCTGTCCGCTTGTCTATCCGTGCTGCTTCACAGCAAAATTTCTCGCAAACCACATAAGTCAGAGTTATAAAATTTTATAAGTAGGTTAAAAGTGGTACCCTCTTAAAATTTTCAGTTAAAAAATCCTTTTAAGGTGTAAGAAGGGGGTCTCCTTTTATGGGCGTGTGACCCTTAATATTTTTTTTTAACAAGGTATCTGATATGGGAATCAAATGAACGGTCTTGGTGAGATCTTTTCAGAACCGGTCTAAAACAAGACGCATTTGCAAAGAGGGATGCAGGGTGAGAGAAAATGTACCGAAAATAATCCTACCATTCCTTCGATTTAGCAACGGTCTCATATTCGGGATGAGGCACAGTCCACCTTCTTTTCGTGCAATTCACCCAAGACTGCCAATCGTTGAGTGAGCGCTGTCTCTCCTCGCGGGCAACTGTCTCCTCTTCTCCGTACCTGTACCAAGCCTTTTCGGATACCTTCTTACTGAGAAAGCCGCTCTCTATTTCTGCTCCACACAGTAGCACTGACCCTAAAGCACTCATCAAGAGGCGTTAGCCATAAGTAAATTCAGAGCCGATACACCCGAAGCAGTCTTCTCAGCCGTTGCCATGATTTGCTCAGAGAAACTCGATCATCCTTACTCAAGGGATTCTCTATTTTGTCAAGACAACTACTTTGGTTTTCTCCAGTGCTAGACTGAACCCACGAACAGTCGTTCAGTCCCTTACTCGGTGAATCAGCATTTCTAGCCCAAGTTTCGCTTTTTCAATGATGCGTCCAGCGATCAGAGCCTTAACATCATCCACACAACCGATCCAGCGCGACTCATATGGCATCTCCAGACTTAGTGCCCCGTCTTAAGACACGTTCCACAGGCCTGGGCCAAGAAAAGATCTTGGGCGACACTCGACGTGACTTCCATCCATGTGTAGTGACGTAAAGCAGCCTTCAGCCCTTCAGGTAGTCCTTCAGAAACCGCATCAGATAATTTAGAACTTGAAAAAGGGTTTTAAATTGTGTCGAAAATATCTACGCATCTAGCGGAGATGAACCATCACGTCTGTAATCACATCAATGGTGGAGCGTCCTGCTCTAATTCCTACTGCCAAGGAAATAGGTCCCCAGCAGCAAGAATCACGTTAGTAAGTCTTCCATTAATGACTTTCTCCAGCACTTTCCTAGCCGTGTCAAGCATGCATAACAGGCGGTTTGCAGACGGCCATCTGGGATTTTCCTTCCCCTTGCTGATCAGCACGAACCTCGCCACCTTCCATTGTACCGGGAAAACCCCGTCCTCAGGAAAATGCTGATAAATAAGTTGCAACACCTCGGCTGGAACACCATCTGGACCTGGAGCCTTCCTTGCTTTCAATGAAAGGATTGCCTCTTTCAGTCCCAGCTATGTGAAGAGTGGGCGGTCTGTTGGTGTTTTATCACGGACAGCGTCAACATGCACAGAATGGACGGTAAAAAGTGCCCTCATTATCTCATATATCTTTTTCGGTTCATGTATGCAAGCCCTCCGTAAGGCCCAAGCTTTCACATAACTAGCTTGTAGCCAAGACTCTATGGATCCCTATTCACATTGTCCACTAGATCTTGCCAGCAGCCAGCCTTGTGGTTGTTAATCAATTTTCAAAGGCCGACTTATATACTGCTACCCAATTACATGCCTCGTGACTGTTGCGTGTCCATTACGCTTCATATCGAAGCTTATGACACCCCCTTCACTTTTCAGCGACCACCAGTACGTTGGGGGCTTGTCGTGCTGGCGTTTTCGACGGGGCATAGAAGCATTCTAAGTGATGATGCTCATAATTGAGTTTACTACGGTTTGAGCTGCCAGTCCTTCTGTCCCCTGCAAGCCACCGTGCAAGCCATCCTGCAGCGGAGCACCTCGACGAGCGTTACGAAGTCTATCCCTCCAATATTTCACCCAATCGTAGAAGATCGAGAGCACAGACATCGAGAGATAACATCACGGATCTCAAGTAGAATGCGCTGATGATCACCGGCTGAATAGTCCTCTCATACTCTCTAATTGTGTATCCTCCGTACTAAAGACTCCGAGTCGAATGTCACGTCGGGTATGGTTCCTTCGCGGGCAATGTGGAGGAAAGGCAGGGTATTTCCGGTATTTAGTACGACGAGCGCCACCCTGGCCGCCATTTATAGTATTCCTTTTCCCACGGATCTCCCGCAACGAGCACGTTGCCACCTGCGTTTGAGCCAGCACCCTCCAAAACATTAAGCTTGGCTTGGAAAGCTTATCTTGGTTCGTTCAGCAGTAGGTACATACTAAAGAAGGTGGTCGCTGAGCACCAAACCCGCACAAAACCTTCCCCTCGTCCACCAATATCTGCCTGAAAATCACTGTTCCGAACTCAAATAACGGCAGAACCAGTTTTATCAGGATACCATAATGCAGAACTTTTATCGTGGTGTTGCTCACTCCGCAGCAAAAAGTTGACTTTCACGTCCCTCACAAACTCCTCACGCAGGTTTTGGGTGGTGGAATTGCGGTGCAGATTTAGCTGCCGAATACGGGACATCGAGGTTCTGATTTTGCCTTGACTAGAGCTTTCTCAAAAAACCAACATTTCCCTGATCCCAAGACGTGCCTCAGTTTTGGTCTTGAATCAGACTCCTTGCAAAGGATACAGTGTTCCTCCTTTGTACACTCTTTACCTTTATGACCTATTTCACAGTATTTGTATTATAGGGAACTCCAATTCCGCCCTTGCCAGACTTGTTTGGTGTGACCATGGCCAAGGCATTTGAAACATTGAAGAGGCTCTGAACTTCGCTGTATCCTGCGAACGACCAACATACCCTATATTTGCTTTGCTCTGATTCAGATATCGTTCGGCGTCCTTTTTGGTCAACTTAATGATTGCCATTCGTTGCTCCTTATGGTTTTCTGGTGTCAAACTCGCTTTGAACCTACCCACACGATGAAACACCCTTGTGATTATATCTTCTACCGAGGGCAGATCGATGACGTAGTCAGTGTCTCTTATTTCGGTAGTTGCCATCAGCTCGAGATAGGCTTTAGTTGCGCATTTGTCGAGGACTTTCTTTGCCGCATCACAATATGCTTCTTTATAGTCAGTCTCTGCTCCGAGTTCAACTCGTATGAAGCTCGACTGCATTGGTAATTGGTGATCCAACAACTTTGGGCATTGTGCAACAAGCAGCTAGCTCTGGATGGATGGAGCTCTGGATGGAAGTGAAAACGGCAATTAAGACCATCGCAGAACAGATGAATGGACATCAAGCCCGGCGCAAAAGAAATGACTGATGGCGAGTGCCAGAATTCGTTAGACAAAAAA
This sequence comes from Odontomyia ornata, assembly GCA_963969285.1. Taxonomy (NCBI): domain Eukaryota; kingdom Metazoa; phylum Arthropoda; class Insecta; order Diptera; family Stratiomyidae; genus Odontomyia; species Odontomyia ornata. The sequence continues at coordinate 137,767,544 of OZ017739.1, forward strand.
AATGGGTGCATAAAGAATATTTGGATAGGGAAACCAAAGCAATGAGAGAGTAGAGGATAAGATCATTGGATTTAGACAAGAAAATACTCTGGCGACCAATTGAGGTTTATCGATGTACTATAAACCCAGCGAGCAACAACACAAGACAACCATAGAAAGTAGTAAAAAGCTTGAAACAAGTTTATCAGCCCAAGACCACGCTCTGCCGTGATGATATAGGCAACTTCATCGCTGATCGAAACAGGATTGAGAAAAGATGCGCATTATATTTCAAGAATCTCCACAGCTCCAGATTATCAGCGCCCATAGATATTTCCGGAGAGCTTCCATAGGTCATGGGTCCTTCCACCATCAAAGCCCAAAAGAATATGTTAATAAAGCGCCAGGTATCGATGAGATTCCAGTGGAGCTTATTGTAATTTAAAGTTTAACGCAGGAAATAAATTGGACAAAATTGAAAGACAACGATTTATGCTTATACTAAAAGAAATGCTCGCTTTTATGGAGTTCTATTTTATTGAATATTGATCGCTTGAATGTTCTGATTGGACTAACTGTGCTACTGCTTGAATGTGTGTATGAGAGTGACATTTAGGTTTTGACAGTGAATTTTGCAATAACAGTGTTGCCGCACTTTGTGACAATGTTAATATTTCAACACTTCCACTCATTGTTACAAAAACTCTACGCTAATTAGTTTTTGATTCAAAGGTTTAATCCATTAATTTGCACAAATATTTATGACGATTTTTGTTCAATGCTTTGGTCAGTACATCCGCAACTTGCTCTGTTGTGCCAATATGAATCAATTCGAAATATCCCTCTTCGTATTTCTCTCGGATATAATGATATTGAACATCGATATGCTTCGTCTGCTTGCGGAATACTGGATTCTTTACCAATTTGATCGCGCCCAAGTTATCGACGCAGAATTTTGCTTTTAAATCATCAATCATCGTGAGCTCAGACAAGACTCCCCTCGGCCAAACGAATTCCTTGATTGCTTGACATGCAGCCATGTATTCAGATTCCGTTGAAGACAATGCTGTTGCGTCTTGTCTCATTGATGCCCAACGAATGACGCCCAAACCAATGTGAAAAACGTAGCCACTGGTTGACTTTCTCGTTTCACTGTCTCCGGCATAATCCGCATCACTATAGCCAACGAAATCAAAAGTAACATTACTTTTATAAAAGATACCTGTATTTAGTGTGCCCTTTATGTATTTCATGATGCGCTTTACTGCCTTAACATGTGCCGCACTCGGTCGATCTAAATAACGACTTACGGCACTAACAGCGTAGCTTATGTCCGGTCTCGTTCCGACATTCAGATACATTAAACTTCCGACGGCCTGTCGATATGGATATGTGTCGTAGTGCTCATCGTTTACAAAATCGCCAAGGTTTTGATTAGAGTCCATTGGTGCTGACATGGGATTGCAATCCATCATGTTGAAACGATCCAATACTTTCTTTGCATATGCCTCTTGATGTATACGAATTGACCCGTCAGGTGATCGTTCAATTTGAAGACCGAGAAAATAATTTGCCTCAGAAACTTTTATTTCGAAATGGTTTTGCAAGTAGATGTGATTTTATCGATTTCATTCGCATCATTTGTCGCTATTAAGCCATCGTCAACGTAAATCGCAATAACTGTCATCGTGTTTTCACTTCGACGAATGAAAACGCATGGATCGTATGTACTTTGTTTGAAATCAAACTTACGCATGAATGATGTGAACTTCTGGTTCCAACATCGCGATGCCTGCTTGAGACCGTACAAACTTTTCTTCAATTTGCACACGCGTTCAGTACCGTCTTCATATCCAATTGGTTGCTTCATGTAAACATTTTCCTTCAGCTCACCATGTAAAAAAGCTGTTTTACGTCAAACTGTTTCAATTTTATTCCGTTCATCGCTACCAATGACAAAAGTAGACGAATCGATGTGTATCTGGCCACTGGACTAAACGTTTCTTCATAATCCACACCATATTGTTGTGTAAATCCACGAACTACTAAACGCGCCCTGTATCGCTCGATTGCGCCATTTGGGTTTTGCTTTACAAATACCCAACGATTATCAATTACCTTCTGATTGATCGGTGCCTCAACCAATTCCCATGTTTCATTTTTGATGAGTGCATCGTATTCATCGTTCATTGCTTGCTTCCACTGTTGTTTTTGCTCTGAACGAATTGCCTCTTCATATGTTGTTGGTTCATACATTACTGCTGAATGACCATAATACATTAAACGATCTGGTGCATTGACTTTTTCTCGCAAACCGTATCGATTATTTTGTCGTTTATCTGGTGTTTGATTTGACGCATCTTCAAACGACGAATCACTTTCATTTTCATTCCCTACTGTTTCTTCAACCACCTGCTTGACGGCTTTGTCATTTGGTTGCTCTACCAAAGTACGTTCACTGCTTTCATCACTTGTTTTGCTGCTTTCATCATCGTCTGAATGCTCAATGATTTCCTCACCATCCGATTCATCTCGAATCACATATTTATCCGGTTGTTCATTGAATTTAACATCGCAGCTCATGAAAACTTTACCCTTTTCTGGATCATACAGACGAAAATTCTTTGTTGTGGGCTCGAACCCAACCAAATGTACTTTCCTTGCTTTTGGATCCCACTTCTTTCGACCAGTTTGCTTTGGGATTTGAACGAAACATTCCGTTCCAAAAATTTTGATGTGTCGCATTTACTGTTTGTTGTGCGATTCAATAAGCACGTCGTAGTACGTACCGCTTCTGGCCATAGTGACTTCGGTAAACCACTCGCTATGAGCATAGTTCTAGCATTCTCCAGAATAGTACGGTTGTCACGCTCGATTCGACCCTTTTGCTCAGGTGTATATGGTGAAATACCCTCAAATTGTATGCCCTCGTTTTGCAGTACATCAATTAACACCCGTTGGTTAAAAAATTCTCGTCCGTTATCAAATCTAAAATATTTGATTTGAGCGCCATTCATGTTTTTGACCAGTGGAATCAATGCCTTCAAGTGTGCGTACGCTTCATCTTTTGACTTTAATAAATACGTGAAACGAAAGCTGGTTGCTTCATCTTTAACTAGCATAAAATAACGCATACCACCGATTCCATTGATTTCGCTTGGACCGTATAAATCTACATGCATGAATTCTCCTCTTGATGATTCTCGCTTATTGGATCGCTTCTTTTTTGCTCTGGTCATTTTTCCGTATTGACAATCTTCACAAAAAAACTTTTCGCTGCCAGCCAATTCGACGCCCGCGACCAGATCATTCTTGCACATTTTCTTGATCGAATCGACATTGACATGTCCAAGCCTCCGATGCCAATGTTGTAGAGAAACAGCAACCATTGCGTATTCACCAATGCGCAAACGAAAATCCAATTTGAGTCGATTCTTTGAGTCACGCTTTCCAACTCCAACAACTTTATTTGCTTCATCGATGAATTTGCAGCCTCCCTTTTCGATCAAAACTTTGATGCCTTTATCCGTTAATACACCCGTTGAAAACAAATTTTCGCTGATTTCAGGAGCATACAACACATTTTCCAAACGGATTGGCTTCCACTGATTGTCAACTCTTGCTTCAATAAGAATTGTGCCAATTCCCTCGATTGGTAAAAGACATTTGTTTGCCACTTCAACTTTACACGGGCCAGTGTATTTATGTAGCTCTGTAAACCATTCTCGATGAAATGTCATGTGTTTTGCTGCGGCTGAATCGGCATACCAGCTTTCCGATTCTTCACACTTTGGCTCAGCTGTCACGACGGAACACAATGCCATTTCATTTTTGTTGCTTTTACTTTTATCGCTTTTGATTGACGATTCGTTGTGCTTTGGATAAACTTTATCTTTTGCCCAATGGCCTTTCTGACCACATGCATTGCACTTCGTTTTCCTCTTTAAATCATCGATTTTCGACTTTGGCTTTGAGTCTTTGGCTTTGGAATTTTTCTTTGTTTTCGCTGAAAACGCAGCACTAGAATTGGAGACTTCTTCTTTATTCAATCGTTCAAGATTGTCTTCCCCCAATTGTAATGACGACATCAATTCGGTGAGCGTACGATTCGATGTAGTATTGTACCATACCGTTTTGTAATTGTTGAATCTTGATGTCAACCCAGAAATGATGCGTGCCATTTTCAAATTTTCGGGTAACTTTTCCTTCTCTTTTTGCTGTTTAATTTCATATGACAATTGATTCACACGAGAAATATACGCTGCTACCCCTCATCGTCACGCATTTTTGCTGTGAAATACTCTTCATACAAAATCATTATGCGAATTTCGGTATTCTTTTCATAAACGCTGCCAAGTTGATCCGTCATTTCTTTCGCAGATTTACAATCCAAAACAAGATTCGCGTTTGTGGCATCAACCGATTGAATAATTGCATTCATGGCCCTTCCCTCATTTCGATTGAATTTCGACTTATCTTCTTCTTTCGCTGTATCGTCGGGTTTCTTACCCTCAATATTATCGGTCAAATCACGAGATTTCATGTATGCAGTGATTTGAAATTCCCATAATTTGTAACTCGATTGATCTTTCAATTTGTGGCCGATAAAATTGTGATCGTCTTTGTCTTTCATGGTGAAATAGTTTCAGCCAAAATCGAACAAAAACAACTGTATGTAAACACCGACGAAGAGTAGCCACTGCTTATTTAATCTGTTCTTTTGAATTCAATGACGACGTTCGACTGCTGTGCACGCGCACTTTACTGCAAACACAAAACGGCAACGCTTGCACACTATTGTGAAATTCAAATATTTCATGCGACGATGAAGTCAATTGATTTGGCTTTGCACTACAAACATTGGGCGGTGCTTGTCTATTTTAACTATGAATATTTATGGGATTTGTCCAACTTTTTATTCACTTTTATAGAGTCCAGAAACCGTTTTTAATATTTTCCATTACGCTATGACAAGACGACTGTTGGAATAAAACACACGATGTGACTGACTATTTTTCAATTGTCTAACTATTTTAGGCTCACTGGGCCCATAACCTATTGTCATTTCAAGTTTAACGCAGGAAATAAATTAGACAAAATTGAAAGACAAAGATTTATGCTTATACTAAAAGAAATGCTCGCTTTTATGGAGTTCTATTTTATGGAATATTGATCGCTTGAATGTTCTGATTGGACTAACTGTGCTACTGCTTGAATGTGTGTATGAGAGTGACATTTAGGTTTTGACAGTGAATTTCACAATAACAGTGTTGCCACACTTTGTGACAATGTTAATATTTCAACAGAGCTCATTAAATATGGTTGTAGGAGTATTCAGAAAGCCATACAAACTTCATCTAGCATATTTGGCAACAAGAATATATGTCGAACGAATGGAGCCAATCAATGAAATTGTCACGGGTGAACGTTGAGGTTTAATAGTGTTGCTCATTCCCAACACTACCATACGCGATTTCGTAAGATTTAAACCTACACAATACTGAGCCGCGCTTTATCAAATGATGTGATAGCTAAGAGCAAAAAAATTTAATTTTCATTCATAAAACGACTACTTGTAAGATTACGAATGGCAAGCCACATAATATGCTTTGCCTTTTAATTTCATGTGATTAAATCTAAGTAGCTAGGTCACTTCCGATTCACACACCACATTACGAACAATGCGAGCAGTACGAAGTGTCGAAAGCACCGTGGACCAACGCGACCTCGAAACGAAACGCGAAATTCTCGGCACTACGAGTAGATCACCCAGAAGCGGAAACTTTCGACATTCATACAACATATGCGGCAGCACAAAATACATAACCCCTCGAAGCAATTGAAATCGCGTTGCAGACAAGATAACATGAAACGATGCAAGGAAATTCAAAATTTGAATCGATGTTCCCGCCCCGCGACAAGAGGTGTTCGTGATGTTCGTGATAATTTGCGGGCATTTACATCATTTCCCAAATCAAAGTTTACGTACTGCCTGCATTGCATTCGTTGTTATACTTTCTGACATAGACTCCCAATGAATTTTGATGCAGTATATAATTTGATAAATTCCTCAGAGTCTTTCTGCCTACATTCTTCTTGAACATAGTTTTAATTGCAATCTACTGTCGAAAATCGATGGAGTCATAACGAATCAATTTATCAGGCAAAGCACCCTAAAGGGAATTGAGAGGTAAAATTATCGGTTGCAAAGCTTAAATTACCTAAGAAGCATTCGCTTAGAATCTAAGATGTCAGCGGATAAGACTAAAAACTTTTTCCCAAAGGAGAAAAAAGGGAGGCAAAGATTACGCTTATTCTTGCTGGACAAGGACACAAACTTAACGCTCCACCGCCGCAAACATCTTCACAGCCACGCAGATCCAGCAAAGGTGCATCGAAGCCACCAGAGAGGAACGAGCTGAGTAACGAAACAGAGCTGCTGCTCGGTTCTAAACACTCAATAAAGAATGAAATAAACTTTTTGGAATCGGTCCCAAATCAGGTTTTACCGGTTTAACTATTATTGATATTTAAGTGGTAAGTTTAAACAGAGAAACTGATGGGGCACCGATTCCAAAAATTTTATTTTGTCCTTGTTAGGGCGTTTTTAAGTTAGGTTTGTTTTCTTTCTTAAGTTTTTTTACTCTTTCAATTTCACTTGCCACATTTTTTTGGTACAAGCAAAAATAAAGCATACGTTACTGCAATAAAATGGCTTACAAATGTACAGCGGATGGAGAATCGGGTAAAATCATAGATATAGAGAGTACTGGATCCGCAACCGGTCGTGAGAGCCGAAGCAATTGGCAACCTTCGCTAAAGTTGTGTGAAGTTGAGGTTTGAGGTGATATGCTTTTAACTTAGCACTCTATTCACGGCGAAACACGTACACATTTAAAAAGTTTTTAATTTTGAAGATCGCGCGTACGTAATCGGAACTTTAATTCACTGTTTTAATTAAAAATTTACGAAATTTCCATCCGCTTTGACACATGAGTTTTCCCGCGTGTTTCGCGCTCTTTACGATTTTCTTTTGCGTTGACGTTCGAGTTTTCCGTGAGAGTCGTTTGTTGTTTTAACTCAAAATATTTTCCGAATGATAACGAAGGCGCGATCGTGTGCACGTGAAATGAAATTTCGTTGGTGTGCGCGGGTGTCAGTGGGGGAAGCGATTCTTCTGAAGAGAGAAAAGAAAAACCTGTCTGGAAAAAAAGGGGAAGGAGAAGCAGAGGGAATCATATAGTTTCGAGAGCGTAATTTATTTATAACTTATTTATGTGGCAAATTTGCTTCTCACATGGACGGGTACACAGATTCTCGTTGCTCGTCCATTTGTTTATATGTCTTTGGGTAAAATCCTCACATATCCGAACGGCTCCCCTGAGAGAGTACAACAATTAGTCAATAATTACTGTTTTAAGCCTAATGTCAAATGAACCAATATACTATATATTCCACATGATGGTGGAAATCTGTTGATAAGCCTCCATGCTATTTACACATACTTATACTTAGTTCAATGAATGATTATTGCAGCTGGTATTGATAGTTTAATTATAAGCGGTGGATTCGAAAGCATTGAAGCTAATTGAGTACTAATGTAATCCACACAATAAAAGAGCTTGAAAAGACCTGTAAGCATTTAAGACACAATTATTGTGAAAGCAAAATATTACCTTTAGGCTAGCAATTGAAGATGAAATCTTCAGATGTCTATTAATCAAAGTTCGATCTTAAATTGGATTCTTGGTGTTGTTTGTCACTGTAATTTAGTATTGTTCTATGGAAGTTTTAAAATTAGGGACATCGTTGATGTAAATATTGAAACCAGAAAAATTTCGCGTGTACATTCATATCCTTAAAAAAAGCGTTGAATTATTTTGAAATCAACAAAATGTTTGGTCCTTCTATCTTTTAACTCATTATCTCGTCTAATTGTAAGTCTACAAAATTGATTGCAAAAAACCACGATCGTTTAATACCAAGATATCCCTACACAAATATAACTGTTAAAAACACTCCCCCAAAAAACATTACGCAAGCGAAAGAATTAAATAAAAATTTCAATTTTAATCCTTGGTGGTGTTGACCTGGAACGCGGGGATCTGATAATTCAATTTTGCCTAGTAAAATTATCTTTCTGAACTTGACCCACATGCCCCAAATGAAAACTTACTTGATAAACAAATGCCGTATAAATAGACTTTTATTGTTTCTGGCAACAATTGTTGTTGCTTATTTATTTAGTTCTTTGTTATTTCCATAAAATGATTCCATTTACGCAAGCTGGCTTCCAAATCCCAGATAATTCGTGAATGATGCGAAAATTCTCATACAAAGCATAAAATGAGTACATAAGGATTAAATGTTGTTGGTTTCATTGTGACGCCTGTTGGTAGAAGAAACTTTTGATGGAATGAAGGCTAATGAGAGATGAACATTTCCCTACTTTGTTTTGAAGACGTGAATTCAAATGAAAAGCCGTGAAATTCTGAAGAATTAAAGCATGAGCATCGCGTTTCTAATTTATGGAGCTTTATTCAATACTTTCCACAGTTATGCTAATTAGCTCTTCTTCACGGAATTTCAGGCTTTATAAATGTTCCACCCTTAGGTACTCAGAAAATTAACCAAATCTGTTAGGTGGTTGATGTTTTGAAATAAAACGTGAAATACCGCTAAGAAATTTCTCAAGGATCATCAATTCCAAGAAACTGAGTTACCACTAAATACTCACAAACTTACATGAAATATGGTAACAAGCATTACAAATAATTTTAAATTCTTAACGATCTCACTCTTCTCTTCTTCACACTCTGTCGCTCCGCCTTTAATTAAATTTCTCAACGTACGGAATAAACACCTTTGCATGAAGACATCATCGTCACCGTCGTCATTCACCGCGTAAGAAATTATTATATTTCATGTGCCAACACATAACCCAATTCCAACAAAAAGAAGATTTGAACTAAATTCGCATGAATGTGTGTGCAAAGCTTCTTCTTATTTTGTAAAGAGCTGAATGTATCCTAAACCATACTTTCTCTAGGTTCCGCATCCTGTATTGTCAACATTACATTTTATGTGTACTTGCTCTTCTGCATATACTCGTACCTCCTTTCAATGTTTCACACGATATGTGCAACACTTTCATATATTATACATACAAGGTATGTAACAAGGACTTCGCGGAATTCCCGAATGAAAATTTGCCGTGAAATGGTTGCTTGAATTCAAGAAAATCGATTCGAAGAAATTCTGAAAATGTGTTTAAATTCCAAGAATTTTTTTCCTTTAATGGATAAGTCTTACGGGTACGCATGAGTATGTTATATGAGAGTATTTCGATTGAATGGCCCAAAGGCACTTATCAAAGGCCATTAATTTTAAAAGGAGGATAGTCTGGGATCATGTTCTCTAATTGATCGAGTCGAAATAAAGTCCTAAAAAGTATTAGAACTAAAACTAAAATTTTGGTTCCAATAACGGGCTACTATATGTAAAATCTATTTACACGATTACAGTTTTTTCTCCTATATACGTAAATTTTTTTAATTTAAAATATTTCCATTTTGATCATTATTTCTCCTCTGCCTATATGATGTAGTAATTGGATGCTGCTAGGACCTATATTATGCATATTATCCTTCAAATACTTGGACGTGCCTTATTTAAAGTGCCTTTGAAACACTCATCAGTGTTTCTTATAAAAGGGATCTTCTTCTTAATTTTAAGTTTATCTTCTGTACTTTGGCCTGTGTAAAACAATTTGAAAGATTGTTCTTGTATTTTCTTCCGTAAAAGATCAAAGATATGTTGCTTATGGTACCCATTATCAGTTGCAGTATTTAGAATAGTTCTCTATTCTACATTAAATGCTTCTTGGGAAAGGGTAATGAAACGGCGTCTATGAATCATGGAATAGAACATTTTCTGGTTTTCATTCCATGGATGGTTTGAGGAATATGCGATAATTGAATCAGGAAAGCTGTCCTTTCTGTATCGACAATTTCTGGGTGTTTTTTTGTTTAATTAACTTAAGAACGAAAAAGTCTATTTAAATAGTCTTGGGTTCTAACGTAAATTTTATATTTGTATGTAATTAGAGTTGTATTTTGAAAAAGTGAAAGTTGTCTTTCAGATCCCTTCTATACGCAGAAAATATCACGAATGTAACTGAAGCAAACTAAAATATTGTTACATGTCCACACAATTCTGCAAACTACTGTCGCAATTTTTTCGCAACTGTTAATAACATCATGATCAATATTGATTGAAAAGAAGCAAACAAAAAAAGTAAACGAATGACGTCAAAAGCATGTACTCGAAAGCACAAGAACGGACCAAGTAGATCCATGATCAATATTTGAAAGTAAACAAGTGACGTCACTACGGGTATTCAGAATTTATCAAATATCCCAGGTAGTTCTCGTCAGAACATTCGCCAATAACGAGAAACGGATTGAATGACTAGAGACCCTATATGAAGCCGAGCTGAATGAATGGGGGATGGAGTAGTAATAAAAACTGCGATAAAAGTCAAGCGTGGATTGAAGGCGATATTGATTGATAGTGAAGTGCTTTTGAAGGCAGTTGAGACAAAATCTATAATACAAGTGATAAGTAGATTAAAATACGAAATTAATGATTGTGCATTCTCAGTAAATAAACTCTTTAAGCTTAATTTAAAGGACAGTGCGTTTTCACTTTCCCGGAACAGTAAAATTTTTATCCGCAAACTATAACACGCGACAGTGGTGTCAGAAGTTAGAAATAAAACTTCGAAAGTGAAAACTTTTAAACATTTTTAAAGTGCACAACAGTGAAATTTAACGTGAAAACTGGTGGTAAAATAGCAAAACCAATAAAAATGCCACGAATAGGGTGACCAGACGTTCTATTTTAATATTACAGGTACTATATTTCAGCTCGATGTACTAGTGTACTATTTTATTTTTAAAATAACACGAATGTACTATATTTTTGACCACGTACGAAATGCCGCAATTTCCCGAAAATTTCTGCGAAATGAAACATTTTTTTCCACGTTTTTTATCATTATCTACAAACTAAGAAAAGTCAGCAATTCTGGAGGACGTATTTACTGATGCAAACGATTTGAAATTGGCGCGTTTCAGTCGATGTAAGCGTACGCAACTTGGTCAGCGAATGCCGGATCACAAATCACAATTCACAAGCCTTGTCTTTTCATGGCTCGCGCGCGTGTGGGTGTAAGTGCGTGTACTGTCCGTGCAACTCTGTGTCAGTGAGAAGGGCGTTTGTTTTGCTTACGTTCCGGCAAAAACATTCAGAATGTCGCGACGAAAATGTCACGTTCCTGATTTATTAGGAAAACAAGAAGGAAAATACTCCTGCTACCGTAAGACCGACAACGATACAGTTGCAGAGTGTGTTGTTTGTAGAAAGAATGTTTCTGTTGCTAACAGTGGTAAGTGGTAACTTATTTTTTTTTTTTCTTCTTTTTTTTTATGCGTATGGAACCTACTGCTTCTCTTTTTCTTTGTTTTTCGGTTTTGGACTTTGGTCTTTGTTAAATAAAAATTAAAAGTTTCTAACTAATGCCTCTCAGATCCGATACTTTTCATTTTGAAATATAATGGGTTCGTAGTCCACAACAGTATTTTTTTGCGATTGTCAGGGACGACTCAGTTGGACCAACATCTCAATACCAAAAAGCATAAGGAAAATGCCCAACAGAATTCAACGACAAGATCGGCAGCCAATTTCATGATACCTCGATTCACCCGTTTAGAAGAGAAAATACATGCATGCGAAGGAGCCCTCGCATTTTATGTCACCGTGCATCATCAATCCTTCCGTTCCCAAGACTGCACATCGGTTTTGCTTCGTGAAATTTTCGGGGATTCGGAAATCACGCAAAAAATGACATGTGCCCGAACCAAAACTGAGGCCATTTTGTGCAATGTGATTGCACCTCACGTGATTGAAAACGTCGATAATCAACTGGCGAGAGCTTTATATGTCAGTATATCTACGGACGCAAGCAACCACGGCCATATAAAGTTGTTTCCAATCGTTGCCCAATTTTTCGATTACACCCAAAAAGGAATCCAAGTTCGAATGTTGGACCTCATCGAAACGACAAACGAAAAAGCGGACACTGTCGCAAAAGCTCTCGAAAATGTTGCTGATGGCCATGTTATCAAACCAAAACTGACATGCTACACTGCTGACAACACGAATTCTAATTTTGGTGGTCTCAATCGTGGAGGCAGCAACAACATCCACGCCATCATAAAGAAGGATATCAATCCTAATATCCTGGGTATCGGCTGCTCAGCGCACATCCTTCACAATTCGGCCCAGCATGGCTTAAGTCGATATGGATTGTTCGATATCGATTCGCTTGCCTTCAAGATTTATCAATTTTTCTCGATTTACACTGTTCGGACTGAGACACTCAAAGATTTTTGTGATTTCGTCAACATAGCATATAGAGATCTTCTTTATCACAGCAAAACTCGGTGGCTGAGTCTTTTGCCAGTTGTCGAACGATTATTGTCTATGTTCCCGTCACTGAAATCGTATTTCTTGTCTGAAGAAAAACCCCCGAAGATGCTTGAGAACTTTTTTCGTCATGATTTCGCGGAATGTTATCTTTTTTCGTACATTCCTTAATGTCCGTTTTCCACGACAAAATTCTCAATATTGTTGATGATGTGGCTCAATCGATGCGTGACAGAATTGTACACAAATTTCTTCCAATTCCTGTCAGAAAAACTCTGTCGGACCTGAGAGCCGAAGGGAAAGATAGGGAATGCGATGACTTCATTCAAAATACGATGACTGTCTACGAAGAAGCTGAGAATTATTTCTTGAAATGGACTGCATCTCTGTCAGAATTTCGGGTAAATTCACTATTGATTTCATGAACTTATGCATGTTGGAAGATATGATTTTGAAATTTAGGTATAATATAGTATAGCTCATCCAAGTATCATTCCAGATTTTCCAATGGCTGGATTTCAAAATGGAATGCCTATTGACCTACGAATGCATTGAGGACACCGTTGACTATCTGGCGGGAAAAGGAGTTCAGATTGATGATACTAAAATTTTCGATCAAACCATGAACTTGATCAGGTTCATAGAGAAAAAACAGTCTACTGCCGATCTCGAATTTTTTAGAAAAAATTGTAATGATAAAATCTGTGAATTCTTCACGTCGAATTCATGCACTGACTGTTTTACTGAAATTTTGAGGATCGCATCATTTCTTTTCTCAATACCAGGTCACAATGCGAACTGTGAAAGAATTTTTTCTTTGATAGAGGCTCAATGGACAAAAGAAAGGAATAGACTCAGCGTCAAAACTGTGCGAGATATTGTGTCCGTGAAGTTCAATTTTCTTGTTCCGAGTTTTACAAGTATTTGTTGCGACCAGAAAATTCCAAACTTCTCAGACAAATTGGTGACTCGCGAAAATACTGACTTTTTCATATTCTCAAACTGTCATCTTTTTCTATTAATGTACAGTACTTTTTTCGATTTTTGTGAATAACTAACGATCTAACATTCGAATTAGAAAACCTTAAATATCGAATGTGTGTTACAACGATACCTGCGATCGGTACAACACCACAATAAAATAACGAAACAATTTATTAGGCTTATTATTTGTACCCTTCACTTTGAAAATACTTCATTTCCATTTTTCTCGACCTTTTTTTTTCCTATATTTTCAGTGATGTCATCTGGTCACCCTAGCCACGAAGTTTATATCGAAATATTAATGAATTGACCATATCGCAGCTTAAAGAAGGGTTGGAACAGCGAAATCTAGCTACGCAAGGTACAAAGGCTATACTGATTGCACACTTGCGTGACGCGATTGTATCGGAAGGCGCGTATCTGGATTCGGGTGAACCCTCAGATGCAGAAACAGGCGCAGAAGGTTGAGAAGAAGAAGCACCAAAAACAAAGGAACCAGAAAATGCGTCGATGCAAATGTTGATGTTGATGCAGCAAGAGCAGCGACAACAATCCTCCAGTTTATCTGCGAAGTTAAATGAGCAATCATCAAAGCTAGACCCGAAGCTGGACCAAAAAGCATTCGAAATCCAGGCAGACATCATACAGAAGCTGAAGGAGCAATCAACGAAGCTAGACCTACAGGCAATCGAAATCAAGGCCGATTTACAAACCCAGTCAACTGATTTGAAGGCAGATTTGCAAAAACAGTCAACCAAAATAAAAGCGGAGCTCGGTAGTCTGAACAACCAAATTAAATGCGTCGGGGAAAAGGTTTACCAGGTCGAGGAGAAGGTCAACCAGTTCGAGGAGAAAATCAACCATGAGATGTAAAAAATGAAAAAAGAATCGAAAGCAGCAGAGGCAGTAGTAACCACCTCACCAGCCCCGCTTATAACCGCAGCGCAAAGCGCATCCAAAAATGTGAACACACTAATATTGGACGGGCAAACGGTCTGGAGTATTTACAAAACCCAGTTTAAAGCCACCGCTCGGATAAATCACTGGAATGAGCAGGAACGAGAAGCTGCATTGATCTTTGCTCTAAGAGACCCAGCTGCCGAGCTTTTGCAGACTATTTCCGTTGAGTTACATTCAAACCCGGCTGCTATAATGAATGCGCTTGACATGCGTTATGGAGACGATAATCTGAAGCAGATTTATCGGTCACAGCCACGGCATTGGATGCAGAAGTGTGGCGAAACCTTACAGCAGCTAGCCCAAGACATGGAGCGACTGGCACTTTCGGACTACTCAGCTTACGACCCGTAACTCAAAGCATTAACGACCAAGAATTGTAACAAGCCGTGCGTTTAGCTCAAAAGCAAACGGTTAAGGACGTATTGGCTTATGGTCTGAACTTTGAGGCAGTGGAAAATGTTCCTCGTACCACTTCCTGGGTTTGCGAGGCAGTGATAGCCGAGTGCAGGTGTGAGTGCATGGAAATTGAGCGATAGATGCAGGTAAATGCTGCACCTAGATGCTGGAATTGCGATGTAAAGTGGCACCTGCAAGGAGACTGCAAGAAGCGAATAAAACCGAACTATTGTCCAGGGTATGCAGCTGGGAGGAACTCTAGAGCAAGTCAGGAACCCAGAATGGAAGCCTTTCAAACTAAGAGGTCAGGAAATATGTAAGAGCCAACTTCGTGGGGTAGAGGTTGGCTAAGAACATCGATGTCCCCAGCACCACCATCATCGTGTCAATACTACATTGTGATGTAGCGGACTCATGACTTCTGGGTCAAGTTGATGGAGAACATTCCACCATAGCCAGCGACACTGGTGCAAACCGATCGATTTTTTTGACCAGACCTAGTGAGGCAACAACCACTTCACAAGGGCAGGATTTTCTCGCTACGGACAGCTACGGGAGAAACTACTCCTGTCCATCAAGAGGTCAACCTCCAGCTACAGTTAAGAGATCTTGCGTTCCGACATAATTTTCTGGTCGCAAACATTATGAATGACTGCATTCTCGAACGAATCACGTTGGATTTAGGCAAACGGGTATTGAAATGGCGGAATGTCGAAGTGTTGATGGAGGATCCCAGCGTCCAAATTCCCAAGATGAATGAAGTGATATGGGTCAACACAGATGTACCGAAATTTTTCGAGAGCATTGTATGCGCCCAGCTTGATGGTGATTCTGGAGACCACCAATCTTATCTGATAGAGCCAACGAAGACGTCGGCATTGCGCAGTTTAATTGTAGGACAAAGCCTTGTAAGATACGTGCCGGTTAGATTCCTTAAAATTGCGGTCACAACCGCAAACATCAAAGCGGGAGAAATCATTGGAAGCTGCCAGCCTGTTTCCACCATCAACTCTTTGGAAGCTACTCACGATCAACATTGTAAAAGGCTGCAGCCCCGGATGACCAACGCCGAACTCACGTCATAGATGCACAGTTGGGACCGGATTGTAACAATTTGTGGTGATGCCATTTGGGCTTTGCAATGCTCCAGCCACCTTCCAATGCCTGACGGAATACGTGCTGTGAGGCCCAACCTGGAAGACCTGCTGGGTGTACCGACGAGTAGTTGACATCATTGTTATCGGAAAAACATTCAAAGGGAATGTGCGAAACTTAGAAGAGGTGTTCTCCCGATTGCGGCTGGCAAATCTGAAACTTACTCTGGACAAGTGTACCCTTTTCGCAGCTGAAGTAAAATACCTGGGACACGTTGTATCAGCAGAAGGGATCAAAATAGAACCTGAGCAAATTGAAGCCGTGAAAAGCTGGCCAACACCAAACTACAACTGTCAACGACGAAGATTTCTGGGTCTGGCGACCTACTATCAAAGATTTGTCAAAGACATTGCCAAAATAGCTAAGTGTCTCCATCAGGTAACCGAGAAAAATCGTCCGTATGTCTGGAATGAACAATCCCAAGTAGCCTTTGAGACCTTGAAGGAGAAACTGTATGTTTCACCCGTGGTGGCATATCCGGAACCTGAGAAAATGTTTGTAGTTGATACCAATGCGAGCAATGGCGGGATTGGAGCTGTACTCTCCCAGCAGATCGATAACGAAAGAAGAGTCCTCTCGTATTACAGTCCAGTTCTCTCAAAAAGTGAGAGAAGAACTATTGCGTAACCAGGAAGGAGCTATTGGCTATAATAGAGGCCACAAAGCAATTCCACAAGTACCTATATGACCACAAGTTTGTTCTTCAAACTGACAATGCATGATGGCTGCTTAACAAGTTGCGAGATGGATCGAAAGATTGCAGTCATACGACCACAAAATTGTTCATCGGAAGGGTGGAGTTCAATGAAATGCTGACGTTCTATCTCATCGTCTGTATCCAGCTAACTGCAAGCATTGCCGACGGATTGAGGAAAAGGAGCCGACCGTTGATCTGTGAGTGATAACGGCCAAATTCGACGAAGGTTGGTCATTGCAGGAGAAAGAAAATCCCAGTTAGCCGATGAAGACATCGGATCATTACTCGTATGGAAGTAGACAACCGGGCGATCTGAATGGAAGGATGTTTCAATGCATGGCGCTACACTGAAAAGCTATTGGGCACAATGGAACTCCCTTCAGGTGGAGGGTGGTGTGCTGAGGCGGAAATGGGAAACTGCAGATGGCAGCTCCTATAGGATGCAAACTATACTTCCCAAAAGCTGAACCTACGATGTGGTTCAGGAAATACACGAAGGATCCTCGGGAGGCCAACTTGATGTTAACAAGACCTTAGCGAAATTGCGGGAAAGGTTTTAATGGCTCCACGCTCGAGAAGACCTAGGGGACTGGCGACGCAGATGCACAATTTGCGCTTCCGTTAAAGGTCCAAAGCGACGTCTGAGAGGACAAATGCAAACCTATAACATAGAAGCACCGTTTGAAAGGATTGCTGTTGCATCGCAGGACCCTTTTCTGAATCCAAATGGGGAAATCGATACACGCTGGTTGTGGTCGATTATTTTAGCAAGTGGTCCGAGGTCTATCCCATTCCCAACCAGGAAGCAACTACTGTAGCCGAGCAGCTAGTGTTAAATTGAGTCAGTAGGTACGGAGAACCTTGTGAACTATATTTTGATCAAGGCCGAAACTTTGAGTCACTAGTTTTTGGCGAAATGTGCGAGCTGCTGGGAATACAGAAAACGAGGACAAACCGCTGTATCTCCAATCCAATGGAATGGTCGAACGTTTCAACGGGACACTCAATAAACACCTGGCCAAGATGGTTGACGAGAACTAAAGGTATAGAGCTGCCGAACATGCATCGACTGGCGAAGCCCCAGCCAAAGTCACTTTTAGAAAGACTATTCTACTGCCAGCTGATATAAAGTTCGGAACACTCCCTGAGAAACCCCAAATGATCTCCGACTACGCAATGGAGCTAAGGCAACGGTTGAACCAGATACATCGGACAGTG
Organism: Odontomyia ornata; assembly: GCA_963969285.1. Classification (NCBI taxonomy): domain Eukaryota; kingdom Metazoa; phylum Arthropoda; class Insecta; order Diptera; family Stratiomyidae; genus Odontomyia; species Odontomyia ornata. Next base: position 137,785,422 of record OZ017739.1, read on the forward strand.
TGAAAACACCTCGAAGTAGCTACTGACCGCATGAGGGCTGGGAACGATCTGAAGGCAAATTCTACTGGCCTCCAGCAAGATGACTTGGTGTGGCTATATAAGCCACAACGGCCGAAGGGTAGGTATCCGAATTTGCAGCATAATTGGTAGCGAGCATACCGAGTTACAAAGCGAATCAACGAAGTCGTATATCGCATACAGGAACACCGTAAGCCGAGAGCCAATCTGAAAGTCGTGCACCTGGACCATCTTGCCCCATATTACATCCAGGGAGACTTAACTACAACTGGCGATACATCTTTTTGGGGCGAAAAGAACTGACGTGGGGACAGTGTTACATGTCCAAACAATTCTGCAAACTACTGTCGCAATTTTTTCGCAACTGTTAATAACATCATGATCAATATTGATTGAAAAGAAGCAACCAAGAAAAGTAAACGAATGACGTCAATAGCATTTACTCGAAAGCACAAGAATGCACCAAGTAGATCCATGAGCAATATCTGAAAGTGACGTCATTGCGGGTATTCAGGATTGCTCGAATATTTCAGCTTATGGGCTGCGAACCGTACATTCAACATTATTATGATAAGTTAAAGCTTTTGTTTGTGATGACGAGGAGGAGACAACCAAGGACAAATTTCATGACACCTTAGAACGCACTGTGGATATATTGCCGTCAAACGACATTAAAATTGATCTGGTTGACTCCAATGCAAAAATCGGCTCAGAAACGGTGAGTAAAGGAACAATCAATGGGCACAGCTTTCATGCAGAGATCAGCGACAACGGACAACTCCTGATACATTTCGCTACTTGCCGGCTCCACACAATTTCCGTATCGACACATACACAAGAGAACGCAGGGGAACTGCCGGTCGAAAGGAATGCTCTTGGAGGTTAGCATTCTTTGGGGAGTGCCATCCTCATGGACCCGAGGATATGGCGGTCATTGTGAGATTCCTTCTGCAATGATAGGTGACGAACTTGACTAAATTTGAACGACACTTTTTGCAATGAGCTTGAATTGATATTTTGTATGGCAAGATATAATGGGTTGGACCTAGTTGCTTCGCACGGTAGCGTCGTGGCGACATCGTGCATCAACGGCTCCAATTCAACTATCATACCATCTCCGTCTCGGTAAAACCTTGACTAGGCCTCAGAATACGTTCGAAGGTCGCATCACTGGGGTTGGTGGTGTAGGACTCCGATTAGCACTCGCCTGGCTGATGAAACACTTGTCCCCATAAGGGCTTGTGCCAACCCTCGCATGGCCTCCCTGTTCTACAAAGATAGCCATGGGATCAATAAGATGACTACACACACGCACGGAGATAGCAGCTCCGATGGAGGCCAAATCAAACTAGAGCAATTTCAACAAAAAACTTAAAAATAGAGTAAAACTATCCAAAAAAATAAGTAAAAACAACGACGATGGTACCAACAGTTGTAGCTTCGACGTTAACAGCATATTGAGAATAGTACCAATGACAAGGAAAATGACAACGAAAAGCATCACAGCCAAGAGGGACGAAAAACTGAGATTAGCGGACTGCTTTATGCAAACTGAAATCCCTGCTGCGTTCGGATGTAGCCAAAAACTGATGCCAACCCTAAAGCGGCTCAATAAGGAAGAGCGGAGAATCCTGCAGGATGCGTCAGATGTTTGCGCGATGATGAATTCGATAGTTACTGCTGCGGTCGCTACCAAAGCGATCGAAGCAAGGATCTTAATTGCCGGAATAATAACGAACTATCCTAAAGTCCACAAAAATATCACGACAGAGCAAAAAAGGAGTGACCATTTTACCGTCACCGTCAAAAATGTGGCTAAAGTATTATACTTGGAAACGGAAGCCGAAAAGTACACTTGCCTTCCAGCAACATAAAGCAGAAAGGCTAATTCGAATAGTGGTTGACTTTCTTAAAAGAATTATATCTGCATGCGAATCGCCAAAAATCAATGAAAGTTAAAAGAATGGGCAACTTGAGCTAGAGTAGCTACTAGATCGCATAGAGTATTACCGGAGGAGCTGATTAAACGCGAAAAAGGAGCCGAAGATCAAAGAAGAGCAAAAGGCCAAAAAATGTCTTTGATGATTAAGCCCAGAGGGCATGAAAAGATAGTTAAACCAACAGACATTAATAAAAAAATTGCGTCTAGCCCAATCGAAGGACATTGGTATAAAAGAAGGAAGAAAGAGGCACTTAATGGTCATGGAACGCTGGATCAGGGGTTCCAGATAGCGCTGACAAAAGGAGCGAAAAATCCCACACAGAAATTTCTTCGAAACGAGTTAGAAAGTAAAGTTCACTCAGATGCCTAACAAAGAAAAAGACCTGATGCAAAATAGGGGCAAAAAAGCCACGATGAAGATCCCGGCAGGAGGTTCTGCTCGTAAACCCCCCAAGATGACCAATACTACGCGGAAATGTTCCGGAATATGAGGAAAAATGTAAGGCCCAATGATACCAATACTGCTATTAAAGTAGTACGACTAACGACACATACTAGTTAAATTCGGAGCAGAAGCTGGCAATAAAGACGCATTCCGCGACACAGCGAAGAAAAGTTCTGCATTGTGGTATCCTGATGAAACTGGTACTGCTACAATCTGTGTTCGGAACAATGATTTCCAGGCAGAGTGCTGTGGTCGGGGAGATAGTTTTGTGTATCTCAAACAGATTCCGCAGGAGAAATGAATCCTGAAATGGCGGTCAGGATGCAGAACAAACTGTTGGATAGTGTTTGGGGACTACTCAGCATGTGATCATCAGTGCATTCTGCTTAAAGTCCATGATATTGTCCTCCGACATCCCTGCTGGAAGAATGTGAGAACCATTTTGTACCCAACTTAGGAAATGCAGTCAAAAGCAACGAATTAAGTCAAGAAGAGAGATTTGGAGGGATTTCAAAGGGCTATAACTTCCGTGAATATGGTTCGATTTGCATCAAACTTACAAATAATTTTGAGTTTAAGGGTATCTATATGGTTTTATTAGGGTAAATGTGAAATCCGGAGATTATACTTTATTGACAAAGTTAAGCGAATTTTGACTTCTAAGGCATTTGTTGTTATTGTACTCATAACCACCTTCCTGCATAATATTTTTAGATTTTTACGATCATATACGTCCGGGGGGGTAATACATTTTTCTGATATTCCCCTTGCCAGTGCGCCCCTCAAAACAAAAACTGTCAGTTCAAAAACTGTTTTGAAAAGTTCTCATCAAGACCTTTTATTTGATACCCATATTGACTAACTTTGATTTTTTTTTTTGGACCACCCCCCCTTAAAAACTGTATAAATTTTTTTTTGTAATTGAACTTTAAAGAGAGCGCCATTTTGCACATACATGTTTCTAACTAAAGCAGTTTGCGAGAAAAAATGCTGTTACACACGGATAGACAGGTCACAATTTTAGTAGGGTTTAGTAAAATTATTTTACAAAATCCTAAAAATGGACGAGAAGTGCGGGCACTTTTCTCGCCCATCCTGTCCGTACTGATGCTGGCCATGCTTAGACAGCATCGAGTGACCGCTCTATACACAGCCGTAGCTGGAAGATGTACTTTAATCATTAAAAGCGAGGAAGGCTCCAGGAACAGATGGTTTTCTAGCTGAGGAGTTCCAAATTGTCTAACACCATTTTTCTGATTTGCTGCTTCGTATATTCAGCGCTTGCCTACGGGGCGTGGGGTTTTCCGGTACGATTGAAAGTGGCGAGGCTCATGCTAGATAGCAAGGGGAAGGGAAATTTCGGATATGCATGCAAGTCACGACTGGAAGAGTGCTAGAGAAACACTCGAAGCGAAGACCCCCTGACGTGATGTGATACTGCTAAGGAATCTATCTCCTCAGCAGTACGGCTTTAGAAAGGCGTTGGAGATACTCGACCATAGGAAGACCATCAACTTCGCTAGATGGGTGGATATTCTGGATACGCTTGAAAATTCTTTACAAATTCTAGAATATCTGCCGCAGTTTCTGAGGGACTACCTGAAGAAATGAAATTTGCTTCATGAAAGAACACAGGCCCAACGAAGGATGGAAGCTACACCGGGTGTTACTCAGAGATCTATCTTTGGTTCAGACTTATAGAACGTGTCTTACGACGAGCTACTTAAAAATTATATGCGGATGATGTTGTGCTTCTAGTCATTGGACGCACCGTTGAACAAGCGCAACTTAGACTAGGTATGCTAATGAGCTGAATGAGAGACTGGATGTATGCTCGCGGATTCACTATAGTGCTGACGAAACAGAAGTGGTCCCTAGACTACGGACAATATGTATTGGAGATATACTAATCGAATCAATGCCAGTGGTAAAGTACCCTGGGCTACTGATTGACTCAAAGATGAGTTCATCTAAGCAAATTAGGGCAACGGCTGAGAAGGCTGCTTCTGGCGCATTGGCTCTGAGTTGACTTACGGTCAAGGTAGGGAGGCCCACCTTATCAAGAAAGCGCCTCTTGATGGAGCGACGGCCTCAGTAAGGAGCTATACCTAAAACGCTTGGCACAGGTACAGAGAATAAGAGCACTGAGTATTGCATTTTCATATCCAAAATTCTCGCATTTATCGGTGAAAGTTACTACAGACGTGTGCCCTCTTTGCTAGAGAGCGCAATACTATTTAGCTGCGAGAAAGCAAGGATGCGATGGAGATAGTTGCCCGCAAAGAGAGACAGTGCTCACTTAAGTCTTGAGTAAATTGCATGAACATTGAGCCTGGGCATCGCATGTCTGGGAATTCCTCTTTATCTCTCTCTTACTGCAAGAAGAGAGATCACTCAGCTTGAACGCACCCCTTGGTGTAGCAAAACAAGACCTGACCTGAAATAATGTGTCAAACTGTTTCAGGCTAAGTTCTCAGGTTGACAGGGGAGGAGCATAGTGCAGTCACTCGCGAGCATGTGAGCCGCACACTCAGTACGTAAATGATATTCACCTCCCAGCCGCAAAGATTATTTAAATAGATCGACCATGTTCTCATACAAAACCGAGCCGCCACCACCTTTCTCGTCACGCACCCATTCTACGGCACTGTGTGTGATTCGGATCACTATTTTATAAGGGTCATGTTCAAGTGCCACATCTCCAAGAGCTGTAAATAAGGAGCATTAGTTACCCCGAAGTACCAGATATACAAGCTACATGATAGCTTAATAACGCCCACATACATGTCAGCGCTGGCAAATCACAGCAACATATATTCGCAGGCGGGAAGTAATGATGATATCAAAACCATGTGCAAGACACTAAGAGTTGCCTTAACAGAAGTGGCAGAAGACGTTTTGGGGACCAGCCAAAGAAAATTAGAAACAACTGGAAGAATGCAAGGAAGTGGTTAAAAGGAACTAGGTGTACAAAGATACATTCAGCAAACAGTTTGGACCAAAGAAGAACAACATAACAAGCTGCAACTACAAGCTAGAAAAAAATTTGTGAAGCCATGGCCATCAACATCAAGATCCAATAAAAAGCGAAGAAATGGCGCCAGCGTCAAATAAGTGAACACAGATCAATCATAGGTAACAAGTCGAAACCAAAAACAGATGGCTGCAATATATCCAGAAGCTATTCACAGTGTCCCAAGCAATTACTGAAGCTGTGAATATTTCAGAAGTAGAGCAAGAGGCGTCCCAGTGTCACTAGCAACCAGAGGCAAAGTATTGGCAGCAGCGCGTGATCTTTGAAAAAATGAGACCTCAGGAATGGATCGAATACCAGCAGAACTGCTCTAGTGGAGGTTCCCTGTTTAAGTGACCTTCTACATTTGCAGAATAGGGCCAGAGGAGCAGTTTCTAGAGGACTGGCGAAAAAGAATAATATTTCCCATACACATAAGGGGACACAAGTATAGGTATAAAAATTATAAAGGCATCGCTCTGCTGTGTACGTCTTATAAAGTGCTCTCCAAAATCATAGAAAGTAAATTAAAGCCCCTCTATAAAAGTATTGTAGTCCGCGTATTGTTGTGGCTAGAGTACTCACTGCGTAAATTGAAGGTTGCGGATTCGGGCCCCGTTGGTGAATAAACAAACGGCCAAAGCATGGCACTGACCATATCACCTACTTGTGTGCCACTACATTCGATCAAGATAATGAAATACTCTAACAACCTCTAAGCGACGGCCCAAAAGGGGCTGCATTTCAAATGCAAATAAAAATTATGAAAGTATTATTAAGAAGATCTGGGAGGTTTTCAAAGTGGATGGTCTACAAGAGACCTAACATCCTCAGTTAAGTAGGTGCTCAAAAAGTGCTGAGAATATAACGTCAGTACCCACTAACTTTTTGTAGACTCCAAGCAAGCATACGACAGTGTTGACAGAAATATACTGTACAAAATAATGCTTAACTTTTGCATCCTAACAAAAATAGTCTGCAAAATGCTAAATAAAGAGTCCTACGTCGAAGTAAACGGTAAGAAGGTGGACTTGCCCCTATGTTCTTTAATATTGCACTACAACATATTATTAGGAAGACATTAGCTGAAACCTCTGGTACCCTAATGTTCATGTCCACACAATCGGTAGCATATGCTGATGATGTCAGTGTTATTGCACGCGCAATCTCAGATGCCAATGGAGCATTTCTGAGCCTAGAATCTGAAGTGAATCGAATTGGCTTACGAGTAAATGAAACTATAACTAAATTCCTAACTCATATGAGGAATAACACTCCAGTCCGACAAAATATAACCATAGGAGACTATAACGTTGAAAATGTGGATAATGCTGTGTAGTTTGGAGCCAACCTAAAAAGAAGGGATGCCGAAAGGAATGGGATATGACACCGTAGAAATGCTGCATAAACCCGGCAAATAAAGCGTATTACTCCGTACTTTCTTTTCTAAGACCCAAGATTGTGTGCAGGTTACATAAGCTCCGTATTTACAAATCACAATTCAAACCTGTCGAGACTACGTTACAACGATGAGCTACGACGACGACTTATATAAACTGTGTGACAAACCACCTCTATTTGTTTGCGTTAAGTTACGCAAATTAATGGAAGGATACTTGCTACCCATCAGGACTTGCATTTATACCCTTTCAAAAATTTAAGTGACTTAGGAACTGAATTCAAAGGATAATAGAGGCCAAGAAATTTATATGAATTGGGTGTTAGGGCAGCTGGAAGTCAATGCAAATTTTTCGAAGACAATTTTCTTTTCGATTGCAGCACATCTGCTTCTCATACCTATGTTAAGAAACAAAATTGTAGTATTTGGGGTGAGGAAAATAGAACAATTACATGCCCAACAAGTTACTCGTTACTTGAGGAGTCTACATTGCTCCACCAACTATGCATGAAATTTGTTCTACAATCGGGGCCCTAAAGAATTATACAGCGTCGGGCATCGATGAGATTCTAGTGGGGTTCATTAAATATGGTGACAGCGGTGTTCAAAAAGCCATCTATAAAGTCATCTGGCACATTCGGCACCAAAAACAAATGCCGAGCGAGTGGAACCTTAATAAATACAAGCAATCGAGCAGCCCCGTCGTAATCAGGAAGGAAGAGAGTGAAAATAGAAGTTGGTCACCCCGTCTAAACCGGTTAATTTGTTGTTTTACTAGGCTAAGGTCAACCCCACCCATCAAGTTTAAATTCTTTAAGTAGAGATGAGTGGTTCACGTCAGCCATTTTAAGATTAGGTTTGATGCTCCCCTTGTAATGCAACGACCGTCTTTACGGAAAGTAACGGTTGCTTTTTATACAATATTTTCGTTTGTCTTAAGCCTCCATGTCCGCTAACTTTAACGAGACAAAAAATTATGTTCTACTGTAGAGTAGCTTAATTGACACAAAACAAAAGATTTCTAAAGATAATAAAAATTGATCGGCATGTCTTGTAGACTAGAGCACGCATGGTAAACATTTTTTTGCGTAGTAGCACTAAGAGCCCACTTTATGTGATTCCGCAAATATTTAGCCGGCGAGTACGCATACGCCGTTAAGCGAGCTCCATCTTTTTCAGTGTACGAGTACGCATACGTCGTTAAGCGAGCTCCATCTTTTTCATAACTCACTGATACTTGATCGAAAAGATCAGCATCCGTGCTTTGGACAAACTTAAACAGTTAAGATCAATACAAGCCAATTCATAAAAAAGGTGACAAGCTACAATGCGAAAACTATAGAGGCACGTCACTACTTTGTACGGCTTGCGAAGCATTTACAAAGATCGTGGAAAATAAAATCAGATTATACGCCAACAGTATTTTTGGGGAGTATCAAAGTGGCTTGAGAGCAGGTAGATCGACGATAGACCAATTGTTTACAGTCAATCGGGTCCTTGAGAAACACTGGTAGACCAACGTAGACGTACACTAAATTGTTGTTCACTTTAAGTAAACATAAGACAGTATTCATCTTAACGTACTGTACCAAAAAATGCTTTGCTTATTTATCCCAGCCAAATTAGTCCTTCTCACCAAAATGACAATGACGTCGAAAACCTCCCATGGCCGAATCAGTAACTAACTCATCGATGCCTATAATACAAATATCGGACTAAAGTAGGGACATGGGCTGCTTCCTTTGCTATTTAATTTGGCTCTGGAATATATCATACGAGTAAGGAAGCTACTTGTCGATAAAAGAGCTATGCTATTAGAAAAGTCAAGCCAACAGGTAGTCTATACGAACATCGACATTTTGTCGCGGTTGACAGTGAAGTGAAACTTGTAGGGCTACAAATCAATGGCAATTAAACAAAGCTCATGACACAGCCGGATAACAAAATCATATATATGTATACACAAAAAATATCTCACATGGCGAATAATTATCGAAAATGTGGGCGACGTTTTGTATTTAGGTGCTAAAATAGCAAGAACCAATCATGGTAGAGACGAAGAATACAGCTTACAAATACAATCCTGAAGGCCAGCTGCATACACAGGAAAAGTATTAAAAATCAGTGATAAGACCTAGCGATGCTATGGGTGTGAAACATAAACCATAGCCTAAGCATCCGCGAACATGTTGAGGGGCTTCAAGAGATGGTTCCTGAGGTGAATAATTGGAGCGAAGCTAGACGGGGACCAATGGCGAGTTCGATACAACAATGAGCTGTTAAAGGTTTTGATGAGCTGAAGGTCTTCAACGATTATGAGATTGTGGCAGCTGCAATGGGCTGGTCATATGAATCGTATGGACGAACAACAGAGATCCAAAAAGATTTTCATTGGGAGACCTGAAAGGCGAGGACCAGTGGAGAAACTGATACAACGCTGGCCTGACTCGATCGACGAAGACAGTTCATTGCTGCTTGGACTTTAAAGTTGGAGGAGACGGTCGATAGACAGAGAAAATTGGAGGCGCTTTTTGCAGGAAGAGGAAGTCGAATAGAGACTATAGTGCTAAGTAGGAGAAGAAGGATGTACAGAGGCGGCCATTCGTCAAATATATTTTTTTATAATTGATGAGAGGTATTAAATAGTCAATAAATAATTGTGAAAATATTGAAGTCTCTGTGGTTTTTTTTTAATGAAAGCTAGGAAGCTTGTATTGGATGACTCTATACATGACGTAAGGCATAATATCATCTACTGATGTATCGTAATCAAATTTTGAGATGAATATTTGCAGAGGTGCGGATACAACCCACAGAGGTGCAGGATGTGGAAGCTTATTTATTCCTCGTAGACGAAGATACTCCAGAGCTCGATTATTTCTTTGGAGATGACTAAATTGCGCGCCCACTTCTCGTTTGTACTGTGGATTTTTCAACATTATTTTTAATTATTATTATTATTTGTGGCTGAAGAGCCTGCCCGCACTGTCTGCAAAGAAGAAGAAGACTGCTTGTTTCTAGATATTTGGCTACGACGAGTGACTTCATCGTGGTCAGATTAAAAGCCGGTCACGTAGAAACGGTTGAAGCTATTTATAAGACGATCAACTAAAGCACTGATCTCTTTAAGTCGGTCGACATAGAGGATAAATTGAGACATTTTCAGAATCCCGAACTCAAGTTGCAGCCAAGCATATGTAACTTCCAAAGTGAAATATATGAATGCTATTGAAACGTTATAGTTCAATGGTCGCAAGAAGAATGACTTTATTCTTCCATTCACTTTCTTTCATGCATTTTTCTTGCAAATATGCATTTTTTGCCTTATATTAACTTCATATAATTGGGTTGTGTGATTGAATTTTAATTTGCTTGATTGAACAATTTGTTTACTTGCATAAAATACATTGTGAGGTGTTCACCTCATGATTTGTGCAGTTTAAGATACTTTGTACTTTTGAGGAATTTGTTAAGTTAACATTTTTATTGATTGGTTTTAACATAATATATCATATAATTAGGGCAGAAATGATAATTAAGGTTTTGTAATAATGATTTTTGGGCTTTTTTCTTAACATTACCGCCCGCCAAGAACTGTTAGGCTCTTAAAGCCGATGTTCAAGGTTTTGGTGATATGGTCCTTTTTTATTTTGGTAGTGATTTTTATGCGCCACAACCAATAGATAGTAGTGAGGATGAGACCTGCACATATCAAGCAGGATAAACAAATTGAAATGGTCGATGTTGTCGCGTGAGGTCTCATTGCCTTCATATGAATTCCCCTGATTTGTTCAGTCAGTTCTTCTTGTTTATTCTGTGAGGATATGAATGACTCTGATGGGAGGACTCCTTGAGATATGTTCAATAGTTTGAGTTCGGCGTGAGAGGTTCAGTTTTGGAACGCATAGTGAGAAAAAGATTGGAAAAGGTTTACGAGGGCTTCGGTCGCCTACCAGGATGTATTCTTCTGCTTGAAATCGACAGTCTTGCGTTATCTTGACCATCCCTGTTCTGTTGATTAAAAATCCGCTGCGGATTCCTTGACAAATTGTTTGGGCATGGATGGGTCGAGGTGTAATGAACAGCCACGAGTTCGGGGACATCATTTGTTGCCAAATCGGTCTTGATATGCGGAAGATTATCTCACGACAGGTAGCCTGATTATAGAGGTTATAAAGTTCCTTTATGACACAGTTTGGTTTTGTTCTTATGTCTGTGAGGGATGTTAGCTCTGGAGCTTCAGTAAGGTCAGTCCTAGTTGTTTCGAAGTAGAGCTGATCATGGTAGTTTATTTTTAGTTTTGAGTTGATGATGCTGAATGTAGAAAATACATCTGACTCTTGCTGATGAGGTATAGACGTGGCCTTGCTGAGGTCAAATTGACGATGGTCCATGATTGACAGAATACTGTGGGCGCTTGCATGTGCTCTGACAACCATCTTGAGCGTAGTGGAATGTAAAATCACAAGATGCGCGGGTAGTAGTTCTTGAGTTGTCTTGATAGTTTTCTGCAGGCCTGCCAACTTTATACATTCACAAATCCCTTGTTTAGTGTGGAAAGCATCCCAGATATGGTTGTACTTGGAATTGACTTCTTGAAAATTGATGGCGCGTTGGTAGGTTGCTAGGAATTGGATATTGACTTGATTGGTATCTTTCGTAGCGTACCAGCTGTTTGCTTGATCTATTTGCTGAAGTCCTTTCATGAGCTGGGTTGAGAAGCGCTCAAGCTGCCTATTGACTTTACTTGATGTTGTGTTTAACTTTTTTGTTGCTTGAAGGATGATTTTACTTTGATGACCGAGCATGTTCTTCAAGCTGTCTTAGTTAGCAAAGAGTGTCTCTACATCAGTGATAATCTCGTCGTTTACTCCGAATAGAGCCGTGAGCATTTGTCCAAAAATACCACGCTTATTTCGCACATACATGAAACGTAGGAGGTGTATTTTATGTATTGTTTCCTCGCTGAATTCTGAGATGTGGTTAACAAGATCTTCACAATGTAGAGTCTTAGATGTTTGCCTTCCTATAGTGCACATGGATGTTATACTGGAGTTAGTTTTTTGGATATTTGTCTCATCCTTTTTGAAGTCAGATGTTGGAATATCAATGTTAATTCGCAATGATCCTCTGATTAAGTTCTGTCCCGACTCGTTCCATGTATAAGCCAGAATTCAATGCTGACACATTAGCATTTGAAAGTGCCAAAGGTGGGAAAACCCCGAACACCATGAGAATGGTTCGTAGAATTGTTGGGATATTTACTCTTCTTTTCTTCAGGGTATGTATGACGCTTGATAGCTTTATGTGTTGTCACATCGTTTTCTGTAGTTTCTCATGGAGGCTGGTGCTCTTCATCTTAGATTGACCGTTACTGTACGCACTAGTCCATCTAGTCCTGGGTGTGTTGCCGAGATTCTTGCTAGCGGCCATTGCATTGATGGCATGTGGTCAATTTTAACAAACATGAGCTCGCCTACCTTGAAGTTCTCTTGGCGCTGAAGCCATTGTGATCGTTGTTGTAGGAGTTGCAAATACCCTTCTGACCATCTTCACCAGAAAGATTGTTTCATTTGTTGAACCAGATGCCATCTTTTTAACAAAGTGCAGCTCAACTCACTGGGGTCACTTTTTATTTCGAAAAGGTTTGTACCTGTTAAGAAATGCCCAGGTGTCAGTGCGGCTAAGTCGTTTGGATCCTCGCTAATTTGTGTGAGTGGCCGAGAGTTCATGCATGCTTCAATCTGAGCCAATAACGTGTTCATCCCTTATACCTTTAAACTTTGTTTTCCGATAGTTTTGTAAAGATGTGCTTTCATCGATTTCACGCAGGCTTCTCAGAGTATCCTGAAATGAGGGCTACTGGGGGGAATGAACTTCCACTGTATGCCTTGATTAGCAACTTCAGCACTTCACGCTTGCATTGAAGCTCGGTATATTGCTGGAAGTTGTTTATCTGCACCAAGGAAGTTAGAACCACAGTTACTGTAGATAGACTGGCATTTTCCTCGTTTTGTGATGAACCATCGTAGCGCCGCTATGCAGGCGTTTGTTGTTAAATCAGATACGAGTTCCAAATGAAACGCCTTCGTTGCCATACAGACAAATACTGCAATATAGACTTTCATGGTCTTAGCACCACGTCCTCCATTCCCTTTGATGATAATTGGTCAAGCATAGTCAATGCTAGTGTTCAAGAATGGCTTTTCCCATCAGCTGTGTGTTGGGTTTAGCGGTCATTCTGAAGCAAGTCATGCACTCTCTTAGCACTTGTTTTACTGCTGTTTGCCCTGATATTATCCAGTATGAAAGGGGAAGAGCAGCGAGGGTCACCTGACATCCTCCATGCAGAGTTAGATGATGAGCCTCGTTTATCAACAATTTAGCGGTAGGGCCCTTTGGAATGATTGCTGGATGTTTCGCTGCTTCTCCGATAAGTGCGTGTTGAATCCGACCACCTTCCCTTAGGATGGCTTCGTGATCCATCTTAGGTGCCAAGGTTTTCAAATGGCTGGTTCTGTGGACATTGTTGCCTTTTGAAAGTTGCTGAACATCTTCGCTATAACTGTGGTGTTGCGAAATGCGGATGCATGTATTCGATGCTTCTCAAAGCTCAACTTCAGTTCAATTTCCCTTTCGTTTTGTCGTTGGTCGTCTAGCGTTCCACCATGCCTCTATTCTTTTAAGTTTGTAGAATCATGAATATCTTCCAAAGATTTCTGGGGGCTCTGCTACATTGACTGTCAACGATATAATTTTTCTTTCGTCTTCTGTTGTTGGTTGAAGTATTGATTGAGGAATTCGAATGATTCGGGTCCATTCCACCAGCGTTTTGATGTTAGCAACTCCTTCGGGTACATTCCTCTGAATGTGATGTCACCTGGGTTGTTTGTTGTCCTGACATGATGCCAAAGCCCAACAGAGCTATGTTGTTGAATGATGCTGGTGCGATTTGCCACGTAAACTTCCCACTTAGCTGCCGGGTTTTGAATCCAGGCAAGGACGTTGGTTGTGTCAGTCCAATAATATCGAGGGACGCTTGGCCATTCATGCGCTTTGATGACTTCATCCATGAGTTTTACTAAAAGAACTGCTCCATTGGGTTCTTGCCTTGATACGGACTCGACTTTCATTGGAGTGACTTTCGATTTCGCCGTGACAATTGTGACCTTGTTTGAAGTTAGGGATGTGACTCGGCTATATACGACTGTGGCGTACGCAGTTTCAGACGAGTCGCAAAAACAGTGTAGCTCCAAGTGTTGAGAAGGAGTAAATTGGATCCACCGCGTGATTCGCAGCCTTTCTAGTTCTTGGAGTTGACTTCATAATTTGACCCATTCCTTTACTGTTCTAGGTTCAACATCATTATCTAAACCTTTATCCTCTTCCCATAGCTGTCGTAGCGTCACTTTCCCAATGATTATGTACGGCTGTAGCCACCCAATAGGGTCGAATAACTTTGAAACTTCAGCTAGTATGTTCGTTTGGAGAATTTGGCTTGACCGTCTGCTTTCGTAATGGAGAATGAAAATTCATCGGTTGCTGGATGCCACTGGATACCCAAAGTTTTTAAATTTTCCGTGACTGCTATATGTAAGGGAAGCTGTGTTTCGCGTTCTGATTCTGGGATCGTTCTAATACTCGTGGATGGTTGGACGACCACTTCCTTAAGTAATCCTTCTTTGCTCAGAAGTCTTCGCAAATCGGTTTGTAATTGAACAAGCCTTTCAATGTTGTCTGATCCAGTCAATACATCGTTAACATAAAAGTCACTTGTTAACGTTTGTTTCAAAGATAAAGACCGCCCAGGACAGCCCAAAAAGTTTGCAGACGAAGTATTGGAGACGCTACTCGATGAGGATGCGTGTCAAACGCAAGACAAACTTGCCAAATTGTTGGGAGTGACTCAGCAAGCCATTCCAAAACGTTGAAAGCCGCCGGATACATTCAGAAGCAAGTTGATTGAGTCGTCTATGAGTTGAAGCCGAGAGACGTTGAGCGGCGCTTCTGTATGTCTATATATTATGAGTTGTTGAAATCGGGCCAGACAATCACAGGTGACCTGTATCGAACACAATTAATACGTTTGAAGCGTGCCATTATCGAAAAACGCCCGGAATATGCGACCAGACACGAGGCTATAATTTTTCATCATGACAACGCTCGGCCGCATGTTGCAAGACCCGTGAAAAACTATTTGGAAAATAGTGGATGGCAAGTTTTGGCCCACCCGCCTTATATTCCGGACCTTGCTCCGTCTGACTTTCATTTATTTCGCTCGATGCAAAACGCCCTCACCGAATTACGCTTCAGTTTAGCCTTTCGAACTATATTTCTGCAGTTCTGGATGCTTGCTTGCTTAAATGAGCTGTACTCGAACAATTTATGACCTGCTTTGCACATCCGAGAACTCAATTCGGATCCGATGCTGGTTGTATTGGCTTTGTTTGTTTTCACTTTTGATTTTCCTGATGACAAGGCTTCTAGCATGGAAAAGCGTTGTTTCAGGAATTCGAGGAACTGATCTCATGAAGGAATTTCTGTAGAATCAGCAATTGCTTTTTGCCATTCTCTCTTTGACTCTTCGTCAAGTTTCTGATTCAACAGAAATATTGTAGTCAAAGAGAATGCATCCGTTTTCAACGTGCTCAGGCCAGCTAAAATTTGGTTCATTGTATCGAGCATATGTGTCAGCGCTGTTGGATTGTTGCGAGTATAATTTTCAATATTGAAGAACCACTGCATCAGGTCCTGACCGATAGCCCGCTGGTTGTCGTACCGTTCACAGATCAATTCCCATGCAGGCTCGTAATTTGCATCGGTGATTGTTAGGTGATTGATTAACTGCTCTGCTTCGCCACGGAGTGCGCTGCGTAGGTTCCGTAGCTCCTGGACATTAGAGAGCTGAATGCTTTTGTGGATCATGCATTTGAACAGATCGCGAAATGCATACCAGTCGGCGTAGGTTCCGGTAATGGAAGTATTTTTATCCTTTCTGGTTTGATGGCATCGCTTTGCGTTTGCACCGTGCATCCAGATGTTTAATGGTTTATTTTTGCTTGGAAGAGAGTGAGTTAATCCATCACCAGCTCTTTAGCACACTCGAATTACTTCGTGTACTGACTTAACTTTTCTGCATCTTGTTGTAAATGACTGCATTGTGCTTCATGCTGTCCTACACATGTAGCCCAGATGGCTTCAATTTCTCCTGTCTTGTCTGGGAATACGCGAGGCTGTATTTAGATTCGCTGTCCTTCTTGAAGTTGGAGATAAGCCTCTGAATCTGTTTGAAGTAATCGTCTTAACACTGAGGTAGTTCAAAATTAAGTAAATATTTAGAATCAGATATTAGCGTAGAAAAAAAAGGGGTTAGCTTTAATTTTTCACTTCATGTAGATAAATGAAAATTAAGCTGATCCATATCTGGTATTTTTCCATATGATTTCATTTATCACCTATTTCAATTAATTTTTATCACCTGGAGATTTTTCGCCCTCTAGACGTGCTTGTACTTATATACATATTTTTATGCTCCTTGCATTGTTTATCACCCCAAATATCTGATATCAGGTGTTAAAATGTAATGTGGTATGTAAATAACGAAGATATTCCTAGAAAATTGTCTTTTCTATATGGTCCTATTTTATACGACACACAAAGAGATGCTGATAAGCGACGTAGCCTAAAGAAAGCCCTAAAGTAAAGCATCTTACTTTGTCTCATTTATCGGAAACACATCTCAGTGTAATGGAGTCTTATTAGTATTGTCGCAAAGAGCAAAGATATCCCCAACTTTGTTCCTGCTTTACGATTCAACAATTGTTAACTCCCTTGTTTGGTATTCTCTCCAGGATGTCTTGAATACTTGCACGTTGTTGTACAAGTCTCTCCGTGTTCCTTATATGCAATAATGACTATAGTACGACTATTATACTCACCCTCGCATTTAACCGCCTCCCACTTCGTTCCACTGAACATTTGTCAATCACCCAGCAAATATAATTTGGCGCAAAAGGAAGTTTTCCATGGTTTTCTTCTTGCACACATAATGTTTGACATCTGAAGGAAATTGGTTATTGCCCATAAAATACATCGCTGAATCGTGAGCGATGTATGAGACATTGATACGAGCACGTATGGAGTGTATGAGAAGAATACGTTTTAATAATGTATTCTTTGGCATGTGTGTGAATGATTTGATGGGATTGTTATTGGTGACAATTCTTTTTCAACCTTGACAGAAAGTATTACATTTGTATCAATTTCATCTGTTTGATGGCCTGATCAAGAAAGATCTTTTTTGGATCGACTGCCTTTGTCCTGGAACTTTTATCGTATTATCAGCAGGAATTTATTGTATTTCGTGTAATAGAATTATGGTTGCTTCTTTAATTGAGGTATTAAAGAAGTATGGAAGGAGCATTTGAATAAAAGAATATATTAGTTGTGGATTATATGGTTTGCAACAGCTTGTTGCTAATATTTCAAGAGCTAGTAATTTGTGGCGTTGAATCATATTTCACATTTAAGGCTCCAAAGTCCGTGAGAATCAATTAAATTTGCTTATTCATCATCCGTACTCTTTGGTTTTGTACCTTAAAAACCGATACAATAACGTAGAACTATATAGACCACAAATTATAATTATTCAACAAAAAAACAATGAGCATTTGATTGTGAAGACAGAAGAAAACAACATTTTTTACAAACGTAAATGCATACAGTGAAATGCGAAAGCAACTTTGACAAAATTCGATTTTAACGTACGAGAATCTTATGTTCTTAGTTTGACGAAAGGATATTCAAGTTTGAAAATTTTTTCAAGCACATGATCATCAAAAACGGTGGAATGAATAGTATTTGAGCCTTCTTTCAAACGAATCAAAGATCAAACAGAAAATATAGTTCAAGTGATAGAAAACGATTAATCAATTTTTCCGTAGTCAATTTTCCCAAAGCCAGAAATTCATTTTAAACCATGATTATGATGGAATTCCATCATAAATCATATGAAAAAGGGAAAAACAAAGCAGTGAAAAATTATGACCCGTGTATGCAAGACATGGTTTTTCCCGAATATTTATTTTAATGATGACAAAACCTTAGAATTGACAATAACACCCTATAGAAACGATAAAGCGATTATGCCATGAATAACCCATTGGATTCTGTGATATAAATTTGCAGCACTTTGACAATGACTTTTCGGCATTGATTATGAACATGAGGAAGCATTTAATGCTATATACTACCTCTTTTAAATTTAACAATGGGCATAGCATTCTTTCTGCCGATCAGGGTTACTGATTTTTCTGAAACAAAGAAAATAGTTTAACAAATAATTAAATAAAAAAATAATATACATGAAAATTAAACTTCAAATTATAAATTACTGAAATATTCTGAAACAAATAATAAGCACATCAATTAAAATTTTCAAAAATTCTTCTCTGAAGTCATCTTTTTAACCAACTTTATAGGAAAAATGATTTCATTTTCATTCATAATCTTTTTGATGTCAAGCATACATTTTCATAAAGAATAGATAAAATGATACTCCTTTCACCAAAGTGTTAAATTCACTCTCTCTTAGGTCCAGTCTGAAAAACATGTATATAAAATTCCAGTAACATGAAAAACCTGTTAGATGAAATGCGTTTCCTTAACATTCTCATCGATTTTTCGGCAGTAAAAACCATCTTGCGTATAGTATTGATTTCGTTTGAGGAGTAACATATTGTCATAAGATGGGCATGGCATCAAAAGGAGCTGTTCAAAATTCAATTAATTTCATTGTCATCATAATATACGGTAGCTTCTTTCAAGTTCAATGTCATCAGAATATATTTACCTTCATAAACTTACACTCACTTCATTACACTAAATGTAAACTCTTGTTATACATAACAATTGTATACTTAATAATTAAATTCACCAGCAATTCATAAGTGTTCAAACAACTTTCGACACAAAACCACGTCTTAACAAATTATTAGTTATTATAATGTAGGCTTATACCACTCGCGGACTAAAAACCAACTCAGTCGAAGCACTGTCAACGCTCCACTATGTATTTACTTGTCAAGGAACCATGAGAAAAGCCTCGGGTTGGATCATATAAATGGCAACAAATATCTCAACGTATAAAATACAATCTTTTGGAACTTTTTTTTTGTGTTTGGGGGGTGAATGCCATTTAAGCACAGGGTGTGGGACTCCCATGCTCGCAAGAAGGCGACTGGGCTACCCACTAAACACCTCCCCTGTCAACATGAGAACCCATCTTGGAACCGTTTGACACATTACTTTGGACCAGGTCTCGTTTTGTTACGCCGTGAGGCGCCTTCAAACTGGGGAATCCCTTTCCTAGCGGGATGGGAGAGGGGAAGAGGAAGTGCCAGAAAAGCGATCATCCAGCCCAAACACCCCCGGCTGCTGTAATATTTTAGGACCACCCGAGCATAATGTGCCACCTGGTTCCATTTGTCAACCGATTCGAGCATCACTGCAACTATATTATCCGGGGTGAGCCCTCCCGTCTCCCTGTAGAGGTCCGTTTGCAGCCTGACCCGTTTTGTGACCGTGACTTACCAATTTTGTGAAGGTAAGACTGTAAACACCCATGCCCGCTCAAAAGCTGGGTCGGATAGAAGTCAGTCTCACCATGCCCTCGATTTAACCATGGCCTCACATTCGGGATGAGGTGCGCAGTCCACCCTCCCTTTGTGCAATTGACCGAAGACTGTTTCCAATCGTTGAGTGAGCGCTGTCTCTCCTCACGGACAACTATCCCCCTCGCATCCTCGTTTCGGCGCAGGTAAATAGCGCAGCGCTCTCTGGCAACGAGGGCGACAGGGATCACGCCTGCAATAACTCTCACCGCCGAATCAGAGACTGTTGGATACGACATGTAATCCTGAGTGCTCCTCTCTTCTGCACCTGTGCCAAACGTTTTCGGTATACCTCCTTACTGAGAGCGGCACCCCATACCTCCGTACAGTAGCACTGAGCCTACAGTACTCAAGAGGCTTCTTCTTGATAGGCCGTGTCCTCCTTCGCTGGCCACACGTCGACTCAGAGCCAATATTCCCGAAGCAGCCTTGTCAGTCCTAGCCCTGATTTTCTCAGAGAAATTCATCTTTGAGTCTATCAGTAGCCCCAGGTACTTCACCGATGGCTTCGATTCGATTCGCATACCTCCAATACTGATCATCCTTGCAATAGAGATTCTCTTCTTTGCCTACAACGCTAAACTGAACGCACGAGCAGTCATCCAGTCTCTCACTCACCGCATTAGCATACATAGCCTAAGTTGCGCCTGTTCAACGGTGCGTCCAGCAACCAGAGCTGGGACATCATCCGCATAGCTGACCAAGCGCGACTCATTCGGCATTTCGAGTCTCAGCAAACTGTCGTAAGACACGTTCTATTGGTCTGGACCAAGGATAGATCCCTGAACAAACCCGATGTAATTTCCATCCTTCGTTGGCCCTGTGTCGTGTCGTAGAGCAGGCTTTGGTCCTTTAAGTAGTTCCTCAAAAGCTGGATTAGATATTCTGAAACTTGACAAGACTTTTCCACCGTATCCGGAATATCCACCCATTTAACGAAGTTGAAGGCGTTCCTGACATCAAGTGTCACTAACAGGACGATCCGTCACTTGCTGTGACTATATGCCTCTGCCTTTTGGACCACACTGACAATCTCTGCAATCGCACCAATGGTAGAGTATCCTGCTCTAAAGCCGAACTGCCGAGGAGATAGGCCAGCAGCAACACGAATTGCGTCAGTGAGTCTTCCCTTGATGAGTTTCTCTAGCACTTTCCCAGCCGCGTCCAGCATGAATAAAAGGCCGTATGCAAACGGCGATTCGGGATTTCCCTTCCCCTTGGTGATCAGCACGAGCCTCGCCACTGTCCATCGCACTGAGGAAACCCCGTCCCGTAGGCAAGTGTTACACGTGCTGAGCAGCAAGTCAGGTCAATGGTGATAGACAAGCTGCAACACCTCAGTTGGACTCGAATGCTGTTCCACCATAGACAGCGTCAACACGGACGGGATGGTTGGGAAAAAGTGCCCGCACCATCTCGTCCATCTTTTCCGCATCATGTATGCAAGGTTTCCGTAGGGCACCAAGCTTCCGCATAACTAGCTTGTAGCCAAGGCCCCACGGATCCTTGTTCACATTGTCCACTAGGTCTTGCCAGCAGCGAGCCTATCTGTTGTTGATCAATTGGCGAAGGCATTTCCTGGCCGACATATATGCTGCTGCGCGGTTGCTTGCCTCGACACGGTCCCGTGCCCACTGGGCCTCAAGCCGAAGCTTGTGACACTCCCTTCGTTTTTCAGCGATTTCAGTTGACCACCAGTACACTGGGGGCTTGCCGTGCTGGGGTTCTCGACGGGGCATAGAAGCACTGCAATCAGTCATGATGATGGTCATAGTTGAGTTCACCACGTCTTGAGCTTTTAGCTCTTCCGTCCCCTCCAGATCTCCATGCAGCGGTGCGCCTGCTTTGAGAACCTCGACGAACCTCTCGACGTCCATCCTTCCGATCTTTCATCCAATTGTAGAAAGCCGAGAGCACGGACGTTGGGAGACAACATCACTGATCTCAAGCAGAATGCACTGATGATCACTGGCTGAGTGGTATCCTAACACTCTCCAGTTGTGTATCCTCCATATTAAGGACTCCGAGGTGAATGTCAGTCCAGTATGGTTCACTCACAGCCAATAGGGCGGAAAGTCGTTATATTTCCGGAATTTAGTACGACGAGCGCCGTCCTGTCCACGATTTCTAGGACTCGTTTCCCCCGTGGATCTATTTGAGGTATGCCCCATTTGATTGGTTTGGCGTTGAAGTCTCCCCAACGAGCACGTTTCCGTCTGCGCTCGAGACAGCGCCCTCCGAAGCCTGAAGCTTGGCTTGGAAAGATGATATCGATTCGTTTGGCGTTAGGTATACACTAAAGAAGGTGGTCCCTGAACACCGAACACACACGAAATCATCCCCCCGTCCACAACTCTCCACCTGGGAATCACTGTTCCAAACCCAGATGGCGGCAGTACCAGTTTCGACAAGATACCATGATGCTGAACTTTTATCATGGGGTTGCTCACTCAGCAGTTAAAAGTGGGCTTAGATGTCCCTCGCAAACTGCTCAAACAGATTCTGGGCGGTTGAACTGCGGTGAAGGTTTAGCTACAGAATGCGGGTCATAAAAGTTCTGACTTTACCCTGGCTAGGGCGTGTCCAAAATCAGGTCTTGGATCGGCATCCTTGCAAAGAGTACAGTGTGCCTCCTTGGTACACTCTTTTGTTTTATGTCTCGTTTCAACGCATTTGTAACATAGGGAAATTCTATCGGGTCCTTTATATACTTGTGTAGTGTAACCATAGCTAAGGTATTTGAAACATTGAAGAGGCGTCGCTCTTCGCCGTATCCTACAGACAACCCACCCTATTCGTACTTTGCCCTTGTTCAGGAATTGTTCGGCGTCCTTTTCGGTCAAGTCAACTATGGCCATGCGTTGTCCCTTATTGTTTTCTGGTGTCAGCCTCACTTTGATCTTTCCCACGCTAGGAAACTCCCTTTTGATGGCCTCTTCTACCTCGGCCAGATCCGTGACCCAGTCGATGTCTCTTATTTCGATCGTTGCCATCGGCTCAAGTGAGGCTATAGTTACGCGTGGCAGAATGCTTCCTTATTGTCGACCTCTGCTCCGAATTCGACCAGTCTGTGGCCCAACCGCGTTGGTCGTACTGCTTTAATGGCAGTGTTAATGCCTTCGGGCCTTACGTTTCCCCTGATGTCCCACAGCAACTCCACGTTTGATCGGCCATCTTGGGTTTTACTAGCAGTACCTGTTGCCGGGGTCTTCGTCGGGGCTTCCGTCACTCCTGTTTTGCATCAAGTCTTTTTTCTGGTTGGGCGTCCGTGCAAACTTTACTTTCTGGCACTTTTTGAAGGGTTTTCTTTGCGGCTTTATTCGCTCCTTTTGTAAGCACTGTCTGGAACCCCCAATCTGGTATTCCACGCCCATCAAGTGCCTCTCCCATCCTTCTTTTATCACAATCTCCTTCGATTGGGCTAGACACCATTCTGTTATTTATTTTTGATGGAAGAGCTATCTGCACAGGGCCTTTGAATTTAATCCGCAGCGCTTCTTTAGCCTAGCCTTTTGGACGTCTTCGGCCTTTAACCAGCTCCTCCAATAATGCCCTATGCGGTCTAGGAGCTCCTCTAGTTCAAGAAGCCCAATCTTTACTGCTTTGCTGATTTTTGGGGAGTCACATGCAGATTGTATTTATTTCAGAACATCTCCCGCTTTTCGGAATAGTATTTCTTCTTAATGTCACTGGGCGTCAATTGTACTTTATGACTATACTTGGGAGAGGTTATCGCTTTCCGTTTCCGAATACAGTACTTCCGCCACATTTTCGACGCTGGCAGTGCAATCACACAACGTCGCTTTATTTGCCTGGTCACTCGTATCTTTTCCTGCCGTAATCTCCTCGTTGACTTCAGGATAGTTCTTTATTATGTCGGAATTTACGACCCTTGCATCGGTTGCTTCGGTAACGATCGCAGCAGTGACCATCGAATTCTCGATGTTCTTTATATTTTCCTCGACCGCCCCAACACCTGAAGCGTCTTGCAGAGTCTCCCGCGATTCCTTTATAGGACGCTCTGGCGCACGCATCAGTTTTTTGCTTCAACCGAACGCCGCACGAAGTCTAGACCAGACTGACTGCTAATCTCCGTTTTTCGTTCGTCTTCACTGTCATTGTATTAATCGTCGTTTTTGTCCTCGTTAGTACCGCTCTCGATGCACTGTTAACATCGTGGCTGCAACCGCCGGTTGCTTCCTCGTTGGTATTATTTTTTTGGGGTTTTTCTTATCTTTTGTAAATGTTTTTGGGTGCTCCAGTTGGGAGCCGCTATCTCCGTTCGTGCATGTAGTCGCTTTTTTTGGTTCCATGGTTATCTTTGCAGAACAGGGGGACCATGCGAGGGCCCTTATGGGGACAAGTGCTCAGAGCCAGACCAGCGCTAATCGGGAGTCCGTCTCAACCGAACATACACCACCTACCCAATGGTTCGAACGTACTCCAAGGCCTGCCAAGGTTTTACCGGGACGGAAAAGGTATGATAGTTGAATTGGAGCCGTTAACACACAAATGTCACCTTGGCGCTACTGTGCAAAGCAACTAGGTCCAAGCCATCATATCGGCCAGCCCAAAGCATCAATTCTGCTTCGTTGTTCAAAGCGTAATCCAGATCCAATAAGGGTCGTTACCTGTCATCCCAGGAGGGAACCTCACGGCGCCCCCCATATCCTCGGGTCCGTGGGGGCGGCTCTTCCCGAAGAATGCTAGCCTCCAAGAGTGCTCTTATCGGCCGGCATTTCCCCTGTGGGAATTCCCTGGGGTAGGTGGGAGCGGAACTCCCCAAAGAATGCTAGCCTCCAAAAGTATTCCTGTCGACCAGCATTTCTCTGCGGGGATGATGTTTGAGAGGTTTATTGGTGGAAGATGATCATCAGTTCCATCAAAAGTAACAGATAAATTAGGGCGGTAAAAGTGTCCCATAATTATTATTTGATCTTGTTCCTCAAGAATTGCAGCAATGGAGTTTATAATTTCATATTTCTTCTCGTAGGAGGTTTCATCAGATTTTGGTGGAATGTGAAATACACCTATGTACAGGGTATTCCAATAAGAGGTGTTATTTTGATACTAAAAGAAAAATACCATTTTTTTAACAAATGATCGGATGTTTATTTGCTATTAATAGTGGAAAATAGCATCAGCCAAATACCCACCACTACCACGCTTACAGGACCATATCCTTTTCATGAAATTTTCCATAACCAAATCGCAAGGTGGCTGCCCTAAGTCCTCGATAGCCTCTCGAATTCCATCTTTGAGGTCTTGAATCGACGCTAGGCTCTTGGCGTAGACCTTCTCTCTCACGTGGCCTCAAAGGAAGAAGTCACAAGGTATTAAATCACAAGATCTTGGTGGCCAAATGGGATCACCTCTTCGAAGGATAACACAGTCCGGGAACTTTTCCCGTAAAAAATCAATGGTTCCGTTGCTTGTGTGGCACATAGTGCCGTCTTGTTGACAATAAACGTTATCCGGATCAATACCATCCAATCCTGGCCATAAAAAATCATTCATCATCTCTCGATAGCGCAATCCATTCACCGTAACTGTTGCTCCAGCCTCATTTTCAAAAAAGTAAGGTCCAATGACTCCGCCGGACCATAAACTCGAGGAAAAATACCTCAAATACAAAAAATATCACACTTGGCGAATACAGTATCAAAAATGTGTGCGAATTTATGTATTTAGGCGTCAAAATAACGAGAACCACTAGTGACAGAGACGAAATACGTCGAACAATACAGCTTGCTAATGAAATAGCCTATTCAGTTTTGACGATCTTGAAGACCAGCTGCATACACAGGGTAACAAAGCGCCAAGTAAACAAATCTGTGATATGACCTGAGTTATGCTATGGGTGTGAAACATGGACCCGAACCCAAGTATCCGCAAATATATTGAACGCCTTTGAGCGACGGGTCCTGAGACGAATAATCGGAACGAAGCTAGATGGGGATCAATGGCGAATTCGATACAAACATGAGTTGTATGAAACTTTTGACGAACCGGACGTCTCAACAATTGTAAGACTCTGGAAACTGCAATGGGCTGGACACATGAATCCTATGGATGAACAACGGATACCCAAAAAGGTATTCGCTGGTGGAACTGAAGGCCGGAGACCAGTGGGAAAACCGAGGAAACACTGGGCTGACTCTGTCAACGAAGACAGTTCATTGCTGCTCGGATTTCGAAAATGGAGGACGCGGTCAATGGACTGAGACAGTTAGAGGCACTGTTTGCAGGAAGCGAAGGCCCGAGAGGGGCTGTAGCGCTAAGAAGAAGAAGAACTCTACAGAATAGTGTTCAAGTAAAAGTTCAGATTTGAGAAACTTACTCATCCACACAACATCTGCTGACTTTGGAGCTCCTTTGACGAAAAATACATGGTATGCAGGATTTTTTCGGTGTAATTCAGGCATTATTTTCCGCCTGTTCCATTCCTCTTCCCACCAGGGAGTGCCAAATTTGATAATGTTATTTTGTAGTGACTTTAGGTAGATTTAATGGCCGTTCAGGACTGCAGCGATGTTCTGCTGCTTCAGCAGAAGAGGATGTTAAGATCCTCACCCATTCTAGTGGAGGAGGCTCGCCTATACTAGTGGAGGAGCCTACCATCGATGCAGGTCCTGCACCCGATCAGGCCGATTTAAATGTAAAGACCAAAATTTTCTCTTAATGATTCATTATTTAATTCCTTGAATTTTCGTTAATGATATTTCAACAAAAGAAATTTTCTCACAATACAATAAAATATAAGAGATTAAGAATTTACTTAAAGCCAAACAAAATTTTTTTTAGTGTAATACAAGTAAATATCTAACCGAAATGTCGCAATGGAATTGTTCTGCTCGGTTGAAAAATAGAAATAATCAAATTTTTAATGCTCTATATTTGATTACGAGTAGTATCTTGTTTAACGTATTGATATTACCTAGCAGTTTACGAGAGTTAAACAAACAATCCAGCAAATCAATACATAAACCGTTGGACCTCGCATCTATTTTTTTCATTTTTTTTTTTGCGTACAATTTGACCCCAATAGTAATGCATGAATTTGTTTCTCCCTTTTATCATGCAAAAAAAGGATAAATTTATGAAAAATTTAGGAGAATTAGAATATTTTTTTTAAAAAAAGACAAAAAAATAAGAAAAGCTTAAGAAAATCAATAATTGTGTCAAAAAATAGGACAAAAAATTAACAAAGATTTGCGAAAATTAACAATTGCATAAAAGGACTAAAAAATACTAAGAAAAATGTATAGAAATGAAGAATTGTATAAAAACGCAATAAACTTTAGAAAAAAATTGAGAAAATCAATAATTGTATAAAAGAACAAAAAAAAACAAGAAAAATTTGCGGAAATTAAGAATTGTATAAAATGGCAATAAAATTTGAAAAAATTAAGATTTGTATCAAAAATTAACATAAGGAGACTTACCCAACATCCTTGCCGGGCGCCTGCTGTTTATGTGGGTGAATTCCTAAAAACTAATTTCTGTAGGTTGACAAATTCGCACATATACATCTATTTTTCTTTTCCTTTAACTTTGTCAATTTTAAATTTTGTTCGACTCAGATTATTTAATACTACGCGCTGGTTGTGCCACGTCAATTTCTCGGTCATACTCGTAAACGTTAGCTGATGTAAGCATTGAAACGTTAGTTGATCACCGGCTATTTGCGCGAGCTCGTGCAGCCATTATTCCTAAACATTCTGTTTGTGAGAAAAATATTTTCTGCATCATCTACCATGCGTACACCACCATTAGCAATCATCAGCTTCTATTACGATAGGCTCGCAAGTTTTCTCCCGCGGAGCTCGACCTTGCACGGATATAAAGGAGGCGCCACAACTCTCTTCGGTTCGACACAAATCCACTGGTGATTTGTAACCAACGACGTCGGAATCACATTTAAAAGAGACTAGGACGTTTTAAAAAGCCACAACCATAGAATCTTTTCCATCCACATACGGACAAATCAGCTCCGCAGCTGTTAAAATTAGCGGCAAATCGTGCTATTAACAGCGAATTCTATCCATCTGTCGCAAGCTCATTTCCTCGAGCCAAATCACTTTGACAAAACGAACCCGCTATAATCATACGGTTAAAACGCAAGTTGACATCAATGTATCTCCTTTGGGGGCCTGATTAATGCTGGGAGGGTGGAATTTTTTCCAATATTGTAACAATGGAAACCTTTTCACTTTTGGGCGATGACTCTTTCCCCGTGAATACTAGTTATCTTCACTGTCCAAATTTCCACTTCTTTCTTCTTGTTCACTATACCATCCATACTTTCTTGCGATGTTCGTATTTCCGGCGCATTTCGTGTGACTTTTCCCGACAAATTCTATTTCTCACTTTCCACAATCTTTTCGAGCTGCTTCCCGGGATTTACCAACTATTTCACGAACAAATCGCTGAAACAAAAATAACGAATTACGAAATGCCCACGCTGCTCTTTTCTTTTCTCGCGGCGTCCACGCTGTGTGTCGATCTCAAGCAGACTCCCCGATCTGTCCAAACCTCATTTTCTTCTTTCTTTTTCCGTGTACCCGGTAAATTCATCAGCTGCTCACTCAGCCTAGTTAGATTGCCTGCGGTAAGGTAATACGCCGTTAGAGTGCACCAAATCAGTGTTCCCGTGTCCAAAATTTTAATTGGCAGATTTAAAATTTTTCAAGAAAAATTAACGGAAGTAAAGAACAATGAAAAAGATTCTAAAGAGTAATGTTCCGTGTCCGTCTATTTTTCCACAATTCCTGATTCCTGGGAATTTCCCAGTCTAGTCTGCAATATGCTATTCACTATTATAACAAAAAAAAAACATACAAAATGACCATAGCATTCGTTATTAAGTATGTTGTATTTCTAAAATTAGCGTTTTTTCCCGCAATAAAAAAGTGGGTCCTCCGATAATGAATCTGTCCTCGAAGCCGTATCTTTTTTACCTGGTTTCTCTACACAAAAAAGGAGCAAAACGGGAGGAAAGGAAATGTGTAGTTTGCAACATCCTTTCCTATTTTTTGTTAACCAATCATTCCCACTACAAAAATGTGTAATCGCTAATAGGTTTTCTAGTTTGTAAAAAATTTTGAAAATCTTAGATTCAATTTGTCGGTTCAACTGGCAACTTCAATCTTAATTTGCGAATTTGTAACTATTACGTGTAATACTTTATAAATAAACTCTGTGCTTGTAAAGCAAATCTCAACATTTACTCGTTGAATAAAATCCAAAACTCGTTGAAGAAATTTCGCATAAGAATACAGAACTGCCAGTATTCCTAAATCTCGCGGTAAACTAATCGTGAGTACAAATCAAATAATAAAAGTAAATCTCATGAAGAA
This sequence comes from Odontomyia ornata, assembly GCA_963969285.1. NCBI lineage: Eukaryota > Metazoa > Arthropoda > Insecta > Diptera > Stratiomyidae > Odontomyia > Odontomyia ornata. The sequence continues at coordinate 137,814,269 of OZ017739.1, forward strand.
TATAACTAAACGGAAACGTTTAGATTTGATATAAAGGAAAATTGATATACGAGTATAGTAAAATTACATTTAATAATAATAATAATAAGAAAGAAAACTATTTTACAAATTACGATTATGAATGGCAGTAATTTAATATTTTGTTTTTTAAATCTGTCATTAAAATTTTGGAAAGGAGATAGGAAGGTTTTTGAGCAGTTTGCTTGTGTAACTGCTCGATTACTATAATTTGTACGTCGAACAGGAGATTTGGCCCTGAAGAAATTAACAAAAAAATCCAAACCATTGAGGAATGTTGTAATGCCATGAACGTTTTTCCTGAATTAAATTATTCTACAAATCTCCATATTGTAGGTTAAGTACGAAGCCTTTCTGAAATGAGCGACGTTCCGTCTACCTAAATTGTTTTTTCAATAAAATCCTATTTATATCTTATTTACCTTTGTATTGCATACCTACCATAGAATAAATTTTTCAAGCAATAAGGAAGCCATTAATATAACTCCCAAATATAAGAAACAACTCCCACTAAATATAATTGTATCTGCAAACCTTTTACAGTTTTATTAAGCTGGCAATAATTTCTTTGCTTTTCCTAACTCTCAGTTGCTGTAAATTATTCACCCTTCCAGCGGTGTTCTAATTGGGAAATGTAACCATTCCAATGCAATGTATTTGTACCGATCATAAAACATCACATTAAATCATAAGGCCTATGAATTTTACGTAAATTCTCCGTTTACGATAATTTTATATCGCAACTTCGGGGCGCCACGTAACACTGTTCTGTCCAGCGATTTCAAATTACAAAGGTAAATCCACGACCTCGCACACCTATAAAAGTTTATACCTAGGAAAATTTTAATGTGTTTAGGGTACGGTTTGGGAAGGTGGAGTATTCATAAAAGATAATAAATTCACGCGATTGCGGTCTGGCACTAAAAGGACGCAATTATTGCCATAAAATTACATATGTAAGAGCTCCAACTGTAGGTATATGGTCGAAAGGATTTACCGCCTTAAAGTTAAAGAGAATGGTCAATGGATTTACATTCCACTATTGTCGTTAATTACAGCAATTTAAGTGCTAATGTTTTGGAAGCCTCTGAGAAGTCGCTTCTCTGTGCATTAAATCATATGTGCTAAGCATATCTGCAATAATAATTTAAAGGAAGTTATTACAGGATGATATATTCCAAGCGTTGGTTCTCACTTTAGTTAGAAACCACACAAGTTTTAATTAGATTTTCAGTTTGCTAAGGCTAGAAGTGAATTACCAGAAGTTCTAATGCATCCGCATTTGAAGAGCTCTTATCTCCGTATATGCCGAGAACTATCGCTTTCTATTTTGTAAATAGAACTTTCGAGACTCGGCACTCATATGCGTTTGAATTGTTTAAACTTTACTTAAGGCCAGGCACTTCCAAAGGAAAACAAAGCTCAGGACGGGTATGCTTTGGATCCTGAAAGGAAGATATGATTCATTTATTTAAGATGCATATCGTAAACGTATCAGCCTCCAAAGTTAACGAACAACATTAAGATATTTATTTTTGTGCTAGCAATTAAAATTTTTAATAACATGGCGGGGTTTTTGGGACGAGCATGCCGTCGCCATTTGCTTGTTTCGTATTTTCCTATTGAAACTATACTAAAAGATTTCTCAATCAACCCTTATAATCTCAACGGTTTATTTAAATTACTTGTATATTGAACTAAATATTTATTTTTTCGTTTCCAAAACCGTGAATTTATTGTATATAAATACATATGTACATTTCGTCCTTCACACTAGGACTTCATCAGTGTAACTACCCTTTCTAAGCCTAATCCTAAACTATTTATCTAAATTACTTTTTAATGATCTCATTACAAATCTTAAAAGTTTATCAGAGCCATTACCTAAATCTTTGTTTAGCCTATTTATTACAGGTATATTTCTTATTTCTATAGTTTCACTAATGTCCAATTCATTCACCTTTCTTACCTGTTTATGACTTTCAAGCTTTCAGCGCTTATCGTATGATTGCTTTCGATGACGTGTCTGGCTACGGTCGACTTTACCTGATGTTCATTGTTCTTTCTCCACAATTCTACGTCTTTCATGTGTTCGTCAAATCGTACTACCGCTAATCTCTTTGTTTGCCCTATATATGTATACTTTGTTGCAATCTCCGCATGAAATTCTATATATGCCGCTTTTGTCGTGGTCCTCAATTTTGTCCTTTATCTTGTTAAGCAATTTACTCAATTGCATACAACTTCTTGGAACTGCGTCTATGTCATATTTGCTGAACATTTTTTGAAGGTCCCTATGCATGTCCGAGAACACTATACTCACTCTTCGCCGTTGCTTTTGATTGATGTCCAGTGTTGTATATTTCCTAACTTGTAGCTGTCGATTTTTCTTGTGGATCATTCTCTTAATTGTTTCTGCTTCATACCCGTTTTCGAGTGAAAAACATTTCGGGACCACCGGTCGCAAGTCAACATACGAAATTAGTGGAAAAAGCAGCGATGCAGGCGAGCCTTAGAAGGTTGTACACGAAGATAGATCTCACTACTAAAGAATCTTATCTAGCACATATGGTACTATGTAAGGAAGTAGATTTTTATAACTGGGATATCTCAACAATGATAAATAAAATTAAAAAAGCGGAAGAATGCAGAACAATTGGGAAAAAAGATACGCTGAACAAGAAATTGAAGAACTTACTTAATGGGGGAACAAGACAAGTAAAGCCGATGGTAGAAATTTTACCAAATTTTGTTCTCAACAAATCATCGAGCAATTTTACGGAAAAACAAATAGAAATATTAAATAAAGGTCTCAAATTTGCAGTTAACGAAGGGCGCCCAATAGAAGAAACGATTATTAATATTGAAGCTGGTATAAAATTCTTAAATAGTGATGATCAGGAGCAAATCAGGGCAGACGCGAGAAAAATATTAGGGAAACACATAGGAAAACCAAAAAATTACGACATCCAGACCATGAAGAACATCAAAGAGCTAAGACAACTACCAGTTTATTATTTGAAAGCAGATAAGGGAAATCAAGTTGTCATAATGGACAAAATGGACTATGATGAACAAGTGCGAAGAAAAATTGAATCGGGGGGTTATTTTAAACTCCGAATAAACCCAATTCAGGATTCAGTAAAAAGAGTAAAAAAAGTGTTGAATGAAGTGAAAACAATATTGAGAGACGTTAGCCATCTGAGAATGTCAAATCCCGCAATACCAAGAATGAAATGCCAACCCAAAGTGCACAAAGAAGGGAATCCGATGAGAGAAATAGTTGCAGATTCAAATTCACCTACGTACAAGATCGCTAAGTGGCTGGTAGCAGAATGTAGAAAACTAGCAGCAGTGAACGGTGACCACAGTATTAAAAACTCAATAGACTTGATTCAACGAGCAGAAAAAATGGCGAAAATGAATGGAGATGACGTCCTGGTGTCTTTCGATGTAGAGGCGTTATTTCCAAGTATACCGCAAAAACAAGCTTTATATCAGTTTGAACTTTGGTTGCAAAAAATCAAAGGGACGGCGGAATGGAAAAAACGGTGCAAAGCGTTTGTGAAACTGGCAGGAATATGTACGAGCGAAAATTTCTTCGTATTTCGGGGACAATATTATAAGACAACTCGGGGGCTAGCAATGGGAAACCCCATATCACCAATGCTAGCAGAAATATTTATGGCGGCAATGGAAAAGCGGATGCAAGAACAGAATATGCTTCCAAAACTGTGGATAAGGTACGTGGATGACATCGTGACGGTGATGAGCAAGGATATCATTAATGAACAGCTGGAGTATATGAATAAGCTTCATCCTCAAATAAAGTTTACTGTCGAAATCGAGCAAGAAGGAAAATTACCGTTCTTGGATTTAATGTTAATCAGAAGCACCGACGGGATAGAATTTGCAATACACCGGAAGGCAACGACGACGCAGAGGATGATACCAAATACTTCGCACCATCCGTATTAGCATAAAATGGCGGCATACCGTAGTATGGTCCACAGGTTGTTAACGGTACCAATGAGTGCGGTGAACTTCCAAAAGGAGTTGGTTTACATCATGAATACTGCACAGAAAAACGGGTATGAAGCAGAAACAATTAAGAGAATGATCCACAAGAAAAATCGACAGCTACAAGTTAGGAAATATACAACACTGGACATCATAGAATTTTGTTTATTTTGCATATACCGATATTTCGGAAGTCAGTTGCTTCCTTCTTCAGTGCTAACTAATTCTTAAAATAATCAAACAACAGTACTTATACCTACTTTAGTTAACAAAAAAAGATCTAATATCTACCTAAACTAATTAACAACTAATTATAAATGGCTAATTGACAAAAAGAAATTATGCCCTAATTGATCCGCTCGTTAATGATCTTATCTTATCTTGTTGTAACCATTTGAAGAGTGATGAATGTGCGTTGCCTAGATCCTGGTTCATCCTATTTAGTTCGGGTATTTTGAATATTTCAATGCTTTCGATGACATCCAGTTTTTGAAATTGCTTTACCTGTTTTACCACCTGTAAATCTTCCGTTGTAATTTTGTGTTTCGTTTCAACTATATGTCTTGCCACTGTCGATTTGATGTCCTGTATTTTCCTATGTTTTTTAATAGAATTATCTGCTTCACTGAGGTGTTCTGTGCAGCGTGTTAATACTGGGCGTCGCGTTTGCCCTATGTAACATTTGTTACATTCTGGGCAGGAAATTTTGTACACACCGCTTTGTTCCTCTTTATTTAACGGGTCCTTGACAGACTTGAGACGGTTTTTTAGTTGTAGTTTTCTGCTCGTCGGAATTAACTCAATTTGTGCTTCTTTTAGTAGCTGTTTGAGTGCTCCCGTAGCTGGAGTGTGTCTGATAGCGGCCCTTCTTATATTCTCATTCGATTTATTTTGTTTAAACAGCGTCGTCCAATTGTTGCGCTTAAATTGTCCTTCTTTTTTGTCGATGATGCTTTTGATGGTATTGAAACTGTGGCCATTGATGTTAGCTGTTCGTATGATGTATTGTTCTTCTTTCCGTTTTTCTTCTGTTGAAAGCGGTATGCTTAGCATTCGATTTACCATTGCATGGTATGGAGCCATCCTTTGAGCAAAAGAGTGGAAGGATGTTGCCGGAATTGTCCTTTGTGTTTGTGTTGGCTTCCTGTGTATTCCAAAGCTGAATTCACCGTTCTTCGTATAAATACATAAGTCCAAGAAAGTAAGCATATTGCTGTCCTCCGTCTCCATCGTGAAAACTATGTTCTTATGTATTGAATTAATGTCTTTAAGTGTTTCTTCAAGTTTTCTTTTTTGTACTATTGCCAGTACATCGTCCACGTATCGAATCCAAAATCGTGGCAATAGGCCTAAGTCCTCCAGAGTCATTTCTATGTTACACATAAATACATCGCTGATGAGCGGTGAGAGGGGATTACCCATTGCTACTCCACAAGCTCCTTTAAAGTATCTGCCTCGAAACACAAAATAATTTTCGTTCATACATAATTCCGTAAGTTTCATTAGAGATCTTACTTCTTTTCTCCATGTCCAATCTAGTTGATTTTTGCTTAGAATTCGCTGTTCCAATATAAATAATGCTTCTCTCACTGGGCCACTGGGAAATAATGCTTTGACATCAAATGCTGTTAATACTTCGTCGTTTTCTATTCCTCCACAGTTTTGAAGCCGAGCTACCACTTCTTGATTATTTTTGTCGATCTTCGGGCCGATATTATTGTTTAGTATGCTGTTGAGACGGTGTAACAACCATTTCGCTAGTTTGTGTGTCGGTGAATTCACAGCTGCAATTACTTCCCTCATCTCGTTTCCAGGTTTATGGAGTTTCGGCATACACCTTATTCGTGGAAGGCATGGGTTTGATATCTTCACCGATGGAGGAATTTCGATAACCTGTTCACATTTCTTTATCGCTTCGTTGATTCTTTTGATTGAGCCAGGCAGAGGATCTTTCCTCAGTTCCAAGAACTTTCCGTTTTCTATGATTTTGTTTACTTCTTCGTCGTAGGATTGTTGGTCATAAATGACCAAATTATTGCCTTTATCTGCTTGGATATAAACCACTGGTTTCTCATTGAGCTGTTTTACTACGTCATCGTGTCTGGATTTTGGTACACTTGCAATCTTCTGGATCATATTTCCTACTTGACGTCTCACGCTGTGCTTGGTTTCATTGGACTCGAATTTTATTGCTGTTTCTACATCTATAATGACGTCCTCTAGAACTCCTGAGTTGCTAGTTGTAGCAAAGTTAAGACCCATGTTGAGCAGTTCTAGTTGTTCTTCGGAGAATACTTCGTTCGACTTGTTGACTACAAATTCCGGTATTATTTCTGACTTCAAAGGCTTGTCCGGTCTCGGTATCGCGCTTATCAGCTTATTCAATTTATTTTGAAGAATATCTCGTTTTCGTTTTTTCACACATGCACGAGATCTGTCCACTTTTGCCAGGATTTCACACATGTCGCCCTTCCTGTAGATCTCATTAGCTATTTTAAGATGCATAGCGTAGGTTTTTAAGGTTATAAAGTTGTGTTTACTATACAGGGATTTTATGCTGCTTTTTATCAGAGCCGTTTCTAATTTATATTGTTGTTCTTTTGAATATAACAAATTTTTGTTCAGTTTTACCATGTGGCTTTTAGGGGTGACTTTAAATTTTAGACATAACTTTAAGAATCGTATGTCCTCGTTCGTTACTCCTTGTTGTTGTTTGAGTTTTAAGAACTTATTGTAATCCAATTGCAGCTTGGTGGCCATAACTAGTATCTAAGTTGTTTGGATCTCTTTGCTATGGTTGATTTAAATTAACTAAAAACACTGTTTTTCCTTGAAACCATAGAATTTTGTTTATTTTGCATATACCGATATTTCGGAAGTCAGTTGCTTCCTTCTTCAGTGCTAACTAATTCTTAAAATAATCAAACAACAGTACTTATACCTACTTTAGTTAACAAAAAAAGATCTAGTATCTACCTAAACTAAGGCCTATTGCCACGATTTTGGATTCGATACGTGGACGATGTACTGGCAATAGTACAAAAAAGAAAACTTGAAGAAACACTTAAAGACATTAATTCAATACATAAGAACATAGTTCTCACGATGGAGACGGAGGACAGCAATATGCTTACTTTCTTGGACTTATGTACTTATACGAAGAACGGTGAATTCAGCTTTGGAATACACAGGAAGCCAACACAAACACAAAGGACAATTCCGGCAACATCCTTCCACTCTTTTGCTCAAAGGATGGCTCCATACCATACAATGGTAAATCGAATGCTAAGCATACCGCTTTCAACAGAAGAAAAACGGAAAGAAGAACAATACATCATACGAACAGCTAACATCAATGGCCACAGTTTCAATACCATCAAAAGCATCATCGACAAAAAAGAAGGACAATTTAAGCGCAACAATTGGACGACGCTGTTTAAACAAAATAAATCGAATGAGAATATAAGAAGGGCCGCTATCAGACACACTCCAGCTACGGGAGCGCTCAAACAGCTACTAAAAGAAGCACAAATCGAGTTAATTCCGACGAGCAGAAAACTACAACTAAAAAACCGTCTCAAGTCTGTCAAGGACCCGTTAAATAAAGAGGAACAAAGCGGTGTGTACAAAATTTCCTGCCCAGAATGTAACAAATGTTACATAGGACAAACGCGACGCCCAGTATTAACACGCTGCACAGAACACCTCAGTGAAGCAGATAATTCTATTAAAAAACATAGGAAAATACAGGACATCAAATCGACAGTGGCAAGACATATAGTTGAAACGAAACACAAAATTACAACGGAAGATTTACAGGTGGTAAAACAGGTAAAGCAATTTCAAAAACTGGATGTCATCGAAAGCATTGAAATATTCAAAATACCCGAACTAAATAGGATGAACCAGGATCTAGGCAACGCACATTCATCACTCTTCAAATGGTTACAACAAGATAAGATAAGATCATTAACGAGCGGATCAATTAGGGCATAATTTCTTTTTGTCAATTAGCCATTTATAATTAGTTGTTAATTAGTTTAGGTAGATATTAGATCTTTTTTTGTTAACTAAAGTAGGTATACGTACTGTTGTTTGATTATTTTAAGAATAAGTTAGCACTGAAGAAGGAAGCAACTGACTTCCGAAATATCGGTATATGCAAAATAAACAAAATTCTATGGTTTCAAGGAAAAACAGTGTTTTTAGTTAATTTAAATCAACCATAGCAAAGAGATCCCAACAACTTAGATACTGGACATCAATAAAAAGCAACGGCGAAGAGTGAGTATAGTGTTCTCGGACATGCATAGGGACCTTCAAAAAAAGTTCAGCAAATATGACATAGACGCAGTTCCAAGAAGTTGTATGCAATTGAGTAAATTGCTTAACAACGTAAAGGACAAAATTGAGGACCACGACAAAAGCGGCATATATAGAATTTCATGCGGAGATTGCAACAAAGTATATATAGGGCAAACAAAGAGGTTAGCGGTAGTACGATTTGACGAACACATGAAAGACGTAGAATTGTGGAGAAAGAACAATAAACATCAGGTAAAGTCGACCGTAGCCAGACACGTCATCGAATGCAATCATACGATAAGCGCTGAAAGCTTGAAAGTCATAAAACAGGTAAGAAAGGTGAATGAATTGGACATTAGTGAAACTATAGAAATAAGAAATATACCTGTAATAAATAGGCTAAACAAAGATTTAGGTAATGGCTCTGATAAACTTTTAAGATTTGTAATGAGATCATTAAAAAGTAATTTAGATAAATAGTTTAGGATTAGGCTTAGAAAGGGTAGTTACACTGATGAAGTCCTAGTGTGAAGGACGAAATGTACATATGTATTTATATACAATAAATTCACGGTTTCGGAAACGAAAAAATAAATATTTAGTTCAATATACAAGTAATATACTAAAAGTTTTTCCAATAAGAGGGTTTTTTTTTAAATAGCCCGCTATTTCAGTAGATGTCACTTTTAAACCTGTCATTTTTGACATTTGACAAGTATAAGCTACGTCATTAATAAAAATGGAACGATAGACGCTTCAACAACGCACTGAAATTATTAAAATTCACTATATAAATGGTGAGAATTTGGCAGAGACGGTTCGTAAAACTCGAGCATTGTTGGGTCTTCGTGAAAAACCTTGTCGGGCCGCAGTACAGAAATTGGTTGAAAAATTCGAGCTGTTGGGACAACTTAGTGATGTGAAGTATAAAACCCGCGCACGTCACTCAAGAACAGCCGAGAATATTGCTGCTGTAGCCTAAAGTGCTTAAGAAAACCCAAGTTTGTCCATTCATCGTCGTTCTTTGGAATTAGGCATTCCACAAACATCATTACACCGTATTTTGCATAAAGATTTGGGTCTGAACTGTATAGTTCAGTTAACAAAAGAACTCAAGCCGGTCGACCATCAACAACGTCGTGTCTTTGCTGATGGAAATGCATGAAAATGACTTGGAATTCCATCGAAAAATCATCTTGAGCGATGAGTCCCATTTCCACCTCGGTGGCTTCGTCAACAAGCAAAATTGTCGCATCTGGGGCTTGGAAAACCCAAGAGTTATTGTTGAAAAGCCTCTCTATCCCCAACGTGCGACTGTTTGGTGCGGTGGACCTTACTTTTTCGAAAATGAGGCTGGAGAAACTGTTACGGTGAATGGATTACGCTATCGAGAAATGATTAATGTTTTTTTATGGCCGTTTTCTTTTAACAAGACGGCGCTACGTGCCACACAAGCAACGAAACCATTGATCTTTTATAGGAAATGTTTCGGGACCGTGTTATCTCTCGAAGAGGTGATCACAATTGGCCACCGAGATCTTGTGATTGAACACCTTGCGACTTCTTCCTTTAAGGCCACGTGAAAGAGAATGTCTACGCCAACAGCCCAGTGTTGATTCAAGACCTCAAAGATGGAATTCGAGAGGCTATCGAGGACATAGGGCAGCCAACGTGCGATTGGGTTATGGAAAATTTCATGAAAAGGATATGGTCCTGTAAGCGTGGTCGTGGTGGTCATTTGTCTGATGTTATTTTCACTATTAACGGCATACCTTTCTCTTTATAATGAAATAAACATCGGATCATTTATGTTAAAAAATGGCATTTTTCGTTTAATATCAAAATAACACCTCTTATTGGAAAGCACTATACTTACTGTACCGTAAAATCAAAGGATCTTTACTATTTCCTGACAAATTTTAAGAGAAAATTTCTATCACTGCAAATTGGGCCATTTATTTTTGAAATCAGGAAGGATCACGCTCATGTCTTTTCCCTTTAAATAATTTTAGAAAGTCTAACCATCCCCAAAAACGCAAGAAGCATTGTAAATATGTACTCGTATACGACTATGTATCTAGTGTCATATCTGCCGCATATATACATTCTATAGGTTGGAAATTTCGCAAACAAGAACGTGACTCGAATCAGTGAAAAGGGAAATAAGCAGGACCCAGTTAAACGAGTAGAAGGTAGTAGCAAACATGAGTGCTGTTCAGTTCGCGGTGGTGTTTATTTTAGCTGCTTTTGCAGGAATCCAGCTTCATCTTAAGCTAGTTAGCTCGCAGCCGTGTCGAATAGAGAAACTTAGGAATCAGCCAAAATAAATTGCATACGTGTCGTGCTTTCATATTAACCCAATGATGAAGCATCAGCCGCCCTTAGTTTGCCTTGGTAAATTTTAAATATTCAAATGACAAACTAAAGCCAGAAATAGTGCACAAAATTAATGTGAGCTCCTGGTATTGTATATATTTTATAGAATAAAAAAATCCTAGTTGGAACTACAAGGTTTGTATGGATTTAAAAATGAAATTAATTTATAAGGTTAAAATTCTCGAACTAAAGAACAAAAATCCAAACAATTGAACAATGTCAATTCTTACACTAAATCAATGAAACTGTACCAAAAGGATGGACGATAAATTGTCAGTGAATAATTAAATAAATTGACTAACAATAAATTACTTAAAATTTTGCTCCCCACTATCTCTGACGCTCACATAGCATTAGTTTCTTTGAAATTTCAAATTAATTTCCCCAACCAACTTGATAAATTATCCTCTTCGTTCACCATTCATCAAGTCAAAGGATTTCATGCAAGCCGAGCATGGAATCTGATATGGTGCATTTTTCAAATTGGATTTGATTGGAAAGCATTCATGGGAAGAGTTTGACTTCCAGCAGCTGCGATGTGAATTTAATATCGTTTAGCCTAGTTTTCCAGAGGCTATCAAAGGAAAATCAATTTCATGTGATTTTTGAATCATTTAGCAAACAACTTTCGGAAGTGAAATCATTTTAATGGGTTGAGCTTTAAGATCGATATTTTATTGGGTCTTTTCACGTACATATTGTACATTTTTAACATCATAAGAAGGTACATATGTTGCTTGACAATGATTACAAAATTCGGTCGTAACCGATTTAATTTGAAAAATCGAGAAAAACAGTATTACACTAGTGCCCAATGGCTTATAAATTGAAATAAATACAATTAAGACTTATCCGCACAAAAAAAAAACCAACATGAAAGGAATCAAAACGAATATGACACTTTTGAGCACAAAAAACAGCAGTGAGACACTTTGGGAGTGTCGTTCTGCAAATGATTATGTAAAGGTTAAAAAGTTGTATATCGATAAATGCAGGAAAATTTCAGGAATTAATGTGACAAATTCAAAAATCTAGGATGCATATAATATGACAAAATACTCAGTACAATAATTTTTTGTCATAATTACGATATCTAATTTTTATTGGCTCTTTACTTTCAACATCTTAGCCACGTAGTATGTTATTGTGAAAAATAAGCGGACTCTTTCAGGACATAAACTTTGAGCCTCTTCGCTAGTGGCAAATTGTTTTCTATGAGCTGCAATTGACCTGGTTCTATGACTTCTCGATTACCAGTTTTAGATAGAGTATTAGAAAATATGAACTCCGCCGCATACGGTCCCAAGCTCGGTTGAGAAAGGAGGAGGGCGTCCCATGTTTCCACCCTAGCTTCCATGATTCCTCATCCTAAGTCCCATGAGCAAATGGTAGTAAATGGTTTCGGGGGCACACATTGGGATTTCTGGTTCCCCTATAATGGGACACTCAACGCCGAGAAATGCCAACAACTGCAAACACACCTGCAGCTCTGCTACTACATCCTGCTTACACTCACCTCCTTTCTGGTGATGTAAAAGGGTGAAGGCGAGTCTTCCGCGCCTGATAACAGAATCGCAAGTAATAACCATGTCACAGATATGGAGTTTAACTCATCGTCTCTGCAAAACCCTACATTGTTTCGAATCCAGCAACAGGGCTTCAGAGTGGATTGAATCTATCGCAACGACCTCGCAACCATTACCAGGACTATGGCATTGGATTCTAGAATGTCAAATCACTGAACAACCTTAACAACAGGCCAGTCAATATGAACTAAAAATACTGGCAATCCAGGAAACGAACTTCACTGGAAGTTATATTCAAGATATAAGAACGCTAAGAGTTCGGAGCGGGCTTCATTATGGAAGCGCCGGGCATCGATGAGATTCCTGTGAAGCTCATTAAATATGGTGCCAGCGGTGTTCAGAAAGCCATTCATAAAATTATCCAGTACATTTGGCAACAAGAACATATACCGAATGAGTGGAGCCAATCAATTATATTCCCTATCCACAAAAACGGTGGCAAGCTACAGTGGGAAAAGTATAAGGGCATATCATTACTTTGCACGGCGTACAAAATATTTTCAAAGATCTTAGAAAATAAAATTAGATCAAACGCCAACAGTATTATTGAGGAGTATCAAGGTGGCTTTAGAAGAGTTTGATTGACGATAGGTCAATTGTTTACAGTCAAGCAGGTGCTCAAGAAATACTGGTTGTTCAAAATAGACGTACAACAAATTTTTAGCGAGCATATACCAGTATTTATCGTAAGGTACTATACCAAATAATATTTTGCTTTGGTACCCAGTCAAATTAATTCGTCTTACCAAAATGACATTGCTGTCGACAATTTCCTAAATTCGCATCAATAACCAACTCACGATGTCTTTGACACAAATATCAGTTTAAGGCAGGGAGATGGGTTGGCCCCATTACTATTCAATTTGACTCTGGAATATTTCATAAGTAAGCTACCTGACGATATAAAAGGTACGTTATAATAAAGAGTTTTCCATTAAGGGCATAACAATTTTATCTATAAATAAAACACTGAAATATTAGAGATATTGAGTTCAAATTTATTGTAAGTGTAGTGCAAGCATTTCCACCACGAGCTCGTTCACCGCGGTCGGTCCTTTGGATTCAATTTTCCACTGCTCTGGCACACATTCCGACCGGAACGTTGGCAGTTTGACATTGGATGTTGTCTTTGAGCTTGTCTAGAATTGTTTGCTTGTTGGTATAGACCAGTGACTTGATATAACCCTATAAAAAGGAATCCAATCGCGTTAGATCGCATGAACGAGGCGGCCATTCCACCAGACCATTTCTCGCGATAACACATTCACCAAAATTGCCTTTCCAAAAATCGATTCTCAGACGAGCTGTGTGGCTAGAGGCGCATCTTGTCGAAACCGCATATCGTTGATATCAGGTTTATTCAATTCTGACTAAAAACAATCTTCCAGCATAATGCAATAGAGCTCTTCATTGACGGTAACATGACGGTCGCTTCATCCACGAAAAAATACGGCGCAATCACAATTATGTCATGACAACCGCACCAAACAGTAATTTTTTGCGGAGCAACGGTATTTCAAGAAGCACATATCGGTTTGTTGCTGAGCAATAATGCAAATTTTGCTTGATAACAAAGCCACTGAGCAAGACATGAGATGAGATGAGAAATGATTTTTCGATTAAATTCTTCATTTTCTTCAAGCTTTGCCAGAGCCTTTTTGAAGAAGTTTCGGCGTTTTGAGTGATCAAGTGGCTTTAGTTGTGGATTTTCTAGGTTTTGACCTCGTGTTATTAATTGCTAAATAAATGAAACTCTTATTTTCCTTATACACGGTTTATTTTGTTTTTTCCAGATACGCATTTCGGGATCTAGTTGACCCCTTCTTCAGTGGGTTGTAAAAATCCACTGAAGAAGGGGCCAACTCCCGAAATACGTATCTGGAAAATACAAAATAAACCCGTGTATAAGGAAAATAAGAGTTTCATTTATTTAGCAATAGCTTTTAGTTCTTGAGTAAATTTGATCTTGTTATCATGTAGGCCGAGCCCTTTTTGCAAAATACGCCACAATGTCGTTCGAGTGATGCCCAATTCTTGAGAACGACGTGGAGTCCACTGATTTGGCTCATTTTGAATCGAAGCACTTATGGCTGCAATATTTCCGTTGCTTCGAGCACTTTTTGGCACTGAAATGTCCAATAGCAAAAAGTTGGACTGGCACTTATCCACTATCGCACGCACATCCTATCGGGTGGGACGATTATTACGGTCGAAAATTGAATTAAGCGCTCTTAAAATTGCGACCATCCACTTAAAATTTTGGTAGTAATTTTTAATAATTTCCAAATGTTGCCGGTTTGTCAACTTAAGTGCTGACTTTAACTAACGTTTCGACATTAGCAGTTTGTTAAAAAAGTTCAAGGGTGCGTCCATATAAAGTTACAAAATTGATATTTCCCTATTGAAAAACCCTATGCAACTGGAGCCAAATGGTAGCTTATGCGGGCGACATCAATATTTTGTAACGGTCATTAACAACTGCCAAAGAACTTTTCCTGAAAGTCAACAGTGAAACAAAACTAGGAGAGCTTCAAATATTGATGAGCTGGTGGTTTTAACATCTTTAAGACTGCGTAAGACATAATAAGCTGGCCATGTGAATCATATAGACGAATAACGGATACCCAAAAAGGTATTCGTTGGTAGAGCTGAAGGGCGGAGATCAGTGGTGGCGCTTGTTAGGGGAGCGCAAAGGCCCGGAAGAGGATGCAGTGCTACGAAGAAGAAGAAGCACTGGCTTGTTTGTTCACATATAATAGAGCACGGTTTAGTATTGCTGCTCACTCTGAATGCTGGACTATTCACTCGTCGTCACTTTCCTTCTTAATGACGATCCATCAGCTCTATAGTAACACTTTCGAAAATGTCGTCGTTAGTCAGGTTTTCAAAACTAGCACCGTCTGCTGCCATCTACTCAGTGATGTTCGCCTGTGCTGCTTTCTCGCAACCTGGAATCGCCTGCAGGAGCTGCAGTATATTATCACCATCATTATTTGGCTAGCTACCTTTAAAGTGCATGGTTTTCCATAGTTTACTCTTGAACTTACTTAAAGTTTGAGCTGAAATATTATCTCAAGCCTCAGCGGCCCGATAAATAACATCCTTCATTTTTTTCTTGAAAAGCCATCGGACCTTTCTTTGTTGTGTGAACAGACGCATTTCCACTCTATTGAGTCATCTTCAAATAAGGAAAATAATTGACAATATCCTTAAAGTTCTTTTTTTTTTAAGCTAAAGGAATTGTATCATCTGCAATTCAGGTTCGCAAAAACTGCTTGCGGTATTTCAGCTTAAGAGACTCTAAGATACCTGGCTGTTATATAGGCATCACGCTTGGAGGCGAAAACATCGCTTTGATTTTACTGTTAGTCAAAGCTTCTGTACCTGGATGCGCCGGAGCGTTGTCGATCAACAAAATTGCTTTTGGGGGCAGATGATTTTCTTCGCAGAATTTTTCCACACTGGATACTAACTGGTCATGAAACCATTCCAAGAATGAATTTCCATCAATCCAGGCTTTCTTTTGATTTTTATATTAGACTATCAAGGACTTAATATTGACATTTTTAAATGCTCAATGTTTACAGATTTTCTTATCACCATTAATGACCGTTTATGATTTTCCGCAGCATTAGAACCTGCCAGTGAAGTGACACGGTCTTTACTCATTTTAAATCCCACAGCACGTGTTTTTTCTTTTGATGCCAAGCTTTTTGTAGGCAGTGCCCTATAATTGGGTCAGTTCCGTCCGCATTATGAATTCGTTGGGGAGAAAAATTTCCCTCAGCTATCGTTGTGTCAAACTTGCTTAAGTATTCTTTGGCTGCATGGTAATTGAAGAAAGCTGTTCCCCGCTAGCTATGAGTTGGCGTATTCCATGACCCTTTTTAAACCGATCTAGCTAACCAATGTTAGTACAGAAAGATTCATCACCATTTATTCAACTGTATAGCCTTTTGCTGAACCGTAGGCCCACTTCCCTATGTGAACGAGACAAAAAGAGCCTAATCAACTTTTTGTTGTGGGTTGAGTGGGTAGCCAGACCCACTCGGGAAATCCCGAGTAAGAAAATTATCCACTCGAAATAATCAATCACCGTATATCCTGAACTATGTCGATTTATACATTTTAAATTTCACGTAGGAAATGAGCGCACTCAGAGCCTGCGCATGGTGTACGTGCACATATAACACACATTTATGCCAACGACAGCTGTAACTATATAGCCATGTGGGTGTACTGTATGTGCCTGAGTTGTTTTATATTTATGTTCATTTTATTCTTCTATTTGCTCGTGTCATGTCTGCTTGTGCATTGTCTCTGAGTGAGAAATTGCAAGAGAAAAAACGACACAGGTTAGCATGCTATACAAAGTACAAAAAGACAACAGATGCATAGATTCGTCGTGCAACTGATGAAAAGGAAAAAAGAGGATAGCGTAGATGATGACCAGCAGCAGATCGACAAAAAAGCCTCAAGATCCTCGAAAACCGAGTCTCCTCGAACTTCAGATAATGATAGTCAAAATCAAGACAGCAACAACGACAAAAACAACAGCAATTTTAAACGGTGTAAAGAAAACTATCCATGGCTCGAACTTAACAAAAACAATTGCGGAATTTGCAACGTCTGTACTGAAGCGTGTGAACGGCAATTGATCGCTAATTTCAACTTACAAACTCTGAAATCAAAACAAGCCTGGGTCGATGATGGATTTTCAAACTGGAAGCATGGATCAGAGAGGATGAAGAACCATTCGTTAGGTGTTCTACAATTCAATTGCACCGAAGCACTAGGAAACCTGGAAAGTGAACGTTGTACAAACGTTATCGTCCGCTCAATTGAAACAGATGATATAGAATAGAACGGTGTTAGTGAAAATTTTCAGCACCCTGAAAGCATTGGCAAAACAGGGTTTGGCTTTAACAGGAGACAATAATGACGAGAATTCCAATTTCATGGCGTTATTGAAGGCTCGCTTGGAAGACGTTGCACAACTGAATTTCTTGTTGCAGAGAGATGGATACAGATGGCCCACCATGAAAGACAGAATGAAATACTCGATCTGATGGCGACTACGATCTTGTCAAAAAACATGGACGAGATAAGAAAAGCGGAGAATTTTTCGATGCTAATAGATGAAACCGTAGATGCGTCACAAATAGATCAAGTCTCCGTTTGCCTTAGGACAGTTCCCGAAGATTTAGTAGTCAATGAGAATTTCATCGGATTCCTTTTAACGCCAAACACTCAAGCAGAAACTTTATCGATCTTGTTGACAGCATTTTTTGTCGTGAATTCGTTGCTTCTTTCAAAACTAACAGGCCAGTGCTACGATGGGGCATGAAATGTTTCTGGGAAAATCTCAAGATTGTAGGCGCGCATTGTAATGCTCATAACCTGAAAATTCTTGTCCAAGATTCAATTGAAAACGTATTTCCAGCCAGAAAATTCATTAGATCAATCAAGGATTTGGTCAACTTTGTCTAAAATTCGCCCAACCCCTTGCAAAGCTCAAGAAGTTGCAGATTGTAGGGATGGAAAAGAATCACGAAGATTTATCTTTTATCGGAGCCTTTAACCCGACAAGGTAAAAACTACGATCGAAAATTTCGTCAAATATTGTATTAAATTTTGAAACCTTATTTGTATTTTTTAAGATGGGCGATGCGAATACGACCTCTTAACATAATTAAAGCGAACTACCCCGCATTACTGAAATTCCCCGATGATCGATCGGTGGACAACCAAGTCGATAGTGCGATCTCCGCCAGAGCTTAGGGGTTTTTCGATTACATGGAGTCTTTTGAGTGTGTATTCTATTTAACAATGATGATTGAAATTTTTGATCGCATTGAAATATTGAACAAAGAACTACAGAAGTCGAGCCTTTGTCTTATTGAATTGCATGAAAAAATGAAAGCATTTGCTGATGTGCTGAATGCGTCTCGTGATTCCAAATTTGAAGAAATTTGGGAAAAAAGTGTTAAAGCTGTAATTGATTTTTGAACTCAGGGAACCTCAAATTTTCCGTCAGCGTAAAATTCCCAAAGGTTTTGATCCAGGCTCAACAGAAAGTTTCAAGTTTCTGGCACCCAAGGTTTATGTTAAACAATCTTATTGTGAAGTTTTTGATTAGTTGATTGGATCGTTAAAACGTCGATTCAAAACAGAGGCAGCAAAATTGTTCGAGTTTCTAGAGCGATTCGCTATCGGTCAGACCGCTGCTGTTGACAGAGATTGTTGAGCGACCGTGACATTTTTTTGCAACTTTTGCGCAGGCAAAATGAGCAAGCAAACAATTTGGAGGGAGTTGTGAATTTCTTGAAATGATACTCTCACTCCAGAGTTTGTTTGTTTTGTTCTTCTGTTAATGACGATTCCAGGGTCATCCTGTTCGAATAAACGAAGTTTTTTGGTCCTTCGTCGACTGAAAACATACCTAAGGTCAACAATGTCACAAAATCGGCTCAATAATGTGGATCTACTACATATTTATTCAAATATAATCGACGAGTTCGATCTGGAAAAACTTCTAAATAAGTTTATTTTGCGTAATTCGAAGCATACTAGTGTTTTTACTTTGCGAAAATAAGTTTGTTTTAGAAAAATGACACGATTTTTATGTTTTTTTATGCATATGACTAAAGAACTCAACAAAAACAATTGTGTCAATTTGATTTATTAATATGAACAACAATGAAAATTATTTCATCAACATTTTTCCTGATCCACATACGTTTTGCAAATGCACTTTCAATGATGAGTTGATGAAAAAATATCCTTATATGAAATGCGAAAATTTGAATTGCAAGTTGTTTGCACGTTATCATCCACAATATCTATTGCAAATAAGAGCGCTCGAGATATTATGGATCATTAAAATACGAACAAACTTTAAAAAGGAGACCAAAGAGTAGCAACTTCCTCCTAGGTAGATAATTTTTATTTCAAATTATCTGATCCTGTAAACTATAAGGCCCGTGTAGTTGAAGGTACCATAGCGTATCACACAATTAATCGCCACGTGACTTTTTCATCCCTTGACTGCACCATGAGCTTAAACAAATGCTTTTTCCAACATTGTACCACTGCTCAGATAACAACACATAATAAAACGAAAGCTACAGCGATAATCAAAAGTGTGTTATTTGCACTATCAACGACACATATGATAAATGAAGTGAAAGAAATTGGGTGTATCAGCGCTTCATGCGATGTTAGGGACGATAGAAGTACAGGATTGTTACTCGTTCTGATTCAACATTATAATCCTTACGATAAAGGTATTATTCTTCTTTTTAGCACTACAGCCCCTCTCGGGCCTTCGTTTTCTGGAAATAGCGCCTCCAACTGTCTAAGTTCATTGACAGCGTCCTCCAATTTCGAAATCCGAGCAGCGATGAACTGTCTTCGTCTACCGAGTCAGACCAGCGTTTCCTCGGTTTCCCTACTGGTCTCCAGCCTTCAGTTCTCCCAACGAATACCTTTTTGGGTATCCGTTGTTCGCCCATACGATTCATGTGGCAAGCCCATTGCAGTTTCCGCAGCCTTACAATCGTTGAGACCTCCGGTTCGTCAAAAATTTCATACCACTCATGGTTGTTTCGAATTCGCTATTGGTCTCCGTCTAGCTTCGCTCCGATTATTTGCTTCAGGACCCGTCGCTCATAGGCGTTCAATATATTTGCGGATGCTTGGGTTAGGGTTGTTGCAACCACGGAATTCGCCGCAGTTGCAGACATAAAGAATTAGCAGAGGGGTGTGTAGCCCGGGGTGGCATACTGAGGCCGGCTAGCGCTCAGTCGTGTCGTTGGACTTCCGGGACACCCTCTGCTCGTGCTGAGCCACCTTACATAAAAACACTAACACGAAGGGAAAAGGACGGGAAAGGAGAGATCACATTGAGAAATGAAAAATAATTATTTTAACACTTCATGTCTTATATTTTTTTTCCTCCAACTAGTTTACAAGGCACCAATTTATCAAACAAACAAAAAAATTCAATTCTATAGGCCCGCTTTCTTCCTTATACAAATTTCAATTTGATTCAAAGATAAAAATAAATGAAAATTTAATTTCAATTAATGCTACTACTAAAATGTACACCAAGAAAACAATCAATTAATGAATTCACTTTGTAATATCATAAGAAAAACCGAGAAAGAAAGAAAAAAACAGAATTAAAAACTACTCACCCTTTTTCTACGATTGCGGAGCGCTCTGCAACAGAAGGGGAACTGGGCAACTACCAAAAATATTTTAAAACATTAATAAATTAATTTAATTCGGTTACTAATATTGTTTGATGCTAAAGGCCGTTTGATAACGAGTTGTTTTAATTCTTAAATGTTCAGAGTATTTCCGATTTATCGTCACTCCACGAAGAGACACAACCAGCTTTATCCACATTAAACAAAGGAATTTTCTCGTTAATGTAATTAAACACCTTCCACTTTTTCGTAATTTTAAACGGGTTTATTCATGATCTACGAGACCCGCTGGAATCGCCAAATCTTTGCTGCACTTCTAATACAATAAATTGCAGATCATTTCTAAGTATGCTATGCACTTTCACGACCACTTATCACTTCGGGTCATTAATCCAAACCAAACCACTGACATCATTGACACGCTTCCTCAAATTGTTGCTTCCCAAAATCCTCAGCATGTCGAACAATCCATTCCTTAAATCACCTCCACAAAAAAAACGCGACAACTCCCTATTTCTTTCAAGATCGAATTACCAATAAAAATCTTTCCTCCCCGAATTAAAATTTAATGCACCGCCAAAAGCAATCCCTATCGTTCTTTCCAAATTCAAATACCGAATCTTTTCTCGAATTAACCATTCCGCACCGCACTGCTTTTCTTCCAGTCAAATACAATCTGCCCCAATCCTAACCACTTAATTCCACCTTTCACCTTCATCCAATCCGATCCCGCAATGCTTTTCAATTTCAAATTACCGCTGCCGCATCTGGGTAACGTAATCGAAGTTCATTACACTTCAATTCCGCTACCCACACATCTTTTGTTCCATATCGACAAACTCAATAGTATCCATTGTTTTACATATGGCAATTTGCACAATCCAAGAAGTGCTTGATTGAATGCAAAGTGTTACATATACATTACGGAAGGTATTGGTTTTGCCGATACCCCAAAAAGAGTGCTTCCCTGCGCCCGAGGGAACTTGAACTCAGGGTTCCAGCAGCCCCCGATCGAGAACTCACGACGCAGCTAATGGTGCCATGGATTGTTGATCTCCCATTCATCTCATAAGCAACTTCAACGATGGCTTTGGGTATGAGTTTGAACTTTGTTAGTAGGGGAACGTGAATTGATTATTGTTAGTATAAAAAATAAAATTTGTTAGTGGGAGCTAGTGAATAGAATTAGTTAGTATGAAGGAAAAGAATCAGGTTTTGTTGGGGAAAAGATATTGAATGAAGTTTTGTTAGTGGGAATTAATGAATGGAATGTTGTTAGTGGGAAAATTGAAATTATTAGTATATATTATATTATTTTAGTTTGAAACAAGGGAAAAGGGTAGGATTGTGATGATGGGGAGGTAAAAATTATAAGGAAATTGGAAAAATTTTAATAAAATTAAATAAAGACCAGGAAAAAAGGTATAAATGCCCAAGGGAAGATGGAGATGTTACGGCGGCAATTTGAAGTTACGAATGGGAGGATGTTGGTACGCCGGGATTCGCAACAGGGTCCATGTTTCACACCCATAGCATAACACAGCTCTTATCACAGATTTGTATACTTGAAGCTTTGTTTTCGTGTGTATGCAGCTGATCTTCCAGATCGTCAATACTGAAAGGAATATTTTATTTGCGAGCTGTATTCTTCGGCGTATTTCATCTGTATCATTACCCGTTTTCCATATTTTGGCGCCCAAATACACAAATTCGCCATCATTTTCGATTCTGTATTCGCCAGGTTTAACATTTTGTGTATTTGAGGTATTTTTCCTTGAATGCGTCATGAGCTTAGTTTTATTATCATTGACTTGTAGCTCTACTAATTTTGCTCCGCTGTCGAGTTTCAGGAAAAGTTCTTTGGCAGTTGTTAATGACTGTGACAAAATGTTGATGTCGGCCGCATGGGCTACTACTTGGCTCGACTTGTATAGTAATGTACCTCGCGGTCCGACAGGTAGCTTCCTTATTACGTACTCCAGAGCCAAATTGGATAGCAATGGGGCCAGCCCATCTCCCTGTGTTAGTCCGATATTTGTGTCAAAGGCATCGGTGAGTTGATTATTGATGCGGACTTGGGAGGTCATCGACGTCATTGTCATTTTGGTAAGACGGACCAATTTGGTTGGGATGCCAAAGCAAAGCATTATTTGGTAAAGTACGTTACGATCAATACTGTCGTATGCTTGCTTGGAGTCAACGAAAATTTGGTGTACGTCTATGTTGAACTCGCAGCACTTTTCAAGTACCTGCTTGACTGTGAACAATTGGTCTATTGTTGATCTACCTGCTCTAAAATCACCTTCATACTCCTCAATAATACTGTTGGCGTGCGATCCGATTTTATTTTCTAAGATTTTAGAATATATATTGTACGCCGTACAAAATAGTGATAACGATAAAGGTATAACAACTAAAATATTATATTAGAAATTTTTAACATTATGTGATGAGACTGCTGAAACTATTCTGAGTTTACAGCCCAATCGTTTGTTGACGGCGAAATGTTTTGTTTATTACGGCGATAACTGCAACACCCACTTTGGTGGCAGGGAAAGAGATGATCAATGTAATATCTATGCCAAGTTAAAAGATCGGCTAAACGAGCAAATTACTGGCATTGGTTTCCCAGCCCACATTTTCAATTGAAATTGAGTCGATTATGATGAAAATTTATAAGGACAGAGATTTTGAATGATTTTTGCCAGCAGGCTGATGTTGAATACTACAAATTATTGTAGCATTCATATACAAGATGGTTGAGTTTGTGTCCAGCGGTGGAACGAATTTTGAAACTCATTGAGTCCTTACAAAAATTTTTTTAATGTGCTGAAAATTCACCCAGGTTTCTCCGAAATTTTTTTGAAGATCACATTAGTGAATCCTACTTATTTATCATTCATTTTACAATGAATATAATGCATTTGAATATGGAGTCTATTGAAAAGACTGATAATTCTGTAATCGAGGTGCGAAATATTTTGCAATCAATCATTGAAAA
The DNA here is from genome assembly GCA_963969285.1 of Odontomyia ornata. NCBI lineage: Eukaryota > Metazoa > Arthropoda > Insecta > Diptera > Stratiomyidae > Odontomyia > Odontomyia ornata. The sequence goes on from OZ017739.1 coordinate 137,837,788, forward strand.
CTTGAATGAAAGGTTCCGTCATAACTTTGTGCCTTTGAAGGTTAAAGAAATCATAAAAACATTGGATACAGAAATAAATGCCAATGATGGAAGGTTATTTAAGAATTAATTTCCTTTAAAAAATGTATTAATGAAACTGTCACTGGTTTTGACACGAATACCAATAATTGGTGGAGTTCTTTTTAGGGTATTGTAAAATCATTTTACAATACCCTACTAAAATCGCGTCCTGTCTCTCCGTCTGTCCGTTCAGTGTGTCACACAACTTTTTCTCGCAAACTACATAAGCTAGAAACATGAAATTTTGTAAGTAGGTGCGAAATGATGCCCTCTTCAAAGTTTCAACACGAAAAAAAAATGTATAAGGCCTTTAAGGGGGGTCTCCCCATATAGGGGAGTTGCCCCTGAAAAAAAAGTTTTCATCGCATGTAGGCAATATGGGTATCAAATGAAAGGTCTTAATGAGAACTTTTCAAAACAGGTCTTAAAATGAAAAAATTTGCTTCGAGGGGTGCAGGGGAAGGGGAAATGTACGAAAATGTTGTGTCCCCCCCCCCTCCTTTGACCCGAAAAATCTGAAAAAAATCATGAATGTAGGCCTTTATGAGTACAACAACAACAAATACATGAGAAGTTGAAATCCACTCCACTTTGTTAGTAATAGTATGCTTTATCGATTTTTTGTTTTATGGAATAAAATCTTAACGGTGCCCTTAAGTTTAATGAAATTCAGTACACAGATGACTATTTATAAGATTCATTCGTCCTGAAGTTATAGCGATTTGAATTTTCCTGTATTACTATGGAACAATATGCGCTGTATTACTATGGAAACACATGGCTGTGGAACAATATGCGCTTTTTACCGACTCAGATACTACAGCTTTGCTAGGATTTGCATGAAAATTTCAGGAATGATAGGTATCATGAATTTCTAAAACAATTGGCTCAGCTAGCGGTATCAGTAATCGTAAAGCAAAATAGTGGCTGTTTTAAATGCGAAGATTAAATAATTTTGATGTATTTTGCCCAACTTCAACGTTTAAGGCGCATGTTTTTAACACTTGATTCAATTTAATGAATGCCTGAAGATGAGTACCTACAATCATTACTCATAGGTGAAATAAGTCGAGGAGGCAGGAGAGAGCTCCTAGTAAATGGGCTTTGTAACCATTCTAGGATTCGAATAAATAGGCCATGAATCGATGATTACAGTACATCAAAGGCAGCCGATATGAATATCAAATGAAAGTTCTTTATGAGAGGTTTTCAAAACAGTACTTAAATTGACAATTTTTCCTTCACAAGGGCAACAAATACCTTAGAAGTCGAAATTCGATCAACTTTGTTAATAATAGTACATTTTATAAATTTTGCTATTTTGTCTATAAAATCAAGAAGGGACCCTTAAATTTCCCAAAATCTATAATTTAAGTTTTCTTAACAATAAACAGCTAAGTTACAGCCGATTGAATACACTGACCTACAAAAAAATTTTTTTTTTTGGTGCAGCTCTTTTTGCATCTATTGTCGATAAAGTAGGTAATGTACAATATATTGACATACGTCATTTTAATTCATCAGCTCTATTTTATCTACTAACCTCAATTTAGATTTTTTTCCGCCTTGTTCGTATATAGTCGTTATCACATTAACATCGATAAAGTTCATGTTACTAATTCATTATGGCTAGCACGTCCAGATGTTGTGTTAACGATCCTGATACATTTTGTTTTGTTTGTGGTGAATACATACCAAAAGATCAGCGTAAAACGATTACACACACTGTGAATCGTTTGTATTTTGCTTATTTCGGTATTGAAATTCGACACCAAGATAAAGTGTGGGTGCCTCATAGTGTGTGTAAAATATGCGTTGAACATCTACGACAATGGTTCTTCTACATAATGGAAATAAATATGCCGCCGTTCCAATTGCTCACTCAACATGTGTGAAAGAAGAATATGAAGTAATTTCAATACTTTTACAAAAAATAAAATATACTGAACATAGCTGGGTGATTTGCGTCGATTTGAAGATGGTAAATTTTTTATTGGGTCAACTAATATCCATGCTTTATTTGTCCCTGGGACAGTCGAGCCAAATCATGTCAATTGACTCAAAAAAATTGGCCTATAAGAGATGCTCTTGTTGTTGGGGAAAGAAATGTTGTAAATGAACCCATGGTTCCAAGAGAAAAAATCATTCTTCCACCATTACATATAAAATTAGGGCTAATGAAGCAATTTGTTAAGGCTTTCGATAAACACGGTCAATGTTTTCAGTTTATTTCACAGAAATTTCCTGGTTTAAGTACTGAAAAACTAAAAGCAGGTATTTTTGATGGACCTCAAATACGTCAATTAATAAAAGATACCACTAAATTTGAGACTTCTATGAATGATGTGGAACGGCTTGCGTGAAAATCTTTTGTGGCAGTTGTACAAAATTTCCTCGGAAATCATAAGGCTGACAATTATGTAGAATTAGTAGAAGATATGCTGGTTCGATTCAAAGATTTAGGCTGTAATATGAGTATAAAATTACACTATCTCAACAGTCACCTAGATCAATTCCAACACAATTTAGGAGACCTAAGCGAAGAACAAGGAGAATGTTTTCACCAAGACATAAAAACAATGGAGAATAGATACCAAGGAAGATGGGACACTCATATGATGGCCGACTACTGCTGGGGAATCATGCGAGATTGCCCAAGTCAGTTTCATTCGAGAAAATCACTCAAAAGACAATTTCTTGATGTTTAATGCCATAAAAATATATATTTATTGTGAAAAATTGTTTTTTTATTTACATATCTCGGAAACTAGAGCTGATAGAAAAAAACCGATTACATTTTTGATATCGCCATTTAAGACATGCTTAAAATCAGGTCTAAATCCCTGGCACCAAAATTGTTGTAGGCCAGTGTCTAATAATTACAACAACATTAACACGTAATACTAGGGAGATACACGCTTGCAACGGACCTAGACACTACAAATATGTAGGAATTTTGATAAAAATTTTAGAAATGGTTTGTAATATTCATGTGTTATCATGACTAATCAAGCGACGGGGTCAAAACACTTGGAACAAAATCGTGGCGAGTTTAAAATCATAATAACCATAATAATTTTCCAGAATCAATTTATGGAATCTGTATATTAGTCAAGTTTTAATATGCAGGAGATATATTGTCTGATTTACTAATTGTTTTACAATACCCTTCTGGCAGGAGCATCCTCCTGCTACTTCAACTTGTTTTAAAAAATATGGAGGAAGTAATCAATGTCAAGATCTTAGAAAAATTGCAGGGTTCTATTTTCGTATACCATATGCATATGCGCACGTAGAAAGTGTTATTTCTTTGATCGCGAGTCAATGGACTAAAGAAAGGAACAAATTAAGGCCGGAAACTGTATCCGAAATGATAAAAACAAAATACAATTTTAACGTATCTTGCTAAGAATTTTATAACTTTCTTTTAAATGGTGACAGACAAGTATTGAATGATGTTGGTAGCAGGCAAAAATAAAAAAACTTCTAAACTTATAAATTTTACCTATGATTTAATTTAAGCTTACACTGATTACGATCTAAAAAAATAATTTTTGAAATAATGTGTGGTAGATGTTTTTGATAAAAAGAAGTTATTGTCATTGCTTTTAGAGTGCATTAATTATATTAAAGTTTATGTCAATAAATATTACTCCTACTTCTATTTATCCATTGATTTATTTCAATAGGTTGATGTGCCCGGGGCTAGGGGTAAAATGTCCGGGTTTTTTGGGCAAGATTTCTAGTTTCTCGAAATAAAAACCAAGGCTTTTTCGAACGCGGAATTTTTCAACTTACTGAAAAATGGTCAATATATCATTGATTAAAGTTTGTTATTAATATAAATAAATTTACTTTGAAAAACATGAAAAAAACATTAGTTATCAAGCAACCCAATATTTAATTGAAAAGCAATCTGTTATTCAATTTCCGAGAAATAAGTGGAAAGGAAATACTTGAAGTCGTCACCAAGCAATTTCAAGTTGTCATGATAATATTGGGGTCCGGAAATGATGGATTCCATCTTAAACTCTTTTAACACGTATCCTGGGAAACATCTCTAACTCCAGTTTTAAGGCTCTCCTCATGAGTAATTTCTGTGGATGATTCTATCAAAGATATGCTTTATTTGCTGTAGTTCCAGTTCAACTCCATTCTCTAATACTTTCCTGAAAAAAGTAGAGAAATGGTGTGAGCAGGAATCGATTCAAGTCAAATGGAAATTGTTTCTTCTCTATAGAAACACTGTCGGACAAGCCACTTGCCGAAAGAGTTCTTCTGCGATTCCACGGACACATCCATACATACAGAGATGGCCAAAAGTGATCGGACAATACAAGAAACAAGCAATAAAATACTTTTACGAGCATAAGCTTTGAAATGAAATAAAAATTGTTCCCTTATATAAAAGTCACTTGTATTCTCAATTAATTCCACAAAAAAATAAAACAGAAATAAAAAGATTCTCACAAGAAAATTAACAACTAATTCAAATTCACATTGCATCAAGTGGACAAAAGTAATCGGACATTTTGAAAAGTGTGAAATTAGTCATTGAAGTTTGGAGCAATTCTTTTCTTTTCATTTCCGAGTTTAAAAGGGAATTCCCCTAATTATATGTTGATATGTGTTTTTCTGATATCAGTCATTTACTTGTCAGTTTTAAGTGAAGAAAGTTAAACATGGCTAAGAATCGCAAAGAAACCTGTATACATGAAAGAAAAGTTATAATAAAGTTGTATAAAGAGAATAAATCCTTTTTTGAAATATCAAAAATAATTGGAAGAAGTCGTTCGACAGTTTTCGATATCGTGAAACGGTTCAGAAAAAATAATCAGGTGGAAAACGAAATTAGGAGTGGTCGACCATGTAAACTAACAGAGACAGACGCACGAAAAATCTTAAGAATTGTTAAAAAGAATCCAACTACAACGTCCAGAAGTATTAGGGATCAATTAGCAGATGTAAATGGTACCAATGTTAGTGCCCGGACTATTCGTAGAGCTCTCAGCCGTGCTGGTTATCAAGCGAGAGTACCTCGAAAGAAACCACTAATTAGCAAAGTTAATAAGAAGAAAAGATTATGCTTTGCAAAAGAATTTAAAAGCAAGCCGCTCGACTTTTGGACTCGTATAATATTCTCTGATGAGAGTAAGTTTAATATCTACCACTCCGACGGCAGGTTGTTGGTGTGGAGGACTCAAAATAGTGAGCTTCATCCCAAAAACATTCAACATACAGTAAAACACGGAGGTGGCTGTATAATGGTCTGGGGTTGCATGGCTGCCAACGGTGTAGGAGAACTTGTTTTCATTGACGAACCTATGGACAAACTAGGTTACTTGTCGATTTTGAAAGAAAATTTGAAAAAAAGTGCACAAAAATTGGGTCTTGATGGTCATTATTTGTTCCAGCAAGATAATGACCCAAAGCATACAGCTCATGTTGTTCGTATGTGGCTCCTTTTCAACACTCCTGGTCAATTAAAAGCACCACCGCAATCCCCAGACCTAAATCCCATCGAACATCTTTGGGATCATCTGGATAAAAAAATAAGGAACCATCACATTACTAATAAAAGTCAACTGAAGACGGTGTTATTAGAAGAATGGGACAACATTACTCCGGACGTTACCCGTAAGTTGGTACAGTCTATGCCCAATAGGTTAACAGAAGTTATAAAACAAAAAGGATACGCAACTAGATATTAAAAGCCTATGTTCTAATGGAATCATCAGAAAGAAAAGTATTACAATTGAACGTCCGATTACTTTTGTCCACTTGATGCAATGTGAATTTGAATTAGTTGTTAATTTTCTTGTGAAATTCTTTTTATTTCTGTTTTATTTTTTTGTGCAATTAATTGAGAATACAAGTGACTTTTATATAAGGGAACAATTTTTACTTCGTTTCAAAGCTTATGCTCGTAAAAGTATTTTATTGCTTGTTTCTTGTATTGTCCGATCACTTTTGGCCCCCTCTGTATGTATGTACTAGCATGTATCCCCTTTGGATACTTCTTTTCCTTGCTGGCTAGTCACGTTGTTTGTATCCAATGAACGTTTTCTTGAATTTGAAAACATTTGGACGTTTCATTTCGCTTTCTATTCACACATGTTCATTCTATTTCATTTTCTATTTTGGCATCTTCACAGAAGTGGATTGGGAAAATAATTAAAGTTTTTCTTTTTATTTGATTTTCACGCGAAAATTTACGGCCGATAAATTTCATGACCATTGCGAAAAGTGATTTTGTGTTGGCGAGTTTTAATTATTGTTTATTGGACTCCGAGGAATTGGAAGCGTTAACAAATGAAACGAGAATGAATATATGTAACATAAATACGTTCATGTTGTAAAATTGATTAGAATAAAAATATAATTTTAAATCTATTTATTTTTAGAATTTGATTGATATTGATCTGATGCCGTGGTTGAGAAGCTATTTGTATCTTATGCAATCAATCATACAATCAGCAATGAAAAGGCTTAAAATAGTTAATGCTCATTTTATCGCCATAATAATTGAATGGTGAGAATCAAACTACTATACATATGTTTATTTAAGGCGTTTTCTATAAATTTCATTTGACGTAGATTAAGCTTTTCAGCTATGATGGCTTCTCTCATGAAGCTCTAAAATAAATTAAGTAAGAATATAATCTTTTCAATGTTCGCACGCTACTTTCATAATAAACTTTCTTTATTCGTCACCGTTTTCAAGCCAATTTTTGATTCCAGCTTAGAGGAAAGAATACGATTCATCTTTAAGTGGTCCGGATAGATTACAATTAGCATATTTAATCATATTTGAAGTATAGTTTTATATGTATATTACTGCAATGGCGATCTCAAATAATTGAATATCTGATAACCTTGGGTAATAAAATAAATTAATTTGGTGGAAAATAAAGCAAGGCTAACTGTTTATTTTATTTCGTCAAATCTAACCAGGTTCCTGCCAGATTTGAAATAATTCATGCAAATTTATTCACTAAACAGCGCACTTTCCGGGATATCTGGGCGAAAAATGCGTTGCGCCATGCACAGCGTCAGAGGAGGTGAGGATCATTTATCTAGCAAAAAAATTTGAAGCGCTTCCTGAAGAATCACCTTTGAAGCACTCTGTTCCCATATCCAAAGAGATGCGATGTTAAACCGATTCACTGCAAGCTACATCAAAGTATATCCTTTTTGCATGCAGATGTATGTAAGCTAACTCAAATTCCATGGAAAGCACAATACTGACGATATGTCTGGACAGGTATCGTGGGATTCGCAATCCAAGTAGTTTCCAGGAATATCGAATAGAACCTAGTACTTTTGAATTGTAAATTAGATCAGTTTATAACCCTCCTTGTTAGAATAAAGATCAGGGCATCAGCCCTAAATTTTGTTTTTTTAAATAAAATACCGGATCTTTTGTTATCTTTTATTACTAAATTCTTGGGAATTATCGTTATATCGTTGATAAATCTCGTATTAAGTGGATATTTTAAAAAGTGGTTGAGAAAACAAAACAAAATTTATTATGAATTTTATTGAAGTGGTTACGGAATATATTTTTATTGTAAGTATCTATTTTTCAGTTAAATCCTTTTGCATGAAAAATGATGGGATATGGCAGCTTATGTTTTTCTTATTTCCCTCGGTCCTTAAAAGTTTTCAGCTAACTTGAAAGTCATCTTCTATCTGTGCATAAACTTTAAACTTTTATTTCTATTTTTGCCAAGATCAACTTAATGATGCAAAAACAAAAAATCACTGGAGTAAGCAAGAGAAAATAATAATAATATTAATAATATTAAATAATTAATTTCAAATTTAATAATTAATCCTATCAAATCGTTAAAAACTAAATTAAGTCAATAATAATTATAAATAATAATTACAAATAAATTAAACTAGAAATTTCCAGCATGCCGTGCAGTGCAGTAAAGTGTATTGATCCAACCAATAAGACCCCTATGGTCTTTGGCTTTTGTGAGCTATCTTACCATTCGGCTTGCGTTAACCTTAAAGGTTCTTCAGCCGACCTGATCAATAAGGCTGGTAACGGCGTGTACTGGTATTGTGATTCTTGCAGGAGATACTCCTTGTCAGCATATGTTTCCAGTCTGCAATTAGCTGATAAAACAATAAAATCGCTCGCGGACGAGCTTAAACAGCTTCAAACCAAGTGCTCAAGTGCATGTCTGGAATTCGAGACCCTGTTGCGATTTACAGAGGACGCGTCACCCAAAACTCTGGCTTCAGTGAATATCACTGACGTAAATAACCAGACGCAATTACTTACACCAACAGTTCAGCAAGTATGCATTAGGGGCTCAATTACGCCTGTACAAAAGCCTTCCATCCTTACTCGTAGTAAATCGCTGGCAAAGTTATCGGCTTCTAAAACCCCGAACCTTGCAGCTGGTTCTAGCACAACTACGTCGTGTTCTAATTCTCCTGTGCCTTCAGCAGCAACTCAGCATACGGTTAGTAATGAATTACCTGTGGCATGTGATAGCTTTCCGGGACCCTCATCAATAAATCGGGGGGCGATCCCTAAAATCAAAAATAATCAATCGCCTAGTCTTCCGCTACTCTGATTTCGGATGACGAAGTCCCAACACTTGACATCGTATCCCCTCCAAAGGAGATCTTTATTTCGCGCCTAAGCTACCATACAACTGCGGAATACCTAAAAAACTACGTTTGTAAAAAATTTGGGCCAGCTGTTAAAGTTATTAGTTGCTACAAATTAACTAAGGACAATCTGGAGGACAGAGTGGTAGCTTCTTTCAAGCTAACAGTGCCCTCAAATTGTGATACTATTTTGAATCCTGAAGCTTGGCCGCCTCGAGTACTTATTAAACCATTCAGCTCAAGAAGAAGGAAGTCCTTTCGTGCACCGGGTAGACAGCAACCTACAAACTAGTATAAGATTTCATGACTGTAGCTTAACTTCAAATATTTCAGTATTTTACCAAAATGTAAGAGGGTTAAGGACCAAGCTTGATAAGCTCTTTTTATCGTTACAACTCAGCGAAGATGTATTTATATGTCTTACGGAAACCTGGTTAAATAGTAACATCTTAAACTCGGAAATATCCCTTGATTTTGATATGTACCGTTGTAATCGGGACTTGGCCTCTGCAAATAAAGTAGATGGAGGTGGTGTTCTTGTAGCTGTTAGTAATACAGTGCGTAGCTCCCTTTGTGCTGATTTTTGCTTTTCCCGTGTTATGGATTGTGTGATTGTCAAGATCTTCCTTCCTAACAATACATCTTTATTAGTTTCCTCTGTCTATATACCTAGTAACTCTCCTTTGTATGTGTATGAGACATTCTTTGACGAGTTTTCCTCTTATGTCTTATTGCAACATCCACAATCTTTAATTCTAATATGCGGTGATTTTAATTTGGGAGCAGTGCAATGGACGAAGAACCTTCCTTTCTCTGTTTCATCAACCGATGCATCTTCTTTATCCCTCTCCTCGTTTCTATCACTCTGTTCACTATCGCAATTCAATAATATCCCTAATGCTAATGATCGGGTACTTGACCTTGTTCTTTCTAACTTTCCACTTAACTGTCCATCTGTTTCCACTGCATTAAATCCTCTAGTGAGCATCGATAGTCATCATCCGCCATTATCGCTCGATCTCTCCATTACACCTTTGTCAAGTCGTACGTTTGCTTCTTCGCCAAAATTCAACTTCTTCAAAGCAAACTACGAAGCTTTAGCCTCCGAGCTGAGCTTGATTGATTGGCAGGAGTTTTTTGATGATTTGGCGTGTGAGGAAGCTCTGAATAAGTTTTATAATTACCTCTATGAGTTGATTAAACACTTCACACCTTTACAAACTCTTCGCAAAGTAAAGCAGAAACCATGGCTAACCAAGCAAGTACTAAGTGCCTTGAATGCTAAAAGTAAGGCACACCGCCGTTTCAAGCGTTGTGGTACTGAAGAATCCAGAGCCCGCTTTTGTGATCTACGTCTTGCAGCAAAAAAATAACTAAAGACTGCAATGTAAAACTACTTCAGTAGCTTGGAGAGTTCCCTCATGGCGAATAATGAGAAACCATTCTGGTCATACATTAGATTCCTTAAGTCCTCCTCATCTGTCCCTCCTTCAGTCCGCTGGAATAATATAGTTAGCTCTTCTCCACAGGATATTTCCAACTTGTTCTTTCAGTTCTTCTCGTCAACTTTTATTCCTTCTTCTCATGTCTCTAATCCAGTTAATACACCCGCACTTCACTCCATTGACATTTCTTCACTTTTCACTGACCATATCGAAGTTGAATCCCTCATTAATTCACTTAATCCTAATCTATCACCTGGTCCTGACGGCTTGCCGAATATTTTTGTCAAGTCATAAGCGTCTTCACTTTGTATCCCTCTGGCATTTCTCATCAACTTCAGTCTAAAGACTGGTATTTTCCCTACTTATTGGAAAAGAGCAAACGTTGTTCCTATTCTTAAAAGTGGTTATCCTTCTTCTGTGTCCAATTATCGTCCTGTTTCCTTAATTTCCTGTTTTCCAAAATTACTTGAGCGTCTGGTACACAACCGGCTTTCAGTTTCATTGACCCCTAACTTGTCGAAAGAACAACATGGGTTTCTCAAAGGTCGCTCTACGACCTCAAATTTAATTGAATTCACCGATCTCATTGCTAAGGCCCTAGGCAATCGATTGCAGGTTGATGTAATCTTCACTGACTTCTCGAAGGCATTTGACACGGTCAACCATCAACTTTTCTGTTATAAACTGACAACTTTCGGGGTTGTCGGCCCTCTCTTATCATGGATGGACTCCTACTTGTCTTCTCGTATATGTTGTGTTAGTTACTGTGGAACTACCTCCATCCCATTCTATCCGTCCTCTGGTGTTCCTCAAGGTTCCATTTTAGGTCCCCTCCTATTCCTATTGTTTATAAATGATCTTCCTTCGGTTATCACTTCCAATTGCCTACTGTATGCCGATGATTTTAAAGTCTTTCAAGCTATCAGGTCAGTACAAGATTGTCAATATCTTCAGATGGACCTGATTGCACTAAGTAACTGGTGTTCGTCTAATTAGCTCTGTCTTAATGTTGCCAAATGCTATAAAATGACTTTTAATCTAAATCGTTCTCCGCTGACTTTTACCTATATGTTGAATGAAGTCCCACTCGCTGCTGTGAGCTCTGCTAAGGACCTTGGCGTTACTTTTGATCCTAAGCTCAATTTTGATGCACACGCTCTAATCGCGACTACTAGGGCCTCGAAAATATTGGGACTTATTTTCAGGCACGCTCATAAATTTAACAATATATCTACCCCTGTCCGCTTGTTTATCTGTCTTGCCCGTCCTATCCTCGAATATTGCTCTGTAGTTTGGTCTCCCCGACACTCCTACCTCATTGACTCGTCAGAGAATGTCCAGCGTAAATTTACTCGTGTCTTGTTTTACAAATTCAAAATCCCATATCAACCCTATTACTGCCGTTTATCCTTCCTACGTTTACCTACTCTGTCGTCCCGTCGCATGTATCTAGATCAGTGTTTTCTGTATCAACTCTGCCACAATCAAATTTCATTAACATTGTTTGCAGACCTACGTCTTCGTCAATCATCGCGTTCTTCTCGGGCAAACAATTTTTTCGTGCCACCGTATGCCCATACAAATTTATATTTTCACTCTCCTATTATACGAATGGCAAGGAATCATGTTAAGCTTGAGCTTGGTCCTTTTTCCGACTCATACCTAGTTTTTAAATTGAGGTTAAGAAACCTGATTCTTAAAACTCAACTGGAGTAAATATTAGACTTTATTTTCTTTTTTTGTGTGCTTTAATTTAATTTTACACGCACATTTATTGTTGTTAGTACCATTGAATTTCTTTTTTATATTAACTTTAACACTTAATTCTAATTTTCATTAATTTTCTTTTCTGTTTGTTTTGTTCCATTTTGTAATTGGATTATGTTTATCTATTAAATGGAATTTAAATAAATAAATAAATAAGAGACTGTTTTGCCTCAGCTATCGAAAAAATTTACGAGGCATACTTCTGTCATGAAGCTCCATCAAATACCTTTTGAAATATTTTTGTGGCTGCTTTATTTCGGCGGCGCTCTCTAGGAAGGAGAGAACAGGTATCACGCCGGCAATAACTCTCACCGCCAAATCAGAGACTGTTGGATACGAAGATGCTCGACTTTGTTAATAATATATGATATTCAAATTTCACATTTTTCCCCATAAAATCGTATAGGTATCCTTAAACTGAACAAAATTCGATATTTAAGTAGTCCTATAAAAGTCCCTTAAACTTTGTAAGTTTGATGGAAATCGAATGATATACACGGAAGTTATCTTCTTCTTTGAAGAACTGCAGCCCTTCTCGGGCCTTCGCTTAGAGATAGTTAGAGTATCTCATTTTCATGACCGTATTGATTTTTTCGGAAGTTGGTTTCGTCAGTAACGGAAGTTATAGCCATTTGAAATTTCTCCAATTATAACAACAATAACACGTGATTTTGGCATTTTATGGACTTTCCATCGAACCAGTCACTGCATTTTTAATTTGGTCTTCTTGAAATTTTCAAAAAAGGTCAATAACATTAATATTTTTAGGAATACATGATTTGAAATTTCTTGACTATTCGTTGCTGGTGACTGCATTTCTGAGTAGTTGGGTACAAAACCCTTCTGACATGAGCGTAGGTCTATCTACCCAACTTGTTACTTTTTCATTTTTCGATTTTCCATCTGAGGGAAGTAAACTTTTCTTCGAACTCAGTACGAGCGTTCTAGCATTGGCTCTCAACTTGGCAACGTATCCCCAAGTTTCATTGGCACCCACCATTCCCGATCATTTCCAGATGTCATTGGAATTTGCAACTTCCAGTTGCAAATGTGTTTATATTTCCAAGGATGAAAGTAAATATTTGTGAGTGCCGGGGAATGTCTGGATCGAAAGATTGTCTGGATTGACGCTTTTTGGTGAATTTTACTGGTGTCTTCAGGTTTGGTAGTGTGCTTTGCAGGAATCCAGCAATTGCAAGTAGTCAGATGATTTTTATCGTTTTTGATAATGTCGGTATTGAGGATGGCGTATAATTTGAAAATTTGATCCCACTCGTGTTTATCTTGATCATCATAATCCCTAATCAATTCCATTATCGCCATTTTTTTCATGTTGCTCACAATATTTGATCAAATTTTTCTTCTCCTGCATAACAACCTAGCGTCATCAAAATTTCACTTTTCAGATACCAGTACAGCAGAAGTGGTCAGCTTTACTGCAAAGAAAAGCAAATTTGTTCGTGTATCTTCCTTTCAATTTTTGGATGACTCAGTATCAAATGAAAGGCACAAGAAGCCCAACATGATACTTGTATACAACGGCACCAAAGGCAGAATGGACAACGCGGACAAACTGGTAAGAGAATATTCTTGTGAAAAACGAACTCCGCTGTAGACAATCCCGAGCCCGTTTGAGAAAGGAGGAAGGAGCCCACTGCTTTCCCCATCCACAACATCTATAATTTCTCACCCTACACCCCACTATTACATGATAGTAAATGTTCTTGTGGTTGCACATTGGATTTATTGGTTCCCTAATAATGAGAGACTTAATGCCGAGAAATGCTAATAGCTGTAAATACATCTACAGCTCTGCTACTAAATCCAACTTACATCTCCTTTGTGGGGAAGTAAGAGGGTGAAGGCAAGTCTTCTGCGCCGGATAACAAAATCGAACCAATAACGATATCGCTGAAATGGAGGTAGGACGGTGGGCTAGCACCGCGTCTCTGGAAAACTATTCAACATTTCGAAACTTGCAGGGCCTTGGAATCTCGCAAATGGAAAAAGGAGTATGGAATTAGAGCCTGGAATGTCAGATCACTCAATTATCGCTGTTGAGGACCTTTTATAACAGACCAGCCAATATGAATGAAAAATAATAGCAATCCCGGAAATGAACTGGACAGGAAATGATATTCAAGACTTGAGATCGCATACAATATTCAAAAGAGGGTAGCCTACTGGAAAATGAGAATTCGATTTGTCCTTTATTGTGGGTAGGGAGTTCAAATGGCACGTTATTGATTTTAAGATAGTCAATGAACGATTGAGTGCAATCTGTATAAAAGCAAAATTCTTCAAAATCTGACTGATAAACGTACACGCCATGACCGACAAAAGGATGAAGAAACGAAGGAAATTTTCTACAATCACCTCGAAACACTAGTCGACTTATTGCCCACAAATGACATAAAAATAATTCTGGGTGATCTCAACACTAAGGGTGGCAATGAGATATCTCATCCGCGAAGGACTGGAGGATATAGCCTCTACAATGAAACAAATGACAATGACCAGTGCCTGATTGACTTTGCATGTAGCAGAAATTTAGTCATACGTTCGACTTGCTTCCCTCATTGACGCAGACATAAAATCATCTGGTTATCACCGGATGGCAACACACAAAACAAAATCGACCATGGTCTGTTCCAACAAGCCTCGAGCATACTCGACGTCCGTACATACCGAGGAGCCAATTGTAACTCGGATCATTACTTGATCAAATAAGCCTTTCGATGCTATATGTCAAAGGCATGTTCGCCGAAGACCAGCTCGCTACAAAAATTTGACATCAAAAGGCTCCAAACGGATTCTGTGGCCAAAAATTTCACGGAGCCCCTCGACAACCAGCTGGGTCCCATCTTATCAAAAGCATCGCGGAAAACAAGCAACGAACTCTGGATGAACTGAAAGCGGCAAGTAAGACCGTGGCAGAATACACGATCGGACATCAACTCTGGCGCAAGACAAATGATTGATTCGATGATGAGTGCCAGAATGCGCTAGATAAAAAGGATTAAGCGTACAAGCAATACCTATGTAGGAAAACCAGAACGAAGGGAGAACACTATGAAAATCTCAGAAGAGCGGCAAATAAAATAATAAGAATTAAGAAAAAAAAATACTAGGACGACCAATTGAGAAGTATCCATGTAAGTCTAGCAAACAACAACACAAGACAAGCATACAAAGTAGTGAAAAGCCTAAAACGTGGTAATCAGCCAAAAACTACGCTCTGTCGTGATGACATCGGCAAAATCATCGCTGATGAAATCAAGATTAAGGAAAGATGGCCATCATATTTCGAGAACATCAGAGCCCAAAGATGTCTGCGGAGAGCATCCATTGGCCCCACCAACCTTGGATGAAGTGTTTTCCACCATCAAAGCCCAAAAGAATAATGAAGCGCCGGGAATCGATGAGATTCCAGTGGAGCTCATCAAATATGATGCCAGCAGGGTTCATTGAGCTATTCACAAAGTCATCCAGCACATTTGGCAACAAGAACATATGTCGAACGAGTGGAGCCAATCAATTACATTCCCTATCCACAAAAAAGTGATTAGCTACAGTGCGAAAATTATAGAGGCATAGAACAACTTTGTACGGCGTACAAAATATTAGTAAGTCTAAAAAGTATTGAGCCTTTCTTGTCATTTTTCGATTGAATATTTCTTTATCGAAGTGCATATTGTCCATTATTCTCTATGACCTTTTGCCATTTTTCGGTAGAGCCATTCCATCCGTGTAGAACTTTTGTGGTTTGTCGGCGAAAAACTTGGCCAAATGATTTTCACTGTCCCTTTTTAAAGTGAATTTCTTTTCTTTAAGGAAGTTTTGCAGAGACCGAAACAAATGATAGTCTAGAGCTGCAAAGTCTGGACTATACGGTGGATGCATCAAAACTTCCCTGCCAAGCTCTCTCAATTTTTACCGAGTCACCAAAGATGTTTGTCGTTTAGCATTGTCATGCCCTTTCTACTGCTCAATTCTGGCCGATTTTTTTGAATTCCTGGTTGCAATCTGGTCAATTGCTGACAGTACAGAGCCGAATTGACTGTTTGGCTAGGTTCTAGCACCTCATGATAAACAATTCCCTTCCAATTCCACGATACACACAGCATAACATTATTTGGTGTCAATTCTGGCTTTGAAGTGGTTTGTGATGATTCACCTTTTTTGACCATGATCTTTTTCGAACGACATTCTCGTATCTTACTCTTTTTTTCATCGCTCGTAATGATTTGCTTCAAAAATGGCTCGATTTCGTTGCATTTTATAAGCATTTCGCAAATGGTAATTCGGTAAATCAATTTTTTCGTATTAATTCATGCGGCACCCAAACGTCGACCTTCTTTGTGTATCCAACCTTACGCAAATGAGTCAAAACTGTGTGGTAATAGATATTCAGTTCCTTAGCAATGTCATGGCTGCGTATGTGTCGGTTTTCAATTTTTTTAAAAGATTTCATCGACATTTTCCGTGATTGGTCGACCTGAGCGAGGTGCATCTTCGACATCAAAATTTCCAGAAAGAAAGAGAGCCAACCATCTCTTGGCTGTGGCTTTTGATAAAGTATATTGACCGTAGACACCACAATTTTTTTAACGAGCCTGCGATGCATCCTTTTTTCAGAAATTTCACTCAGTTTTAAAGGGATACAACTTTTGACACGAATGACGAAGTACAAAACTGTCGATATGAAAATTCTAGACTGTAATGTCACCTTTCAAACGCATGTCAGTTTGACTCAACCTGATTAGTATTGGCCGCTGTATGACAACGAACACCATCTAGTGACAAAAAAGGCTCAATGCTTTTTAGACTATTCAATGTTTTCAGTATGTTTGGCACTACCAACAATTTCACGCACTTGGCATGAAATGGTAACGCGCAGAAGCCACAACAGGTGACTCCAATTGTTTTATTGTGTTTATCGATACATGTTCGGGTTGCGCAATTCGATATTATGTAGATATTAAGACTATTGGTAAATAAAAGGAGACTTACGTATGATATCAGGAAAAAAGTCGTATATATTCAGTTAGAAGCCACGATCATCACATTGCAAAGCATATAATTGAACTGAAGCTTTATTTGTTTTAAGTAGAACGAAATGAAAGAGACGAATACGCCGAAGATTACAGCTCGCAAATAAAATATTTTATTCAGTTTTGACGGTCTTGAAGACCAGCTGCATACACAGGAAAACAAAGCTCCAAGTAGACAAATCTGTGATAACAACTGTGTTATGCAAAGGGTGTGAAACATGGGCCCTAAGCTAACCATCCGCAAATAAATTGAACACCTTTGAATTATGGGTCCTGAGGCCAATAATTGGAGAGAAACTAGATGGATACCAATGGCGAATTCGATACAATCAAGACCTGTATGATATTTTTGACGAGCTAGAGGTCTCAACGATTGTAAGACTGCGGAAGCTGCAATGGGTTGGCCACATAAATCGTACGGACGAACAACGGATACTCAAAAAGGTATTTGTTGGGAGAACTGAAGGGCGGAGGCCAGTGGACAAATCGAGGAAACGCTGGTCTGACTCAGTCGATGAAGACAGTTCATCGCTGCTCGGATATCAAAATTGGAGGACGTGGTCAATGGATCAACACTTTTTACGAAGAGTACATGGCTGTAGTAATCGAGCAATCACATAAGCAAACTACCCGAAAACCGGCATAACACTGTTCTGAAATTTGAATTGTAGATTTGAATAATTTAATTACTCAAAGTTAAATTTTTGTAAGTTATTAAATTTAGGAAAATACATTTTTTTAATTTTTTTGTTATAAATATAAATTTTTATTACATTTTTAGATATTAAACGTAAATTTTACTTTGAATTGATATTCTTCATGAGATTTATCTTTTTATTATGATTTAAACTTTTCTGTACATTATTGTTTTTTTATTAACTTAATAACTCAAATCTGCAGTTAAAAGTTCTGGCATGAGAACACTGCTATAATGCGTCCTACCCATGTATTGCATTGCCAAATGCAATCTCACTTGGCTGAGCTAGAGGCCCGTCTCAATTTACCGGTGCGGCATAGAGATTATGCCGAGATTTGGACGGAGCGAGGAGTCTGTCATTGATCATTACCGCGAACACGTCGCGAGAACAGCGATAGCAGCTTCGAGGTGTAATTGAATGATTTCAGTGCTAGTAGCAAGCTTTTAGCGGATCGTGGATCTTGGGTCGCGTACACACAAGTAGTATCCGACCTTCTTAATACATTTCGAAACTGCGATCGAGATCGAGGTGTTCTGCGATATACGTTTTGCCGTGCGCCTTGCATAGTAAGCGATCGGACATTCCACTGAAAGGCGCCACCTATGGTTCGGTTGGTGGTATTGCATCAGGAGTCCATGTGTGTTGTCGTCGTTGGAGCCATATTTTGTTCGATTTGCTGTTCCTACGCAAGCAGATCTCTCTACATGAAAATACATTTCCCGAGCAATTAGCGACAAACTTTCACTTATTTGATGCTGTCAAATTTCTACTTATTTTGTTTGAGACTCCTTACATGTTGTTTTGCATGAATGATCGGACGCGCGAACCAACCACCAGCGACCACCACCACCAGCATAACGCATTCATGGTACTTTAGTAGCATTTTTCTTTTGCATTCAATTCAATTTCCTTACATTGAATTTGTTGAATTGTTGCTTTGTGGGCTAATGGATTGATCGGTGTTTGATTGGCTTTTGATGCAAGAAACTTTGCTTGAGCATTAAGTTACTTTCTCTCAGCGAAGTAGATTTTGATTTTCTCTTGGACCGAGGTTTTATTCGACCATCATCGAGCCAAGGGTCTAGCCCTCTCCACATGGTACCCAAAGATGAGGGCCGGTGGCTAGCCACTGGAGATTATCGCCAGCTCAACGCCCAAACTTGCCCCGACCGCTACCCATTACCAATCATTGAGGATCTAATATAGGAGGCCAGTGGATCTATATTTTCGGTCATCGATCTTCAGCGCGCCTTTTACCAAATCCCTGTCGCTCCAAAAGACATCGAAAAAACAGCAGTAACCACGCCGTTCGGCCTTTTGAATTTCAAGGTATGCCTTTGGGCCTTCGAAATGTAGCTCAGACGAGGCAGCGCACCCTTAACGAGATTTTGTACGAGTCTACCTGGACGATATTTTGGTATTCTCTGCCAGCCACAACCAACACCAACACCATCTCGACCAGCTTCTCTCCGTGTTGCAAGTCACTTAGCTCCAAGCCAATTGGGGCGAATGTCAAATCGGTCAGGACGAGGTTGTTTTTGCCGGCTACCAAGTGAACAAGTCAGGTTTCGGCCACCAGCTCCAAAGACACGGGCCATAGCAGAATTTCTCAAGCCAGCTGACTCCTCGCAGCTGAGACGCTTCTTTAGGGTGATGAATTTCTACCACCGCTGCATACTACACGCTGCCGAGCACCGTTTTCAGATATGCTGACAGGTTGCAACACCAAAAAGACACCACTTGTTTGGACACCCACTTCCGAAGCGGCTTTCGAACGCTGCAAACAAGGCATCACCGCAGCAGCTACGTCAGCTTTTCTCTCGAGTTCGCATCTTTTGGCTCTTCGCACTGATGCATCCAATTCCGCCATTGGCGCAGCCTTGGACAAGCAGCAGAGTGACGGCGTTTGGACGCCCCTGGAGTTCTTCTCGAGGAAGCTTTCTAAAACTGAGCCACGCTACTCAACTACGATCGCGAACTCCTGGCAATTTTCGCTTCCATCAAATTCTTCCAACGTATCTTAGAGGGAAAGCACTTTATCATCTACACTGACCATCGGCTGCTCACCTTTGCATTGTCGCAACGTTCGGACAAAGCCTCACCGGACCAACGCAGACAGCCAGACTACATAAGCCAATTCGATGTTCAGTTGAAATTTACACCAAGAGACAGCAACATTGTGGCCGACGCACTTTCACGTGTAGAGGTAATTGAACTTCCCGCGAAAATCACCACCCGAACCATTAGTGAAACCCAGGCTATTGACAACCAACTTTCGCACCTCTTATCAAGCCCCAAACTCAAGCTGCATCGATTGGAATCAGACGAGAGTCCCATATACTATATCCAGATCAACGGGGCTTTCAAGCCCTATTTACCAGTCACGCTTCACCGACAAGATTTCAACAAAGTCCACCAGCTTTCGCATGCCAGTGGCTGCGCCACCACAAAGCGCATATGGCTTAAGTTCTTTTGGCCAAGCCTTTGAAAGGATGTCTTTCGGTGGGCCAAGCAAGGCGTGCCATGCCAACTCTCAAAGGTACATCGACACAACCGCGCCAAGTTGAGCAGTTTCAAGATGCTGGACGGGCGGTTCCAGCACATCCACGTCGAGCTCAGCAAGCTTCCTCAATGTGAGGAATTTGAGAACGGCCTCACCATCATTGATCGCTATACCCGCTGGCCTCAAGCTATACCATTGCGTGACATTAGAGCCAGTATCGTTGCCAGAGTCTTGTTCGACCACTGGATCAGCATATTCAGCACACCCATAGAAATAACTTCAGACCAAGGTAATCAATTTGAAGCTGGCCTTTTCAAGCAGCTCGGCCGCCTCTTGGAGACCAATCACGTACACACCACGCCGTACCACCCACAGGTCAATGGCATGATGGAACGGCTAGCCACCCTCAAGATTTTGCGACAGACCTCCGCCGCCTGTTTAGAGCTATCCGCCCCGTCCCAACTGCCAGACACACCATACACCGTCCTTTCGTCTTCAAGCACATGGCTACCTGTGAGTACGTTTTCCGCCGCATCGACTCCGTTAAGAAACCACTCGACCAGCCGTACTCCGGACCACACCGAGTCATCGAAAGGATTAACGACCGCATCTATGTCGAGGACGTAACCGGTGTCACCAAAACTCTTTCCACCAACCATCTTAAGCCGGCTCATCTAGAGCAATCCGACATATTGTCATCCTCACAACATCCACAATCGCTGCAATCTGGCCAACCACCCGCACGTTCGCTTTCACCATTACTTTCACCAACCCCTCAAGTTTTACAACCAGAGCACAGCAGTCCGGAACAACAGCATCAATACCTACTACCCCCAACAAAAGAGTCACATTTTCACTCCCTTCGACACATGCGAAGGTCATTAGGGAGGGAGTGACTGTATCACCTCGAAACGTTCCGACGCACATTTCACGTCGAAAGTAGCGGTTAGCGCCTCGACAAACCTTTGCTTGCCAACCAAAATAATGGCAAACTTCTCAAAAAGGTACGAGAGCCGTTCTTCTATGTTCTCATGAGTAAATGTACAAAGGAGATTTTATGCGGATGACATCTTCTTCCGATATCATTATCAAACAGTTAGTCTTAAAATAAAAGTATATGTTAACCAGATCCTTCGTTTGATTCTAAATATGTATAGAAATATGCTTTCAAATCAAGTTGAATTCGTTAATTCCAAGCACAATTCGTTAAATTTTTTTCATATGCCATACTCTTTAACGTCTAAGTAAAACGAAGACAAACTTTCAATCGACCATATATGCATTTTATATGTCTCTCGTTCCAATGTTTTGAAATATTGTCGAATTCATAATTACAATTCGACATTTTTTTCCTTCTTGTTGTTGCTTTTTAAAAGTAGTTTCGGAAACAAATAGTTCTGATAAAACTTTCGACAAGACATCGTTTTTAGATGTGTTCATTCTCATTTGTTTGCATTTGAATGTTTGTCTCGTCTCTTTTTTTAAATGATTGACATGAACTCTAGTCTTGATATAAAATGTGTTAACTGAAAATCTAGTTTAAAGCCCCCTGAAAAATTATTTTTTTTGTTTGTTCAATTTATAATAAAAACAAATCACTGATAGCGTAAATCATTTAATGGCACAGTAATATAATAAATTTAAAAAATGGATCAGTAAATCTATAACTCGGTCTTTCCTTTCGTCAAATCTGACCAGGCACGGGAACTGCCAAGTTGGCTAGCCCCTACACTATAATTAGCTAGCCATCGGGTGAGCTCACCCCTTTTTATGCGTTACAGTTGCTTTTGCAGGGTAGAGTTTCCTTCCGCTCGCGTGCCCTTTTATGGTATAGTATTATGTAATTCTATCACACACTTGTAATCATTCATTTATGGGAAAAATTCATACAAATTATGTTTGTATACGTAGTTCACTTAAATGGGAAATATATGGCCACGACCAGTTGGGAGGGTGCGGGGCACCGCTTCCACATGGATACCCCACTATTATTTGGAGGCTAGAAGTATCGTCGGTAACGACGTACTCCGCTCAAGTCCGTCTGTTTTCTCCCGGCGCAGTTTGTTACTGGCTATAAGCAATGTCAACAGAAAAATGGATCGTAGTAGTGTTTGCGTATAGACGTCTTTTAAATCACTCCTGTCAAAAGTAATCGACTAAGGAAATTTCTATCGAATATTTTTACTTCGATTGGTGACGAAAAACAAATTCACAAAGAAAATTTCGCAGCTGGTATGGAGGAGCCCGACGGCTTCCCACCGTTGGGAACAAATGGCCAAATTGCAGGAAGAAAATGATGAACTAAGGCAAGAGATACAGTCTCTCAAGGATCTTTTCAAGAAAGGGATGAAGCCTCAAAAGACGCAGCCACAAAATCAATGGCAACAGGTAACAAAGCCGAAGAAAAGTACAAAGCAAGTAAATCCAGAGGAAGTTCTAAGTGCTGGCGGCACCAACGAGAGCCAAAATTATTTTGCAGCGCTGGAGGGATTAACCGAAGATATGGAAATCGAAGAAAACATCGGAGGTAATTTTAATCAAGATAATGACGTTAATTTTATTCAATATTTAAAGAACAAAAATAAGGAGAAAAAACCAGCCCGCAGTTCTGCTGGTTCCTCTGAAAAAGCTTCCAACAAGACAGAAAAAGTTCCGCCAATCAACGTCTTTGGACAAACCGGGAAAGATATGGTTCGGCTATTGGCAGCCGAAAATAAACTGGCCAATTTTGAAATCAAAAGAGTTAACGCCGAAAAATTAACTATAAGAACGAAATCACTGGTTGATTTCAAGTCAGCCAAAGATGCGCTGATTTCTGGGGAGGTTCCACACTTCACCTATACACGAAAATGTCAA
This sequence comes from Odontomyia ornata, assembly GCA_963969285.1. Taxonomy (NCBI): domain Eukaryota; kingdom Metazoa; phylum Arthropoda; class Insecta; order Diptera; family Stratiomyidae; genus Odontomyia; species Odontomyia ornata. Next base: position 137,860,802 of record OZ017739.1, read on the forward strand.
AAAATCAGACCTTCTTGTTGAAGGGTTTGGACAGCGGAGAGGATACGGTCGATCTTCTTCAGGTGCTCAAGGAGGCTGCACCAGATATTGATTTTGTTTCAGCCAAAGCCTTTGCAACAAGAAGGTCGACCATAGAAAGGAAGAATTTACCACTTTACCTGGTACAAATTGCAAATAAGAGCAGTCCAAGTGCCCTTCAACAAATAAGGTACTTGAATTTCAGAGTGGTGAGGTGGGAACGCCTCCAAAAAAGAAAAGTCAACCAGTGTTACCGGTGTCAAAGATTTGGACATTCGGCTGCCAATTGTGCCATGCACTATCGTTGCGTTAAATGCAAAGACGTTCATGCTCCCGGTGAGTGCAAATTGGCTCAGACGGAGCCTAAAGAAAAATTATACTGCGTTAACTGCGGTGCTTTTGGTCACCCAGCATCATATCGAGGATGCTCCCGATATCAAGATGCAAAAGTTAAATTTGCTCCAAAGCAAACACAAGTACACCGTAATATCATACCTTCCAACTTCGTCAAGCCCGGAGTATAATTTGCACTCGCCGCTAGAGGACCAGCAGAAAATGCTGAAAATAATGTAAATAATGTAAGTGGCAATAATGAGCTGCTTCTCAAAATTTACCAGCAACTTAATTCTTTATCCGAGAGAATCGACAAACAAGATTCAAAAATTAACTTTGCTTTTCAGCGTTTAGGTCTTTCAAATGCCTAATAATAACTTGTCATCCAGTCATATTCCCATGGATAGGCTTCGCCTCATATCGATCAACGTCAACTCTATCGTTGCTATACATCGACGTGATTATCTCCTTGAATTTGTAGTTAAGCAAAAGCCTGACATCATACTTCTCACTGAAACCCACCTCAATTCATGGCATTCCATGGAATTCAAAGATTTTGCATTCGTAAAAAACGATAGGGTAATAGGTGATGGGGGAGGTGGCACCGGAATATTAGTTAGAAGACCCTATTGTTTCCAAAATATTGAAAAAGTCGAATTCAAAAACTTTGAACTTCTTGAAGTGTCCGTCATCAAAATTTCACTGCCAGGTGGGGATAACCTCTTCGTTATCTCTGCCTATGCAACTGGTCAAAATGTTCCCAAGTTCAAGGAGGAACTCAATTCCTTGTTTGAAATACTCGAATTGAACAGGCTGCATCATTATTATATTTTTGCCGGTAACCTGAATGCCAAGCATACATCATGGCTAAACGCCACCAATAATCCAAGAGGTGTATTCCTGAAATCATGGATAACTGAGAACCAAATTAAATACAGGTGCAACCTATATGGGTCGGAGTTCCCAACATACCCTAGGACAAATTCATATTTGGACCTCTGCATTGCTGACGCAAGACTTGAATTCAGCTTTAATAGCCCTCAACGGAAACTGCAGGTGCTTCCTTACGATAGCGACCATAACGCAATCGTAATGGAAATCAATCATCAAAGGGATGATTTCTTCCTCATTCCAGTTCAACATGAAAATCATCGGTTGAATTTCAAAAAAACAGACTGGGGAAAGTTTCAAAAGAAGTTTAATCGGGAGTAGCAGTTGAGGCTCAATGGTTCCTAATGACAGAAATCTAACTGACGATGAAATAGATCTCTTTTTGTCGAAGTTAGAGAAGCTGACGTTGGAAACGATTGAGAAAGTTGTTCCCAAGATTAAACATCGAAACAATATGGAAGGATATGAAACACCAACCATCGCAAGGTTGAAAAGATTGAAAAGCCTTCTTCTCACCCGCGTCAACAATATTTATCGACGATTTTTGGACTACGTCCATCCCTCGTTGGCTTTGTTGAAATTACACCTGAAGAATGTCCGGAACTTAATCCGTTCATACTTCAGGAGTGAGGTCAGCAATCAATGGGCGGAAAAACTGAGGGGTATTAGCCCACAGGACCCAGATGGCGTTTTCACGAAAGTGAATAGCTTATTCCGCAGGAAGTCTCGAGTCAAGGTATCGAATCTTGAAGTCGCTAGTGATGAGATAAATCTTCTCGATAGAGCTGGTATCGAAATTGATAGTACGACTCCGGATAGAAATGGTAACAGGATTATATGTGATGGATTGCAGAAACTTGCCCTGATTGGAACACATTTTGAATTGGTTCATCTGCCAAACCTAGAGAGAGGAATGAAATATTTTCGGAGGTCGTTGAAGCAAAAGTTTCCGACTTCAAATCAAGCCTGAACGGCCAATCAATTCTTGATTTCGATGAAACATTAACATCTGACCTCATACCGAGCTTGAATCTTATTGAATAAACAACAAAAAATCATGTGGTACTGACGGTATTCCAAATATAGTTCTCCGACATTTGCCTGAGGTTGCTATTAGGAATTATTGCATATTGTTTAACAACATGTTGAACAATTCATATTTCCCAAATGAGTGGAAAAAGGCAAAGGTATTTCTGATCTTGAAGAAAGGAAAAGAATCTACATGCCCGAAAAGCTATCGCCCAATCGGCTTGCTGCCTAACATCAGCAAGGTGTTTGAAGTGATACTCAACAGAGCACTAAACGCCCACATTGAGAAATATGAGTTGATGCCGAATTGCCAATTTGGTTTTTACGCCAGGCATTCGACCATACATGCAATAACGAAAGTAACCTCAGACATCTGTTGGAAACTAAACAACAAAGAATGTGTTGGAGCATGTCTCATTGATATGGAGAAAGCCTTCGATACGGTGTGGTTAGATGGACTAGTTTTCAAACTTCTTCAGGACAGGTTCCCCAGATACCTTGTCGCCATGATGTGCAATATGTTATACGGGAAATCATTTGTTGTAACTGATGGAAATTTGACAACAATGCGCGAATTCAAGGTCTTGAAGGGTCTACAGCAGGGAACAGTTACTGCGCCCCTGCTTTTCTCAATATTCATTCGCAAGCTATTGAACAGCTTTGATTTTAATGTCTCACCTACGCGATCATTGGTAGCGTTTGCTGATGATCTGATCATCTATACGGCAGACCGAAAAGCTACAATAGTTCAGAGCAATCTTCAAAAAATGTTTAATGATGTGCAGCTCTACACCGAGAATTGGCGAATGAAAGTCAATGCGCAGAAGTGCGAAACAATTTTGTTTCGGACAACGCTGCAGGGGGCCAGTCAAGACCTGAAACGTAATTGGAAGGATTTCCACATCATGGCTGGTGAGGGTAGTTCAGAACGGGTTCCACATAAATCCTGTGTTCGATACCTCGGTGTTCATCTCGATTAGTATCTGTACTATACTGAACATGTCAAAACCATGCTCAGTAAAGCACTAAAAGTAGTCATGGCCCTTCGGCGACTCTTTCGTTCCAGATACATTGATCAAAAAGTCAAAGTTATTTGTTACAAGACCCTGGTTAGGCCAGTTTTGACATATGGATACCAGATTTGGTACAACCAGAGTGCTAGTACAATGGAAAGATTAAGAGTTTTCGAAAGGAAATGTCTTCGTGCATGTACTGGTTTGTACAGAAAGCCTGAGACGGATTCGAAGCACTATATATCGGAATCATATCGTAAGATCTGTAACTGTAAGTGAAAACCCTTGGATTTCACAGCCGTTCCACCCTACAGACGGGTATATTGTGACTTGCCTCACTACTGGCTTCGTTCCTCCAGAAGCATTCGTGTATTTGGACATGAATCGATATGTTTTTGATTCTGACGGCGTCCCAATCATATATCACATATACCGACGGGCCACCGATAAGAAGATAAAATATCCTCCGAATCTGAGTTCACGAGACCAACAATTCCAATGGAGATACTCATTTGCTAGATTCGTTGAGGCTGGTCGAGCTGAGATGGAACAATCTAGGTATTGGTGGCTGAATGACAATGTCTAAATTATTCGTGTTTATTTTCTGTTTTTGTGCTTTTTCTCGTTACTTAGTTTTTTAGATTCATCTCATTATTGCTACATCTAGTGTTGTTGTTTATTTGTATTATAAATTAGGTATAGGTTTCAATATAAGGTAACGTTTTTTTTTTTTTTTTGATTGAACTTATTTAGAATTAGGGTGTAACATATTAGGTATAGGATATAAGTTCATTGTTGTGTTAGTAGTATAAGTAATTTTTGAATAATGCTGGTTGGTTTTTTCTCCTTTTTTCAATTGAATAAAAAAATATGTAATAATCTTATTTAATTTAAATTTGCAAGTGTATTTTTTTCATTAAATGTGTTTAACTGATAACGTATAAATTTCGAGAGCCATTCGGGCCATTAAGTTTTTTATAGTTTTCTTGTTTGGAATTTTCTTTATGTTCTTTTAAAAATTTATAACGATTGGTATTAAATAAAGCGCTTTTGACTTGACTTGACTTGAAGCAATGTCAAAACTTAGTAGGTTACCTCGGCCTCGACACCAGTCGATCCGCATTAGACCCTTTCAATTCGTGAATGCGAAATTTTTTTGTAGTGGGTCCTTGTGCATTGGAAAAGAACCCGCCCACGACACCGCAAGGCTAGCCTCCCAGCGCATTCACGCGTCCTCAGACAAGGCCAATCTCGGCGGACCTACCATCCTCTTTCGTCAAGGCTGCAGATCAATCTCTACATGGCTTTTACTACATTAACTACTTTTGAAACAATATATTTCATGTTAATATTGCTTGTATCTTTGAGATATCGTTTCACAAACCTTAAAAGCTAACTTGAGTGATCCAATGCAGTTGAGAAATAAATGAAAGTTAATTGGGCCCTCCGAGGACCCCACCTTGATAAACAACGTTCATAAGGAATGCTTGGAATGTTAAAGGTTTAATGAGCTGAAACAGTTGAAATAATTTTATTTGGTCACTGCTAGATCAACTAATAAACTTGTAACAAGGATTCAGCATAAATAAAACAAGGCGTGAGTAATCTGACATCAAGTTCGTGAAATTAAATTCTTCTTAAAAGTATTTCAAAGACAGTTTGAGTTTTATAGATTTTTTTGTTTATAAAAATTTCAAGCAAATTTTTATGTATGACGTCTCTGTTATATTTGTTTTAAATTCGTTTTTTGATTTACCCAAAGTTGGTGTTTTTCAAACCGAGCACATACCTAATTATACAAAACGATGTAACTTTGTAATAACTGCTCTATCTGTCTGTAGTTCCTTCATGAAGCGAACGAATGGATTAACTGTTTTAGATAAATGTTCTATGAAGAATGAATCATTGTATCCATTTACAATTTGCTAACTAGCTATTTTATTTACATGCTACAAATAACACAATCCAAATATTTCGCTAAGGAAAATAAAACAGAAAACTTAAATTAAAACATTGCAAAATTCAAAGGAAAACTCCCAATCAAGCAGCCATCTATTATTTGCGCGCTAACGCGTTAAAAACAAATGAAAAGGAAAGCATGTCTCTGCATCTTTTCAAAAAAAGATAAATTAAAAACGAAATTCTACATTTTCACGATTACTTACAAAATTTGTGTTTTAAATTGTTTATGAAGCGATGCATTTGTTTATTTTGTATTCAAATCGTGTGGCAACATAGATTTCGCAATAACATTGTGCGAAGGAACCATGTATTTGCACATACGAGTGTTGTTTAGATACACGAGTAGTTACAAATGTACGAGTAGTAGCCATACGTTACACACGTTAGCATGAATAATATTATTCCATTGCCATTATTGAAATTCCTCATTTACATGATTAATTTAGCGTCGGGATATTCAAATTTCAAAGAATTACATTATTTACAATTAAAACAATTTTTTCGCCCGACATTGCGCACACACGCGTCATAGCAGCATTTAGTGGAAAATTAGCATAGTTTGGTAATGTACGAGAATTTAGTTTTTGGCGGCAGATTAATTTGCAATGTCCAATCAATTCAATACATTTTCAATAGCGCAGTTGTAGTTTTAGCGTGCATTCCAAACGTGAAGAAAATGCAAATTTAGATACGTGTAGAGTGCAGCACAGCACAATACGAAAATTCGAAATTATGTGCATGGTAAATATGATTTTAGCATTTTACGAGAATTTAGTCGACGTTCACAAGCCAATTCGAAAATCGTCGATTGGTTTTCAGATTTCAGGTATAATTTTTTTTATGGTTTGAAGAAATAGTTATTCAATTGATTTTTACATAGCATTCCAAAAGCGAATATGAAAGAGAAGAAAATATAAGAATTTAGATAGAAAATACTTTGTTCACATTGAGACTGGAAAAGAAGCTAAACTACTGAGATTAGCAGTTGCACTAGCTTAGTAGCTATTGCAAGTGCACAAAGAACTCTGTTGACGGCTTATTTTACGTGAAAGTACCAACAATTATTAAATTTTTTTCAATGCTGCACATTTTGATTCGAGCGCGTTCTTTATTCGTTGGTTTTGACACAGCATCAATTGCACGATTTCGAGAAAGTATTATTTTGTAATCAATGTACGTGTATTTACTCTAGACTAATCACACCGATCACTAATTTTTGTAGCTAAACGCCTGCGATTGTATATTTACAATGTCAGTAATATAAGCCGAAGAGGGAAGATAATCACAACATCCATTATTTTAATTATTTTAAAGATTATAGCTCTTATTAAGAGTTGAATAATAGCTTAATTTGATTTTGTTTTCATCAACTAGCTAGAAATAATTCGACCAGCAATTAATTGGATTTAATTTTATAGTTTCGTTAACAGTTTACAAGTTTTAATTTATTTTCAAGTTTCCAAAACAAATTCAACTTTTGGCGATCCAACTTTCACTGGCGAGATAATTAAATTCTTCTGAGTTTATCTTATGAATTAATTGCAAGTCGGAATTTTCAATGAGACGAAAGATACATAGCGTTAACGTGTATCTTTGTGTGTGTTTAGTATTGTTACGTTTATTTGTATTTAGTAGAAAGCTTTTTGTATGTAATTTTGGTTTATTAGCGTGAATTTCGAAAGGAAGAGAATTTACCTTCAACCATTTGTGGCTCGCCGAGATTAACATAAAACAGCACATCCTTCTCATAGCTTCCCTCTTCAATGATGCCCAACTGGATAACTTTCCTGGAAGAAAAGTTTCAATTAAAATTCAAACGGAATACAGAGAACTTGTTTTAAATAAAATTTTATGAAATTAAGGTCATCGGTGGTTCAGTTTCCTTGATATACGAGGTGTGTTCAAAAAATATCACGAATTTTGTTTTTTTTCAAAAATTATTTATTTATTCATGAATATCTATTTTGTCCCCTTCAAAGTAATCCCCATGAGATATTATACACTTGTGCCAACGGTTTTTCCAATCTTCGAAGCACTTCAAAAAATCATTTTTTTTTATCTTGTTCAGCTCCTCCTTCGATGCCGTCTTTATCGAGACGTTACGTCTCGTAACGTCGTCCTTTCATGGGCCTCTTCAGTTTAGGAAACAAGAAAAAACACAGGGGGCCAGATCTGGAGAATACGGTGGCTGCGGCATCATTAGTGTGTTGTTTTTGGCCAAAAAGTCGCGCACAAGCAACGATGTGTGAGCAGGGGCGTTATCGTGGTGCAAAAGCCAATTTTTGTTCTCCCACAAATCAAGGCGTTTCTGGCGGATTGCTTCACGCAAATTGCGCATAACTTGCAGGTAATATTCCTTATTGACCGTTCTTCCCTGTGGCAAGAACTCATGATGCACCACGCCCCTGCAATCGAAGAAAACTGTCAGCAAAACTTTCACATTCTACCGAACTTGACCGCTTTTTTCGGTCTTGGTTCATGCGGCAGCTTCCATTGAGATGATCGAGCTTTGGTTTTCACGTCATAACCATAAACCCACGATTCGTCACCAGTTATGACCCTCTGGAGCAAATTTGGTTCGTCGCGGACAGAGTTTAACATCTCATTAGCAATGTTCATGCGTTGCTGTTTTTGGTCGCAATTGAGCAATTTTGGTACGAATTTCGCGGCGACCCGTCTCATGCCCAAATCGTTGATAAAAATCGAATGGCACGAGCCAATCGATATGTTTAGGTCCTCAGCAACTTCTCTAATGGTGATTCGACGATTGGCCAATACCATTTTCTCCACTTCATTAATTTTTTCGTCTGTTGTTGAAGTGCTCGGGCGTCCGGCACGCTCTTCGTCGTTCACATCTTCTCGGCCTTCTAAAAACATTTTGTACCACCGATAAACGTTGCTTCGGTCCAAGGTAGCTTTTCCGTATGCCACAGTCAACATTCGGAATGCATCCGCGCACTTAATTTCGTTTTTCACACAAAATTTGATACACGTTCTTTGATCCATTTTTTTGAATAAGTAAAAATCGAAGACGATTGAAAACACGTGCAAGTAAAGCAGCTATCTCCAATCAAGTGAACATTCAAAATGGCCGAGCTTGTCGGCATAAGTGACAGACATGAGTACCAACATAACGCCACAAAAAAATCGAAACTCGAATATACGTAACCCGCGAAAATTCAAAATTCGCGATGCTTTTTGAACACACCTCGTACGAGTATTATTATTATCATTATCAAAATATAGTTTGTATTTAATAATCAATGCAAAAACTTTAGTAATTGTGTATATTATGCTATAAACATTTCGCTTATAATTAAAGTTCTGAATACAATTTCATTTCATTTAGAGTTCACATCTTTAGTTGTACAGAGGTTAATTGGTCTTGTTTCTAGTTGCACAGTCTTCTGAAGGAAAAAAATATTCAAATAATTTCAACGAACTTAAAATTAACTAAAAATACATATTCTACTTGATATCTATTTATTTATAAAAAACAGAATTTCAATATCATGTAATAATAACACAATAGACGTGGCTAAAACAACATGGTTTTTAAATATAACTCATATTTACAATTTGATGTAACATTTCTTGCCTACGAACTAATTACTTAGGGGGCGTTCAAGTACTACGTAACGCAATTTGGAGGGAGGGGGGGTCTCGTAAAACGTTACGATGCTTTACAGGGGCGGGAGGGGGTCTTTCTTACAACACGTTACGTAAAAACTCCCAAATTGGCAACCCTTTTCATTCACGTTTTACGGGGGATCCGTCGATTGTGTAGTCTGGTCGTCATCACGGGGAATCCCTAGACAGTGGGCCGACACACATATCCATAAGGAGCGGGAAACACACATCTTCCACAGCGAACACCCATGCTTATGATTTCGAATCACTTTTATCAATACCGTCATTCAAACCCTTAATGATGACAGAGTCGAACACCGTGAAGCCAGTGATCATCATCTTTATAGATGGTGGGCCGGACGAAAACCCGCGTTATCGCAAAGTCAAGAACTTTGCGATTAAACACTTTAAAAAATACAACCTGGACGTCCTGTTTATAGCGACTAATGCTCCTGGGCGGAGCGCATATAACCGAGTTGAGCGTCAGATGGCTCCCCTCAGCAAACGACTGGCAGGCGTCATTCTGCCTCATGAACATTTTGGTTCTCATCTCGACGGCAAAGGAATGACTACGGATGATGATTTGGAAAAACGCAGTTTTCAGCACGCTGGAGAAACACTTGCAGAATTGTGGAAAGAAATGAAAATTGATAATTACGACGTTTTGGCGGAGTATAGACAGCCCGAAGATAGCATGCAGGATCCAGCAGAACCAAATCTGGCGTGGTATAGCGTTCACGTCCGTGAATCGCAATATTTTTTACAGGTTATAAAATGCGCGGATGAATCCTGCTGTTCATCACCAAGAAGTGCATTGAAATCTGTGTTTGCGGATACTTTCATGCCACCACCTTGCCCAATACTTCAAACCCCAAGCAAGCTCGTAGTACCCAGTTTGCTAGACAAAGGAACATCCAAGTTTTCGCCACTTCTTGTGAGGTTGTCCGTTGATCTGTCACCTCCTCTAGAAGGCTTCAAGCAGATGCCTTACGTCTTTTGTCTATCTGTACAATCCGACCTAAAGAAAAAAGTATGTCCGACCTGTGGGGTCTATTTCACATCTCACAAAAGTGTTCAAATGCACTGTCGTTACGTGCATGGCAAGACTGTCCCAGACCATTGTGAAACTAGAGTACGGCCACAGCGCCTTGCTGTCAGAAGGGCAGATGAGCTTCTCTGCATTGTGCGTCGTTATGAAACATCGTCTGGGGAATGCTGACTGGGTCGACGAAGACGAAGTTGATGCAAGTGGCTTAACAATTCCAGAACCGTCTTCGTCTGCACTCCAGGTGCCAGTGATGAAAAAATCTGAGTGGCTAGCAAACCCGTGGACAGAGGAGCAGTAGTTTCGATCAAATTGTTTTTATAGACCTACTTAGATACTTGGTTAATAGTTGAATATTTTTTAATTTTATTAAGAAAACGATTTTATTTCGAGTGAAATGCTTAGTTTCAGTTGAATTTCTGTTTATAATTCCATTGCCAAAGGGTAAAATAAAAATGTTATTTTATTTTAAGAGTTTATTATTAAACAAGTTGAGTAAACAGACCTACGCTCATGTCAGAAGGGTTTTGTATTCAATTTTCAAAATGCAGTCACCAGATTGAATAAAGTCAAGAAGCATGTCAATGACGATTTTATTGGAGAAACTATGAAATTCGAAGATCATACTATTATTAACAAAGTTGAAAGAATTTAGACTTCTGAGGTTTTTGTTATTGTTCTACTCATAAATATCTCCCTTGATAATTATTTCAGATGTCCATCCGCGAGGGAGGAAACACATTTTTCATGTATTTCCCCCCTGTGCCCCACTGTAGCAAAAACTGACAGTTTAAGAACTGTTTTGAAAAGTTTCCATGAAAGCTTTCATTTCATACTCATATCGGCTACGTTTGATGAATTTTTTTCAGGGGCCACTCTCCTGTACTGTTATCATCGATTAATAGCCAATTTTTTCGAATCTTAGAGCTGTTACAAAGCCCTTGTGTTAGAAGCTCCCTCCCGCCTCCTTGACTTGTTTCACTTATGAGTATTAATTGTAGGTACTCAGCTTCAGTCATTCATTAAATTGAATCAAGTGCTCAAAGCATGCACCTTAAACGTTGAAGTTGGGAAAAAATAACTCAACATTATTCAATCTTCGCATTTAAAACAGCCACTATTTTGTTTTGCGATTACTGATACCACTAGCTGAACTGATACTCAAAGTTATTCATGGCACCTATCATTCCTGAAATTTTCATGCAAATCCTAGCAAAACTGTAGTGTCTGAGTCGGTGAAAAGCGCATGTTGTTCCATAGCCATATTTTGCCATAGTAATAAATGCAGCGCATATTGTTCCATAGTAATACAGGAAAATTCAAGCCACTATAACTTCGCTAAATATGATTCAATCTTTATGAAACTTTCAGGATAAATCAACCCTATAAATAGTCATCTGTGTACTGAATTTCATAGAATTTAAGGGGACCATTAAGATTTTATTCAAGAAAACATAAAATCGATAAATCATACTATTACTAACAAAGTTGAGTGAATTGCGACTTCTCACGTATTTGTTGTTGTTGTACTTATCAAGGCCTACATTCCTGATTTTTTTCAGATTTTTCGGATCACAGGTGTCCAATCGCGAGGGGGGGGACACAAATTTTTCGTGTATTTCCCCTCCCTGTGCGCCCCTCGAAGCAAATTTTGCCAAACTAAGACCTGTTTTGAAAAGTTCTCATCAAGACCTTTCATTTGATACCCATATCGGCTACGTTCAATGAAATTTTTTTTTCGGGGGGTCACTCCCCTACATGGGAAGACCCCCCTTAAATACCTTATAAAATTTTTTAGTAGTTGAACTTTGAAGAGATCACCACTTTACACCTATATACAAAATTTGATGCTTCTAGCTTAAGTAGTTTCCGAGAAAAACTGCTGTGACACACGGACGGACGGACGGACAGACAGACAGACGGACACACGGACAGACAGGACGCGATTTTAGAAGGGTTTTGTAAAATTATTTTACAAAACCCTAAAAATGGTAAGGAGGGTTACATTCCGCCCAATTAATGTAAAACAAAGCTCATCACACCGGTATAAGCTGTAGTCCATATGAAACCATGTTTGGGATGAAGTTGAAAGTTTGGCTGGCAAGTTCTTCTATACCACCTCAATAGCTCTAATTTGTATAAATTCAGAAGTAGACCTGGAAAAATTAATAAGTGCCGAAAGCACAGTTCCAAACAAAACCAAATAGAATCGAACGAAACTTCCTGCGAAGGTGAAGGTTCTGAAAAAAATGAAAACGCACAGTGCGAAGAATTCGAAACAATTTCAGACCCTTTGCAAACTTGTTCTGAAATTTTAGAGCCCAAAAAAAAATACGATGCAACTCAAAATGCCATTAAAGTGCCAACTGTTCAAACAAGTAGAGATCCTTCCCCCTAAGATGGAGGTAGTTTGAATGAAACCTCGAAAACCTTCAACAGAAGGTGTTCCCGAGGAAGAAATACTATTGTATTAAGCGATGCATATTGTTGTACGAGTATAATTAATGATGATTCAGGTGGCAATTCAATCTAAGTGTCAAGCACTGGTTAGGTTTCGGTCTGATAGAGTACTAAATGACGATGCGAATAGCAGGTTGTATGTAGAGGGACGGGACACACATTTCTTCTTACAAATTACACTAGGAATTTTTCTTCCCCCGAAACTAAAGGGGAGTAAAACGATTGAAACTCTAGATCAACGACCGTAGAAACTGACGCGAAATTACCTTATACGATGAAACTAAACTCTAACCAACGCGTCTACCAAACGAATTTTTTTACTTTCGAACCAACTAAAGAAAAGAAAAACGAGGAGATCACTTTTTCATTCATAACCTTACACACTGAGAGAATTGCAAAACCATTCTTTGCCAATAAATTGAATTACAAAATTTTACCTACTAATTTCTCTTTGTGGGGTCCCCGTTGTAAACCACCAGATCGTTCGTTCTTTGTTTCAAATTTCTTCGTCACCGCAACGCTTCCAGCTATCAAATTCCTGGTCCACTGCAATCCTTTCTTCTTTCAAGTTTCCCTCGATTCGTTCGTTTGCCACTCCTATGCTGGTTTAAACTCCGATTTCGCCTTTTATTCATCGCACCCCCAGGAAAACTCCGACCGGCTTCGTTTCTTTGATAGAACAGAGAGCCACTGTTATCTTCCAGCCCCTTTTATCACTTAATGCTTAACGGCGTAGCCATTTCAAAGTTAACGTCAAGCTCGTGGTATTCTAAATGCATTTCCACTGGAAAGTACATTTTGAAGTTGGTGAGTTTACATGCTGTTATCGTACCGGTTTTCTCTGTTGATACTTTTGGGACTGTAACATCGCTGCTACAGCTATTGTTGCCACTGATGTGCCTGCTGCTGGCATTGAAGCATACTTTGCTGCTGCTGTTGCAATGCTTGCCCTTGCGGTGACTCCTGTTGCAAGTATATGCCTGATGACGATGAGGAAGATTGCGGATCAAAGACAAGGGTATATATTGCGGCTGGTTAAAATGGTTGATCGCCTGCAGACATCGATTATTGGGGGTGTTTCAGTTCCAGAGATTGTTAAAGGTGGTGATGATGCAATGATTTTGTTGGATGGTTTATGTTTGCTATATACTCTTGTAGTTGGGTGTTATAATCTTCTGTTGAAAACCCGCAGATGCTTTTTGCTGCAAGTAAATGCATGATGACGACGATGATGGTTGCAAGTCAAGGCCTAGTCAGATATCGATTCCGATAAGATGGTTGATATCCCGCGGACATCGGCTGTTGGGGATATTTCTGTCGCACAGATTGCTAAAGGTAGTGATGCTGGGATGGTTGTGATCTGTTGTGTAGTATTGTTGCCAATGTGTTGATTTGGATTGTTGCACAAGGCCGGCATCGATATCACTTGCACATTCGTCACAATAGGTTTCTGCGACGTTTTCGGTCCAAATTCATTGGACTCTAGTACGGTGAATACATTGGACTGAGAATTTGAGGGCTATTCATTTGAGTGGAACCAGACTCAGTGTTTATTTTATTGAATAGGGTGAGTTCGAGAAGATTTGATGCGATCGGCTATTGTCTTATATGGCGCGTTATTCCTACTGTATTGCATACTTCGATTTTTTGCACTCGTATGTTTTGTTGCGGTTGGGCTGAATTTAATTTATTTATTTAAATTTGTTTAATTTCTCTGCTGCTGTATTAGTTGCATTTATTTTTGATTTTCTTCTGATGGTAATGGTGATGATTTGATACTGATCTTGCGTTATTGGTTTGCTGCGCTTGCTGCTGGCGAAGATTTCATTGATTAGTTGAGTTCCTCTTTTTATTCTTCAATCCATCTCGTGACCTCTGGCAGTTCTTATATAGCTACTCCTAAAATCTTCTCAAATAAGTTTTATATCTTCTTAAACTTTCACTGATCTAGTTAAAAAATAGTACTTAATAAGATAACATTTTAATTCGCTACATAGTTAATATTTAATTCAAAGTAGATTTCGTACAAGCACAGTTATTTTTCATCTTCATGGCCAACTTTGATAACTCGACACAACATTTTAGCATCGCTTTAACCTTTTATGGTTCGCAATTTTTTCGATGTGGGTACCCATTAAGTTCTTGCAAAGTCAAATTGACACTTAGCTTGAAATTTGGTCTTTTTCAACTCTTTATTATTGTCAAGCACTTTGGAGTTCTATATGAGGTTATTTACAAATGGAACTTAGTCCAGTGCAACAATGAATATAATATTCAATAAGTTCTCACTGATTTTATTTAAAAATTATCTTTTAAGTTGGATGTACTTTGAATCCTTTTTTTTTCCAAGTGATTCTTCGTTAAAAAACCGCAATCACTCGCGTAAGCATATGCAAACTAGCAATTCCGATCAAAACACAACCAAACTCACGTCATTGAACGGGAGTTCATATCTTTGCGTCATTACCACTTCTCGATTTCGAGCACGTTTAATCGTCGATCGTTCCAAAAATTTTCAAATTTGGGGCGCTGGATGATGGAAATTCTTTTTGTTTCTCGCAGCACATTATCAATAAATTATTTGCGATGGGTAAATCACATACATTAACGCTGCTACGAGTATGTGTGGGATAAACATGAAGCTAAAAGCATACGCATATCGAAACTATGCGATTTTAGTGATGACGAAAGCGACACAGAACAGACAAACGAACGAACATAGATCTCAATGTGACTCAGATATGTCCACACATAAGAAATAAATTTAATTCGAGGTCAACGTTTTCATTCCAGTTTCACAATTTTTCGGTAAAATACCATTAATGGAATTTACTTCCCGAAACTAGTCAGCCACACTCAGCCCAACTCTCTTCCGTCGACAAAACAGCCAACTGACATCACAATCTCGCTGATATTTCACTTTACATTACCTACATATATACCGTGGCTCACAGCTTATTTGATGCACTTCAATAAATATTAAACAAACTGTTGTCCTTATGCAGATAAATAAAAATTTACAAATATTTTAATGCAGATTTTAAAGTTAGTATAACTGAAATTCGAAGCACAAAAGAAAGTAAGAAAAAATGTTTCAAATGTCCCGTTAGCAGTAATGAAGCAAAATCATTTGCATAGGATAGCTCACAGCTTATTTGATGCAGTTAGTTCTTTGTATCCTAGCATTAAAAGTGCACGATTTTCACCGGATTTTTTTTTGGATATATTGTACTTAGTGCGTTTCTTATTTTATTTTTAAAAAAGTTATTTGACCTTGATAGTTTAAAAGTGGATAAATTGTGTAATATTTAAAATGGGCCGTAGGACAACACTTGAACAGCGGGAATTAGTCATTCATCATTTTAGAAATGGTGAATCTCATCGCAAAATCAGCGAAGTTGTCAATTGAAGTTCATCAACAGTTCAGCATAGAATTGAAAGGTTTACCAATGAAAAAAGGTTGGAAAACAAGAGTAGAAATGCACCAAATAAAATTTTGAATGAGTCTGATGAACGGTGGATCGTCCGGAAAATAATGCAAAAACCTAAGTTATCAGCTCCTAAATTGGCGAACGAAGTGTTTACTGGAATTGGTAAAGAATGCACTGCTGAAACCATACGTCGTGTGCTAAGAAAGCATAATTTTAATGGCCGAGTTGCACGAAAGAAGCCGTTCATCAGTATCAAAAATCGACAAAGCCGCTTGAACTTTGCTACGGAGCATATTTCAAAGGATTTGGACTTTTGGAAAACCGTGATTTTCGCTGACGAGTCCAAATTCAACATATTTGGCTCAGATGGAATGGCGTACGTTTGGAGAAAGCCAAATACAGAGCTCAAAAAAGCAAATTTACATGAGACTGTTAAGCACGGCGGTGGCAGCGTAATGGTTTGGGCCTGTATGTCAGCAGCCGGAGTTGGGAAGCTAGCCTTTATTGAAGGAAACATGGACAAGATCATGTACAGTAATATCCTAAAGGAAAATCTCCTGCAAAGTGCTGACAAACTCGGAATCCGGCGTGAATTCAGATTCTACCAAGATAATGACCCTAAACATAAGTCAGAAATCGTGCAATCTTGGCTTATTTGGAATTGTCCTCATTTGATGGCTCCCCCGGCACAGTCACCCGACTTAAATGTAATTGAGAATTTATGGGCTTTTCTGGAGAAAAAAATTCGTAACCACGCAATTTACAACAAAATTGATTTAAAGAAAGCTCTTTTAGAAGAATGGAGTAAAATAACGCCAGAAATGACAGGAAAGCTGGTTGAATCTGTTCCAAATAGACTCAAAGCTGTCTTGAGCCAAAAAGGAAACCATACGAAATATTAGTGTTGAACTGGAAATCCTCTACATGGATAAATTTAAGGAAAACGTGGACTGCATCAATTAAGCTGTGACATAAAATTTTGCCTTTAATTTTGTTTTTGTTATTTAGTTATTTAAGAATCAATTGTTGAAATAAATTAAATTGTTATTTTTAAAACAGGGCTTTTATTTAATTTATTGCAGTTTAAATTTTTTCAATACCTTTTCTAATACAGAAGTTATAGTGCTTTTAGCTTCGAAAATGTTACTGCATCAAATAAGCTGTGAGCCACTGTAAGTATTAAACCGTTGCTTCCTCTATTTAACACTTGCTAGCAAATGTGGAAAATCATTTAATTTTTCATTTTGTTTTATGATTTATTTATTAATTAAATTTTTTCCAGTATGAAATCATGTTTCCTTGATGCTCTCCTTTTTGGCTAGGTTGTCGATTGCGTCTCATATTGACGATATGCTGGGATCTAAGGTTGGTGTAAAACAGGTTAAATATAAATGTGCCATTTTGTTTTCTTTTATAACCTGTGATTGTCAAGTATGAGGTAGCAGGTAAGTGGTATAAAGTGATATCTTCCTTCCCCCGGGAGCTATGATGTGTATATAGGTACACATCATATCAAGCTCGCAGTTCCTACCAGTATACATAGGGTATGCTGGTAGTGCAACACCTGCAACGCCGGGAATTTTCAGCAATGTGCCGCATACGTCTTCGTTGTAAGGAACTTTTTCACCGGTTTATTGGTCATAATCGTTACGAACATCCTCTATTGTTGCTCCATTTTTAGCTCGCGAAGTGATCGTATTGTGAATAGTTGCATAGAACGGAATTTTATCGTGTGATGAATTGTTTGCAGCATTTTCTGATGTAAGGCTACAAACGGCCACAAATGTCATTTTTTTAAAATTCTAAACAATTAAAATTACTAAAACACGAAACAGTGAACTAAACAGAATGGAAGACGATATCACAATAAACACATTTTCGCCTCTTTTCTTTTCTCCTCTACTTCGATTGTCCTTTTCCTGAAGGTTCCTCGAGCAGTTTGCCTAGGCGAACTGCTCGATTACTACAAATGGCTCCTTGAATAATTGAACATTTAGTAGTCCACATAGTGCAGTGGTTAGAACGCTCATCCCGTAAGTCGAAGGTCCTTGGTTCGAATTCAGTTGGTGAAAACGAGACTTATCTCGAGCGATTCTTCGGGCGGGCTGTAGGCCCGTTCAGTTACGATTCGTACAGGCTTAAAATCAGTGCGTATCGCAGCTAGGTAATCACCATATCAGCTTCTTGAATGAAAAAAACATTAGATCAAGATGATGAGATACTTTGTCTCCAAGCGAAGGCCCGAAAGTTGCTATAGTGCAAAGCAATTAAAATTTTTTAATCAAAATCATGATATCTAATTCAAATTAATTCAAATTATTGCATATTTAATGATTCAATTGGAAAAAGGAGAAAAAACCAACCAACACTATTCAAAGATTAATTATAATATCAAACCAACAGTGAACATTTATCCTACATCTAATATGTTATAACCTAATTCAAATAAAAACCAACCAAAAACTTTATCTTATACTAATACAATGCGATCACAATGTTCTTACCCTAAACGTTAAACCTTATCTCTAAATTTAATATGATAAACATAACATATACCAATACTAAATATTGAAACCTATCCCTAATTTTTAACATAAAAAAACAACTACAACACTATATGTAGCAAATAAGATACGAAATACACATAAACATTATTATTCAGCCACCCCCAGCCTCAACAAATCTAGCAAATGAGTATCTCCATTTGAATTGTTGGTCTCGTGAACTTAAATTCGGAGAATAATTTAACTTCTCATCGGTGGCTCATCGATATATAGTTGGGACATCATCAGTATCAAAAATATATTAATTCATGTCCAAATACACGAATGCTTCTGGAGGAACGGCTGAGAAATCTAGGGGATTTCGCTCACAGTTACAGATCTTGCGATATGATTTTGAAGAAGTTTCAATATACAGATATCGACTCTCGTCACTTTGGCAGTTTGATAAATTTTTCTATTCGATACAAAGTGTTTCCAGTTGATCTCTGGCTTTATCTACAAACAGTACATGCACGTAGACATTTCCTTTCGAAAACTCTCAACCTTTCCGTAGTATTAGTGCTCTGGTTGCACCAGATCTAATGTCCATAAGTCAAAACTCGTCTAATCGGGGTCATGTAAGAGATAACTTTGACCTTTCGATCGATGTTTCTAAATTGAAAGAGTCGCGGAAGGGCCATTACTACTTTTTGTGCTTTACTGAGCAGGATTTTGACATGTTCAGTATAGTACAGATACTGATCGAGATGAACGCCGATTTATATGGAACCCGTTTTGAACTACCCTTGCCAGCGATAATGTGGAAATCTTCCCAATTACTTTTCAGGTTTTGACTGGCTCCCTGCAGCGATGTCTGTTACAAAATTGTTTCGCGATTCTGTGGATTAATTTTTTTTTTGTCAATTGTCGGTGTAGAGCTGCACATCATTATAATTTTTTTGAAGATTGCTCTGAACTATTGTAGCTTTTCGATCTGCTGTATAAATGAGCAGGTTATCAGCAAACGCTACCAATAATCGCGTTGACGAGATGTTTAAACCAAAGCCATTAAAAAGCTTGCGAATGAATATTGAGAAGAGCAGAGGCGCAGTAACTGTTCCCTGCTGTAGACCATTCAAGACCTTGAAGTCACGCATTGTCATTCGATTTCCATCAGTTACATCAAATGGTTACCCGTACAATATATTACACATTCTGGCGACAAGGTGTCTGAAGAACCTGTTCTGAAGGAGTTTAAAAACTAGTCCATCTAACCACACCGTATCGAAAGCTTTCTCCATATCAATGAGACACGCTCCAACACATATTCTGTTGTTAGTTTCCATCAGATGTCTGAGGATACTTGCGTTACCGTATGTATGGTTGATTGCCTGGCGCAAAAACCAAATTAGCAATTCGGCATCAACTCATATGTCTCAATGTGGGCATTTAATACTTTGTTTAGTATCACTTAAAACATCTTGTTGATGTTAGGTAGAATGCTTATTCAACCATAGCTTTAAGAGCAAGAAAATCCTGTTCTTTATTTCAGGATCGAAAACTAACTTTGCTTTTTCAACTCATTTGGGAAATATGAATTGTTTAACATCCTGTTGAACAATATGCAATAATTTTAAATAGCCACCTCAGACAAATGTCGAGAGCCATGTTTGAAATACCGTCAATACCACATAATTTCTTGTCGTTTATTCTGCCAAATATGAAAGACAGTTTTACATAGCTAACAAAATAATCAATAAGATTCTAGCTCAGTATGAGGTCAAATGTCCATGTCTAATTGTAATGAAGACTGAATTCATCATTCGGGCTTGATTTGAAGTCGAAAAAATTCATTCCATTCATTCCTTTGAAAGTATTTAATTCCCTTTCTCACATTTTGATGGATGAACCAATCCAAAATGAGCTCTAATCAGAGCGAGTTTTTGAAATCTATCACACATAATACTGTTTCCATTTCTATCCAGAGTCGAACTGTCAATGTCGATACCACCTCTACCGAGAAAATTTATTTCATCACTAGCAAATCCAAGATTCAATACCTGCACTCGAGACTTCTTACGGAATAAGCTATTCACTTTCGTGGTAACGCTACCTGGGTACTGTGGGCTAATACCTCTCAGTTCTACAGCTCATTGGTTGCTGACCTCACTCCTGAAGTATGAACGGATTATGCTCCGAACATTCTTCAGGTGTTATGCCAACAAGGCCAACGAGGGATGGTCGTAGTCCAAAAATCGCCGATAAATATTGATGACGCGAGTGAAGAGAAGGTTTTTCAACCTTTTCATGTTTGGTGTTTCATATCCTTCTAAATTGTTTCGATTTTTAATCTTTTGAACTACTTTCTCAATCGTTTTCAATGTCAGCAAATAAAGATATATTTCATCGATTCCTGTGATTAGGAACCATTGGGCAAGCTTCGTCATCATCAGAAGGAGGATATTGCTTCAGGTAATTCGGATTAAACTTCCTTTGAAATTTTCTACAATCCGTTTTTTGAAATTCAGTCGCTGATGTTCATGTTGAACTGGAATGAAGAAGACATCATTCCTTTGATGATTGATTTCCATTACGATGGCGTTATGGTTGCAATCGTAAGAAAACACCTGCAGTTTTTGTTGAGGACTATTAAAGCTGAAATCAAGTCTTGCGTCAGCAACGCAGAGGTCCAAACATAAATTTATCCTAGGGTATGTTGGGAATCCTCCTCCTCCCCATATAGATTGCACCTGTATTCGATTTGGTTCTCTATTGCCTCTTGATGAGTGCTGTAGGGTCACTGCTACTGAACGGAGCAGAAATATGGGGCGACGCTCTCAGTAAGTAAATATACCGAAAAAACTTGGCACAAGTGCAGAGAAGAGGAGGACCAAGAATTGCATCTTCGTATCCGATGGTCTTTGAATCGGCGCTGAAAGTTATTGCAGGCGTAATACCTGATGCATTCCTTGCTATAGGGCACCAAGCTATTTACCTCCGTCAAAGGGAGGCCGCGAGGGAGACGGTTGTCTGTGAAAAAAGACAGCGCTCACCAAACGATTGGCAGCATTCTTGGGGGAATTGCACGAAGGGAAGGTGGACTGCGTGCCTGATACCGAATGAGAGACCGTTGCTAAATCGAAAGCATGGTGATACTAAGCTTTTGAGGGGGCATAGGTGTTTTCAGTCTTACCTGCACAAGATTGGTATGTCACGGTTCCCCGATTATCGGTTTTGCTCGCGAGAGGAAGACAATCCTTGCGACACATTTTTTGCGTGAACAAAATAGAGCAGGCCGCAAAGGGACCTCTACAGGGAGATAGGAGAGCTCACCGCGGATAATATAATCACGGCGATGCTCGAATCGGTTGACAAATGGAACCAGGTGCACATCATGCTCGAGCAGTCCTAAAAGATAAAAGGTACTCACAGCAGCCGGAAGCGTTGGGTCTGGGGAATCGCTTGTCTAGCACTTCCCCTTCCCCTTTCCTCTCCCGCTAGAGGAGGTGTCCCGCAGCTTGAAGTCGGCTCACGGCGTAACAAAACGAGACATGGCCCGAAGTAGTGTGTCAGGCTGGGTTCTCTGGTTGACAGGGAAGGTGTTAAGTGAGTAGGCCAGTCATCTTCTGGCGAGCATGGGAGTCCCACGCTCTGTGCGTAAATGGCATTCACCTCCCACCACAAAAAAATATATGTGCAGACTTTTTGAAGGAATTATAATCTTGTACCGAAACGTTTGAGTTCAATATGTTGTCCTTTATTGAAAACTTCTACAATCAAAATCCTTGTAGCCGTCGATCAGTTTTGATGAAAAATCGGGGTAAAAGTCGGAATTTTTGAATATTAACGGTAAAGGGCCTTTATAGCTGTTCGATTTTCATGTCTTCAAGTCGGGACCTAATAAAAAGTAAGTCATTCAAAACTTATACGTGAACATAGATAAAAAATATAGCAACAAAGCAATGATTATACTGGTCGAACTGATAACCTTCTTCGCTTAAAAGTTAGTTAAAAATAGTTGTGTTTGCGATAGTGGTTCTTGACAGAAAAAGCGACGACATCGGAACAGTGCTTAAAAAGTTATTCAATCCCCAAAAATATCTCAAACTTTTTTTTCCGCAACCTTAACATAAGAGTTGCTTTGAAGTAACTAATATGTTCAGTTCGTTATAATTTACTATTTTCATCGTTTAATAATTTGTTCTGAAATTTGGAACGAATCTTAAATAACATGGTCCAAAGTATTTTGTTATTTAAAACGATCAGAGATTTGATACAAAATTGCAGCCCATAATGAAAATCTGAGTAATTCAAAGAATGGTTTAACTTCTCTTTTCCCGTCGTTAATTTGCGGCTCTGCTTTAATGAAAGTTCGCCTTTGAAGCTCGTTTATCCATCCTTGAATCACTCAAATTTTCATTTTCAATGAAAACTCTTCATCACCGCGAAGAACTCTTATCAAATAAAAGGTAACTTTAATCCCATTACCGTTTATCTAAAAAATGGAAAATGTGAGTTTCCGTCTCATTGGATTGGTCACTATTCTCATCTTAGCACATATATCAGTCCTGGCTCGTATTATGCAATCACAATCTACAATTTCGTTCCATTCTCATTTGCATTATCCTTATTAAGCTTCGAAAGGAGAGCCTACTATGCGCTGAAGTAAACATGAAGCTCAGCTCGAAGTTAATTTCAGAGATATACATGCCGGATAGCGTGATCATTGGACGCTGAATTTCGGCTAAAGAGGGAAATATTCAGAAGAAAACTAATTAGCATTCAAAGAGCTTCGCAGTGTGGTGCGGATTGAAATATTCTGTAAACATGTTCTCAAGTAAACCGAAATGATGAACAGCGGATGAACAATTTCACTTATTTCCTTGGTTGTGAGGAAAATCTCCTTCTCGGACAAAATTCATTTTTTGAGCATGAATAAATGAATCTATTTAGCTTGAACAGGAGGAATTGGAATAAAGAACAGAATTTGGCACTTGTTGGAGAATGCCTGACAGAATTCAAATAAAATTCTACACGGATCTGAATACCAAATTCGGTTATTGTGACGTCAACGAATAAATTGGTTTTTTTTTTGCTTATTCACATGCATAACTGTGTAACACGTATTGGTGACACAGCGTTCTGTTTTGGTATGTACATATGTCAGGACTCGAAATTGGTATTACCAACTCGAAAAAGTTGCTTTGAATTTTCCGTTCAAATATTAACATTCTATAGACATCAAACGATTTATTGAAATGTTTTAAAATAATTTGGAAAATGAATTATTGTGTTATTGAAATCCACAAATAGTTCTCCTGATTCCGTTGAAAATCTCAAAGTGCATATACTCTAATAAAATGTTCTCACTTTTCAACTACAATAAAACTTCATTTCGAAGTATCTAATTTTGAATGTCACATAACCCAATTCAATCTTTGCTACGAAAGGATCTTCGTAAAAGATGTTACATCAAACTTACCTTGCAAGCCTGAAGACTTACAACAGCAAACTCATTCACCCAATTCATTCTTAATTAACCTGTTATAGGAAAATTCGCCAATTCATAATCGATTTTCGCCTGAATTTTCACAGCAAAAAAGACCAGCACTTCCTTCGCCTAGTGAAGAAGGAAACGATTAAATTGTGATGAAAAAGTATTGTCCGGATATTTCGTAGAACGATTGTTGCTGCGAGTCCGGAAGGAAGTTTTATGCTAAACGAATTGGAATAGCTTGGCTAATCAGGAAGGCAATCAGCTATAGAATGCTCAAGTTAGTAGAAAAATTGTATCATTGTTTGACTAGAGGATTATATTGAAGTGATCTAAATAGGCAGTATTTAGAGTGACTCCTTGGGTTTTGTTTTAAGTAAGAATGAAAAGAAATCAGGAGATGTTCCTGTTCTCTGGATTAAGCCAGAAATAATTTTAGATCAGCTTGTTCAGATAAAAATTACGTGTTTATTGCCAGCATTTATTTCATAGCGTTTGGATAATTGTAAGAATGTTTTTAGGTCTTTGTAAAAAAATATTTTACGAACACCTACTAGTTTCCTACCTGTCTGTCCATGCGTCACAGCTAGTTTACTCAGAAACTATAGAAGCTAGAATGCTCAAACTTTGTGAAAAGGTCATAAATGATGATCTCTCAAAAGTTAAAGTCTTATCAAAAATTTAAATGATTTTTCAAACGAAAATTTTTGTTTATAACGAACGAGCCCTTAAACGTGTTTTTAAATCAAATGTAGTCAAGTGGGGTATCAGATGAAAGATCTTGATTAGAACTTTTAGAATCTAAAATATAAAAATAATTTTATGAATTAGGGAGTCCAGGGGAAGGCAAAATGTGCCAAAATTTGTGTCACCTTTGATCCGACAAATCTAAAAATTATCACAAATGTATGCCTTTATGATTACAAGGGAAACAAATACCTCAGAAATTGAAATTCACTCATCTTTGTTGATAATAGTATGATTTGTAGATTTTACATTTTCGCCCATAAAATCAAAACGCTAAAACTTCTTGAAACTTTGCAATTATATAGACTGATATAAGATATGTACGTTCACAAAATTTAGTTGAGATCGAATCATAATCAAGTGAGTTATAGCCATTTCAGTTGTATGGAATTGCAACAACAATAACTCGTGCTTATGGTTGATACATATTTCAAATTGACCTAGGCACTTTTACTTTCCTTCAATTTCCATAAAAATTTAAGGAATATTCAATCGGCCGAGCATTCAGAAAAATAATTTAAGCTAGATCAAAAAGTGCGGCTGCACTGTGCTTATGAAAGATTTCATATCCAAGTATTGGATAAATAAGTCAAGTTATCGATTCACGCTATAAGAAAAATTATTTCTAATCCTAGGATGCTTACAAAGAGCTTCTGGTAGGAGCACTCTCCGGCTTACTCAACTTGTTTAATTGTGCATCGAATGTCTGGGCCCATAATCTGTTGACGGAATGAATGTATTGCATTTTATTTGAATGACACTTGATTTTATTATAAAATTAAAACACGGAGCGTAAAACAATACATTAAGAAGAAAAGAAAATAAGACATTTAAGTGACTAAAATTCAATAGCGCAGAGACATGATATACACTCGTAGCTTGTCGTATCAAACTGAACGAGCACGGCTTGTGGGCTAAAGTGCACCTGTGCACAGTCTGTTCAATTACACGCATATTTTTCGTTGTATACTAACAAATGTTAAAGAAGGGAAAGAAAAAAATATGAAAAGACAATCGTTCATTCACACACCTCGTTCAATATACTATCATCAGCTTGTATATACTCTACCATACAACTTTAGGTTGCCCAGGGAAGCCCCACAGAACTCTGCGTACAAAGCCGAGCACCCTTGTTCCTTACATCCCTCAATGTATCCAATATAATTTTACATTTCACGCAGGGAAAATGGTAAAATATCTACGAAAGATGCTATGCTATGTTAACAGTTGGTAATGAATTCAATGTGGAAATCAAATTCTACTGGCCAATGTAAAATAACATTTCCTAGAGGAAAATCATCATGCTATTAGCAAATTACGCTGGGATGAATGTAGAGTTACTGGTAAATCAGTGCAAAAGCTTGATGGTGCTGTATGTTTCATGATATCAAAATTTGTTTACAGAGGCAGCATATGAAGGATGGATGAAAATACGAAACTTGATGAAAATGTGGCGCAAAAAAAATGTTTGGATGTTTTCGTTTAACTATAGAGATTTATGAAGGATGGATAAAAAGTAAAAAACTTGATGAGCATATGGGTGAAAAAAAGGTTTGGAAGACTTTGTTTTGTTATAAAGATTTTTTGATGGATTCCTGTTTATGCTTCAGAGAGCCTATCATCCGGGGAATTGGGGAAATGTGTAAGTTTTTACGAATTTTTCGTTCACCGTAAATTTTTTGAATTCGACCTGTTGATTCCATAACTAACTAATGATGTGCATAACATATAAAAATGTAATGACTAATTCCAAGATTTCGCCTAATCAAACGAGGTTAGTTGAAATCTCGAAATTGTTTAACAATATTTTATATGTTACAAAAGTAACCATTTTGGGATGATAAACGTATCCAACAGTAAGAAAATTAATAGAACTTTCGCTTTTAATGAGTCTTAAGCAAAATTAAAATGTTTATTCATCATCATATTTTGCATTATTGTTATTACATAAACATTAAAATGATTATTTATCATGAAATTAGTGGTAAAAAGCTAGGGAAAAATCAACCAACCATATTGTTACATGTACAAATAATTCTGCGAGCTACTGTCGCAATTGTTTTCACAACAATTAAGTACATCAACAAAACGAATTTACTCGAAACCACGAGAACCTACCAAGCATGAACAACATCTGAAAGTGAGTCACTGCTCCATTCATTCACTGCTGGAATGTTCCCGCTAATTCACCAATGTACGAGAACTGAGTTGAATGATTAGAGACCCTATATAAAGGCGAGCTAAATGAATGGGGGAATCATTCATTCGACCGCGATAAGAACTGCGATAGTGTGTGGAAAGCGATATTGACCGAGTAATAGTGAAGTGATTTTAGAAGACAATTGCGATAGGAAATTTATGGGCAAGTGTTAGAATTTTAATTGTGAAAATTAAAATTATGAAATAGTTAGTAAGGTGATTGTGCATTTTTAAGCGATTAAAATAAACTCTTTTAATTTAATTTAAAAGATATTGCGTTTTCACTTTCCCGGAACATTAAAATTATTGGCCGCGAACCATAACATGCGACAGTGGTGTCAGACGTGGGATAGAAAATTTTGGAAGTGAAAACGATTAAACATTTTTGAAGTGCACAATAGTGAGAATTAACGTGGAAACTGGTGGAAAAATAGCAGAAACAATAAAAATGCCAGGGAATTTACATCTAAAAATTAATCAATTGAGCATATTGGAGCTAAAAGAGGAGTTGGAACAACGAAATCTGGCCACACAAGGTACAAAGGCCATACTGATTGCACGCTTGTGTGACGCGATCGAGTCGAAAGGCGTGAATCTGGATTCGGGTGAGCTCTCAGTTGCGGAAAAAGGCGCAGAAGGTTGAGAAGAAGAAACACCAAAATCCAAGGAGCCAGAAAATGCGCTAATGCAAATGTTAATGGTGATGTCATCCAGTCTGACTGCGAAGCTAGATGAATAATCAGCGAAGCTTAATGAACAATCAGCGAAGCTGGATCAACAAGCGATCGAAATCAAGGCAGATTTTCAAAAACAGTCCACCGAAATAAAAGCGGAGCTAGGTAGTCTTAACAAACAAATTAAAGGCGTCGAGGAAAAGGTTGACCAGCTCGAGGAAAAGGTTTACCAGGTCGAGGAAAAGATCAGCCAGGTCGAAGAGAGAATGGAGTATTTGCAAAATTCAGTTTGAAGCCGCCGCTTTGATAAATCACTGTAATGAGCAGGAACGAGCAACTGCATTAATTCTTGCTCTAAGAGGCCCAGCTGCCGAGCTTTTGCAGACTATCCCCGTTGAGTTGCATGAAACCCGGCTGCTATAATGAATGCGCTGGACATGCGTTATGGAGACGATCATCTGAAGCAGATTTATCGGGCACAGCCACGGCATCGGAAGCAGAAGTCTGGCGAAACCTTGTAGCAGCTAGCACAAGACATTGAGCGACTGGCACTTTTGGCTTACCCAGCGTACCACCCAGAACATCGAGATGACGTAGCAACAGAAGCATTCATCAGCGCTTTAAAGGACAAGGAATTGCAACAAGCCGTGCGTTTAGCTCAAAAGCAAAGCGTTAAGGACGCATTGATTTATAGTCTTAACTTCGAGGCAACACAAAATGTGACTCGTACCACTGCCCGGGTCCGTGAGGTAGTGGTAGACGAGTGCAGGTGTGAGCACATGGAAATGAGCGAGAGCCGCCAGCAAATGGAGCGCCTAGATGCTGGGATTGCGGTGAGAAGGGGCACCTGCAAAGAGACTGCAAGAAGCGAAGAAAACGGAGCTATTGTCCAGGATGGTGGAGATTCCGACCGTGTCAGGAGCCTAGAATGGAGGCCCATCAAACTGCAAGGGCCAAATTCGTTGGGCAATTATTAGCTAGGAGAATCGACATCCCCAGCACCACCATCACCGTGCCAAAGCAACATCGTGGAGAAGCAGACACATGCCTTCCTGGTCAAGTTGATGAAGAACAATGCACCATAACAAACGACACTGGTGCAACCCGATCGACTATCCGACCAGACCTAGTGAGGCCCCAACTACTTCACAAGGACAGAGTTCATGGAAATGCTGACGCCCTAACTCGTCATCCATGTCCAGCTAACTGCAAGCATTGCCGGCGGATTGAGTAAAAGGAGCCGACCGTTGATCTGCGATTGATAAAGGCCGGATTCGATGAAGATTGGTCAGCGAAGGAGATTCGAAATGCCCAGTTAGCCGATGAAGACATCGGGCCACTGCTCGTATGGAAGGAGACAATTGGGCGACCGGAGTGGAAAGACGTTTCAATGCATAGCGCAACCCTGAAAAGCTATTGGGCACAATGGAACTCCCTTCAGGTGGAGGGTGGCGTACTCAAGCGGAAATGGGAAACGGCGGATGGCAGCTCCTACAGGATGCAATTTATACTAC
Source organism: Odontomyia ornata (assembly GCA_963969285.1). Taxonomy (NCBI): domain Eukaryota; kingdom Metazoa; phylum Arthropoda; class Insecta; order Diptera; family Stratiomyidae; genus Odontomyia; species Odontomyia ornata. The sequence goes on from OZ017739.1 coordinate 137,889,725, forward strand.
CCAAAAGCCGAACCCACGATGTGATTAAGGAAATGCATGAAGGATCCTCGGGAGCCCACCTTGGTGTTAACAAGACCTTAGCGAAATTGCGGGAAAGATTCTACTGGCTCCACGCTCGAGAAGACGTTGAGGACTGGTGTCGCAGATGCACAATTCGCGCTTCCGTCAAAGGTCCAAAGTGACGACTGAGAGGACAAATGCAAACCTATAACGTGGGGGTACCATTTGAAAGGATTGCTGTTGACATCGCAGGACCCTTTCCTGAATCTGAATGGGGAAATCGATACACGCTGGTTGTAGCCGATTATTTCAGCAAGTGGCCCGAGGTCTACCCCATTCCCAACCAGGAAGCAACTACTGTAGCCGAACAGCTAGTGTTAAATTGGGTCAGTAGGTACGGCGTACCTTGTGAACTACATTCAGATCAAGGTCAAAACTTCGAATCACTAGTTTTTAGCGAAATGTGCGAGCTGCTGGGAGTACGGAAAACGAGGACAACACCACTGCATCCCCAATCCGATGGAATGGTCGAACGTTTCAACGGCGTTCTCAATAAACACCTGGCCAAGAAGGTTGACGCGAACCAAAGGGACTGGGACCAACACATTCCACTATTTTAGATGGCGTACAGAGCTGCCGAACATGCATCGACGGGCCAAGCCCCAGCCAAAGTCATTTTTGGAAAGACTATTCGTCTGCCAGCTGATATAAAGTTCGGAACATCCCCCGAGAAACCCCAAACGGTCTCGGAGTACGCAAGTGAGCTAAGACAACGGTTGAACCAGATACATCGGACAGTGCGAAAACACCTCGAATCGGCTACTGACCGCATGAAGACCAGGTATGATCTAAAGGCTAATTCTACTGGCTTCCAGCAAGATGACTTGGTGTGGCTATATATCCCGCAACGGCGAAAGGGTAGGTCTCCAAAGTTGCAACATAATTGGGAGGGACCATACCGAGTTACAAAGCGAATCAACGACGTCGTATACCGCATACAGGAACAGCGTAAGCCGAGAGCCGAAATGAAAATCGTGCATCTGGACCGTCTTGCCCCATATTACACCTAGGGAGAATTGACTACAAATAGCGACATATCTTTTCGGGGCGAAAAGAACTGAGGTGGGGGCAGTGTTACATGTACAAATAATTCTGCGAGCTACTGTCGCAATTGTTTTCACAACAATTAAGTACATCAACAAAACGAATTTACTCGAAACCACGAGAACCTACCAAGCATGAACAACATCTGAAAGTGAGTCACTGCTCCATTCATTCACTGCTGGAATGTTCCCGCTAATTCACCAATGTACGAGAACTGAGTTGAATGATAAGAGACCGTATATAAAGGCGAGCTGAATGAAAGGGGGGAATCATTCATTCGACCGCGATAAGAACTGCGATAGTGTGTGGAAAGCGATATTGATCGAGTAATAGTGAAGTGATTTTAGAATACAATTGCGATAAGAAATTTATGGGCAAGTGTTAGAGTTTTAATTGTGAAAATTTAAATTGTGAAAATTAAAATTATGTAATAGTTAGTAAAGTGATTGTGAATTTTTAAGCGATTAAAATAAACTCTTTTAATTTAATTTAAAAGACATTGCGTTTTCACTTTCCCGGAACATTAAAATGATTGGCCGCGAACCATAACACGCGACAATATTATAAAATTAAGAATAATATAAAAACACAATTCTATTTTTTACTCATACTTAATGGTTCTACCTTAAATCTATAAATTTAAATTACTGATCTTATAATACTATAAATATTGATAACTATATCCCTAAGCTTATATAATTACACAACATTGTTCTTAATGTATACGCTAATATCTTAAAATCTAAAGTGTTTAAGCTTAAATCTATAAATTTGTCAACAACATTAATCTTAAACTAAGTAAAGAATAATAATAATACAGCTAATCTATAGTAGGGAACGATAGCTTGGCATGTTATTGTATTAGAATCATTCATTCTAGGGCCTTCTTTTTCTTCTAGAAAGTTCGAAAGCAAGAAGCAAATTATATATTCAGATCGATCAATGCCGTTTATTTCACTTAGTCAACAATCTGTTAAGGGAAATTATGCCAGACATTTTTCAACTCAACTTTATAATGAATTTGAATGGCTTTGTGAGTGCAAACACATTAACAAACTCTTTTGCTGGCCTTGTCTAATATTTTCATTAGGAACTAATGTTTGGCGGACTTCCGGGTTTTCAGCTTCAGAAATTTGCACAAAGCTTTAAAACGCCATGCTGAAAGGTTTGGTAATTTACCACGTATTAAGACAATGGTTGATTGCCAGCGGTCAATCAACATTAAAGCACACAACGACCAAGTCAAAAAGTATTTAAAATGCCTCATCGATGGCTGTATTTTCTTAGTATCCAAGAACCATAATGCCATTACGAATCTTCTGGTTCGTCTAACAGAGGCAATTATGTGGAAACGATTTCTTTGCTTGCAAAGCATAACCCCATTTTAAAAAACCCATCTCGGAAACTCAAAACTTTTTCAAGCTTGTCAAAAGATATTCAAAATGATTTGATTGGATCAATTTCTTCCATTATTTTTGATACTATCCGCAAGGAAATTGAGAAGTCTTCCTTCTTATCAATAATGTTAGACGAAACAACTGATCTATCCACAAAGTCTCAGCCTTCCCCAATATTAAGGTACGTTACTGAAGATGGTATTCTATAGGAACGTTTTTTTTCGAGGTGTATCTACCAATAGAACAGCTTCAGCCCTATATGATCATGTCAGTGAAATATTATGCAAGTTTGAATGTGGAAGAAAATTAGCTTCACAAGGTTGCGATGGAGCAGCAGTTATGTCTGGTGAAGTAAATGGCTTACGAAAAAGAGTGAAATGTTTCCAGATGCTACATATGTACAAGATTAAACTTAGCTCTTTCAAAGTCTTGTGAAAAAATCAAAAAGTGCCGAGTTTTCTTTTTTAGTTTGCATGGGTTTTTATCATTTTTTAGTCACTTCACTGTAAGGTGTTCTAAATTCGATGAATTCGTAAAAAGACGATTGCCTAGAGTTGTTAATACTAGATGGAACTTTAATGGCCGCTTAGTAACAGCCATATTTGAGAATATATCCGATTAAGAAAATCTTCTCTTAGATATCGTAAATATTGGTGCCTGGGACAGTGAAACATTTAACCCTGCAAAATGGCTTTTCGCAATTTCAATTTCATCTCTTTTAACTGTACTTGCATCAATTTTTCTATTTCCAAACAAAAAATAATGACATTTCGTACTTTATTAAGAAAATTGATGATTTCAAAAGTAGCCTCCATGACATTCGATCAAATTTCGATTCATTTTTTAAAAGTACAAAAGACAAGTGTGACCTTCCTTCCAATCGAAAAAAACCCCGCCATTCGGTGAATGGAGAAATAAACTTAGAATCAAGTTATAGGCAACTTTTTTGTGAAATTCTGGACAACATAAGCCAAGAGTTGAATGTAAGATTCGAATCGCTAAATCAATTGAAATTTTTAGAATTGCTGAACACTTCCTTTTATCCGAATTTTCCCACTCAGTTTCCGAGTACACTTTTCACTAATTTGCAGCAATCTTACTCAAACAGATTTGACTTTTCATCCTTACGCGCAAAGCTTTCAGTATTTTTTAGGGTTTTGTAAAATAATTTTACAAAACCCTACTAGTTTCGCGACCAGTCTGTCCGTCTGTCCGTCTGTCCGTCCGTCCGTCCGTCCGTCCGTCCGTCCGTCCGTCCGTGTGTCACAGCAGTTTTTCTCGGAAACTACTTAAGCTAGAAACATCAAATTTTGTATGTAGGTGTAAAGTGGTGATCTTTTCAAACTTCAACTACTAAAAAATTTTATAAGGTATTTAAGGGGGGTCTCCCCATATAGGAGAGTGACCCCCCGAAAAAAAAATTTCATTGAAGGTAGCCGATTTGGGTATCAAATGAAAGGTCTTGATGAGAACTTTTCAAAACTGGTCTTAGTTTGGCAGAATTTGCTTCGGGGGGCGCACAGGGAGGGGAAATACACGAAAAATTTGTGTCCCCCCCCTCGCGATTGGACACCTGTGATCCGAAAAATCTGAAAAAAATCAGGGATGTAGGCCTTGGTGAGTACAACAACAACAAATACGTGAGAAGTCGCAATTCTCTCAACTTTGTTAGTAATAGTATGATTTATCGATTTTATGTTTTCTTGAATAAAATCTTAACGGCACCCTTAAATTCAATGAAATTCAGTACGTAGATGTTTATTCATAAGATTGATCTACCCTGAAAGTTTCATAAAGATTGAATTATATTTAGCGAAGTTATAGCGGTTTGAATTTTCCTGTATTACTATGGAACAATATGCGCTGCATGTATTACTATGGCAACATATGGCTAGGGAACAACATGCGCTTTTTACCGACTCAGACACTACAGTTTTGCTAGGATTTGCATGAAAATTTCAGGAATGATAGGTGTCATGTATATCTTTGAGAATCGGTTCAGCTAGTAGTATCAGTAATCGTAAAACAAGATATTGGCTGTTTTAAATGCGAAGATTGAATAATTTGGAGTTATTTTTTCCCAACTTCAACGTTTAAGGTGCATGCTTTGAACACTTGATTCAATTCAATGAATGACTGAAGATGAGTATCTGCAATTAATGCTCATAAGTGAAATAAGTCAAGGAGGTGGGAGAAAGCTCCTAGCAAAAGGGTTTTGTAACCATTCTAGGATTCGAAAAAATTGGCCATGAATAGATGATTTCAGCACAGGAGAGTGGCCCCTGAAAAAAAAATTCATCAAACGTAGCCGGTATGAGTATGAAATGAAAGTTTTCATGGGAGCTTTTCAAAACAGTTGTTAAACTGTCAGTTTTTGCTTCAGTGGGGGCACAGGGGGGGTAATACATGAAAAATGTGTTTCCTCCGTCGCGGATGGACATCTGAAATAATTATCAAGGGAGATATTTATGAGTATAACAATACCAAAAACCTCAAAAGTCGAAATTCATTGAACTTTGTTAAAAATAGTATGATCTTCGCATTTCATATTTTCTCCAATAAAATCGTCTTTGACATGTTTCTTGATTTGATTCGATCTGGTGACTGCATTTTGTAAATGGAATACAAAACCCTTCTGGCATGAGCGTAGGTCTGTTTACCCAACTTGTTTCTGATTGTGATATGAAGGGTAAAAATTTTAAAGAAATTTGTCAATATTTTCTCAATAATCAATCTGACAGCTGTTTTTGTTGAAATACATTTACATAACACTGTAAAAATGCAATTCTAGTTCTAAAATTCCTTTGCTCTTTCTCTCTCACTTCTATTACATGCATATCAGATTACTGCAGTATCATTACTTTGTGTTCATTTGTAAAAGGAATCAGTCACATTGAATATACCGCTTGAGCAAGACACGCTGGTTTTTACTGCTGTGAATCTAACTAACCTCAACAGGTTATGGGCCCAGACCCAGCAATAGGAGTTAAAAAGTAAAAAAATTCGAGTGAATCTCGTGAAAAGACAAAAAGTAGTGATTCCGAAAGATGAGTGCGACGGGCGTTTCAATAATTGAAAAACTGCACGATAAAAATTATTACAGCTGGAAGCTCCAGATGAAAAGTGCTCTAATTTGTCAGGATCTGTAGAAATATGTAAATGGCCCGGAACCGGAGGAAACCGACGCAGCTATCGTCAAATGGAATGGTCCAACAAAGACGAAAAAACTTTAGCCACCATTATCCTGAATGTAAGTGTATCACAGCTTATTCACATTAAAAACGCTAAAAGTGCAAAAGATGCCTCGAAAATTCTAGAGGAAATTCATCAACCTGCTGGGCCTGGTAGAAAAGTTACGCTTTCCAAGCATTTTTTGTCATTCAAAATGGCGGAGAGTTCATCAATCTCCACACATATATACACGATTTTGTCGACTTTTCGGAAAAATTAAAAGAGAGAGACATGTCAGTCTAAAAATACCTACTATCCATTATTCTATTAGCGAGCCTGCCAAAATCATTCGACAATTATGTAGTTGCGATGGACACAAGAGATAAGTTGCCGACTTTCGAAAATTTAAAAATAAAGTTGATCGACGAAGGCCGCAGGTGAGATGCCAAAAACGACGAAAGTATTCACATTAAAAACGCTAAAAGTGCAAAAGATGCCTCGAAAATTCTAGAGGAAATTCATCAACCTGCTGGGCCTGGTAGAAAAGTTACGCTTTTAAAGCATTTTTTGTCATTCAAAATGGCGGAGAGTTCATCTATCTCCACACATATATACACGATTTTGTCGACTTTTCGGAAAAATTAAAAGAGAGAGACATGTCAGTCTAAAAATACCTACTATCCATTATTTAATTAGCGAGCCTGCCAAAATCATTCGACAATTATGTAGTTGCGATGGAGACAAGAGATAAGTTGCCGACTTTCGAAAATTTAAAAACAAAGTTGATCGACGAAGGCCGCAGGAGAGATGCCAAAAATGACGAAAGTAGAGGGTTCGAACATGTTTTGATGTCAAAAGCGAAATCACAGCAACGGAATACCCAAGCAAAAGACAGTGACAAATTTAGAAAGAAAATAGAGTGCTTTGTGTGTCGGAAAACAGGCCACTACGCGGCCGAATGTAGGAGTAAGCGAAAAGGAAAACCGGTATCCGTATCATTAGCCGAAATTAACACTACGCTTTCTGCGAATGAATCGATCACCAAAAATACTTGGACTATTGACTGCGGGGCGACAGCTCATATGTGCAACGACAAAAAATTGTTTCTTGAGTTCGAATTATACCAGGAAACAATTTTTCTCGCGAATAATAAAACAATTAACGCAAAAGGCAGAAGTACAGTGAGATTAACATCCGAAAATCAGCCGGTAAATCTAAAAGAAGTGTTGTATGCACCTGATCTTCGTGCAAATTTTATTTCAGTGTCAAAAGCAACAGCGAAAAACATAACAGTGAGTTTCGAACCCAAGCAGTGTATAATAAAACGAAAAAAATCGTTGATTTTAACAGCGAAAATGGTCGGTAATTTGTTTATTTGCACAAATGATGCAGAGTATGCGAATGGAAACGCGATAAATAGTGCATTTAATGATGATTATTTGAAGTGGCATAGTTGGTATGGTCATCTAAATAGAAAAAGTATTTGTGAACTGTATAACGGTTATATGGTGCGCGGGGTTGACCTAAACATTTCAAATGTCGATCGCGTAGAAAACTGCGAAGTTTGTTTAAAAGGAAAGATGACAGTGAAGCCGTTTACAAAATTTTCGGGAAATCGTTGTCAGAAGCCACTAGAACTTTTACATAGTGATATATGTGGTCCAATGAGACAAAATTCGATTGGTGGAGCAAAATATTTTTCCACTTGCATAGACGATTGCACGAGAATGATGTTTGTTACATTTTCGAAGCAAAAAAAGTGAAATACTTAGTGTGCTAAAAACATTTAAGCAAATCGCAGAGAACGAGACGGGGTGGAAAATAAAAATGTTTCGCAGCGATAATGCAAAAGAGTATTTAAGGCGTAATTTCACAGAACATTCCAATCAGCATGGCATCCGTTGGCAATTAAGTGCTGAATACACACCGCAGCAGAATGGTGTGGCTGAGTGTGCAAATCGCACACTGATCGAAATTGCTTGTTGTATGTTGATTCAAGTGAATTTACCGAAGTCGTATTGGGCGGAGGCTGTGAATACGGCATGTTATTTGCGAAACTGAGCGCCTACCAGATTACTTGAAAAAACACCTAAAAAATTCGGATGCCGAGCAATAATGCTAAATAAGCAGACAAACAAGTCAAAATTTAATCTGGTAGGAATACCAGTTGTATTTGTAGGATAAAGCGAAGAAGCAAAGGCTTACCGGCTTTATGAACCCAATTCACGGAAAATGTACAAAAGCAGAGATGTAACATTTTTGGAAAACGAATGTGATACAAATGAGAATAACGATTATCAGTTAGTTATTTTCAATAATGAACCTGAAGAAGAAAATGTGGAAAGTGAAACATTCGAGGCAATGGGAGAGACTTCTAGTAGTAAGACTATATCACCAAACAAACCCGTGGGCAGTGATGACGTTTACGAAAGCGATCAAGACGAAAATAAACAAGATAAAGAAAAACTAATTTCGAGATCCTATAATAAAGGAGTTAGACCCAGAATTTTCAGGACGGGTAAACCAGAAAGACTGCGCCTAATTTTAACCGGAAAACAAAACTCAATTAACTTGACGGATGTAGATCGAGCAGACAACCCCCGCACTGTGGAACATGCGCTTTCAGGTCCACAAGCAGATGAGTGGAAAAAGTCAATGCAAACAGAATATGATGGCATCAGAAAGAATCAAACCTGGGATTTGGTAGACTTGCCGAAAGGACGGAAGCTCATAAAATGTAAATGTGTATTCAATATTAAGACCGACCTAAAAGGAAAAATAGTACGCTACAAGTCAAGACTTGTGGCACAAGGGTGTAGTCAAAAAGTGAATATTGATTACAAGGACACTTTTTTGCCGGTAACACGTTATTCGACAGTACGATGTGTCCTCTCGTTGGCTACTGAATTTAATTTTTTGTTGTTGTCAAGTGGGTGTAACTGCTGCTTATCTTAACGGCACCCTCGTGGAGGAGATATATATGGAGCAGCCTAAAACTTTTATTGATAAAAGATATCTGGGGCGAGTATGCAAGTTAAAGAAAGCTCTTTATGGATTAAAACAATCCGGACGCGAATGGAACAAGAAGTTGGATGCGACATTGAAGAAAATCGGTTCAATTCAATGTAAAGTGGACACTTGTGCCTATATTATGAAGAGAGCTGAAAAACGAACATAATTGTTGTTGATGTCGATGATATGCTGACCACAAGCTCTCATTAGGATGATTTAAACTACATAAAAAGAAGTTAATCATCTATTTTCAACATAATTGACAAAGAAGCTGCAGAATCATGTCTAGGAATTGAAATATGCAGAAATGAAGAACGAGGAGACATAACAATTAACCAAGAACAATCCATCGAAAACTTTCTTCAGGAGAATCGTATGTGGAATGTAACTCAACACTAAGGCCACTCAACCGAGAAACGTTCTTAAAATCTAGCAGCAACTGCACAAACTGTGAAAAGGCTGACGTAAAAATGTATCTGTCAATAATCGGATCTCTTATGTACCTGGCACTGATGACGCAACCGGACATATTACATTGCGTGGTAAGGCTATGGTAATTCAATCAGGATCCACATTCAATGCATTTGAAGTGTGAGGGGAATATTTTGAAATATTTAAACTCCACCATAAAGTTAAAAATCGTTTATTCTAAAACAGGTCATTCTTTGATGGGATACGCTGATGCTGATTGGGCTGGTTATAAATATGAAAAAAAGTCATTTACGCGATACATTTTTACACTTGGTGGGGGGCCCCATACCTTGGGAATCTTGAAAACAACATGTCGTAGCTCCGAATTCTACGGAAGCAGAGTATGTTGCCATGTCCCAAGCAACGAAAGAAATTATTTTCTTTAGAAGTCTGTTGACTAAGATGGGCTTTGAAAACGTCATCAATGCCCCAACATTGCTTTATGGAGACAACCAGAGTGCCTTACAACTTGTGAAGAATCCTGTTTACCATGTGCACACAAAGCATATTGATGTGCGCGTTCATCATATCAGGCAAATGTTCAATGAGGGCATTATAGACATCAAATACGCATCTACCCAGGAAACGGTTGCTGATATTCTGACGGAAGTGCTCGCCAAGAACAATTATCGAAAATTCGTTAAATTACTTGGGGTACCATAAATACGAATCAAAATTTTTTGGTGCATTGTTAACTGAATTTTTGTGTATTATGAATTCTGAAAAATAATGATATGTTACTTTAAATTGTTACGATGGAAAGAGCAATAGATCGACCTTGTATTGTAGGAGTCTGTTGAAATACATTTACATAACACTGTAAAAATGCAATACTAGTTCTAAAATTCCTTTACTCTTTCTCTCTCACTTCTATTACATGTATATCAGATCACTGCATTATTATTAATTTGTGTTCTTCTGTAAAAGGAATCAGTCGCACTGAATATACCACTTGAGCAAGACACGGTGGTTTTTACTGCTGTGAATCTAACTAACCTCAACAGTTTTCTTGATTTTTTTCAAACTTTCACAGTTAGTTTTAACTATACCAGCAACAAAATCTTCAGCAGAACGTACGTTTTCAGCGTTGAAAAGAATGAAAAAATAACCTTAAAAATTCTACCGGGGAAGAACGTCTTAGTAATTTGTCACTTTTGTGAATCGAGAAAAGTGTACTCAAAGACCTCCTCAGTGCTGATGAAACGTACGATCTAATCATTGACAATTTTGCAGCGCAAAAATAGAGAAGAATAAATTGAATTTATAAATTTTATCGCCTTTTTTGTTAAAAATATTACACTTCAATATAATTATTTTATCGAAACGTTCATCATGACACAATCGCTCAGTTTTCATTTTTCTTTGAATAAATACTTTTGAACGTGAATTTTTATTTCATTTTACAGTGCAAAGTCAAACAAAAGTTTGATATATGTATTAACTTATTTTATCCTTTCTGCATTCCTTTTAACCATCTGTTTGTTGTTGTCTTTTTGCCGGCAAACTATTTTGTTGACCATTATTGGGTGCGTAAACTGCTCCCTAAACTGTTGGATATATTGATGGCTTGCAAAGTATTTTGTCTGCCTTGCCTTCCTCTCCTGGCAAGAAAGCTCTAACGCTTCTCGTGGTTATTGCTGAACAAGTTAATTTTTTGATATTGGAGTTAAAATTATTGATAAGGAACACGCTTAAAAGTTTGAAAAGTTATACACTGATTAGGGCACTTTCCTAAGAAAATCTCATTCCAGTTTAAATATTTTAAGGCCGCAGTTATACTCCGTCTTTGTGATCATAATTTTCTACATAATGACAATTTAAATTCTATTTATTTATCTTTGTATATAAAATGGATGTGCGTTGTATCGCTTTTAAATTCGCTTATTTACAAAAGCTAAGAGATTTGAAATAGTTCACATAAAGTACAAGGTTATGTCGAAAATTTTCTGCTTCCCTTCCCTCGCAACCCACGCACCGCGACTGGCTCTCACTTTTCATTTGTTGCTACAGCTGCTCTTACTGGGTAAAGTGACCTCCCGCACAGGTTTCTTATTTATGGTAAAGATTTATATGATTCAATCAAACAACACTTTAATATAAACCTGAGAACTATATTTTTCATTTAACGGAAAAGTTCATATAAATGGCTTTTGTATGAATTGTTGATTTAAATGGAAAATGAATGGCCACGTCTACAATGGATCTTGATCCGGATGGTGGGCACTGCTTCCACCTGGATGCCCCACTTTTAGTGGAGGTCGTACGTGCTTGGAGTAAGGACAAAATCGTCTCGCGTCTCGCGCGCATTAATCGAGTCCGATCAGTAACGGTTTGCATAGTTCATCCCTTCGATAGGCACCGCCGAACTGTTACCTTTTTATCATATAATCCGAGAATGCGAAAATGTTTTGTAGTTTGCCTTTGTGCTGAGGGAAAACCCGCCCCATGACACCGCAACGCTAACCTGCAAGCGCATTCACGCATCTTCAGACAAGGCCAATTCCGGCGAGCACCAAAATCTTCGCTCGCTGAGGCAGCAGTTCATCGCTGCAGTCTTTTACAGACAATTCAACATATAAAAACAAGTTGGGTAGACAGACCTACGCTCATATCGGAAGGGTTTTGTACTCAACTTACAAAATGCAATCACCAGCAACGAATAAAATCAAGAAACATGTCAAAGAGATTTGCTTGTTTAAAATAAAATCCATTGTTTCTCCATTTTCAACAAACAAAAATCACTCAAATCATGTAATCCCAAAAGCATTTATGTCATCGTTCTTATCTGAAAGTTTTAAGAAGATCAAATCAAAACTGCAGTGTTTGGTTCAATGGAAAGTCAATAAAATACCAAAATAGTGTGTTATTGCTGTTGTAATTGGAAAAATTACAAATGGATATGACTTCCGTGAATATGGTACGAATTCCATCAAACTTACAGAGTATTAGGATCTTATGTAAGGCTACTTAAATACATACGATTTTATTGGAGAAAATGTGAAATGCGAAGATCATACTATTATTAACAAAGTTGAACGAATTTTGACTTTTGAGGTATTTGTAATTGTTACGCACATACACATACATATCTACCTTAATATTTTTTTCAGATTTTTTAGATCACAGGCGTCCAATCACGAGAAGGGAAACACATTTTTCGTGTATTTCCATCCCCCCCCCCCCTGTGCCCCCACTGAAGCAAGAACTGTTAGTTTAAGAACTGTTTTGAAAAGCTCTCATAAAGAACTTTTATTTGATCTCATATCGCCTACCTTTGATGAAATTCCTTTTCAGGGGCCACTCCTCTGTACTATAATCATCGATTCGTGGCACCAGAAAATTTTTTTCGAATTCTGGAATGGCTACAAAGACCTTTTTAAGGAGCTCTCTCCTGCCTCCTCGACTTGTTTTATATTAATGTTTGGACTTCATTAAGCTTTAAAATTCTTTAAGGAACAAAAACTAGCCTGCTAGTTGCCACCCGTCAGTTCTGTGACCTTACGTCCGTCCGATTGCATCCCAAACTATAGACCAATGGACTGCAATGAATATGTACATCAATTAATATAAATTTCGAATTTAAGTTCAAATTAATTTATCTATCAGATTTTCCATTGACGCTCACTGTATTCGATTTTAAACCAAAATTGTTCGCATTGTGTCGTAGGATCCCCTAGTTTGTACTGCGTGAGCATTCGGGATGGATGGTTATTTATTTCCAACATGGAGTAGGGCCGCCTTCAAACTGTAGTAAAACCATCTATGAACAAACGCCATTCATTTCGATCATATGGCGTATTCATCACATCAAATAAAGCTTTGATGTCATTGCAGAAACACATGTCATTTTCTGTTTTGAAGAGTGGTAAAATCGTCTGATTTCTGTTTCCATTCCTGCAACCGTAATGCAAGCAACTCTGCTTTTTGTTTCGATAAATTCAAATCGCCAATCAAATCACTCAGTTCACTTCGCGAACTTGAATGCTTTTCTTCCATAACTAATTCGCTTTCATTGCTCGCCAGTTATGAAGACAAAGTTCTTAGGACGTTTTTTGGACTTATTCCTGGACAAATGAGTAATGGATTACTGTTCGTACGTGGAACTGGCTTTGACATTGATGGTACTTTAGGGTATTTATACAGTGCTAGTTTTTTTGCATTTACATTGACGACATTCATCGAGCAAAAGTAGGTAATCACTACATAATTTTTCTGTTCTCTGCATAACGTTGGCACAGAAAATGAAAAGTATACATTCTCACCAAGTGACCACTTTAAAACTTTGTTCTGCATGCATTACAGAACAGTTTTGATACCCATGGCTCTTCAGTGTTTACTATTGCGAAACCAAAATACTGTAGATACGCATCTTTGAGTGCATTTGTCCACAAATATAACAAAAATACTTTGGATCGTCTTTGAAACGTTTTCTCTATATTTTCACACGTTTCGAAGCACAATCACAGCACAAAAGCAGGTTCAAAATTACTGAAACATGGACCCCAACGAGCGAATCCAAAAAAGCAGTGGACGTGTTTGAACGCAAAGTGCTCCGTAAAATCTACGGCCCAGTGAACCAAGGAACAGAGTGGAGACTACGTTACAGCGATGAGTCGTATGAACTTCTTGACGAGCCACCTTTTGTGTTACGTAAATTGCAATGGGTGGGCCATATAGACGAAATAGGAGAAAACCAGCTACCCAAAAGAACATTAAAGGGTGGAGCAAAAGGTAGACGTCCAGCTGGAACACCGAGGGCTCGATTGGAAGACACAAAAGAAGCTGCCAGCAGATCCTCGTTGGGGGTAAGCAACTTGCGAACAAGGTTGCGGAATCGTGATGATTGAAGGGGATTAATGCTGGAGGCGAAGGCTGGGCTTGGGATATTGTGCCATATATGATGATGTTATAATTTTAATTTGATGATTTTTGACTATTTTTTTTAGGGTTTTTTAAAATAATTTTACAAAACCCTTCTAAAATCGCGTCCTGTCTGTCCGTCTGTCCGTCTGTCTGTCTGTCCGTCCGTCCGTCCGTCCGTCCGTCCGTCCGTCCGTGTGTCACAGCAGTTTTTCTCGGAAACTACTTAAGCTAGAAGCATCAAATTTTGTATATAGGTGTAAAGTGGTGATCTCTTCAAAGTTCAACTACTAAAAAATTTTATAAGGTATTTAAGGGGGGTCTCCCAATGTAGGGGAGTGACCCCCCGAAAAAAAAATTTCATTGAAGGTAGCCGATATGGGTATCAAATGAAAGGTCTTGATGAGGACTTTTCAAAACAGGTCTTAGTTTGGCAAAATTTGCTTCGAGGGGCGCACAGGGAGGGGAAATACACGAAAAATTTGTGTCCCCCCCCCTCGCGATTGGACACCTTCCATCCGAAAAATCTGAAAAAAATGAGAAATGTAGGCCTTGATGAGTACAACAACAACAAATACGTGAGAAGTCGCAATTCTCTCAACTTTGTTAGTAATAGTATGATTTATCGATTTTATGTTTTCTTGAATAAAATCTTAAGGGTACCCTTAAATTCAATGAAATTCAGTACACAGATGTCTATTTATAAGGTTGATCAACCCTGCAAGTTTCATAAAGATTGCATCATATTTAGCGAAGTTATAGCGGTTTGAATTTTCCTGTATTACTATGGAACAATATGCGCTGCATGTATTACTATGGCAACATATGGCTATGGAACAACATGCGCTTCTTACCGACTTAGACACTACAGTTTTGCTAGGATTTGCATGAAAATTTCAGGAATGATAGGTGTCATGAATAACTTTGAGAATCAGTTCAGCTAGTGGTATCAGCTATCGTAAAACAAAATAGTGGCTGTTTTAAATGCGAAGATTGAATAACTTTGAGTTATTTTTTCCCAACTTCAACGTTTAAGGTGCATGCTTTGAACACTTGATTCAATTTAATGAATGACTGAAGCTGAGTACCTACAATTAATACTCATAAGTGAAACAAGTCAAGGAGGCGGGAGGGAGCTTCTAACAAAAGGGCTTTGTAACAACTCTAGGATTCGAAAAAATTGGCCATTAATCGATGATAACAGTACAGGAGAGTGGCCCCTGAAAAAAAATTCATCAAACGTAGCCGATATAAGTATGAAATGATAGCTTTCATGGGAGCTTTTCAAAACAGTTCTTAAACTGTCAGTTTTTGCTTCAGTGGGGCACAGGGGGGAAATACATGAAAAATGTGTTTCCTCCCTCGCGAATGGACATCTGAAATAATTATCAAGGGAGATATTTATGAGTAGAACAATAACAAAAACCTCAGAAGTCGAAATTCTTTCAACTTTGTTAATAATAGTATGGTCTTCGAATTTCATAGTTTCTCCAATAAAATCGTCATTGACATGCTTCTTGACTTTATTCAATCTGGTGACTGCATTTTGAAAATTGAATACAAAACCCTTCTGACATGAGCGTAGGTCTGTTTACCCAACTTGTTTTTATTTCCGTACTGTTTGAATTTAGAGTCCCTAGTGGGGTATAACGTTTTTCATTATTTTCAACGCCTTGAAAACTGCTTAATGTTTTAATAAACTTTAAAAATATTGATGAAATAAAGCGCATTTGGATCTGATAGAATTTGCGTCTTTTTTAGGGTTTGTAAAATAGTTTTACAAAACCCAATTAATTGTCTGTCCGTCCGTCCGTCCGTCCTCTCCGTCCGTGTGTCACAGCACTTTTTCTCGCAAACTACATAAGCTAGAAACATTAAATTTTGTAGGCAGGTGTAAATGGGTGCTCTCTTCAAAGTTCAACTATAAGAAATTTTGTAAGGTATTTAAGGGGGGTCTCTCCATATAGGGGAGTGGCCCCCGAAAAAAAAATTCATCAAAGGTAGCCGATATGGATATCAAATGAAAGGTCTTGATGGGAAGTTTTCAAAACAGGTCTTGATTTGATACTTTTAGCTTCGAGGGACGCGCAGGGAGGGGAAATACACGAAAAATTTGTGCCCCCCCCCCCCGCGATTGGACACCTGTGACCCGAAAAATCTGAAAAAAATTATGGTAGTAGGTGTTTATGAGTACAACAACAACAACAAATACCTTAGAAGTCAAAGTTCGCTCAACTTTGTTAATAATAGTATGATCTTCGAATTTTACGTTTTCCCCAATAAAATCGCATCGGTACCCTTGAATTGAACAAAAGTCGATATGTACGTATTTCTACAATAGGTCCTTTAACTTAGTAAGTTTGATGAAAATCGAATGATATACACGGAAGTTATAGCCATTTGAAATTTCTCCAATTACAATAACAATAACACATGATTTTGGTATTTTATGGACTTCCCATCGAATCAGTCACTGCAGTTTTGACTTGATCTTTTTGAAATTTTCCAATAAGATCAATAACATTAATATTTTTGAGAATTCATGATTTGAGTGATTTTCGTCGGTTTGCAACAAAATTGCGACCGTTGCAAGTAGAAAAACGATGGATTTGCTTTTAAACATCTCTTTGGCATATTTCTTGACGTTATTCATTGCTGGTGACTGCATTTCGGAGAAGTTGGGTACGAAACCCTTCTAACATGCACGTAAGTCTGTTTACCCAACTTGTTAGGGTTTTTTAAAATAATTTTACAAAACCCTTCTAAAATCGCGTCCTGTCTGTCCGTCTGTCTGTCTGTCCGTCCGTCCGTCCGTCCGTCCGTCCGTCCGTCCGTCCGTCCGTCCGTGTGTCACAGCAGTTTTTCTCGGAAACTACTTAAGCTAGAAGCATCAAATTTTGTATATAGGTGTAAAGTGGTGATCTCTTCAAAGTTCAACTACTAAAAAATTTTATAAGGTATTTAAGGGGGGTCTCCCAATGTAGGGGAGTGACCCCCCGAAAAAAAAATTTCATTGAAGGTAGCCGATATGGGTATCAAATGAAAGGTCTTGATGAGGACTTTTCAAAACAGGTCTTAGTTTGGCAAAATTTGCTTCGAGGGGCGCACAGGGAGGGGAAATACACGAAAAATTTGTGTCCCCCCCCCTCGCGATTGGACACCTTCCATCCGAAAAATCTGAAAAAAATGAGAAATGTAGGCCTTGATGAGTACAACAACAACAAATACGTGAGAAGTCGCAATTCTCTCAACTTTGTTAGTAATAGTATGATTTATCGATTTTATGTTTTCTTGAATAAAATCTTAAGGGTACCCTTAAATTCAATGAAATTCAGTACACAGATGTCTATTTATAAGGTTGATCAACCCTGCAAGTTTCATAAAGATTGCATCATATTTAGCGAAGTTATAGCGGTTTGAATTTTCCTGTATTACTATGGAACAATATGCGCTGCATGTATTACTATGGCAACATATGGCTATGGAACAACATGCGCTTCTTACCGACTTAGACACTACAGTTTTGCTAGGATTTGCATGAAAATTTCAGGAATGATAGGTGTCATGAATAACTTTGAGAATCAGTTCAGCTAGTGGTATCAGCTATCGTAAAACAAAATAGTGGCTGTTTTAAATGCGAAGATTGAATAACTTTGAGTTATTTTTTCCCAACTTCAACGTTTAAGGTGCATGCTTTGAACACTTGATTCAATTTAATGAATGACTGAAGCTGAGTACCTACAATTAATACTCATAAGTGAAACAAGTCAAGGAGGCGGGAGGGAGCTTCTAACAAAAGGGCTTTGTAACAACTCTAGGATTCGAAAAAATTGGCCATTAATCGATGATAACAGTACAGGAGAGTGGCCCCTGAAAAAAAATTCATCAAACGTAGCCGATATAAGTATGAAATGATAGCTTTCATGGGAGCTTTTCAAAACAGTTCTTAAACTGTCAGTTTTTGCTTCAGTGGGGCACAGGGGGGAAATACATGAAAAATGTGTTTCCTCCCTCGCGAATGGACATCTGAAATAATTATCAAGGGAGATATTTATGAGTAGAACAATAACAAAAACCTCAGAAGTCGAAATTCTTTCAACTTTGTTAATAATAGTATGGTCTTCGAATTTCATAGTTTCTCCAATAAAATCGTCATTGACATGCTTCTTGACTTTATTCAATCTGGTGACTGCATTTTGAAAATTGAATACAAAACCCTTCTGACATGAGCGTAGGTCTGTTTACCCAACTTGTTTTTCTTTAGAATTAATTCATAGATCCTTGTACATTTTAAATATTTTTCAAATATGTTTATAATACATTGAGAGAACGATGATGGTAATTGTTTGTTAGGGGATGAAATGACAAAGCGTTGTAACGCCAACAAAGAACATATCGAAGCATACAAAGCAACCAATATATCAACCTTCCTTAGCTTTATATTTCGATTTGCAATTACCAAACTTATAAATTCAATTAATCAATATTTGACGCCGATAAATCACACAAAGGATCAACCGAACAATATGTTCCTAAATCATTGTCTTCACGACATGCACATTATCGACAGGCGATTGTTCGAAACCGACATCGATAAAGCAGATTGCTAACAACATGCAATCGAGATCCTTTTGATAGCAATGTACAATGAACGTATGCTGGTGCCTCCAACAATCATGTTTGGATAATTTAACAAATTAATTGAAGCGGACACAAGCAACATGCTAACGAATGTATGCACAAATACTCGCAGGGCATATGGTACATTTTGGGTCAATTTACTGCACTCGGAACAGGAACTTTACAATTCTTACTTGCTAACCACTCGCTAGCAAATTGTGGAAAATTGCATTTAGAGCTTAAGGGTATATGTTACACTTTTCACACAATGCAGTTGAATATCCTGTCTTGCACGTGTTGGCGATAGATTGTCTAGAGAAATTAAGATAATTTTCAGTAGATGTAAGATTCAGGTAAGAGAAGTAGTGCCTTAAACATGTCGGTTGATATTTGAACATATTGTTATAGAACTGAATAAACGTTTTTTTGTGATCAAGTTTACGCTTTCCCATACAACTTACTTAAGCTAAACGTTAGCATTCGTTTTCGAATATTTCTCACAGTTTATAAATTTCGTTTAGAAGCTGATTTTTCCGTACTTACTTATTCTAAACTTGAATTGAGCTGCACTTGAAATCATTAAATTGGAAAAATTTGGGTTTAGTAGTTTTCAAAAACGATCTGAAACGACAAACAACTGACATCAGTTGTGCACAAATATTTTTCATTCATTTCAATGATAACATGGAATTCACAATGAAATATAATTTTTAACCTACATAAAGCAATTGAGCTGGCATTAATAAAATAATGCAATTGCGTATCCATCTTTCCTTAAACCTGTTTTCATCAACAATGATATTGCTGATGTTATGTTAAAAATCCGTGTAGGAGATAGGTACTGATTGGCTGGCACAAGTGTCAGCGAGCTATAAATAAGATCAAGCTCAGTTGACTAGCTTCGCTTAACGGCCGCGTATGCGTGCTTCTGGACTAGCTATTAGTGGGATCATATAAGGCGGGTTCTTGTCAAGCCAAGAGGCTACACTACAAAATAGTTATCACGCGTACTCCACTCTACGAGATGTACCGATCAATTTTTATTATCTTTAGCAATGTTCTATTAAGTGTCAATTAAACTACTCTTCAGTAATTCAAAATTTTTCCGTCATGCTAAAGTTAGTGAACACGGACGCTTGAGATGAACGCAAACATTGTATAAAAAGCAACCGTTATTTTTCCTGAAGAAGGTCGTTGCATTACAAGGAGAACGCCAAACGTAAAGATGTTAAAGTGGCTAAATTAAACGACTCATTTCTGCCTAAAGGATGGAAACTCAACGGATGCAGTTAACTTTAATCTAGTAAAACAAACTAAGCAGTTTCAACGGGGTGACCAGCTCCTCTCTTCAGGAGCAGCCACTCCTGATTATGTTTATTACACTTACCACGATAGTGTCTGGCCTGGGGCGATAAACTTGTTACAGGCTTTTCACTACTTTGTGTACTTGGCTTATATTGTTGCTCACTAGACTTACATCAATACCTCCACTAGTCAGCAAAGTACTTTCTTTTCTTAATCATAATTATCTTATTCGCTACTTTTCTGAGATTTTCATAATGTTTTCTCTTCGCCCTGGTTTTCCTACCTAAGTATGCCTGGTTTTTTTATCCAACGCATTCCCGCACTATTCATCGAACGTATTATCCCTCTTGCGCCGTCCGTCCGATCACCTGTTCTGATATGGTCTTAATTATCGCTTTCACTTCCACACATAGATCGTCGCGTGTTTTTAGCGATGTGTCTTAAAATATGGGAGCTAGCTGGTTGTCGAGGATCTCCGTGAAATTTCCGGCCACAGAGGATGTTTGAAGTCAAGATTCTGTAGAGGGCTGGTGTTCGCGAAACACGACTTTGACTTCCAATATTGACAAGTTCATTTGATCAAGTAATGATCTGAATTTGGCTCCTCAGTATGTACGAACGACATTTATGCTCGAGGCCCAACATTGTTAGACCAGAATATGGTCGATCTGGTTTTGTGTGTTGCCATCCGATGATACCCAGGTAGTTTTATGTATGCGTTGATGTGAGGAGGAAGTCGAACATATTCTGCTACATGCAAAGTCAATCAAGCGCAAGCCGCTGTCATTCGTCATCATGTAGGATATGTTCTCCAGTCGTTCCCTGATGAGATAGCTCATTGCCAAACTTAGCTTTGAAAACACCTAGAACTATTTTTGTGTCGTTTGTAGACAATGAGTCGACTAGTCTTTCTAGGAGATTGTAGAAGGTTTCCTTGGTTTCTTTGTTCTTTTCTTCGGCCGGAGCGTGTAAATTTATCAAATTTCACTTTCATACGGATTGCATACAACCGTTCATTGATTGCCTTAAAACCACGTGCGATTTGAACTCCTTATCCACAATGAAGGCCACTCAGAATTCTCGCTTTCTAGCGGGCTTCCCACTTTTAAATATTGTGTATGATCTCATATCTTGAATATCACTTTTAGTCCTATTAATTCCCTGGATTGCCAGTATGTTTAACTTATACTGACTGAACTTTTGTAAAATGTCTTTAAAAGCATTGGGGTAGTCCAGTGATATGAGATTTCAAGATTCAATGCCATAGTCCTTTTTCTGTTGCGAGGTTATTGTTGTAGATCCAATTAATTCTGAAGCTCTGTTGCAGGTTTCGAAACATTATAGGAGGGACAGGGAGTTAGCCCATCATCCAAACTCCATTCCGGTGGGATGATTATTACTGTCAATTCCGTTATCAGGCGCGGAAGACTCGCTTTCACCCTCTTACGTCACCACAAAGGAGGTGTTAGTAGGATTTAGCAGCGGAGCTGCAGGTGTATTTGCAGTTATTGGTATTTCTCGGCGTTTAGTCTCCCACCATTGGGAAACTAGTATACCCAATGTGCGACACGGAGTTCCTTTACTAACTATTTGGTCGCCAATCAATATTACATGGAATTAGTTTTTTTTGCACTGTGGTAATATTGGTACGTAGATAAACAAAAAATAGCAAATGAAACATTTTCGCATTTTGCTTAAAAAATAAAAAACACCAAAACTAAATACGTTATTTCGTAGAATTTCTAAAATGCAAATAATTATGGGACAAGGCATAGTTATACGAGTATAATGGATGTTGTTATCATTGGGTCGATGATATCGATAAGCACACTTTTTATCTATTATAAATACTATCGAGCAAATTTTGGTTAGTTCAAATAGAAGGATAAATCACAGTTCATCCTAAATATGATCATCTAATGATTGGTTGAAATTTTTCAACACATTCAATTCTTGACTTGTCAGACTATTTTCAGTTCAAAACGAGCTCGCAATGAAAATGTGACAACGTGATTCTATCCAAAATCTTGTTTCCCATTAGCAATTGAATTATCAAATTAGCACATTGCGCACATAAAAACAGAGCTCGGCATGCTATTTATAAGGATGAATCCAAGTAGCCACACTCCTTTTTTAGGGTTTTGTACTAAAATACAAAACCCTATTGCAATCACGACCTGTGCCCGTCTGTCCATCCGTCTGTATGTCACAGCACTTTTTCTCCGAAACTATAGAGGCTACAGCCATGAAACTTTGTAGAAAGGTGAGAAGTGGTGACCTCTTGAAAGTTCAAGGGTGGAAAAAGTTTTCAAAGGCGTTTAAGGGGGGTCTCCCCATATAAGGAGGAGACCCCTCAAAAAAAAATTTTCACCATTGGTAGTCGAGTAGGGTGTCATTGGAAAGGTTTCAATGAGATCTTTTCAAAACAAGTCTTGAATATGCCTTGTAAGTACCGAGATGGGCAGGGGAACGGGAAATGTACGAACTTTTCGCGTACCCCCCCCCCCCCTCGCAATTGGACACCTTCCATCCGAAAAATCTCAAAAAAATCATGAATGTAGGCCTTCATGAGTACAACAACTACAAATACATGAGAAGTCGAAATTCACTCAACTTTGTTAGTTATAGTATGATTTAATTTGTCAATTCTTCTGTATCAGTTACAACATATAGTGAGTTGAAAACTAGCAAATCAATCCACAAATACCTTGAGTTATGTTGGCATTTATAGTATCATTGCGTTGGGTAGTGCCAAAGATGTAAAAATAAATGGACGAGCAACGAACATCTGTGTACTCGTCCGTGTGGGAAGCAAATTTACCATATAAATAAGTTATAAATAACTTACGCTCTCGCAACTAAATGATTCCCCTCTGTTTCTCCTTCCCCTTTGTTTCCCGAGAGGTTTTTCTTTCCTCTCTTCCGAAGAATCACTTCCCCCACTGTCACCCGCGCACACCGACAAAATTTCATTTCACGTGCACACGATCGCGCCTTCGTTGTCATTCGTAAAACAGTTTGAGTACAACACAAGAAACGACTCTCACAGAAAACTCGAATGCCAAAGCAAAAGAAATTCGAAGAGGCGCGAAAATGACGAGAAAACTCATGTGTCAAAGCCGATGGAAAATTCGTAAATTTTAAATAAAAACAGTGAACTAAAGTGCCGATTTCGTGCGATCTTCAAAATTAAAAACTTTTTAAACGTGAACGTGTTTCGGAGTGAATTAAGTGCAAAAACAAAAGCATATAACTTCAAACCTCAACTTCACACAACTTTAGCGAAGGTTGCTAATTGCTTCGGCTCTCTCGACCGGTTGCGGATCCAGTACTCTCTATATCTATGGGTAATACGCAGTGTTACATCACAAGCAACCTGGTAGATATCTATTAGACAAACAAAGAAAATTAGATAATCTCTTTAGACAGAGCTGTTACATTCACGCCACTTCCCTAACCTATATTTGAGAAAATGTAAGACGTAAAATTTTTTATATATAGCAGATCCATTTTTAAATGTATCAAATGGTAACAAGTTGGGTAGACAGAACTACACTTATGTCAGAAGGGTTCATGCTTAACGTACGATATGCACACACATAGAAAGATATTAGTTCAAGAAAAACTTTAACGACATGGACAATAAATATATTTTTCCAATAAAAGAAAAATCAGTGGTCAGCGGTGGATTATATTGGGGGCACTTATGGCACTGGCCCAGTGCCCCACACATTGAGGGGCCTATAAATTTGTGCATATGTATTATATGTGTATATTGTAATTATCAGTTGTTATAAACAAAAACAATCCTAAGTTTTTCAAACATTTTCACGCAATTGCGATTCATGGATAGAAGTTTTAATCATGAATTACTTCATAACGCGCGGTAGTCGAAATTTTCTATACAGTTTTTGCAGTTTGTGTTTGTTTACATACAACTGCACTAGTGGCGCGCACAGGTTGATGCATGCTCGAGGCGAACCTGTAAAGTTCTCGCGATCCCGTAGATCGAAAACAAAGTACAGAGGTGGCCAAAAGTGATCGGACAATACAAGAAACAAGCAATAAAATACTTTTACGAGCATAAGCTTTGAAATTAAATAAAAATTTTTCCCTTATATAAAAGTTACTTGTATTCTCAATTAATTGCACAAAAAAATAAAACAGAAATAAAAAGAATTTCACAAGAAAATTAACAACTAATTCAAATTCACATTGCATCAAGTGGACAAAAGTAATCGGACGTTCAATTGTAATACTTTTCCTTCTGATGATTCCATTGGAACATAGGCTTTTAATATCTAGTTGCGTATCCTTTTTGTTTTATAACTTCTGTTAACCTATTGGGCATAGACTGTACCAACTTACGGGTAACGTCCGGAGTAATGTTGTCCCATTCTTCTAATAACACCGTCTTCAGTTGACTTTTATTAGTAATGTGATGGTTCCTTATTTTTTTATCCAGATGATCCCAAAGATGTTCGATGGGATTTAGGTCTGGGGATTGCGGTGGTGTTTTTAATTGACCAGGAGTGTTGAAAAGGAGCCACATACGAACATCATGAGCTGTATGCTTTGGGTCATTATCTTGCTGGAACAAATAATGACCATCAAGACCCAATTTTTGTGCACTTTTTTTCAAATTTTCTTTCAAAATCGACAAGTAACCTAGTTTGTCCATAGGTTCGTCAATGAAAACAAGTTCTCCTACACCGTTGGCAGCCATGCAACCCCAGACCATTACACAGCCACCTCCATGTTTTACTGTATGTTGAATGTTTTTGGGATGAAGCTCACTATTTTGAGTTCTCCACACCAACAACCTGCCGTCGGAGTGGTAGATATTAAACTTACTCTCATCAGAGAATATTACACGAGTCCAAAAGTCGAGCGGCTTGCTTTTAAATTCTTTTGCAAAGCATAATCTTTTCCTCTTATTAACTTTGCTAATTAGTGGTTTCTTTCGAGGTACTCTCGCTTGATAACCAGCACGGCTGAGAGCTCTACGAATAGTCCGGGCACTAACATTGGTACCATTTACATCTGCTAATTGATCCCTAATACTTCTGGACGTTGTAGTCGGATTCTTTTTAACAATTCTTAAGATTTTTCGTGCGTCTGTCTCTGTTAGTTTACATGGTCGACCACTCCTAATTTCGTTTTCCACCTGATTATTTTTTCTGAACCGTTTCACGATATCGAAAACTGTCGAACGACTTCTTCCAATTATTTTTGATATTTCAGAAAAGGATTTATTCTCTTTATGCAACTTTATTATAACTTTTCTTTCATGTATACCGGTTTCTTTGCGATTCTTAGCCATGTTTAACTTTCTTCACTTAAAACTGACAAGTAAATGACTGATATCAGAAAACACATATCAACATATAATTAGGGGAATTCCCTTTTAAACTCGGAAATGAAAAGAAAAGAATTGCTCCAAACGTCAATGACTAATTTCACACTTTTCAAAATGTCCGATTACTTTTGTCCACTTGATGCAATGTGAATTTGAATTAGTTGTTAATTTTCTTGTGAAAATCTTTTTATTTCTGTTTTATTTTTTTGTGCAATTAATTGAGAATACAAGTAACTTTTATATAAGGGAAAAATTTTTATTTCATTTCAAAGCTTATGCTCTTAAAAGTATTTTATTGCTTGTTTCTTGTATTGTCCGATCACTTTTGGCCACCTCTGTAGTTCCGAGATTCAACGTTGGTAATTTTTGTTCTTTCGCTTGTTCGGAAATACGGGCAAAATTTATTGCAAAAAAAGTGACTGACATAGAGGAACACATTTAATGAATTCTTGAAACCAATGCGACAAGCTGCAGCTAAAAAACTAAAGAAAATAAATGAAGTCAAATCACGGACTCGCAACATAACTGATTTTGGTCTTTTAATGAACCGAGGAGAATTATCTGCTTCTGGCTCGGTAAGTTAGTGATAATTTTTTATAATAGGTATTACTATAAATCATGCGAATCATGGCACTACCATGCAATTTGACTATTATCTTTCAGATAAAATCTGAAGAAGGATGTTTTGACGTTCAGAATATTTTGAACGTTGAAGAGAAAGAAAATAAAAACGTACGTGTTTTGCACTAGCTAATATTAATATACGAGTAATGCGAGTTCATTAAGTTGTGAAAAATAGAAATGTTTCCATTTTAGACACATCTGTGTTTCATTATTCTATATATTTATACATATACATTTTAAGGACTCTGATCGAAACGTTCTGAACGATGGATTATAAAACGAAACAGGATTGTGGCCAAAAAAAATTTAAGATAATGTAGCTCACTGGGTTAAGAATTATTCTAAAGAAATGCAAAATTGTGACGATCAACTGCTGAAACTATATTTCTTTAAGCAATAAGATGGTAGTAAGTTCAGAAAATATAATATAAAAGTGTTTGGACGTGAAACGCAAGCAGAACAAGTTGTAAAACGCTCCTGGCTTTGTTTTTCACCAACTACTGGTCATTTGTATTGGTTTTTTTTATTTGACCGTCAAGATGGCCCATTTACAGCGAAAGGATTTTGTGATTAGAAGCACGTTAATGAGCGATTGATAAAACATGAGACTTTGAAAGCTCATTTAGTTAATTTTTGTAAGTATGAAAAACAGTCGCACCTTAACAAAGAACTTGAAAAAAAATAAAAAATTCTACACATAATTGGCGTAAAGTTTTGAAACGCGTGATTTAGTCTTTTTTTTTTTTTTCTTTTTATATAATTTTTTCTTTATTGGAATGTATGCGGTGCAGAGGCCTTATAATATAGTAGGTGTTCTGACAAAGTCATCTCACCATCGTTTGAACATTACTTAAAACTATGCATATTATCGTATTTCTATGAGATTATTACAATTAGCTAGAGGAAAATTTAGGCAAAAACCTCTACTGAACTTATATTAACTTAACATAACTTAACTTTCTACTTATAACTAGCTAAAATCTATGAGGCTAGGTTACGGCCAAAAGATAGGTGGTAGCAACTGCTGATTTTCAATTCGCCAGGGCATGTATTAGCGGATTGGGCGAGTCTTTTGCTTTCGCGATTAATTTGTCACGGCGCAATGCAGCGAGCTTACGAATTGGACTAACGCCAGCCAGTCTGTGTAGCTTTTCAGAAGAGAAGTAGAAGCGACCAATAAATTTTTTAGGGTAAACTATTCCTTGGAGCGAGGATCTTAAATATCTTGGACTTATATTCGATACAAAACTAACTTTCAGAAAACATATTGAGCATATTAGCTCCAAAGCGTTTAAGGCCGTGCTTTCGCTTTATCCCCTTCTTAATCGTAATTCACGTCTCAACACCAGAAACAAAGTCCTCATCGTCAAAATGGCAATCCAACCGATCATCCTATACGGCTCGCCTACCTGGATCCAATGTGCTAAATATCTAGTAACAAAGCTTCAGATTTAGTCATTTTATTTTTATACGAGCGAAGCTTACCAGTAGGAGGAGAAGTGAAAAAAGGTTCTCCGAATAAAGGCAATTTTTTGGCAGGTTCGAAATATTTTATAAATAGGATCCTTTTCTGCGAGAACACATTGAGAGATACAAAGAATGTGGACGTGGAAATAAAAATTATCTTTCTTCAACAATTTACGAGTCGCTGATAGAAGATATTGGTGGATCAGTACTTCAAGAAATTATTCGTCGCGTAAAAAAAGCTAAAATGTACTCAAATCCATTGGATGGGACGAGTATGGTTGTCGTATATGTTAGACCAATTAACCGTTGTTTTAAGATATGTTCAGGGAGTCGAACGGTTTCTAATTTTTTTTTTGCCAAACGTAGGACGTAAAGGTCAACCCATGTAAGATGATTTGCGAACATTTTTAGATAATGATGCACTCCGTATTAAAGATTGTCGCAGTCAACCGTACGATAACGCATCTACAAAGACTGCAGAATTCAAAGGCCTGCAAACACTAGTCCGAAACGATGATGACTTGGCTATTAGGATTCCATGTTTCGGTCACTCACTAAATCTCGACGGTGGGAAAGCTTCAGATGCACCAAGTGTCTCAACTCAGTATTTCATAACATTGCAAAGTATTTATATTTCCTCTGCTGCTTCAGATTCACGTTGAGCTATACTTGTTAATATATTAGAGACTAATAAGAAAGAAAATGCTACTCGTAGAATACTTGTCCCTCAAAGAGCTGAGAGCACTCGATTGTCTTGTTGAGGAATTGCTAATGGTGCGTTTGTTTGAAGCTATACATACCTGGTGTTTCCAGAAGGGAAAGGTAAAAACAACAGGCACAAATGGAGCGGTAAACAACCAAACAGACATCGGTGCGTTTGTTTGAAGTTATAATTCATTTCAAGAAGCTCTTTTTGAGTTATCTAAAAATAGGAAGTACGATGCAAAAACTCACTGTCAAGCATCAGGGCCTTACAAGAAAATGTGTCCATTAGAAATCGGTATTATGGCGATATTTAAAAAAAAATTCAAATAAAACAAATAGAAATTTGCCAAATCCAAAATTACAAATGAATGAATGAATTCTAGCCAGTGGGAAATCATATGTTGCAGCCAAAAGAAATTGTGTTCCGCGTTATGAGAATTTAGGCAAAGAATTGACATAAACGGGTGAATATAAAAATTGTCGCCCACGGCAACGAAACATTCGTCTCAGCTCGCCTGGATCTCATTTGACTCCAGCTACTAAGTTATCGCTATCCGAGTCATTTCAGGTTTTTCAATACGTTAAATTTAATTAATACATTTGTAGAACCTTTGGATTATCGACTCGAAGCTTACTCATTGATTGAAGATCGAGTTGGCTTTTTATCTAAATTTGATGAATTAGATACGGACACTATTCACATTAAACGGCGAACCACTTTCCAATATTTACAAAAATGATTTTCATGAAAATCTAGGAACAGAACTGTTGCTATTCTTATGTTCTAATTCCAATGTGCTGGAGTAGAAATAAAAGATAAAATAAGTCGAGAACAAGCGATGTATTCGCTGATCATCAAAATGGAGGTTCAAGAATCATTTTCAAATGTGGAAATGCTTCTAAGAATTTATTTTACGGTAATGGTTAGCAACTACACTGGAGAACGTTCGTTTTCAAAATTACAAATAATAAAAAATCAGTTCAGAACTACTATGAATCAAGAACGTTTGAACAATCTGTCAATTATTTCTACACAGCGCGATATCGTAGAAACTGTTAATACAGATGTAATAGTTGATAAATTTGCTGCAAGGGCCCCACGTAAATCTTATTTATAAACAGATCATATTAAATTAAATTAATTGTATTCTCAACTATTAAAATAATAAAGATACATGTTCTTAATTCGTATTTTCTCAATTTTTAAACGATTCTTCGTAATTCCTTAATTTTGAATTCCTCAGTTGGCCCCACATGATTTGTGCTCAGGGCCTCCACATAGCTTAATCCGTTGCTGTCAGTGGTACTTCATTTGAACCTGCCAACATTTTATTGCGAACGGCAATAGAATATGAAAACCTTTTATAGACCTAATTAAATAACTACGTTCATCCAATTTACTTATACTAACACAGTTGTACTGGCGAAGATATGAAATTTAAAAATTCCACTATTATTAGCAAAGTTCAACAAATTTCAACTTTTATGTTATATGTTATTGGGTCTAGCCCCAGGATTTTTTCGTCTATTATTTTAAGCTGCTAATTTTCAGCTATTCATTACAGTATTCAATCAAGTGTTGATAGCATGTACCTTAATGTGGAAATTCACACACAATTTTATGCAATATTGTCACCCGTTGAACAAATTCTTAAAGATAGTCATGATGAACATAATATCTGAAATTTTCATACAAATCCTAGCAAACACATAGTGTGTGAGTTGATTGGAAGTGCATATTGTCCCACAGCCATGTACAGTATAAACGGCGTCTGTAAATTTTCCCCAAGCTTATTTTGTTTTCCAAGAAACTCGCTAAGTTATCTTGCACCCTCCAAGCCAAATGTTTCCGCGCTTTTTAATTTACCAGAATTGCACTACTGACTTCGTTCGGAACGGAACCACAGAAAAATTGTAGGCGTATTATTCTACTTCTAACCAATTACATTGCACATTGATGTCCATAGTAGTTTGTCTTATGATGGCAGATTAAACATTGACCTGTGAATTTCATCAAAGAAATATGGGCTTCTTCTCTCATTCCCATCTTATATGTGGTTGCTTTCTCTGACAACTCCCACCGACAACTCTCTGACTATCTCCGGATAGCAAAGTGGCGCAGTGTTGCCAACATTCAATTTGTGCGGGGCGGCCCAATCGTTGTCATCTTAGTCAGGCCCATAAGGAAATCAATTAACGTACCTGACGGAAACAGCTGCTCCATAGCCCTAAATTTACGAAAACAGCTATCCGGAAGGCTTGAATGCAGCACCTCTGTAGGTCGAAAGTAGGCTTTTGAGATTGTCAAGTATGACATTTTCCAAGTGACATTTCTCAGATGACATTTAACCAAAATGATACAAACGAGAAGGAAATATATATTGTCGCGCTAATGGCTTCGAAGGCTCATATCTAAAATAAATCGTTGACATAGTGTACTGATAACATGTCAGAGGGACCAGCATATGTACTGTTAAAATCTTTAAAACAATTTTTTAATTTAAACAGCACTAGATGGCGCTGTTGAGGCTACTCGAAGAGTTTTCATCGATTTGTCTAGACGTGTCTGTTAGGGTTGTGGGATACTTGAACACTATAAAAATTTGCACTCTTTCTCATGAAAGTTTTGAAAAATTATTTAGTGTATTGTTACTTACTGAAAGTATTCTTTTGGACAAGTTAACAAAGTAAATAATATTTATTATCGAAACATTTTAAAACTTCTTGAAAGACCTGTTTTAAAGGTATAATATTTATTTATAGATGGCTGCCTGCTGAAGTCTAACTGAATGGCGAATCCGATAATAAAAAAATACAGGAATTTCCTAGAACCGTAAGACCTCTCAAAGAAGATTTTGATAACGAGCCTGATTCTTTTTAACAATTCTTAAGATTTTTCGTGCGTCTGTCTCTGTTAGTTTACATGGTCGACCACTCCTAATTTCGTTTTCCACCTGATTATTTTTTCTGAACCGTTTCACGATATCGAAAACTGTCGAACGACTTCTTCCAATTATTTTTGATATTTCAGAAAAGGATTTATTCTCTTTATGCAACTTTATTATAACTTTTCTTTCATGTATACCGGTTTCTTTGCGATTCTTAGCCATGTTTAACTTTCTTCACTTAAAACTGACAAGTAAATGACTGATATCAGAAAACACATATCAACATATAATTAGGGGAATTCCCTTTTAAACTCGGAAATGAAAAGAAAAGAATTGCTCCAAACGTCAATGACTAATTTCACACTTTTCAAAATGTCCGATTACTTTTGTCCACTTGATGCAATGTGAATTTGAATTAGTTGTTAATTTTCTTGTGAAAATCTTTTTATTTCTGTTTTATTTTTTTGTGCAATTAATTGAGAATACAAGTAACTTTTATATAAGGGAAAAATTTTTATTTCATTTCAAAGCTTATGCTCTTAAAAGTATTTTATTGCTTGTTTCTTGTATTGTCCGATCACTTTTGGCCACCTCTGTAGTTCCGAGATTCAACGTTGGTAATTTTTGTTCTTTCGCTTGTTCGGAAATACGGGCAAAATTTATTGCAAAAAAAGTGACTGACATAGAGGAACACATTTAATGAATTCTTGAAACCAATGCGACAAGCTGCAGCTAAAAAACTAAAGAAAATAAATGAAGTCAAATCACGGACTCGCAACATAACTGATTTTGGTCTTTTAATGAACCGAGGAGAATTATCTGCTTCTGGCTCGGTAAGTTAGTGATAATTTTTTATAATAGGTATTACTATAAATCATGCGAATCATGGCACTACCATGCAATTTGACTATTATCTTTCAGATAAAATCTGAAGAAGGATGTTTTGACGTTCAGAATATTTTGAACGTTGAAGAGAAAGAAAATAAAAACGTACGTGTTTTGCACTAGCTAATATTAATATACGAGTAATGCGAGTTCATTAAGTTGTGAAAAATAGAAATGTTTCCATTTTAGACACATCTGTGTTTCATTATTCTATATATTTATACATATACATTTTAAGGACTCTGATCGAAACGTTCTGAACGATGGATTATAAAACGAAACAGGATTGTGGCCAAAAAAAATTTAAGATAATGTAGCTCACTGGGTTAAGAATTATTCTAAAGAAATGCAAAATTGTGACGATCAACTGCTGAAACTATATTTCTTTAAGCAATAAGATGGTAGTAAGTTCAGAAAATATAATATAAAAGTGTTTGGACGTGAAACGCAAGCAGAACAAGTTGTAAAACGCTCCTGGCTTTGTTTTTCACCAACTACTGGTCATTTGTATTGGTTTTTTTTATTTGACCGTCAAGATGGCCCATTTACAGCGAAAGGATTTTGTGATTAGAAGCACGTTAATGAGCGATTGATAAAACATGAGACTTTGAAAGCTCATTTAGTTAATTTTTGTAAGTATGAAAAACAGTCGCACCTTAACAAAGAACTTGAAAAAAAATAAAAAATTCTACACATAATTGGCGTAAAGTTTTGAAACGCGTGATTTAGTCTTTTTTTTTTTTCTTTTTATATAATTTTTTCTTTATTGGAATGTATGCGGTGCAGAGGCCTTATAATATAGTAGGTGTTCTGACAAAGTCATCTCACCATCGTTTGAACATTACTTAAAACTATGCATATTATCGTATTTCTATGAGATTATTACAATTAGCTAGAGGAAAATTTAGGCAAAAACCTCTACTGAACTTATATTAGCTTAACATAACTTAACTTTCTACTTATAACTAGCTAAAATCTATGAGGCTAGGTTACGGCCAAAAGATAGGTGGTAGCAACTGCTGATTTTCAATTCGCCAGGGCATGTATTAGCGGATTGGGCGAGTCTTTTGCTTTCGCGATTAATTTGTCACGGCGCAATGCAGCGAGTTTACGAATTGGACTAACGCCAGCCAGTCTGTGTAGCTTTTCAGAAGAGAAGTAGAAGCGACCAATAAATTTTTTAGGGTAAACTATTCCTTGGAGCGAGGATCTTAAATATCTTGGACTTATATTCGATACAAAACTAACTTTCAGAAAACATATTGAGCATATTAGCTCCAAAGCGTTTAAGGCCGTGCTTTCGCTTTATCCCCTTCTTAATCGTAATTCACGTCTCAACACCAGAAACAAAGTCCTCATCGTCAAAATGGCAATCCAACCGATCATCCTATACGGCTCGCCTACCTGGATCCAATGTGCTAAATATCTAGTAACAAAGCTTCAGATTTAGTCATTTTATTTTTATACGAGCGAAGCTTACCAGTAGGAGGAGAAGTGAAAAAAGGTTCTCCGAATAAAGGCAATTTTTTGGCAGGTTCGAAATATTTTATAAATAGGATCCTTTTCTGCGAGAACACATTGAGAGATACAAAGAATGTGGACGTGGAAATAAAAATTATCTTTCTTCAACAATTTACGAGTCGCTGATAGAAGATATTGGTGGATCAGTACTTCAAGAAATTATTCGTCGCGTAAAAAAAGCTAAAATGTACTCAAATCCATTGGATGGGACGAGTATGGTGGTCGTATATG
The DNA here is from genome assembly GCA_963969285.1 of Odontomyia ornata. Classification (NCBI taxonomy): domain Eukaryota; kingdom Metazoa; phylum Arthropoda; class Insecta; order Diptera; family Stratiomyidae; genus Odontomyia; species Odontomyia ornata. Next base: position 137,923,345 of record OZ017739.1, read on the forward strand.
TTAGACCAATTAACCGTTGTTTTAAGATATGTTCAGGGAGTCGAACGGTTTCTAATTTTTTTTTTGCCAAACGTAGGACGTAAAGGTCAACCCATGTAAGATGATTTGCGAACATTTTTAGATAATGATGCACTCTGTATTAAAGATTGTCGCAGTCAACCGTACGATAACGCATCTACAAAGACTGCAGAATTCAAAGGCCTGCAAACACTAGTCCGAAACGATGATGACTTGGCTATTAGGATTCCATGTTTCGGTCACTCACTAAATCTCGACGGTGGGAAAGCTTCAGATGCACCAAGTGTCTCAACTCAGTATTTCATAACATTGCAAAGTATTTATATTTCCTCTGCTGCTTCAGATTCACGTTGAGCTATACTTGTTAATATATTAGAGACTAATAAGAAAGAAAATGCTACTCGTAGAATACTTGTCCCTCAAAGAGCTGAGAGCACTCGATTGTCTTGTTGAGGAATTGCTAATGGTGCGTTTGTTTGAAGCTATACATACCTGGTGTTTCCAGAAGGGAAAGGTAAAAACAACAGGCACAAATGGAGCGGTAAACAACCAAACAGACATCGGTGCGTTTGTTTGAAGTTATAATTCATTTCAAGAAGCTCTTTTTGAGTTATCTAAAAATAGGAAGTACGATGCAAAAACTCACTGTCAAGCATCAGGGCCTTACAAGAAAATGTGTCCATTAGAAATCGGTATTATGGCGATATTTAAAAAAAAATTCAAATAAAACAAATAGAAATTTGCCAAATCCAAAATTACAAATGAATGAATGAATTCTAGCCAGTGGGAAATCATATGTTGCAGCCAAAAGAAATTGTGTTCCGCGTTATGAGAATTTAGGCAAAGAATTGACATAAACGGGTGAATATAAAAATTGTCGCCCACGGCAACGAAACATTCGTCTCAGCTCGCCTGGATCTCATTTGACTCCAGCTACTAAGTTATCGCTATCCGAGTCATTTCAGGTTTTTCAATACGTTAAATTTAATTAATACATTTGTAGAACCTTTGGATTATCGACTCGAAGCTTACTCATTGATTGAAGATCGAGTTGGCTTTTTATCTAAATTTGATGAATTAGATACGGACACTATTCACATTAAACGGCGAACCACTTTCCAATATTTACAAAAATGATTTTCATGAAAATCTAGGAACAGAACTGTTGCTATTCTTATGTTCTAATTCCAATGTGCTGGAGTAGAAATAAAAGATAAAATAAGTCGAGAACAAGCGATGTATTCGCTGATCATCAAAATGGAGGTTCAAGAATCATTTTCAAATGTGGAAATGCTTCTAAGAATTTATTTTACGGTAATGGTTAGCAACTACACTGGAGAACGTTCGTTTTCAAAATTACAAATAATAAAAAATCAGTTCAGAACTACTATGAATCAAGAACGTTTGAACAATCTGTCAATTATTTCTACACAGCGCGATATCGTAGAAACTGTTAATACAGATGTAATAGTTGATAAATTTGCTGCAAGGGCCCCACGTAAATCTTATTTATAAACAGATCATATTAAATTAAATTAATTGTATTCTCAACTATTAAAATAATAAAGATACATGTTCTTAATTCGTATTTTCTCAATTTTTAAACGATTCTTCGTAATTCCTTAATTTTGAATTCCTCAGTTGGCCCCACATGATTTGTGCTCAGGGCCTCCACATAGCTTAATCCGTTGCTGTCAGTGGTACTTCATTTGAACCTGCCAACATTTTATTGCGAACGGCAATAGAATATGAAAACCTTTTATAGACCTAATTAAATAACTACGTTCATCCAATTTACTTATACTAACACAGTTGTACTGGCGAAGATATGAAATTTAAAAATTCCACTATTATTAGCAAAGTTCAACAAATTTCAACTTTTATGTTATATGTTATTGGGTCTAGCCCCAGGATTTTTTCGTCTATTATTTTAAGCTGCTAATTTTCAGCTATTCATTACAGTATTCAATCAAGTGTTGATAGCATGTACCTTAATGTGGAAATTCACACACAATTTTATGCAATATTGTCACCCGTTGAACAAATTCTTAAAGATAGTCATGATGAACATAATATCTGAAATTTTCATACAAATCCTAGCAAACACATAGTGTGTGAGTTGATTGGAAGTGCATATTGTCCCACAGCCATGTACAGTATAAACGGCGTCTGTAAATTTTCCCCAAGCTTATTTTGTTTTCCAAGAAACTCGCTAAGTTATCTTGCACCCTCCAAGCCAAATGTTTCCGCGCTTTTTAATTTACCAGAATTGCACTACTGACTTCGTTCGGAACGGAACCACAGAAAAATTGTAGGCGTATTATTCTACTTCTAACCAATTACATTGCACATTGATGTCCATAGTAGTTTGTCTTATGATGGCAGATTAAACATTGACCTGTGAATTTCATCAAAGAAATATGGGCTTCTTCTCTCATTCCCATCTTATATGTGGTTGCTTTCTCTGACAACTCCCACCGACAACTCTCTGACTATCTCCGGATAGCAAAGTGGCGCAGTGTTGCCAACATTCAATTTGTGCGGGGCGGCCCAATCGTTGTCATCTTAGTCAGGCCCATAAGGAAATCAATTAACGTACCTGACGGAAACAGCTGCTCCATAGCCCTAAATTTACGAAAACAGCTATCCGGAAGGCTTGAATGCAGCACCTCTGTAGGTCGAAAGTAGGCTTTTGAGATTGTCAAGTATGACATTTTCCAAGTGACATTTCTCAGATGACATTTAACCAAAATGATACAAACGAGAAGGAAATATATATTGTCGCGCTAATGGCTTCGAAGGCTCATATCTAAAATAAATCGTTGACATAGTGTACTGATAACATGTCAGAGGGACCAGCATATGTACTGTTAAAATCTTTAAAACAATTTTTTAATTTAAACAGCACTAGATGGCGCTGTTGAGGCTACTCGAAGAGTTTTCATCGATTTGTCTAGACGTGTCTGTTAGGGTTGTGGGATACTTGAACACTATAAAAATTTGCACTCTTTCTCATGAAAGTTTTGAAAAATTATTTAGTGTATTGTTACTTACTGAAAGTATTCTTTTGGACAAGTTAACAAAGTAAATAATATTTATTATCGAAACATTTTAAAACTTCTTGAAAGACCTGTTTTAAAGGTATAATATTTATTTATAGATGGCTGCCTGCTGAAGTCTAACTGAATGGCGAATCCGATAATAAAAAAATACAGGAATTTCCTAGAACCGTAAGACCTCTCAAAGAAGATTTTGATAACGAGCCTGATGGCATCATAGAAGAGTTTTTAAAAGCTGATGAGGACGTGTGTGAGATAAATGTTTCAATTCAAACGCGGGGGAAGCACCAGGTATATATGTAGACTGTGTGCATTATAATCTTGATTATACGATTTCCTTAGAAACATTAAAAGACTTGAGACACCCTGGAAACGTGAAAGTTTTACCAGTAGCAAAAACTCTTTATGGGGAAGGTAAAAAAACAGGCACAAATGGAGCGGTAAACAACCAAACAGACATCGAACAGCTTAACATAACAGAATACCCCACCTAATGGATAAAAGGGGACCCGAAAGAGATATTACTAACTTTATTCAAGGTTGGGGTTTTGATATTTTGAGTGAGTTTTTGGACAAAATTGTCAATTATACGGACACACAGATTCAGTCCAGCGAAGGAAATACGTCACGGCTTCTACGTCAAATATACCGTCATTTGTGTATCCGGTTGCATTAAAGGAACTTAAAGTTTTATTCGGACTTTATTATTAAGCGAGTATTTTCAATATGTACGCTGTCAATACCAAAGAATTCTTCATCAAATATACTGGACTGACGCTTTTTCGAGCTACAATGAGCCATTGTAGGTTTAAGTTTTTGACCAATTGTCTTCGGTTTGATGATAAAGAAACTCGTCATAAATGTCGTGAAAACGGTTGTTTGACTCCAATGCGCGAGGTTTTTGACCAAATTATAGGAAAGTGTGAAGAATTGCACGCTCCATCTAACTATTGTACTGTTGATAAGCAACTAGTAGCATTTCGTGGGCGATATGTATTTAAAATGTACACGAAACAAAATGTTAATGATATGTGATGCCCAAAATTGCTTATATGTTGAAAGCCATAGTGTATGTGGATCAAACAAATCCACCATCATATTTATCAGTCCCAGAGTACAACGTTTAGAACTTGCTAAGCCCATATTAGGCACATTGCCGTCGCCAATTGATTTACCAGCATCTCTTCAGCCAAGAAGTTGATGCAAAAGGATTTGACAATGTTGGGAACCACGCGAAAAAGCAAACGTAAAACACCCTTGCCATTTTCAGAGCTAAAAGGTTGACAAGAAGACAGTGCCATGTACGTGTTCGATAGAGCACTTGAAATGAATCAGCCCTACACCACCAACGATCCGCAAGTCGTTATTGGCGTCGACTGTTCGGAAACTACTCGCGGACACTGAACCGCGTTTTAACAGCTGGGAGGAAGATGAAAGTTGTGGTGGATTGGAATAGCTGAAGAGCCCGGGCAAAATGGCTACACTGAAATGAGGATTTTCAGATGTCATCGGGGTTTGGATATTGAATAAAATATACGCGTCCAATTAAAAAATTCCGTAAGGACAAAATTTCTTAACGCAATCGTCATAACTGTGAAATAAACTAAGAAAATTTGTGATTTGTTTGGACGCAACCGTAAGAAAATTGTGCAAAAAGTCGAGCGCAGAAACGGAAGACCATCAGTGTTCGCTAAGTTCCGACGCCGTAAATTAGGAAAAAGTTCCTATATTCTGTCAGACAAAGCCGTGCAAATGCAAAGATCGCAACATTATTTGTGCGGCCTGTGATAGGTAAATATACATCTTTAGATCATCCACGTGCTTACCAGTTATTTAATTGTCCTAAAGAAATTGATTTGCAGTCTTCCTGGACAAGCACGGCAAAAACAAGCAATCATCAGTTCTTTACACCGGAGAGTATTCGTTTTCGATAGTACAGTTGAAGTTCAACGTAGAAGTCTTATTCTTGCTTCAATTTGGCTATAGATCTTAGGGGTTTTTATTTTAGAAATAGGGCTAGCGTTAGTAAAGGTAAGGGGTTTGTGATGTTTGAAACGGAACAAGAAGCCCAACGACTACAGAGTGATGGAGAATGCGTTGTCTTCAGGGATAGGAAGCTTAATATTGCTCCTGCTATTAAGAAACAGACTATATGTGAAAGTATTGTGCCGTTTATTTTGCCGCTACTCCATCGGCTCCGATAAGCAACATGCCTATTGATCAGTTTCCAGCAGTTTACCCACCATTTGGCCTCAGAACTATCAAGGTAATTAGGTTTGTTTGAATTATGTTGCGTGTGATATTGTACACGCAGGGTTTTGATTGTGCCGATTGTGGTTATAATTTAATTTCGCCAGGTTTCGATGAAACGTTTGTTAAAATTAGCTGGAGTCCCTACTTCGTGAAATAAGTGCTTGAATTTAATTTGGGTATTTATCCTTGTTAAGGTAGCTCCAGGTACTGCTATGATTAAAACAAAAATAAGAAACAAAAATATGTAATTGTAATCGAAAGCAAAACAAAACGACTTGGTTGTGGGTATAATGAGGCCAGCTTCCATTTTACCTGAATAGGTGGAAGCAGTTTTACAGAAACGTGAAGACAAATATAAAAACTCCCAACAAACATTCTTTTAAGATGTTGACCTACAGAATTCAGCTCTCTATTCAGTACAGTATTTGAACGTGCTTTAGAAACATTAGATAGTGTGTTGTATATAAGCTACCGAATCGTCTTCGGGACTGATCGAAGTGCAAGAACACGCCAACTATGTTTACAAACTATTTACTTATGTAAGCTATTGTCCGTGTCAATCATTTAAAATTCAAGCCCTCGCTCACCAAAGCCAATGTACTTGCAAGCACGTAAGTGCCGTCCATGTCGCGCCAATTTTCAATAAAATCAAAGAACGTATTCTAACAACAGATGTGAAGCCAATCTAATTTTTAAGGAAACATTTAACACATTCTGATATGTTGCATGACAAAAACAAAAATGTCAAACAAAATGATAATATATGAAATTTATTATAAACTCTTTATTATGTATAAGCTTTAAAAATTGTTTATTAACGTTCAACAACAAAGAATAATATACATTTCCATACCTTTTATCTAAAATAATCTTAAATTTAACTTTCGCCCTGAACATATTAGTGAATACTTATTCAGTATTTCGATTTCGAATCGTGTAGGATTCAATTCAATTTGTCGAAAATGAATAATATAATTTTGATGAATAATCTTTGTTCAAAAAAGTAATAAAAATCACTCTATCGAGGTTCTTGTGATGAACAAAAATAGTAATTATTGTAAAATTAGAGAAAAATAATATGAATTGCTAAAAATCTAACAACGTCTTTCCTTTCCAGCTTACCCTTCTTTCCAGCAGGAATGGCAGCGAACGGTGAGTATGCCGTTACGAGGGTAAGGTTCTTGTAATCCGCGGATGGCCGGTGTCTCGTCGCGTTCGGTACGCTGTACCATAATTTGCTTTGCGATTTTTTATTAGAGTAGGTTGTTTCGAAGTTCGCGTTAGAGTAGGATATTTTTCGGTACCTTGTCGGTGACATTCGAGCACGCGGAATTAGATACAGTTCTTGTTGTTGCGGAATAAAGTAGAGATAGGTTTCGTTTCCGTATGGTTGTATTTTCGACGCGTTTGTAAATCGGGCATGTGAACCAGTGGCTGAATTCTTATATTTCGAACCTAGTCTGCTCGCGAACTCCTCACCGAACTAGCTAGCTAGCCAGCAGCCACCTCGGAGTAGACTAAGGGTGTCTGGACTTGTTGACCTGAAGGGTACAGTCCATTGTCACGTTCCAAGACATCACGTCTAGAACCGATGAGAGGTCGGTTCAAATTTCCTTTGGGAAATCTCGACGTTCGAGACGTATACGTGTTGTTCTTAAATGAAAATCATCACAAATTGACATTTTTATCCTACTGTCCATCAAAAACATCTCAAAGAGAATTCTGTTCATAACACTACAGATAAAAACGAGGAAGTTGAACTTTCAAAAATATTTCAATTTTACAACCAAAACGAAGGAGATGTGGAAATTTTTGATGCAATAGAAAAAAATACTCAGTCCAAAGAAAAACAAAACATTGGCCAATAAGCCCGTTTTATGGACTGTTGATTACAGTAGGTATTGACTCCTGGATTCTTTATAAATGCTCCAAAGCAAAACCGAAAGTTGATATGAAGTTTCGAAGGACATATTTGAAAGAAATAGAATATGGGCTTATAAAAGAACATTTGGAAGAACATTTCCATGAGTCAACTTTGAGGAGGGATTTTAAGGAATCCATTGGAATTAAAAACTATCTGCCACGTCAAACTTTCATTCCTGTTTAACAGATAAAAAATCATTGTGGGTTTTGTCATAGGAGCAAGGACCGGAAAACAGAGCAACATGCAATAAGTGTAAAATATCCCTTTGTTTTAGTCGTCAAATGAAAATCTGGGCAACATATTGCAAGTAATATTTAAACTTCTTTCCAAGACTGATGTGTGATTTAAAATCTCCATTATTAAATGAAAAATATCAATAAATTCGGCAATTGGTTTTTTTTTGTTTTAAGTTATTGGTAATTTCGTTTGGGCAACCCCAGTACGCCAGTGTAACAATGACTAGCATACCAGTTAGTGTAGAGTTTTAGGGTTAAAATTGAAATAAGTTTTTAAGCCCCGCACAATTTTAAATTAATACACTTACTTCATTTATTTGAAAAATGAAATCGTGTTGATGCGTTCGAATATAAAAGAAAGCCGATACGCAAAATCTGCCTCTAGTTGAGAATATTGTACAAAATATGTATTTTCATGTTTAAACAAAAAAAAATGTTCAAAAAATGTCCATCAACATTTCTATTTCTACTGTTACACGCCCATGCTTGTCATATTATTCATATTTTGATCCTGTTCTGAATAATAATTCCAATTCTGTAAACGTGTCGTTGACTACAAAAAGGACCGTTTACGGGTTAGTTTTCAACATAAAACCTTTTATCTACATTTTCATGTCGAATTAAGGATTCGTTCATGTGAAATGAGCTCAACCAGGGAATAGAGCGTTTTTTTTTCACTGGAAAAGACAATTACATTGTGCGTGAGGTTATAAAAGAAAGAAAATGTTCTGGTAAATTTATACACTGTTTTCTATCATTTGTATCTGCATCTTTCGTACAAACAGCGTAGTTCTAGAGAAAGAGAGATGGTTAGACAAGACGATATCAACAATTTTGCTGAATTGGAAATTTATTTCTAGGAAAAAGGTAGATCTGCGACGACCTTTTGCTCGTGATTTTTCGAGTTTTTTACAGTTTTAGCTTGAATGAATGATGTTTAACTTCATAGTCCAGTAAACTCGAAAATGCAGAATCCTTTGAACATTACAATGAGTTAAAATTGAGAATTCTCGGCAGGATATTTGCTTGAATCTTGAATGTGTCATTTCAGAAACTTTATATTACAAAATTGTTACTGGGAAGGAGGTATTCCTTTTATGACGTACTACACTTAATATTAGCATTAATTTTCTTCATGAGATGTTCATTATGCAATAAGTTTGTGTGTGTATCATGGATAATGCGAAAAAAATCCCGAATGAATATTTTCTTTGCAAAGTATCTTTGCTGCAATAAAGTACTAAATCTCGAATATATTATTCACAAAAGTGACAATTTATTATGTCCGTAACCATTTCGTCCATCTGTTTTATGATAAAGTGTTGCCAAAGGACGCAGTTACAACAAATGACGACAATGTTTCCCCAGACTCAGATGGTTCGTATACGAGAATGTAACCGCAGTAAAATTTACTTTGTTTGCATTTCATGATGGCATTTAATGATAAAATGGTTATGAAGCTGTTTGTTGGGTTGAGTTAGGTTCATGAATGAAGTATCTTCATTCGAGCATTCACTACATAATTTTGCATCATTTGCTAGGATATGAAGCTGTTAAAGTGTAATGGAAATATAAATCAAGGACTAAACTTATGGTTAAAAGAAAATTATATGCTTGATATTCTGAGATTAGATGAAGTGTGTGTCAACGAGGAAAGATCTAGAGGGAAAGCTTTTCGTTTCTGTCGCGAAAATACAAAGAGGTTTAATTTTGCCATTTAAGGAGTTTAAGTTAAAGTAAAATTTTGCACGAATTTCATTAAAATATTTAATTGCTAGAAGCCTAAGGAGTTTAAGTAAGAACAAGTGGCAAAGACAGGAGGACGCTCCTATCAAAAGAGTTTGTAGTGAACCCATGAACGCACATTACTCAAGAAACACTTCTACTCGTATATTAATAAATCGATTAATCTTTTGTTATTTTTTCAAGCATTCTGAAAATAAAATAATTCAAAATATATTTTGCAATTTATGTATCTCTTTTCTTTACTTCCCTGATGCTTTTCGCAGATAATTGCCTGCATTATCAAGTGTGCTATCTGTTTTCAAAAATTGTTTGTAATCCTATGAATGTACGAACTAATTACCTCATGCTAATCATTTCAAAGAAACTAATTCAACCTTGCCTTCCATTGATAATTTACAAACCCCAACAAAAAATTAATTTGGAACAGGGGCCATATACTTTTTAATCATAAGGACAAATATCTGTTTGACTTTGAGTCTCATCTATTAGGGAAGGGGTTGTGGTAATCGAGTAGTCCGCCTAGACAAACTTCTCGAGGGATCTTCACGAAAAGGACAATTAATGATGAACATCGATACCTCATTATTCTTCCTCATCTATACGAGGTGTGTTCACAAAGTAAGGCGACTTTTCAAATTTCGCGGGCAATGTACCTTCGATTATCGATTTTCATAATGTTAGTGCACTCGTCACGAACATATATTTACAGTTTCAGCTATATAATACACGTATACTTAGTTGTTTGTGAGAGGCGTATCGGTTAGGAGTGTTTTGCATGTTCGGCGATTTTTTTGCGATCGAAAATAACGCATCAAGGAATTTGAATCAAATTTTGTGTAGAAAATGAAATTAAGTGCTTCAAAACACTTAAAATGCTGACAATGATATACGGTGAATCTGTTCGGAGTAAAAAACAATGTTTACAAGTGGTACAAACTCTTCCAAGATGGCCGGGGAGATGCCAATGACAAGCCTCGCTCTGGACGCCCAAGTACGTCAGCAAAGATGAAAACGTTCAAGCAGTGAAGAAAATTATTTTGGAAACCCGTCGAATCACTATCAGAGAAGTTGCTGAAGATTTTGGCATACCGGTTGGCTCGTGCCATGCAATTTTTCGAGCGTTTTGGGCATGAGACGCATCTTAGCGAAGTTTGTTCCGAGACTGCTTAATTTTGACCAAAAGAATCGTCGAATGAATATCGCTCATGAGCTGTAGACAGATGTCAATGATGATCCTGATTTGTTCAAAAGGTCATAGCTGGTGACAAATCGTGGGTATATGGTTGCGATATTGAAACCAAAGCCCAATCGTCCTAATGGAAGAGCACAGGGGAGTCAAGCCCAAAAAAATCATGCCAGTTCGATAAAATGTCAAAGTTTTGCTTCGATTATCGTGGCGTAGTGCATCAGGAGTTCTTACTATAAAGCCGTACCGTCAATAAAGAGTATTATCTTCAAGTTATGTTCCGCTTGCGAGAAGCAATATGAAAAAAGCGTCCGAAATTGTGGAAAAACAATTCATGGCTTATGCATCACGATAATGCCCCTGCTCACTCATTTTTGCTTGTGAGAGATTTTTTGGTCAAAAACCCCACAATCATGCCTCAGCTACCATATTCACCGGGATTTGGCCCCATGTGACTTTTTCTTGTTCCCAAAACTGAAGAAACCTATGAAAGGACAGAGATTTACAACGATTGAGGAGATCTCAAGGCAATACCGAAAAGTGCTTCGAAGATTGGAAAAAGCATTGGCACAGGTGTATTGTATCTGAGGGAGATTATTTTAAAGGGGACAACGTATAAATTGACGAATAAATAAATATTTGTTTCCCAAAAGGACAAAGTCACCTTAAATTTTTAAGACACCTCGTATGTTGATAAAATATAACTATTGTCTGCAAAACAAACATTAAACCGGGCATAGAGGAAAATATATATTTATTTTCCTATTCTTATTGATACAAAATTGTACTCGCAGCTCAACAAGAGTTGCTCTCTGAACGTTTCATTTGGAGATTTAAGGAGTAAATTGAAAGCATTCTTATACGATTCAGCGGCAAATAGAATTGAAATGCAACGAATACTTGGTGGTGTATTCGTATCATTTCAATTCTATTTTCCGCTGGTTATGAGCGGCAATTCGCCGAGGAACAATCATTTCGAACATTTCCCTTTATATAAAGTACCGAATACTTATATGTATACTATCGAAAATAACTAAAAAAACTTCTCACACACATCCATAAACACGAACAGCGACCTCTGGTTGAAAACGAAAGCGGCTTTTAAGACCGTGGCAGAGCACACAATCGGATATCAAGCCCAGAGAAGTAGAAATAATTGGTTCGACGATGAGTGCCAGAATGCGTTAGACAAAAAGAATCAGTTGTACAAAGATTACGCAGGTAGGGAAACCAGGACGAAGAGAGAACAAATGAAAATCTCAGAAGAGTAGCGAATAAGATGATTAGAATTAAGAAAAGAATATACTATGACCACCAATTGAGAAGTATTGATGTAAGTTTAGCAAGCAACAAGACAAGCATACAAAGTAGTGAAAAGCCTGAAACGAGGTTATGAGTCCAAAATCACGCTCTGTCGTGATGACATCGGCAATACCATCGCTAATGAAACTAAGATTAAGGAAAAATGGGTATCATATTTTAAGAACTTCCTTAATCTTCCGTATAACTCCACAGCATCGGAGCCTATAGATGTTTGCGAAGAGCTTCCATTAGCCCCACTAACTCTGGATGAAGTGTTTTCCATCATCAAAGCCCGAAAAATAATAAAGCGCCGGGCATCGATGAGATTTCAGTGGATCTCATCAAATATGGTGGCAGCAGTGTTCATTAAGCTATTCACGTAGTCATCCAGCACTTTGGAAAATAGAACATATGGCGAAAGAGTGGAGCCAATCAATTATATTCGCTATCCACAAAACAGGTGACAAGCTATAGTACAAAAATGATCGAGGCATATCACTACTTTGTACGGCGTACAAAATATTTTCAAAGATCTTAGAAAATATACAATCAGATTATACACCAACAGTATTATTGGGGAGTATCGAGGTGGTTTTAGAGCAGGTAGATCGACAATAGACCATTTGTTCACAGTCAAGCAGGTACTTGAAAAATGCTGGGAGCTCAACATAGACATGCACCAAATTTTTGTTGACTTCAAGCAAGCAACAGTATCGATCGTAACGTACTGTACCTATTAATCCTTTGCCTTGGCATCCCAGCCAAATTAATCCGTCTTAACAAAATGACAATGACGTCGACGACATCACAAGTTCGAATCAACAACCAACTCACCGATGTCTTTGACACAAATGGGCTGGCCCTATTGCTATTTAATTTGGCTCCGCAGTACGTCATAAGGAAGCTACCTGTCGATACATTAGGTACATTATTATACAAGTCAAGTCAAGTAGTAGCCTATGCGGATGACACCAACATTTTGTTACGGTCATCAACAGGTGCCAAAGAACTTTTCCTGAAACTCGACAGCAAAGCAAAACTAGTAGGGCTACAAATCAATGATGATAAAATAAGATCCATGATGCAGTTGAGGCAAAATAACTCAAGCAAATAACATATCACACTTGGCAAATACAGTATCAAAAATGTGAGCAAATTTGTTCATTCAGGCGCCAATATAACGAGAAACAGTAATGAAAGAGACAAAATACGTCGAAGAATACAGCTCGCAAACAGAATATTATATTCAGTTTTGACGATCTTGAAGACCAGCTGTATACACAGAAAAACAAAGCGCCAAATATACAAATCTGTGATAAAATCTGTGTTGTGCTACAGGGGTAAAACATTGACCCTAACCCAAGTATCTGCAAGTATACTGAACGCCTTTGAGCAACGGGTCCTGAGGCTAATGATGAATGGTGAATTCGATACAACCATGTGCAGTATGAAATTTTTGACGACCCGGGGATCTCAACGATTGTAAGACAGCGAAAGCCGCAATGGGCTGGACACATGCATCGTATGGACAAACAACAGATACCCAAAAAGATATTCGTTGGGAGAACTGAAGTTTGGAGACCAGTGGAGAAACCGAGGAAAAGTTTGTCTGACTCAGTTGACGAAGACAGTCCATCGCTGCTCGGATTTCGAAATTGGAGAATGCGGACAGTGGGCCGAGACAGTTGGTGGCGCTATTTGCAGAAAGTGAAGGCCTGAGAGGAGTTGTAGTGCTACGAAGAAGAAGAAAAAAGCAGAAATAAAAAGCCCACATTTTATTGTAAATGAAAAGGATGCGAATCTCAATGTAGTGTCTTTTATCGTCTACCTGTTTATATCAGAAAGCATATGAAAAAATTTGTGGTGCTATCATTGCGGCGGAGCATTTCTTAGCAATAGAATATTGTTTAATAATTGCAAGAGGTAGCTTGCATATAATGCTCAAGAATATCAGTGTGCAATGTGCTTCAAATATTTTGCATCTGAGATGCTACTCCGTCAGCACGTTATTGTCCATACGAATTGTTTAAAGTGCATGATGTGCAACATGATTTGTACGAACGTACATTCGTTTGTGTTCAAGTAGTCGATTATGATTTACGTGGGTACCTACCATGAATAGGCCTAACTCCACGGTCACATTAGACAGACTGCGATTGGTTTAAGCGCCAATCAACGCCCCCAAGATCGGTGTCAGTTTACATTGCGGGAAACCTCACCTTTCATACTGGTAGATACGAGAACCAACTCTATCTGACGCTATAAGGTCAACGCTAACCTTTATTTTTAACCAAAACTACCACCAGCTGACCATCCGAAGATGCTGAGACGCTGAGATCAGTTGCTCATGGTATCTGAGCATTCCTCCAGGGTTAAGGTTCGCAGCTATGAGTTGACCTCATTATCGAATAATCACAAAGCTACTACCTTTCAGATCAAGCTCCTGCCCTAGTATTTTTACTGAGCGATCGGATACCCCGGGAACGCCAGCGCCCGCCGGTTTCACTGGAATCGGAGATGACAACCCAGCAAAAGCAGTTGTACTCCTTTGAATTAGCAGATGAGTTCCGCCCTGAGGGTTGATTGTGTTAAGTACAATCGAGGGATTGTATGCAAAACAGATTTAAATTAACAAACTGAACAAATGCACAAAAAGAAAAAGCTTATCAATGCGCAGAGGCTGGATGCAGTTTTTCATACAAAGCCCTATTTATATTGGCTTGATGCAGAAATACATAGAAATACACCTGTCATTGTTGTAAGAAGATGATACCTAAACACATAGCTGCCTTGAGTTGGATTTGTCGAGACGTTTAAAAAAATGTAAATCATCTCAATATTTCTGAAACACCAACTCATCAGCATCATCACACTGGATCAATTTCTGTACAACCAGACATTTTCTCAATGTTGTTTGAATGCAATTTTAACTTGTTCTTGAAAATATTCAATGGTTATGTTTACGATATAAAATTACAAATACTTGTGCGAATTTGCCAAACACATTTGCATGAGATCCCGTTCCAGCGCGTGAATGGGAAGGAAAAGTTTTGCATCTCGTCGACGACGAGCAGTGACGTGCTTGGCGCCAATGGGGAGTTGGCATCCACAAACCGAGCAGCGTTGTTGGGCTGATCACGACGGAAGGCAGAACTTAAGACGTCAGAAAAGCAGACCCCGCGCGCAGCATAAAAAGGGAATCCAATTTGAAATATTTTTTTGTCTCGAAGCAGAATATTGTGATATAACTTTGTCATTTGGACGAAATAATAATCAGAATGAATAATTAAATTCTTTTTTTTCTATTTGAAACCCCGACCGGGTATGGAATACGCTACGATAGCTGGCCCTTCCGCTCATGCTCAAGCTATCGACTGACCTCTCCTCCTTTTTCCGCTGTTAAAGATGCTCTCGCAGGGTTGCTTGGCCTTCCACAGCCGATATGGGCCAAGTCAGCAACAACGGAATTATCTTAAGTAAAGCGCGTGGTTAATTAGTTATTCGATGTCATGTGTTTCCGTGTAATCCCTTTCGGCAGGTTACTTCGGCCAGTGCCACCTTTTTTTCACCAGCCAATCGGTTTAGTCCTTTTGATTCCCGTCACCGAATATATCGCAATTGTAAAAATATTTTGTAGTGGGCCCTTGGGCTGTGGGAAAAGAACCCGCCACACGACACCGCAA
Organism: Odontomyia ornata; assembly: GCA_963969285.1. Taxonomy (NCBI): domain Eukaryota; kingdom Metazoa; phylum Arthropoda; class Insecta; order Diptera; family Stratiomyidae; genus Odontomyia; species Odontomyia ornata. Next base: position 137,938,752 of record OZ017739.1, read on the forward strand.
AGCTAGCTTGCAAGTGCACTTACGCATCACCCAGTTAAGCGGAAGGCTTTCTTAATAATTAGAGCAATGTAGAGATCAAACTTCAGTTCACAATCGAAAAGCACACCAAGATCCTTAAAGGAGGTTACATTGCTCAAAGGGATACCAACAAGGCTATACGTTGAATGAAGAGGAAAGTTTTTACAGGAGAATGCCATCTGATGGCATTTGGAAACATTTAAGGAGAGAAGGTTTGATTCACACCAGTCACTAAGACGCTGAAGATCGGTTTGAAGGATATCCTCGTCTAAAAGTGAATCAATAACTCGAAAATTCTTGAAGTCATCAGCATAAAGGAGACAGGGAGATGTGATAACAGAAGGTAGATCATTGACAAAAAGTAAAAATAGTATGGGGCCAAGAACTGAACCTTGGGAACTCCCGAGCTGGAGTGAAAAGAAGAAGAAAACCAAGAGTTCATAGTGACTACACATTGACGATTCAGGACATAAGAAAGAAGCCAGGAATAAAGAAACATAAGAACATTGAACCCTACAAGTTTCTCAAATATCAAAGGCTAAAAATAACGTCCTCTTGTTGCTGCTTGAGGGTAGCTGCAATATGGTGGGTAAAAGAAAGTAAATTTTTAAGGGTAGATCTGCCTCTGACAAAGCCATGCTGTTGGTCTGCTAAAGATGGGATGACAAGTGGGTACAGCACATCAAAAACTAACTTTTCAAGTATTTTACCAAAACAAGGAAGAAGGGAAATAGGACGATAGTTTGAGACGGTATTACGATCACCAGATTTGAAGATAGGAAAAATGCGGGCAGTTTCCAATTAGGAGGGGACAACACCACAGAATAAACTCAAATTAAAAATAATTGAAAGGGAACACAAAGTGAAGAAGATAAAGATTTTGCTAGAAAATTTGGATCACCATCAGGTCCCACACTTGTACTATTGTCAGGATTATTTAAGAGCAGCTCAACCTGCAAGGGGTTTGTACGAAAAGTAATAGAGGAAAAAAACAAGAGGATTGGTTGAATGAAGGGGAATACTTAGCCCTGCCGAAAAAGGAAGAAAATTAAGAAGCGAAGAGTTCATAAGATTTTGGAGGAGTAGACGATGTCACGCCATCTAGACTATTGTTATCAGGGACATGATGAGATCTCCTTAAAGGTTTTACATTCGACCAGAACGCACGAGTTTGATTTGAAATTTCAATGTTGTTAACATATGTATGAAGTGCAGAGATGGCAATTTTCTTACCCACGGTACGACGCTCTTTGAATTTAGGGAGGTCAATTGGAAGACCACCGGATAAAAATCTTTTGCTTTAATTGCAATGGCAACATCTGAATTAAATCAAGGAGCACCTTTAGGTCTTCATGCTAGAAACACAGGGGTATATTGCGAGATTAAGGAGGAAAGAAACTCACGTGTATAGAGCTTATCAACACAATCTTCAGTGTGGAGATTACTGAAGAAGGAATACTAATTCATGGTATTAATGCTAGCTTCCATGTCAGATAAATCGGCTTTTAAAAAATTAAAGCGGGAAGGTGAGGAATTCTTCGAAGAACGAGAAGATGTGATAGCAAGCTCAACGGAGAGCGGTGGATGGTGGGGATCAGGTTTGACAAAGGACTAGAGTACCACCGATGCGAACAGAGAAGAAGGTGACAAGTTTGAAAGTACAAGATCAAGCAATTTGTTATTGGCATTACAAATAGTATCGAATTGAGTGAAAGAACGGAGAGAAATAAAAGAAGAAAGAGCAAAAGATACACTCCTGTCAGAAACTATGGAGACATCTATATGATTCCAAGCAATAGAAAAATTGAAGTCACCACAGACCAATATAGGGGTAGAAGAGAAATGAGCATGAATGTAGCTCGAGAATTCTGCAAAGAAACCTTCGTAAACAATAGCAGAACTGTTACAAGGGATATACAATTGATGATAGTAAAGATGGACGGAAAGTTGAGAATTAAGAGCAGTCTTGTCTAAACTGAAATTCAGGTGGCGTTCAAGTGCAGGCAAAAAAAAATGATTGGAACACTAGAGTATTCTAAAAAGGAGGGGGAATTCTTCATGACGCGCCAGATATTCGCGTGGTAGAGGAAAATATAAAGATCATCGGGATCCGATTATTACTGTCAAGGTTGCTACCGAAGCGGCTGAAGTAAGGGCCTTAAATGCCGAAATAATAAAAAGCCATCCTGGGGCCCACAAAGTGGCTATGGCATAAAAAGGAAGGAGTGACGAAACAAACGAAGAACCGTTGTGTGATTTCACCGCCAGCGTAGAAAATGCGATTGAAATACTGTACTCGGAAAAAAAAAGCCGATATCCTTTCCTAAGAAAGGAGATCAAGTACAATTACCGTCCAGCGACACCAAGACGAAAGGCTTATCCGAAAAGCGAGATACGTTCCAATGAGAATAAAATCAGCATGTGACTCGCCAAAAATCAGTAAAAGTGTAAAGAATAGGCTCTTTGAACTATCAGAGCTGCTAGACCGCATGGAATATTATCGGAAGAGTTGACTCAAGGCCGAAGAAAAGCAGGTGGCTAAGGTAGTGCTGAGCACTAGGCCTAAAGGGCACACGCAGATAGTTCCTACATCAAACATCAATAAAAGAATAGCGCCGGAAATGCCTAATGGGCGTGGAATACTAGATCAAGGGTTTCAAAAAGTCCTGAAAAAAAGCAAAGAAATCCACAAAGAAACTTTTTCAATAAGTACCAGAAAATAAATTTTGCATGAACGTCCAGTAAGAAATCTAAAGATCGCCAATCCCATGCAGAAGTATTGTGGGATGTCCGGGTAAGTGCAGCGTTCAAAGACACCAGCACTGTTATTGAAGCAATACGACTAACCCGGTCGGGCCATAAACTAGTCGGATTCGGAGTAGAGGCCAGCAATATAAAATCGTTCTACAACGCAGTAAAGGAGGTCGTCGGCAAAAGCGTAACCGTAGCCTCGCTCGAGCTAATGGCAATGATCGAAATAAGAAAAACTTACTGCGTCAGGGATCTTGCAGAAGTAGAAGAGATGATCAAAAAGGAGTTCCTTAGCGTTGGCAGGATTAAATCAGCGGCGACAATGCATGGCAATCATTGACTTGACCAGAAAGGATGCAAAACAGTTAATGAATACGGGCAAGGTCAGAGTAGGAAACAACGAAGAGCAGTCGACCATCAATGTTTCAAATGCCTTGGCGATGGTCACATTGCACAAGCATATAATCGACCCGATAAAAGTTCTCTGTGGTGAAGTGGGAGATGCAAGAAAATAGTGTGCGAAGGCGGCACACTGTATTCTTTGTAAGGACGCTGATCCAAGACCAGATCAAGGGCACGTCTTGAGATCAGTATAATGCTCGGTTTCCAGGAACCCCAATTCAAGGCAAATCAGAACTTCGATGACCCGTATCCTGTAGGTAAGCCTACACTGCGGTTCAACCAGTAAAAACCTGTATGAACAGTTTGCCAGGAAAAGGGAAGCCGACATTTTGCTACTGAATGAGCAATACCATTATAAAAGCTGTGCATTATGGTATCCTGATGACTCTGGCAATGTCGTCATGTAAGTTTGGAACAGTGATTTCCAGGTGGAGGACTGTGGACGGGGTAATGGTATCATCAGAGTTCAGTGCTTAGGAGCCACCTTCTGTAGTGAGTACCTAACGCCAAATGAACCCTTGGAGGACGCTGTCTCGAGCATAGAAGGCAAGGTGCTCGTTGGGGGAAAATCAACGCTAAAGCAATCGAATGGTGCATGCCTCAAACAGGTCCGCGGGGAAAATGAATCTTAGAAATGGCAGCCAGGATGGCGCTTGTCGTACTCATTATCACCGGAAATGCGCCGATTTTCCGACGAATTGGCTGCAAAGGAACTAACCCGGACGTGATATTTTCCTTGGAGTCCCTAGAACGAGGGATATGCAATTGGCGAATATTAGAGGACTACTCAGCCAGTGATTATCAGTGCATTCTGCTTGAGACCAGTGATGTTGTCTGACAATGTCTACGCTCTAGACTGTCGACGATTGGGTAAAGCACCGGAAAATTGGACGTCGAGAGGTTCGTCGAGGTGCTCACGGCGGGTGCTCTGCTGGAGAGTAATTCGTAGTGGACAGAAGAGCTGGCAGCTCAAGACATGATAAACTTAGTTATGAGCATCGTCACGACAGCTGAGAGTGCTTCTATGCCCCGTCGAAAATCCCAGTAGGGTAAGCCCCCCGAGTTGCCAATACATTCGATTAAGACTATGAGATACTCTAACAATCTCTAAACTAAGGCCCGAAAGGGGTTAAAGTAAAAAACAAGCCCCCAGTGTACTGATGTTCAACTGAAAAGCGAAGGGAGCGTCACAAGCTTTCTTATGCCGAAGCCTGTGACACTCCCTTCGCTTTCCAACGAGTACGGAAACATGACTTAGCATGCAACCAAAGCCCGCTTTTCTGATTTGCTTGTTGTAACAAAAAAGTACTAAAGACTGCAATCAAAAACTACTACAGTAGCTTGGAGACTTCACTTATGGCGAATAACCTGAAAACCCTTCTGGTCATACATTAGACCCTTTAAGTCCTCCTCTTCTGTCCCTCCTTCTGTCTACTGGAGTAATATCGTGAGCTCTTCTCCTCAAGATATTTCCAACTTGTTCTCTCAGCTCTTATCGTCAACTTTTATTCCTTCTTCTCATGTCTCCGATCAGTTAATACACCTGTACTTCACTTCATTGACATTTCTTCACTTTTTACTGATTATATCGAAGTTGAATCCCTCATTAATTCACTTAATCCTAATATATCACCTGGTCCTGATGGTTTACCGAATATTTTTTTGTCAAGTAATTAGCGTCTTCACTTTGTATCCCTCTGACTTTTCTTTTCAACCTCAGTCTAAAGACTGGCACTTTCTCAACTTATTGGAAAAGAGCAAATTTTGGTCCTATTCTTAGCAATGGCTATCTTCTGTGTCCAATTATTGCCCTATTTCCTTAATTTCCTGTTTTCCGAAATTACTCGAGCACCTGGTACATAACCGGCTTTCAGTTTCATTGACCCCTATCTTGTCGAAGGAACAACAAGGGTTTCTCAAAGGTCGCTCTACGACCTCAAATTTAATTTAATTCGCCTTAGCAATGTAGGCCCTAGACAATCGATTGCAGGTTTATGTCATCTTCACTGGCTTCTCGAAGGCGTTTGACATGGTCAACCATCAACTTCTGTGTTACAAACTGAATGCTTTTGGGGTTGCTGGCCCTCTCTTGTCATCGATGGATTCCTACCTGTCTTCTCGTATATGTTGTGTTAGTTTTTGTGAATTACCTCTATTCCATTTTATCCATCCTCTGGTGTTCCTCCAGGTTCCATTTTAGGTCCCCTCCTATTCCTATTGTTTATAAATGATCTTCCTTCAGTTATAACCTCCAATTACCTACTATATACCGATGATTTCAAAGTATTTCGAGCTATCAGGTCTGTACAAGATTGTCAATATCTTCATATGGACCAGATTGCACTAAGTAATTGGTGTTCGTCTAACTAATATACCTCTGTCCCAATGTTGCCAAATGCTGTAAAATGACTTTTAATCCAAATCGATCTCAGCTGACTTTCACCTATATGATAAATGAAGTCCCACTCGCTGCTGTGAGCTCTGCTAAAGGTTTCGGTAAGCTCAATTTTGATGCACACATTCTAATCGCGACTACTAGGGCCTCAAAAATATTGGGGCTTATTTTCAAGCATGCTTATAAATTCACCAATATCTGTCCCCCTCCGCTTGTTTATCTATCTTATTTGTCCTATCCTTGAATATTGCTCTGAAGTTTGGTTTCCTCGATACTTCTACCTCATTGACTCGTTAGAGAATGTGCAGTATGCTCGCACAAATTTGGTTTTTCATTCTCCCATTGTATTGAATGGTAAGAAAACATGATAAGCTTGAGCTTGGTCCTTTTCCGACTCATACCTTGTTTATAAATTGAGATTCAGAAGCCTTATCCTTACAACTCAATCGAAGTAAATATTAGACTTTTTTGTGGTTTTATTTTATATGTATTCTGTTTTTTTTTTTTTCAACTTAGTACTTACTATTGTTAATATCATTGAATTTCTTTTCAACTTAATTCTTATTTGCATTAATTTTTTTTTCTATTTGTTTTGTTCCATTTTGTAATTGGATTGTGTTTAATCTGTTAATGGAATTTTAAATGAATAAATAAATCAACAAATTAATAAATAACTAAGTAGCAGCATAGAAATTGGTCAGGAAATGCCTTTGCGAACTTATTTAGTACAACAAAGCATGCTACTGGGGCCTTGGCTACAATCTATTTATGCGTTAAAACAAGAATTCGAGGAAGGCGATTGCACGCGAAGAGAAGCACTGCTCACTCAACGATTGGCGGTAGATTTTGGTGAATTTCACAAAGGGTAGGTGGACTGTGCGGCTCACCCCAGAACCAAAGCCATGGTGAGACTGACTTCTATCTGAGCCAGTCTCTGAGCAGACATGGGTGTTTTCAGTCTTACCTGCACAAGATTGGTAAGTCACGATCCCCCTACCGTCGATTTCACTCAGGAGAGGAAGACGATGCTATCCACATATTTTTTGCGTGCAAAAATGGGACAGGCTACGACAGAACCTCTAGAGGCAGATGGGAGAGCTCACCTCGGATAGCATCATCGCGGTGATGCTTAGATCGGTTGACAATGTAGCCAGGTGGCAAACTATGTTTGGGGACTCACAGCGGTCGGGGTAGAGGCATCGCTTGTCTGACCATCCCTCTGCCTCCCTCTCCTCCCGCAAGAGGAGGAATCCCCCAGATTGAAGGCGTCTGACAACGTAGTAAAACGAGAGCTGGCCCGATATAATGTGTCAAACAGTTACAGGCTATGTTCTTAGGTTGACAGGGGAGATGTTTAGTGGGCAGTCCAGTCGCTCGCGAGCATAGGAGCCCTAAACTCAAGATTTTTATTCGTATACGTTTATTGTAATACATATACAGTCACCAATACAAATATAAATCGCTGAAAACAGTGGGTAAATACTAATTGATAACAAACTTATTTGCCCCCAATGCAACATAAAATTACATTTTATAAATTATATGGGTAGATATATTCTATATAAGCCTAAGGCCTTTGTTGCTAGCGCTTAAGTTGGCGTTTAAGTTACACGGTAAATTAAATTACTCTGTAATTTTTATTAATAATAATATTCTATATAGTATCTGAGATAATCGGTTGTGAGTATTTTTATAATAAAAATATATGATATGAAATATGATTATAATGATGGCCGGTAATGTAAATTATAATGGGGTTGTTGAATTTTTTGGAGAAAAAAATGAACGACAGCAAATGCAGATTCTCAATAAATTAAGAATTGATGGGAAGATGAGAACAAAATCATGAATTACCAACATAATCTAGATTTTTCTTTCTATTAGGGTTGGCAACTTCAGGAAGATTTCGAGGGATGGGTAAGGATCGCTCCAAAACGGCAATGCAAGATTAAGGGAATTTACGTTGGGATTTTCCATAGCTTGGGTGTATTTGTATCATTTTACTAGCGTAGTTTATTCCTGGTTGAAGAAGAGTAGACTAAGTCGGCACCGCGGCGGTACCAAAATCAGGAACGCGATGAGATCGGTATTTTTTTGCCCCCTAAAGTTCTTCTTTGTTTTGAATGAATATACATGGAAGTTTTAGAGTAACGTAGAGTGTCATGAAGAATATCGAATAAGTTTTAAATTGGACGAATTTGACGGTGGCAGAAAATTGCAATCGAGCGGCAGTTCTACTCATGGTGCGACCCACGAACGAATTCCTCTCCGAATTAACTCGCTGACTAGCAGCCACCGCCAAGTATAGATTGGCGAGCGTCCGATTCTGTTGCGCTTAAGGGTATGATTCATTACTCGTCAAGAGAAGACTCACGTGGTGCTGGGGACCTATGTCCTTGGCAGTACGGCTTTAGAGCAGGACGTTCTTCTGTCGATGCGGTTACAGAGTAGATCAGCGCGGTCCAAAAGGCAGAGGCATATAGTCAAAACTATTTTCAAGTTCCAGAATATCTAATACGGCTTTTGAGAGACTACCAGAAGGACCGAAGCCTGCTCTATGACACGACACAGGGCCAACGAAAGATGGAAGTTACATCGGGTGTTATCCAGGGATCTGTCCTTAGTCCGGACCTATGGAACGTGTCTTATGAAGAGCTACTGAGACTCGAGATACCAGATGAGTAACGCTTGATCGGCTATGCGGATGATGTTGCGGCTCTGGTCGCCGGACGCACCGCTGAACAAGCGCAACTTAGGCTAGGTATGCTAATGCACCGAGTGAGAGACTGAATAACTGTTCGCGGGTTCAATTTGGCACTGGAGGAATCAGAAGTGGTCATCTTGACAAAAATTAGAATCCCTAGAGTAAGGATGATTAGTATTAGAGACATACTAATTGAGTCAAAGCCAGTGGTGAAGTATTTGGGGTACTGATCGACTCAAAGATGAGTTTCTCTGAGCAAATCAGGGCAAACGCTGAAAAGGCTGAGTCGACTTATGGCCAACGTAGTGGGACCCATCTCATCAAGAAGGCGCCTCTTGATGAGTGCTGTAGGGTCAGTGCTGTTGTACGGAGCAGGAACGACGCTCTCAGTAAGGAGGTATACCGAAAATGCTTGGCATAGGTACAGAGAAGAGGAGCACTTAGGACTGCATTTTCGTATCCGACAGTCTCTGACTTGGCGGTGAGAGTTATTCCAGGCGTGATACCTGTTGCCCTCCATGCTAGCGAAGGCCGCGCTATTTATCTGCGTCGGAACGAGGACGCGAGGGAGATGATTGTCAGCGAGGAGAGACAGCGCTCACTCAACGATTGGCAGTAGTCTTGGGTAGATCGCACGAAGGGAATTGGAACTGCAGGCTTCATCCTGGATGTGAGACCGTGGCTAAATCGAAGGCGTGGTGAGACTGACTTCTCCCTGACGCAGTTTTTGAGGGGGCATAGATGTTTGCAATCTTGCCTGCACAAGATTGGTAAGTCACGGTCCCCTGATTGTCGGTTTTGCCCAGGAGAGGAACACAATGCCTGCCACACATTTTTTGCGTGCGGAAAATGGGTGGGCTGCCATGGGACTTCTACAAGGAGACGGGAAAGCTTCCGCGGACAGTTTAGTCGCAGTGATGCTCGAGTCGGTTGACAAATGAAACCAGGTGGCACATTATGTTCGGGTAGTCTTAAAATGTAAAAGGGGCTCACTGCAGCTGGGGGCGTTGGGACTGGGGTATCGCTTGTCTGGCACTTCCTTTTCCCATCTCCCCTCCCGCTAGTAGAGAGATCCCCCAGCTTGAGCACCTCATAGCGTAGCATAACGAGAACTGGCCCGAAGTAATGTGTCAAACAGTCCCAAGCTGGGTTCTCGGGGTGACAAGGGAGGTGTTTAGTGGATTATCCTGTCGCTTTCTTGCGAGCATGGGAGTCCCACATACTGTGCGTAAATGGCATTCACCTCCCAACAAAAAAGGGTATGATTCATTGGAATGCTCGCGACTGAACATTTTGAATCGTAAATTCAAATTTCCTTTGGAAAATAGACGTCGAACGGGATGAAATCATTACAGACCATTTATTTGATGCTCTTTTCGACTATCCTCGGTGAAACACATTTCTGGGGTCACATCCTTGTATGATGCTTTGAAATATTTTTCGACTATCAAATTTCTCAGAATTTGATGACTTTATTAGGGTTTTGTACTAAAATACAAAACACTATTGCAATCACGACCTGTGTCCGTCTGTCCGTCTGTCCGTCCGTCCGTCCATCCGTCCGTCCGTCCGTCCGTCCATCCGTCCGTCCGTCCGTCCGTCTGTATGTCACAGCACTTTTTCTCCGAGACTATAAGGGCTACAGCCATGAAATTTTGTAGAAAGGTCAGAAGTGGTGCCCTCTTGAAAGTTCAAGGGTGGAAAAATTTTTCAAAGGCGTTTAAGGGGGTCTCCCCATATAAGGGGGTGAGTCGAGTAGGGTGTCATTGGAAAGGTCTCAATGAGATCTTCTCAAAACAAGTCTTAAAATTGTCTTATAAGTACCGTGGGGGGCAGGGGAAGGGGAAATGTACGAACTTTTCGCGTACCCCCCCCTCGCGATTGGACACCTTCCATCCGAAAAATCTGAAGAAAATCATGAATGTAGGCCTTAATGAGTACAACAACAAAAAATACATGAGAAGTCGAAATTCACTCAACTTTGTTAGTAATAGTATGATTTATCGATTTTGTGTTTTCTTGAATAAAATCTAAACGGTACCCTTAAACTCAATAAAATTTAGCAAAGAGATGACTATTTATAAGATTGATCTTTTCTGAAAATTTCATAAAGATCGAATAGTATTTACCGAAGTAATAGCGATTTGAATTTTCGTGTATTACTATGGAGCAATATGCCCTGTATTACTATGGAAACATACGAGTATTGCTATGGAGCCATATGCGCTTTTTACCGACTTAGACACTACAGCTTTGCTAGAATTTGCATGAAAATTTCAGGAGTGATAGGTATCATGAAGATGAGTACATACAATTGAAACAAGTCGAAGAGGCAGGAGAGAGCTCCTAGCAAAAGGGCTTCGTAACCATTCTAGGATTCGAAAAAATAGGCCATGAATCGATGATTACAGTACAGAGGAGTGGCCCCTGAAAAAAAATTTCATGAAAGGTAGCCGATACGAGTATCAACTGAAAGTTCTCTATGAGGGCTTTTCAAAACAGTTCTTAAACTGACAGTTTTTGCTTCAGTGGGAGCACAGGGGGGGAAATACATGAAAAATGTGTTTCCTCCCTCGCGAATGGACACCAGTGATCTAAAAAATCTGAAAAAATATCAAAGGAGATATTTATGGGTATAACTATAACAAATACCTCAGAAGTCAAAATTCGTTCAATTTTGTTAATAATAGTATGATCCTCGAATTTCACATTTTCTCCAATTAAATCGTCTTTGACATGTTTCTTGATTTTATTCGTTGCTGGTTACTGCATTTTGTAAGTTGAGTACAAAACCCTTCTGACATGAGCATAGGTCTGTCTACCCAACTTGTCTTATCTTGCTATGGATTCTGAAAAAATATCAAAGGAGATATTTATGGGTATAACTATAACAAATACCTCAGAAGTCAAAATTCGTTCAATTTTGTTAATAATAGTATGATCCTCGAATTTCACATTTTCTCCAATTAAATCGTCTTTGACATGTTTCTTGATTTTATTCGTTGCTGGTTACTGCATTTTGTAAGTTGAGTACAAAACCCTTCTGACATGAGCATAGGTCTGTCTACCCAACTTGTCTTATCTTGCTATGGCGCGCTGGTGGCCAGCCAGCTCGTTGGGCAGGTACCGAATTCAAGAGGGTATTGTAACATCTCCTTTTCAAAAATCTTAAAAAACGATATCCTTAATGTAAACAACTGAAGTTGAAAATTTTCCTTAACAAGCATTATTTCTATTTTTATTTGAATATCGCCACTGATGAAGGAGACAATAAGTCCCCGAAATATCGGTACCAGGCAGAAAAATAAAATAAAACTAGGGCTTGTTAAGGAACATTTTGAATCTTTTATTTATTTTAGCGATATTAATCCGAAAATGTAACTGAAGTTTGGTTTATATAAATTACAAAATATTTTCTCACATATCAAAACAAAAACAATGCTGCCCCATGCCACTTATTCCTCGAGTATATCTGCAAACTTACACATTAGCACTATATATCGCAAATATTCTCTTTTAAGCTTTGTGAAACTGAAGCTTGGCAAAATGAAAGATAAATTAAAGAACTCTCTTGAAGTTTCCACGAGTCTGTGTGCATTTGTTTTTTAGAGTTTTCTCTACTTGACCATTAACTTTTATCGTGGTGAACTTTTCTCAATGCAATCGTACATATGTATAAGAAGAATTTTCCGAGAAGTTTTTGTTTATGCACGAGCACTAAGAGTCAAGGCAACTGGCAAGTTTATACGATAGAGATGTTCTTCCGAAGAAGAAAGGCAAAAACAAGAAAACTAACTCCGCAATTTTCTTTTGCGATGGTCAAGTGTTTAACTTAGAGTTGAAATGTTTAGATAGTCTTGTGGAATTCTTGTAATCGATAACGTTCGAATATTTGAGTAAGAGAGCAATTGCTGGCGATATTGCTAATTGAAATGTTCATTCCTTAATTAGGTTCTAGTGACTAAGATAGAAATGTTGATTTTTCACTCTTTTCGATGAATAAAAACAACCAACGTGTTGCGATATAATTTTACTTCACAGTCGGCAAAATTGGTTTAAGGCAAAAATTAGGCAATGTTCACCATATATTTGACTGCAAAGGCATTATCCGCAAAGAACTCATTCCTTGAGGTCCTGCTGTGAATGGTCTATTCTATTATTCAGTGTTAGATCACCTTTGATAGAGTTGCACAGTCTACTTCGTACGTGTGAAGAGATTGTTATTTTTTTCTCTTGAATAATAGTTCATAAGCGCATCGCGCGGTAATTGGGCGAGGTTGAACGTATTTTTAAACAAGATAGCGACCTATTTCAACATTAAGATTAGCTGAACCCTATCTGAGGCCTACATGATCCAACATTGCACCCATGATCACTTTGTATGTGATACACATTTTTTCAATGTATGTGAATCACTTAGCCCATTTCATTGTCAGCCGTCACCAAGTGAACTTGAGTAACATATGTAAATGAAATTTGCGTCCTGACCGGTTTCACCTTGAAACCAAGAACGCATTTCCAATCTCCCATATGAGATCTTTCCCCTTGAGCTATCGATAGATGAATGATTGTCTTGAGCAGGGCATATGAACTATCAAGCGAGTTCTCATAGAATAAACTCCCAACCTGACGGTATTCAATCTTCAATGATCAATTTGAATATGTACAGTTTTCCATTAAGGACATAACAATAAATAAATTCCAATAAATCGATTGTGAGGCGTGCTGTGTAGCTAGTGGCACCGCCTTGTTGAAACCACATATCGTTGATGTCAAAATCCAATTTTGGTCACAAATAATCTTCCAATACAACACGATAGCGCTCACCATTGACGGTAACATGACGGTCGTTTTTATCCACGAAAAATACGGCCCAATCACACCTCCAGCATGAAAACCGCACCAAACAGTATTTTTTTGTGGATGCAACGGTCCCTAAACAAGCACATGTGAACGCATATTTTTTCGTGAAATTAATACCAAATCAGTTTTGCCGTTCTGAGAAATTGAATGAAGACCACTTCTTTACAAACAATATCTTAAACGAGATAAAATAGGTTAGTACCGATTACATAAAATTTGTTTAATCCCTCTAACGTCGTTTGAAAGCGATTTTTTCAGTATATTTGGTGTTTGTTTAATATTCCTGAAACTGGTTTACCCTACTTAAAAGACTGCAATAAGGACTTACTGATTCCTTTGAAACAAGCATATCAGATGCTCTCTGGCATCATAAAATTTATTTGTATGGTCTTGCTTTGAATATTTAATGGAATAAAGCTCACATATTCACATCTGCCGCACCGTCAAACTATGAACTGCATAGCGTGAATGAAAAAGAGCAGAATTTGGCCGCCGTTCTGTACACTATTCATGTCCAGCGCTCCAAAGCTGCATACTTAGTTTCAACGATTTGATTCTATCCAAAATACATACTAGGGTACTTCCTTTGAAGATAAAACCAAAACCAACTCTTCCCAATGTGATAACGATACTACGTAAAATCATAACCAGATCTTTTGCTCCTCACTCTACGACGTTGCCTCCAAGGAATAATTTTTTGGCTATTGTCCAATTGAAAGTAGTTCTTCTCCATTCCCTGGATTTAAGTTCAACACCCATATCTGATTTTCATCCATAGGGAACAGACCGTTTTCATTGCTCGTCTTTTACGAGTATATACCACAAAACCTTCCTTACCTTTCGCCGTAATAGAATCTGCACTCTTCAGTTCAAAAACGATGAAAATTTCTAACGAAGCGAAAATATGCCAACTGCACAGTAGGAGGATACTTAAAAGATAAATGGCCCTAAAGGATAAGGAACTTTCAGTACGTAAGCCTGCAGAGAGTTAAGTGCAATACATATGGGTTCTGGATCTTTTTCATTTCTTCGTCGCTGATGATACTTTTGCTTTGAAAGGGTTACTCTACTCACGCCGCATGAAGTGCACACAATGCTCCCGAAAATGGAGATGTTTCAATTTTTATAAGCTCTAGGGTTGGAGCTATTTAGGTAGAAAATAAATGGAAGGGATGGTAAAGGAGGTTGTAAATTACTGATTAATAAACAAGAAAAATATGTAGAAAAATATTTTTTGCTTCTAGCTGATATAAGTGAATTTCTTATTGTACGCTTTGACACCCCAATTGCAACCTTTGAAAAACATTTGAGAGATTAATCTCTCATGCAAAGATATGGGAGTTCCCTGGGTTGTAAAACAATTTTATAACTTTTACGAGTCATTTTTATGTGGCTAACGCCAACCACTTTTCTTAGAAGTTAACTGTTTCAGCTTCTGTGGTATGATAAGAGGAAAAAAGAGCAGTATGGGTATATTGTAAGTATTCTCCTATGTTCGTAGCTTTATATCGATCTTTAATAATTTGTTCCAGTGAAACGCTATAACTTCGATTTTTCCCAACATATCTTGTTATGGGAAGTAAATTACTCCCTCCTTCAGTGTTGAATGTTTTCTGAGATTGGAAGCCTTTTCGAATAATTTTGTATTAAGATGATCAAATTTTACTTATTCTACAACATTAATTTGAATACCATAAGTCTAATTCTTAAAAGTTTTATCACATGAAGTCTAATTCTTCTTCTTCTTTGTAGCCCTACAGCCCCTTTCGGGCGTTCACTCAGAGATCGTTAGAGTATCTCATTGTCATGATCGAATGTATCGGCACTCCACAAGGTGATATGATCATTATCACCCTTAGGCCGTGCGTCCATCCACCCAGCTGCGATAAGTTCTGATTTTAAACCAGCAGCACTAAATCTCATTGACGCCAACGAGACTTGAACCAGAGACCTTCGGCTTGCGGGCTTAGTGCTCTAACCACTAAGCCACGCGGACTAAGTCTAATTACTTTAGATTTAATTACTTAGGACCTAGTTGGTCTAATTTTTTTTTTCTTAACATCTTATTGCATAGGGTCCAATCACTGAAAGACTAGTTACTTTTTTTCTTTATTTTCGCTATAATTTTTAATGCGATAAAGAAATTAAAAAGAATATAACGGAAACTTTATAGAAAATTGTTTGTGTGTAGCTGCATAATTGAATTGCTTTTTAATAGGGATGAGCATCGAGTGCCGATGTTTTGAAAACATCGATGTTAACTAATCGATCTTCGATGATTTCGCCATCCATAGAATGGATCCGATGATTTTTCAATATCGAAATTATTAGACGATGATATTTGGCATTCAAGAAATAAACCTCTCAGCCAAATATTGCCCAAGACTCGATATTAATACCTTCAAACAATGATACAAAATATTATCCAAAATAAAAACTTGAGTTCTCCTATAAACATAATAGCAATTCATCTAAATATTCATGATCATGAAGAGCGACACCGGTAACCACGAAACGTAAACAAACCAAACCTTGATATTGAAATTTCCCTTCCAGCTTCTATCCGTTTCCACACATTCATAGTTTAAAGCTCATCCGTTATTTACTTTACGTAGATACCTAAACCTAAACGGGCGCATCAGTAGCATCGGGAAAGTGATATTCTTTGCATACACTTCTTGGTTTAGCATTTTGCTATTCGTGTTTATATACCGTGGCGGACAAAAGTCTACGACAACTCCTTATATTGAGATTCTGGTTGATTGCGAGCTTTAATCAAAAATCCAATGATGTGCATTTTCCAGTAACATTAATATATTTATAAAAAAAACAAAGACAAAAACATTTCATAACAAGCTTAAGGAGATATTCGTAAAAACATAAAAAAATGAATGGACAAAAGTCTACGACAGTCAGTGCTGGCTGACTTGTACACAAAATATTTTCAACTAAGCGTATTGGAATTTTAAAAAACTTTTTGCTGGCTTAATATTTGGTTGGACCCCCCTTTCGTATCAATTACCGCTTGCAGTCTTTGGGACATAAAGGGGACTAAATTACCAGTTGCTGCAGATGCGATTTTCTCCCATTCTGTAACAAGTGCTTTATTCAACAAATTTTTATTTTTTATGCAACATTTTCAAATTTTCCGTTCCAAAGGCTCCCAAACATGCTCTATTGGGTTTAAATCTGAACTTTGCGGAGGCGTATTAAGTTGCCTGGGAGCGTAGTACAACAACCGGTTCTTGACGAAAAGTGCTGTTTGTTTTGGATCATTGTCTTGTTGGAAAATCTATCTCTCTCCAAGACCCAACTTCTCCACTGATTGCTTCAAATGTTGTTCTAACAGGTTCTTGTAAACATAACGGTCCATCGTAGTTTCTACAAAAGCCAATCTGTCATACCCAGATGCAGCGATGACTTCCCAAACCATCAGATTACCTCCACCGTGCTTGACAGTAGGAATCATATTGTTAGTCTCTAAAGCCGTGTTCTTTTTCCGCCATACTTTACTGCAACCATCACTTCTGAAAATGTTCAGTTTGGACTCATCGGTGAAAAGAATGCGATTCCAAAAATCATTGTCCTTGCCAATATGGGCCTTGGTGAACTGTAGACGCAGAAGTCGGTTTTTGGCGGATATTAATGGCTTTTGACGTGGAGTTCTGCTTTGAAACCCATTAATATTTAATGCTCTCGTGATGGTTCTTGCATGGACATCTTTTTTCTTTTCCGTAGCCACTTATTTCGCCAAATCTGGAGCACTTATTTTAGGATTACAGTTCAATTCTTTTAGAATGAAACTAATGTCTCTGCGTGACATTTTTTTCGGTCGACCAGTTCGCGGCTTATTTTCAATGGAACCACAGTTTTCAAAGTTTTTGATGATTGTATACACAGAAGTTTGTTTTAGTTTTAGTCATTTCGCGATTTCCGAGCACGCTTTATTGTTTTTTTTTTTATACTGAACGATCAAATTTCGCATATCGCTAGAAATATTTTTCGCGATGACATTTTGCGGTCCTTACTGTTAGAAAATAGCGATAAAACTAAAACAGAATTGCAGCAGCACATATGCGGAATGACAATAAGAGCAAATAAACAAATACTGATGACATTCGGATACGTTTAGTTGGAAATTTTTTTTTTATAACTGAGTCAGCACTGACTGTCGTAGACTTTTGTCCATTCAATTTTTTATGTTTTTATGAATTTCTCTTTAATTCAGGTATGAAAAATTTTTCCATTTATTTTTTTATGAATATTTTTACGTTACTGGAAAATGTGCATCAATGGATTTTTGATTAAAGCTTCCAACTAACCCGTATCTCAAAATAAGGAAGTGTCGTAGATTTTTGTCCGTCACTGTAAGTGTTCAGTGAATATAGTTATTGTGTGCGCATTTGTTTACTTACATAGTTAATTGGTTTGTAAAAATGCCACGAATGCGGGATGGTAATGTTTTGTGCAAATATTGTGGAAAGAAACACGAGCAACCTCAAGTGCCATCTTAAAAGTAAATACCAGGACAAGTTTATTGCCGTTCCTATTCCCGAGAAAAAAAACAGGACACAAAAATCAACAAAGGAAGTTGAAAATATGGACGATTCAGGTGGTAGTGATCTTAGCGAACATGAACCACTGCTTTCATCGATGTCTCCGTTTACATCCACGTCGTCATCGAACATTCAATCAGGTAAAAGAAAAAATCCAACGCAGTATCTTTACCCAAAATGTTTCGATCAATGGAGTCATTCTAAGAAGGGGGCACATAATTCGATAAAATAACGAATGGAATTGTGCATATGATCTGCACAGATTTGGAGCCGTTAAGACTGGTAGAACAAAAAGGTTTACTTAATTTTATGCATGTTGCTGTTCCATATTATACTGCGCCAAGCCGTTTCACAATTAAAAATATGATCGAGAATAAATATTAGCATTCAATAGATGATTTTAAAAATAAGATAAGACATCGAAAATGATCGTTAACAATGGATTGTTGGGCGGATTTGCAAATGCGAAGCTATCTGGGTACAACTAGGCACTTCCACGACGCTGAAAGGAAGAAAATGTGTAGTGGAAATCGATTTTTTTAGATTCCAATCACACATCAGAGTATTTGGCTGCCAAAATCGACAATCTAAGTGAAGAATAGAGTATTAAAAACAATGACGTAGTATGCGTTATTATGGACAATGAAGCAAATATTGTAAAGGCTATTACAATTCAATTCGGTGGAGATAAGCATATAGGATCTGTATAATAAGTAACCGGACTGAGCCTGCCCCGCGCCGTCAAAGCGTCTGCTAACCGGTATCTGGTACTTTAGTGGTGGTGGGGGTCTAGGTAAAGGGAACCGGGCTGCAGCAGTTGCCTCCAAGTGCTTGGAGAGATAGCATCGAGCGAGAGTGGAGTGCATGTTCAGTTACGTCGTCGGAGTGAAAATGGAGCGTACGATCGAGCAACCGAACCAGAGTTTTTTAACCACGTTATTACAGGAGATGACGAGACGTGGGTTTTCGAATACGATCTTGAGATGAAGCGGCAGAGTTTGGAGTGGCACACACCGGCGTCACCCTGACCGAAAAAAGCGCGCATGAGCAAATCGAAGGTGAAGTCGATGCTCATTGCTTTCTTTGACGTGAAAGGCATTGTTCACAAAGAGTTTGTGCCACCCGGCCAAACTGTAAACGGCCAGTACTACAGAGAGGTGCTCCGTCGACTAACCGCCCGAGTTTGCCGAGTCCGTCCGGAGATCGCCGATTCGTGGATCCTCCATCACGACAATGCTCAGTCGAGGGCAACGTTGCCACAGCTTCCTCACAGCCCGGATATGGCGCCAGCGGACTTCTTTCTGTTCCCCAAGATCAAGAGACACCTTAATGGGACGCAGTTCGGGACTCTGGAAAACGTTCAACGTGCTACGACGAGGGCTCTAGACAGAATCGAGGTTGCCGACTTCCAGGGAGCGTTCGGGGATTGGAAAATCCCGTATCAGCGTGTTATCGACTCCAATGGGGACTACTTTGAAGATTACTAAAGAAAAATTGTAAATATTTTGCCAATTAAAAAATTTCCTGAGGTCAGTCCGGTTACTTATTATTCTGACCCTGAATACCATGCCTTGCCATACCTTAAATTTGGTTGTGCAAAGGCCATTAGATATACCACCAATAAAACCGTTCGTCGCGAAAGTTAGATCGATTGTGACTTTCTTCAAACGCAGCATCATAGCCAGCTATGATCTTAGGAGAAAGTCCGTTGAAAATCAATACAGAGTGTCGCAACGAGATAGAACTCGACATATGAAATGTTGGAGCGTTTTGTTGAGCTCCGGCCAGTTGTGAACGATATTTTAAATGTTCACAAAACAGCTCCTTCAATGCTCAATGCATCGGAAATCGAAGAAATTCGAGAAATTATCGACGTTTTAAAGCCGTATGCTGCAGCGACCAACGATATCAGTGGTGAAAAGTACTTAGCAAGTAGCATAGCAATCTCCATTGCTAGAATTATCGGGAAAAACTTGATGAAAATTAACGTAAAAATGGAAATAAGGTAAATATTCCTGAATGAAATTATGAAGCAGGACAAAAAAGATTTGGCTTAATTGAAGATCAGCATATTTTAGGAACTGCGACCATAATGAACCCAAGATTCGAACACACGTATTTCGAAGATGCAACGTGATTAGGAAAACACAATTTATTGATCAACTTATAAAGGAGAAAGAACTTAAAACAATATCATCAAGTTCAACATCTTCTGAGTCCGATTCAGTAACTTCTTGTAAGTTTGATAAAATCATTCAAAAAAAAAAAAAACAAACAAAAGTAATTCCCAACAATTGTTGTTCAGGTTCAGAGTTGTTTCGCGATTACAATAAAGCCATTCAAAACAGTGGAGAAGCTTGGAGAAAGGAAAAGAAGATAGATTTGGTGCTTCATATCATCAAGAACTCAGCCTTTATTTAAGTATGGAAGCTTTTAACGATTTTAACGTATTTGACATAATATTCAGTATGGGTGTTATTTATAAATTTTTTTTTTTTTTTGAATTTCAGAAGCAACCCTGGAAAAAATTGAGCAAGAATCCTCATATTCTGGAAGCAAATGACAGCAATCTATCCGCATATGTCAGAAATATCTAAAGAATATCTAATGACGACCGTGTCCACCTCAGTCCCTTCAAAGAGGCTTTTCTCGAAAACGGGGCAAATAATTTCAACAGCAAGAAATAGATTAAACGGGAAATTTGCTTCTAAACTACTATTTTTAAGCTCTTTACCCGAAGAGTTTTGGGCTTGAATTTTCTAAAATGCAAAGAACAATATTACTACTTTTCTTTTTTTTAGATTAGTATAATAAAATAGCTTATATTCAATAAAATTTTTGGAATTATGGTGTATTTGTATACGAGGTACGTCCAGAAATTAAATGTACTCAATTTATGTAGGGTTCAAAAAAAATTTAATTAAACAAAAACATACTTGGTTACACTTGTACATATGCAAGTTATTTTTCGACGTAGTCACCAGCCCTCTCGATGCAAGTGGTGAGCCGCGGGATTATTTTTTTGATGCCTGCCTCGAAGAAGTATGCCGCCAGTTCTTTCGCCCACTTCTCCACCTCCCCCTTCACCTCCTCGTCCGTTGGAAACTTGTTCCCACCCATGTGCACCTTAAGGGAAGTGAAGAGATGGAAATCTGAAGGGGCCAAGTCAGGGTTCAGCGTCGGCTTTCCAAAAACTCTTTAGAGCTCTGCATTCGATTCAACAATTTCCGATATCCGAGAGTTTCTGTGATTGTTTCGTGTATCAGGGATCTAAGGTCAATCTGCGATCGTCACGGACCGCAATCTCGATTTTTTCCAAAAGTTCGTCAGTCACAACTGAAGGTCTTCAGCTCCTCTGATCGTCATGCACGGAAGTACGGCCGCGGCCCTACTTTTTAATAATTTTCTGAAAGGTTAATATGTCAGAAGAATGTGGTTTTGACGTGTGTACTAATTCTCCTCAGGCCATCACTCTTATTAGATACACACCGGTGATGGCGACTACCATGCTTAGAGGTGAGAGGATTACTTTTAAGTTTCCTAATTATGCGAGCTCAATATATATTTTTGTAACTACGAATTATGATCAGGTTAATCTCCTGTAAGTAATTGCCTTTGCTAAACTTGATCATTTCACCCTTTTTGCATCAATTTAATGTAAATCTATACGATAATGTTTTGCTCTACAGTGAGCTTTTATTGCTTCGTGCGGATTCGGATCTCGTTTTCGGATGGCTCCAAGAGCTTGAAATTGCTTATGAAAATTGAAATGATCAATTTAAAGTTTAGCAAAGACAAGTACTTGCAGGAGAAAATTAACCTGAACATTATTCGTCGTTACAAAAATATACTGAGTTCGCATAAGTAGGAAAATTAAAAATACTCCTCTCACCTTTAAGCATGATGGTCATCATCACCGGTGTGTATCTAATAAGAGTGATTGCCTGAGGAGAATAAGTATACACGTCGAAACGACCTATTTCTAACATTTTTCTTATCTAATAACGTTTCAGAACAATTATTAAGAAGCAACTCAATTATGTAGCTACACACAAAGAATTTCCATATATAATTTCAAGCCATCGGAGCCATCCAAAACCGAGAACGATATCCACACGAAGCAATAAAAGCTTAATGTAGGGCAACAAATTAAAGATTTACATTAAATTGATGTTAAACAGGTAAAACAATCAATTTAAAGTTTATCAAAGACTTGGAATGCATCTTGGTCATAGCAAGTAAAAATGGCTATAAAACAGGGCCGACGTTTTTGTGGTTCGGAGGCGAAAGCTATCAACGCGGGGCCCCCAAAGCCTCTGGTAAACCTAAGAAACACCTCTCCTGTCACTCTGAGAGCCTAGCCTGAGCCTTCTAACACATTACTTCGGGCTGCGCCTTTTGTTTTTATGCCTTACGTGTTATCGGGTTGCAGAGATTCCCTATTCCAGCAGGGGAGCAAGAGAGGATAGGGAATGCTAGGAAAGGCGCCCTCCACCCTCAACGGCTCCAGGCACTCCATCTTAGTAGTTAGAACAGACCGAACTTAATATGCCACCTTGTTTTTTTCTGTCAACTGATCTGAGAATTTCTCCAATTAAACTGTCGATACATTCCTTAACGAGGTCACCACAACCTGCCCCACTGGCCTCACTGACTTCTCTAGCGCAGAGGAAGCAATCGTCAGACCATGACTTGCAAATTCTGTGAAGATAAAATTAAAAGTAACTCTGCCATAGACGGTTCCAAGCCTGTTTGAAAATGAAACAGAGAACCCCTTGTTTCCCTAACCCACAGCTTCCATGATTCCTCATCCCAAACTCCCAACTAAGCAGTAAATGCTTTCGATGTGCACATGGGGTTTACTGGTTCCCCAATAATGTAATATTTGATGCCGAAAAATGCTAATAACTGTAAATACATCTACAGCTCTGCTACTGAATCCTACTTACGCCTAATTTGTGAGGACGTAAGAGGGTGAAGGCGAATCTTCCGCGCCTGATAACGGAATCGACGTAATAACCTGCCGCCGGAATGGAGGTTGGGCGACGGGCTAACCCTGGAAAACCTTTAATTGTTTCAAAACCTGCAGGTAGGCCTCAGAATGGATTGGACTCACGGCAACCACCTCGCAACCGAAAAAGGACTATGGCATTGGATCCTGGAATGTCAGATCACTTAATTACCCTGGCGCTGTTAAGGACCTTTTACAACAGGCCAGTCAATATCAATTAAAAATACTGGCAGTCCAGGAACCGAATTGGACTGGAAACAACATTCAAGACATGAGATCGCACACAATATTCAAAAGTGGGAAGCCTACTGGAAAACGAGAATTCGGAGTTGCCTTCATTGTAGATAGAGAGTTCAAATCGGACGTTATTGATTTTAAGACAGTCAATGAACGGTTGTGAGCGATCCGTATAAAAGCGAAATTCTTCAAAATCTGGCTGATTAATGTTAACGCCCCAACCGAAGAAAAGGACGAGAAAACGAAGGAAACGTTCTACAATTACCTGGAAAGACTAGTCGACTAATTTTCTACAAACAACACAAAAATAGTCCTGGGTGATTTCAACGCTTATGTTGGCAATGAGCTATCTCATCGGGGAATGAATGGAGGATATAGCATCCACGATGAAACAAATGACAATGGCCAACGCCTGATTGACTTTGCATGTAGCTGAAATCTAGTTCAACTTGCTTCCCACATCGACGCATTCATAAAATGACCTGATATCACCGGATGGCAACACTCAAAATCAGATGATCATGTTCTGATCCAACAACATTGGGCCTCGAGCATACTTGACGTCCGTACATACCGAAAAGCCAATTGTAACTCAGATCATTACTTGATCAAATTAACATATCGATGTCGTTTGTCAAAGACATATTCAGCGAAGACCAGCCCGCTACAAAAATTTGACATCAAAAAGCTCCAAACGGCATCTGTGGCCAAACATATCACGGAGACCCTCGACAACCAGCTGGCTTTCATCTTATGAGACGCATCGTTAAAGACGAGCAACGAGCTCTGGATGGAAGTGAAAGCGGCTATCAGGACCGTAGCAGAAAAAGCGATCGGACATCAAGCCTGGCGCAAGAGGAATGATTGGTTCGATGATGGGTGCTAGAATGCGTTAGAGAAAAATAATCGGGCGTACAAAGAATATGTAGGAGGGAAAACCAGGACGAAGAAAGAACATTATGAAAATCTCAGAAGAGTAACGAATAAGATAATTAGGGTTACGAGAAGAAAATACTATGGCGACCAATTGAGAAGTATGGATGTAAATTTAGCGAGCAACAACACAAGAGAAGCATACAAAATAGTGAAAAGCCGGAAATGTGGTTATCAGCCCAAAACAACGTGATGACATCGGCAATATCATCGCTGATGAAACCAAGATTGAGGAAAGATGGGCATCATATTTCAAGAACTTCCTTGATCCTCCGCACAGCTCCAGGACATCGGAGTCTAAAGATGTCCGCGGAGCGCTTCCATGGGCCCCACCAACACTGGATGAAGTTTGTTCCATCATCAAAGCCCAAAAGAATAATAAAGCGCCGGGAATCGGTGGGATTCCAGTGGAGCTCATCAAATATGGTGGTAGTAGTGTTCATCAAGCTATTCACAAAGTCATCTCACACATTTGGCAACAAGAACATATGCCGAAAGCGTGGAGCCAATCAATTACATTCCCTATCCACAAAAAGCGTGACAAGCTACAGTGCGAAAATTATAGGGGCATCTCACTACTTTGTACGGCGTACAAAATATTTTCAAAGGTCTTAGAAAATAAAATCGGATCATATGCCAACAGTATTACTAGAGAGTATCAAGGTAGTTTTAGGGCAGGTAGATCAACAATAAAATATTGTTCACAGTCAAGCAGATACTTGAGAAATGCTGGGAGTTCAACATAGACGTACACCAAATGTTCGTTGACTGCAAGCAAGCATACGACAGTATTGATCGTAATGTACTGTACCAAATAATGCTTTGCTTTGGCATCCCAGCCAAATTAGTCCATCTTACCAACATGACAATGACAATGACAACTCACCGATGCCTTTGACACAAATATCGGGAGGTGGGCTGGCCCCATTGCTATTCAATTTGGCTCTGGAGTAGTCATAAGGAAGCTACGTGTCGATACGCGAGGTACATTACTATACAATCCGACCCAAGTAGTAGCCTATGTCGACAACATCTACATTCTATCACGGTCATTAACAACTGCCAAAGAACTTCTCCTGAAACTTCGGCTACAAATCAATGAAAATAAAACAAAGCTCATAACGCAGTCGAGGAAAAATACCCCAAATACACAAAACATCACACTTGGCGAATACAGTATCGAAAATGTTAGATAATTTGTGTATTGAGGCGCCAAAGTAACGAAAACGGGCAATGAAAGAGACGAAATACGCCGAAGAATACAGCTCGCAAATTAAATATTTTATTCAATTTCGACGATCTTGAAGACCAGCTGCACATACAGGAGAACAAAGCTCTAAGTAAACAAATCTGTGAAAAGACCTGTGTTATGCTATGGGTGTGAAACATGGACCCTAACCCAATCATCCGCAAATATATTGAACGCCTTTGAGCGACGGGTCCTGAGGCGAATAATCGGAGCGAAGCTAAACGGGGACCAATGGCGAATTCGATACAACCATGAGCTGTATGAAATTTTTGACGAACCGGAGGTCTCAACGATTGTAAGACTGCGGAAGCTTCAATGGGCTGGACATATGAATCGTATGGACGAGCAACGGATACCCGAGATTGTATTCGTTGGGAGAACTGAAGGCCGGAGGCCAGTGGGGAAACAGAGGGAACGCTGGTCTGACTCGGTCGACGAAGGCAGTTCATCAATGCACGGATTTTGGAATTTGAGGACGCGGTGAACGGACCGAGACAGTTGGAGGCGCTTTTTGCTGGAAGTGAAGCCCCGAGAGGGGTTGTAGTTCTAAGAAGGAGAAGAAGAAGAAATCCGAGGGCGGTTGAAACATTATGAAGACAAACGCTGTAGATGGTGCGCATGTATATTTTAAAGGTCGTGAGTTGAGTATGTGATAGCTGTTTCCCTTACGAACAGTGTCGCATAGTTTTCATTAGGAGTGCATGTTTCACGTCCGCGCTATGACTATGAGTGAACGTAAACTGTCGACCACCGTTGCACAACGTATTGTCAATCGTTTTTTAATGTGGGCGTTAAAAACATGGAAATTTTTCTGCGTTTGCGAACTCAGTTTGTTAGTGAGTGCCTGAGCTAATGTGTTTAAATGGGCCAAAGCATACAAAGATGGTCGCCAAACGTTGAGAATGAGCCGCATGATCGTCGACCGCGAACCGCCATCAACCAGACAACAATTGCCGCGTAGAACAACTCATTTTGGAGGACTGTAGGCTAAATGTTCGATATATTTAGCCTGGACTTGGCATCAGAATCAGTAGTGCCGAGTCTTTCATCCACGAACACCTTCAATATCGCAACGTTACGGCTCGATGTATTCCTAAACTGTTGAACTTCGAGCAAAAATTCACGCGATTGGAAGTTTGTCGCCGCTTGCCGACGCGATACGAGGTGAAGGAGGAAGCAATGCGTCGTCTAAAGAGTAGGGGAAGAAAGAGGAAGGGGCGCCAGTCAAAGCGAAGACAACCAGGTCCACGGATAATGTTATGTGTACTGTTTTCTGGGACCGGCGCGGCGTGTTGTATGTCGATTTCCAGCGCAGCCAACGTTCCATCAAGGCGATTATTATTCTAACCTTCTGAAAACACACGTGAAACCCGCTTATCCCTCGAAATGAAGGATAATTCCAGCACCAAGTACGATTCTTCCTCAGGATAATGCGCGCCCACATCCTGCCCGCCTAATGCTCGATATAATATCGGGGTGGGAGGTACTAAAACACCTTCCCCCTACAGTCCGGATTTAACACCTTCCCCCTACAGTCCGGATTTATCACCCTGCGACTAGCACTACCGAACTAATTTCACAAACACTGAAAAATTTCCACGTTTTTACTGTCTTCCCACATTAAAAACGAATGACAATACGTTGCGCAACGGCGGTCGGCATTTGACGATCAACCATGGTCGTTGCGCGCCCGTGAAACCTGTACTTCTGACGAAAACTATGCCACACTGTTTGTAAGGGAACTTATCACATACTCAAGCCACGACCTTCAAAATATACATACGCGCCATCTACAGCGTTTATTTCCATCATATTTCAACCGCGCTTGTACTTTGAAAATCGTTTTTGTAACGAAGTGCAGATATACTAAAATATATTGCAATACAATTTGTTTTAGAAAATCAGTGTCAAAAGCTGAATTACCTACAGAACTTATATTGTCCTCTGTACGAACACCCACGTGACTCACTGTATATGCTGGAGAAAATCGAAGTTGTAGCGTTTTATTGGAACAAACTATCAAGGACTAAATGCTTAATTTGTATGGTCACTCCAAATCCTAGCAAAAAGCTTCACTCTGATACTTGGCAAGACAAGATGTGTAATGGAAATACCCGAAATTAATAATAAATGCATTTAATATATAGGTAAATGTTTGAATCTTAGCTAATAT
Source organism: Odontomyia ornata (assembly GCA_963969285.1). Taxonomy (NCBI): domain Eukaryota; kingdom Metazoa; phylum Arthropoda; class Insecta; order Diptera; family Stratiomyidae; genus Odontomyia; species Odontomyia ornata. The sequence goes on from OZ017739.1 coordinate 137,966,044, forward strand.
ATCTATCTAAAGTACCCTAAAAAATAAAAATATTACAAGCTGATCAGATTTTCCTTGCAACTTTTGAAGAGAAAAAATCTAATTGAAAGTTTGCTTTCAGAAAAAATAAACGAAACAGATCTAATTCGGTTAAATCGATTTTTTTCCGCATCGTCTGGTACGGCCATAAAAGCCGTAAAAATAGCAAACATAAAGTGGTATAGAATTCATTTCCTTTGAGACGGCTAATATGTTTCTATACCAGAAATTTTAATGGTTTTTCTTTTGATTGCTGAAATATAACACCATACAAAATGTTTTCAGCTGAATATGTTTCAACGCGGTGAAAAACACTTTAAAAAGAAATTGATGGATGTATGGACTACGGGAATATGCTACTGAACAATGATAAAATTGAAAAAGTTTCTTATAGTCTATCATGGAATAAAAAAGCCATTTTCGTCAATACTTTAAACTTCCCATTCATGCTTTGTTCTTTCCGTTGAACAAAGTGGTATTCCGAGTAGGTTTCATACCCTCTAGGCGTACCATGTCGCCGAGTACATCAACCTAAATGAACTGAACTCGAACAAGTCCCAATAAAGAAAGGAACACTGCCAAAAGAACAATATCTCCACCGTAAGCTTGTTAGAATTTTCAAATGGCCTCAAGCCCATACATTAGAGAAAGGACGCGATCTCGTGCACATCAAAAAACAGTTCACCGACAACGAACCAGGAGAAACGAATGCCTGTGCCTACAGGTAGAAGTCTAAATTTCCTTTATGAAATCGAAAATCAATCTAATGATTTCATTGAATAGCGAAATGTGAAGAATTCCAGGACTAAAATCAATGGAAAATGCCTACACTGGCTGCAGACTCATCTTCCTTGCGCGTTACGTACAATGTGGATGAGGTGAATATTAGGAATCCATGTTAGAGAGGTTTGTACATGAAATTTTAGCTAATAAATATTTCGAGAGGTGCCAAACTCAAGATACGGACCGTAGATGGGATATCCTGACTACCAATCATCCCTCCTTCCTATTCAATTGGATTTCACAAATGATTCATTGAAATATTCGATCAGGCTCAACTTTCTGCTCGTTTGTGAATTGTATAAACTTCGAGGCCTTTTACGTGGTTGCAAACTGGCAATTGGATCAGCAAATGAGATTCTTAGATGATTTTGATGACTAGCTGGTTTCTTAATAATACCTGGAATTTCTGAAATTGATTACATTCATCAGAATTTCAGCAATGGTGGGTGGGTGATGTTAAATTTAATTATTATTTGAACATAATCAAAGTTTACAAAATTTGATTGAATTCTATGTGAAGGTTGACAAGTTATTAGAGGAAGTTTGAAAGTGAACAGGAGAAATTCAATTTTGTAATAAGTTCTTGTTGGAAATTTTACATAAAAGGCCTTAACCTAAACCGTTCCATTGATAATAGTAGTATCAATGCTTTATTGTTTCTTTCATCATTAAGCTATGTTACTATGTTTTTGAAACATTAACAAATTAGTTCCAGGAAAACTGACTTTTGTAGAGAATTATTGTCATAAAGGGAGTTTAGATAAAATGAGAACCTTTCTATTTGATATCAATTCTATAACAAAATATGTAATTCATAAAAGTTGGTTTCTGGAACTGAAGAGCAGTTTTCCGTAAAGAAATCACGGACCGAAAATATCGAAGCTTTTTGTAAATGTCACCAATGAAAATTGATTAGTAACACTTAACAGAAAATAATCAACTTAAGTGGATTAGGCTGTCTTCTTCAAATTAAAATCAGACAGTGAATAATTCATACAGGATTCGAAATATATTTACAGCAGCAATTGCACCCAAACTCTTGGATTTTCTTTTCTTAAGATCACACATCAATTCCAGGCATTTTTGAATTTACCTGCAACAAAAAGTTCTCAATGCCATCTCAAAATTCATTGCTTTGCAAATAACAATACAAACATTCAAGAATTTCGAATATCCAGTTCTTTATTATTGAATTCACTTTCACAAATATTGATATAAAGGTGATACTGGAAAAATATGTTTACCAAAAATATCCCATAAAAGAAAATGTTTTGAAATCAGTGTCAAATCAATTTTCCTTGATTTCATTCATGGAAGTTTATATGTTGCAGATTTTAAAGTTAAAACGATTCCATGAAATTTACTTTCTCTTTCCTCAAATTGCTATCCATTTTTATTTATTTAAACGTTTTGTTTAAGAGAATACTTTAACTCTTTAAAATTTTGTAATATATTTCATCACTAGGTAATAAGCCTGAAAAATTGTTCACAGGAACATCGTAAATACAGTAAAATCAAACAGAAAAGCGGAGTATTGCGGAATTATACATGATAATGCTATAAAAGTACGGCAATGCAGAGTGCTGCAGCGGAATTGCAGCAGAGATGCAGTATATTGCAGTAGAATGGGCAATGAATTTTAGAAAAAAAAACTTAATAAAACTTCGTTTCGCCCGTCCAGGATTTCAAAGAAAATCCAAATCAACCTCTCAATGATTTGAGGACATTTAGTTTGGAGACGTGTCAACAAATCGTACCCTTAAGGTTAACAATTTGGATACTTGACAGTCTTACTCTATTGGCGGTTGCTTGTCGGCCAGCTAGCTCGGAGAGAAGTTCGATAATAAGTCGGACCAATAGTAGACCTTCGGGTCAACTACATTTTTCAGTCACCGAAATGCCCAATTTTTGAACGCATTACATTCGTACATTCTTATCTATAAGTGAATTTCCAAAACATAAAAAAAAGAACTAACCGCATCGCCAATTCTATACCAAGCCTATCTGGCTCGGAACCTGCATCTCACTTCCATTCGGGCTATTATACAGAACACACGCGCTATCGCAAACATATGTGCGAGTAGATATTTAGAGTATTCGTTTTGTTCCGTTTTAATAAATACAATATAAAGGCGAATCGCTTTTGATCCTAATTGAAGTGACTTTAATGTGGTGACCCCGTGTTCAACTGAGCACCAAAAACATTTTTTTTTGTGGTTGAGAGGTGAATGTCATTTACGCACAGAGTGTGGAACTCTCATGCTCGCAAGAAGGCGACTGGACTACCCACTAAATACTTCCTCTGTCAACCCGGAAATCCAGCCTGGAATCGTTAGACACATTACTTCGGGCCAGGGCTCTTTTTTTTTACGCCGTGAGGCACCTTCAAGCTGGGGGATCCTCCTACTAGCGGGAGGGGAGAGTAGAAGAGGAATTGCAAGACAAACGATCCACCAACCCCAAACCCCCGGCTACTAAGAGTCCCTTTTATCTTTTAGGACTGCCCGAGCATGATGTGCTACCTGGTTCCATTTGTTAACCGATTCGAGCATCACGCCGACTATATTATATAGGGTGAGCTCTCCCACATCTCTGTAGAGGTCCTTTCACAGCCTGCTCTATTTTGCGTACGCTAAAAATGTGTGGCAGACATTGTCTTTCTCTCCTGGGCAAAACCGATAATCGGGGAACCGTGACTTACCAATTTTGTGCAGGTAAGACTGAAACCACGCATGGCCGGTCAAAAGCTGGGTCAAATATAAGTCAGTCTTAACATACCTTCGATTAAGCCACGGTCTCACAACCGGAATGAGGCATGCATTCCATCTTCTCTTCGTGCAATTCGCCCAAATCTGCTGTCAATCGTTGAGTGAGCGCTGTCTCTCCTCGTGTAGAACGATCTCCCTCGCATCCTTGTTTCGTCACAGGTAAATAGCATGGCATTCTCTAGCAGACCGTCGGATACGAAGATGCAATCCTCAGTACTCCTCTTCTCTGTACCTGTGCCATGCGTTTTCGGTATACCTCCTTTCTTGGCGAGCCGCCCAATATTTCTGCTCCATGCCGTAGCACTGATCTTACAGTACTCATCAAGAGGCATCTTTCTGATGGGGTGGTCTCGCTATGTTGGCCATAGGTTGTCTCAGAGCCAATACTCCCGAAGCAGCCTTCTCAGCCATTGCCCTGATTTGCTCAGAGAAACTCAGCTTCGAGCCGATCAGTAAACCAAGGTACTTACCCGCTAGTTTCGTTTCGATTAGTATGTCTCCAATACTGATCATCCTTACTCTAGGGATTCTCTTTTTTATCGAGATGACCACTTCGGTTTTTCTAGTGCTAAACTGAACCCATAAGTAATCAACCGGTCTTGCACTCGGCGCATTAGCATACATAGCCTAAGTAACGCTTGCTCAACGGTTCGTCCAGCGACCAGAGCCACAACATCATCCGCATAGCCGATCAAGCGTGACTCATCTGGCATCTCCAGTCTCAGTAGCCCGTCGTAGGACACGTTCCACAGGTCTGGACCAAGGATGGATCCCAGTTCGCACTGTGTCGTGTCGTAAAGAAACTTCGGTCGTTCAGGTAGTCTCTCAAAAGCCGCATTAGATATTCAGGAGCTTTGTCAGCGTACACAGATCATCTACCTATCTAGCGGAGTTGAAGGCATTCCTAACATCGAGTGTCACCACCAGGACGATCCGTCGCTTGGTGCGGCTATATGCCTCTGCCTTTTGAACCGCGTTCACCACCTCTGCAATCACATCAATGGTGAAAAGTCCTGCGCTAAAGCCGTACTACCGACGAGATAGGTCACCAACAGCAAGAATCGTGTCAGTGAGTCTTTCCTTGATGAATTTCTCCAGCGCTTTCCCAGCAGTGTCTAGCATGCATAACGGACGATACGCAGACGGCGATCCGGGATTTCCCTTCCATTTGCTGAATAGCACGAGTATTGCCGCCTCCCATCGTATCGGGACAGCCCCGCCCCGTAGGCAAGCGTTGAATGTGCTCAGCGGCAAGTCAGGACAATGGTTATAGACAAGTTGGAATACCTCAGCTGTAACACCATCTGCACCTGGAGCCTTACTCGCTTTCAGTGAAAGAACTGCCTCTTCCAGTTTTGGCAGTGTGAAGAGTGGACACTTGACTGCTGTTTCACCACGGACAGTGTCAACACGGACGGCATGAATGGGGAAGAGTGACCGCACTATCTCGTTTATCTTTTCCGAATCATGGATGCAAGGTCTCCGCAGGGCACCATGCTTCCATGTAACTAGCTTGCAGCCAGGGCCTCTAGGATCCTTGTTCACATTGTCCACTAGATCTTGCCATCGGCGAGCCTTGCTGTTGTTAATCAATTTGCAGAGGCATTTCCTGACCCACTTATATGCTGCTGCCCGGTTGCATGACGCGTGACATTTTCGTGCCCGTTGAGCCTCACGCCAAAGCTTGTCACACTCCCTTCGCTTTTCAGCGATTTCAGCCAACGCTTGCCGCGCAGTCGTTTTCGACGGGGCATAAAAGCGTTGCAAGCAGTCGTTATCATGCTCAAAGTTGAGTTCACCACGTATTGAGCTGCCAGTTCTTCCGTCCTCTACATATCTCCCTGCAGCAAGGTATCCGCCGTAAGCAACTGGACGAACCTCTCGACTTCTATCCTTCCGATGTTCCACCCAATTATAGAAAATCGAAAACACTGACATCGGGAGACAACATGACTGATCTCTAGCAGAATGAACTGATGATCACTGGCTGAGCAGTCCTCTGATACTCTCCAATTGTGTATCCTACTTATTAAGAAATCCAAGGCGAATGTCATTTCCGGTATGGTTCCTACACAGCCAATACTTCGGAAATCGGCGTGTTTCCAGTGTTTAATACGACGAGCGCCATTCCGCCCGCTGTTTCTAGGCTTCATTTTCCCCGCGAATCTGTTTGAGGCCTGCCTAATTCGATTGCTTGAGCGTTGATGTCCCCCCCGGCGAGCATGTTTCCTCCTGCGATTGAGACAGCGCCCTTCAATTTATTGAGCTTGGCTTAGAAAGAAGATATCGATTCGTTCAGTGTTAGGTACACACTAAAGAAGGTGATCCCTGGGCATTGAGCCCCGTCGACAGCTCTCCGCCTAAAAACCATTATCCCGACTCCAGATGGTGGCAGTACCAGTTTCATCAGGATACCATGATGCCGACCTTTCATCAGCTCACTTAGCAGCATAAAGTCCGCTTTCATGTCCATCGTAAATTGCTCAAGCAGATTTGGGGCGGTTGAACTGCGATGTAAGTTTAGCTATAGGATGTGGGTCATCGAAGTTCTGATTTTGCCTTGGCTAGGGCTTCCTCAAAAAGCCGATATTTTTCGGATCACATGACGTGCCCAAAATCCGGTCTTGAATCAGCATCCTGGCAAAGAATACAGTGTGCCTTCTTTGTACACTCTTTTCGTTTAAATCCCATTTCACCGCATTTGTGACATAGGGAGCTCCTATCGGGTCGTTTGCATTTGAAACATGGAAGAAGCGTTGCTCTTCACCATATCCTACAGACAACCAACCCGGTTCGTACTTTACCCTTTTTCGGAAATTGTTCGAACTCCTTTTCGGTCAGATCAATGATGGCCATGCGCTGTCCCCTATGGTTTTCTTGTGTCAGTCTTGCTTTGATCATGCCCACGCTAGGGAACTCCCTTTTGATGGTCTCTTCTACCTCGGCCAGATCTGTGACGCGGCAATATCTCTTATTTCGATCATTGCCATCGGCTCGAGCGAGGCTAGAGTTGCGCTTTTGCCGAGGACTTTCTTTACAGCGTTGCAGAATGCTTCCCCATTGCCGGCTTCTGCTCCGAATTCACCCAGTATGTGGCCCGACCGCGTTGGTCGTACTGGTTTGACGGCAGTGTTGGTGTCTTCGGGCCTTATATTTCCCCTGATGTCCCGCAGCTTCTCCACGTATTATCGACCATCTTAGGGTTTTGCGAGCAGTGCCTGCTGCCGGGATATTCGTCGGGGCTTCTTCCTCTCTTGCCTGGTATCTGGTGTTATTTCTTTATGGGCGTCCATATGAACTTTATTTTCTGGCATTTTTTTAAGGAGTTTCTTTGCAGGTTTCTTCGCTCGTTTTGTCAGCACTGTCTAGAACCTCTGATCCCCGGTCCGCGCCCATCAAGTGCCTCTTCCTTCTTTGGTTTATTCCGATCCTCTTTGATTGGGCTAGACGCAATTTTTTTATTGATGTTTGATAGTGGAGCTAATTGCGCATGCCCTTTTGACTTAGCCCTCAGCGTTTCTTTAACCTCCTGCTCTTTTTCGGCCTTCTGGTCCTCTTGGGCCTTTAACCAGCTCTCGCGATAGTGCCCTATGTGGTCTAGAAGCTCCTCTAGTTCAAGGAGCCCAATCTTTACTCCTATGTTGATTTTTGGAGAATCGCATGCAGACTGTATTCGTGCTGGGCAGCAATTGTATTTTGCGACCTCTTTTCTTCGGAGAGGTTATCGGTTTCCATTTCCAGGTACATTACTTCCGCGACATTTTTGACGGTGGCGATGAAATCACACAATGATGCTTTATTTGCCTCGACACTCCTGTCTTTTCCTATCGAAATCTCTTTGTGGACTTTAGGATAGTTCATTATTTTGGGATCGGCGAACCTTACTTTGGTCCCTTTGGTAATGACCATCGAATTTTCCAATTTCCTCCACCGCTCGATTATCTGGCGCGTCCTGCAGAGTTTCCCGCTTTTCCTTTATAGGGCGCTCTGTCGTTCGCATCATTTTTTACTACGCCTGAACGCTGCAGGAACCTCAGTCTAGACCGGACAGAGCGGAGGGTTTTTCGTCCGTCTTTACTGTCATTGTATAAATCGTCGTTTTTTATCGTTAGTACTGCTCCCGATGTGCTGTTAACATCATGGCTGCAGCCTCTGGTTGCGTCGTCGTTATTGTTATTTTTGCATTCTTTTTTTTGGGTCTTTTTATCTTTATCTTTCTTAAGGGTTTTTGATTGCTCCAGCTTTATTGGGTCCCCCCTCGGAGCCGCTATCACCGTTCGTGAGTTTAGTTGCCTTTTTGGTCCCATGGTTATCTTTGCAGAGCGGGGAGGCCATGCGAGGGTTGGCACAATCCCTTATTGGGGACAAGTGCTCAGAGCCAGACCAGTGCTAATCGTTAGTCCGTCTCAACTGAACGTACACCACAACACAATGGTGCAAACTTGCCTGCCGAGGTTTTGCCAGGATGGAGACGGTATAAGAGTTGAATTGGAGTCGTTTACACACCGTGCAAGGCAACTAGGTCCAAACCATCATACCCACTAGCCCAAAGCATGAATTCCAGTTCGTTGTCTAAAGCGTAGTCCAGATCCAGTTAGGTCGTTACCTGTCATCCCAGGAGGGGGCTCATGGCACCCCCATATCTTCGGGCCCGTGGGGGCGGCACTCCCTAAAGAATGCAAGCCTCCAAGAGTGCCCTTGTCGAACGGCATTCCCCTGCGAGAATTTTTTCGGGTACATGGGGGCGGAACTTTGGCTTTTCAATGCTTGTGGTTTTAGTGACCGGTTTATTAATAACGGCTTTACCAGCTTTGAAACCACCTGTAGATTTTTTTGACTTAGCTATGTAAGTTTTAGAAGGCATTTTTTTCCAGAATAGCTCCGTTGTATCAGCATTAAATATTTGGTCTGGGAAGAAACCGCCATCTTCAATTATTTTCATCAATTATTTTGGGTAACTATTAGCAGCATTTTTATTTGCTGATGCTATTTCGCCTTTTAGTTTGACGTTATGATACGCATGTCTCTGTAACCCTGTCACCCATCTTTCACTGGCACTAAATTTTGGATTTATGCTTGTGTGCATACTTCTTGATGGCTCTGCTGATGTTGATCAATCCTTAGTGCCTTTTCTTTAATCAAATTTCCATCGATAGGAATCTTTTTCTGCTGCATATCCTCAAGCCAAATCACTATTAGTTTTTCTGGTTTTTCCAAAATTGCATTCCGACAGTGTAATGTTGTTTGCGAGCAGGGTTTCGATCCAGATATAACTGATTGTTGAATTATATCCTCATTCTTTCAAATTGTTCCTATAATTGCTTCATTCAACCCAGACGTAGTTCCATTAGATGTGGGACATTCACCTTTTTTTAGACGGTCTAAAATTTTAATCTTAGCTTCTAACGAAATCGCTTACTTCTTTTGAAAATTTTGCTAATGTTTGTCAAATTGCCTTTAAAAGAAATAAGAAATCACCGACAATTCAAGGTTAATGGAAAACGCACTTTTGAATTCGAAACTAATATAAACAAAAACTTTCACAATTTGTTCTACCGTGCTATTCTTTATATCCCAAGAACTTCCGTCTGTAACAAAAAGTCCATACTAGATAATGACATGCTTCGCTGCAGAGAAAACCAGATGTAAACAAATGGGTTTCGGGTTTTCCCCCAATATTATTTTGTTTCTGCAAGTGCATCAATATTTACTGAATTACACTGTAGAACACAAAGTTCGGGGAAACAAATGTCTGAATACGCATTAGATCAAAAAATTCGTGCAAACAAAAGTGAACTTATTTTTATTTCAGAACCGTGTTATTTCAAAATCGTGTTTAAAAAAAAGTCGTGTAAAAAAAGATCGTGTGGTCTGTGTAGTCTAGTGGTTAGAGTATGAACTCATAAGCCGAGGGTCCCAGGTTCAAATCTCGTTGCGAGCAACGTGATTTAGTACAGGGGATTTTTCGGACAGACTACGAGTGTTCACTCAGTAATCAGATCATATCATAGCTGAGCAGACACACGGGACCATGGTACTGACCAAACCAACTTCCGAAAAAATCAATACGGTCATGAAAATCAGATACTCTAACTATCTCTAAGCGAAGGCCCGAGAGGGGCTGTAGTGCTACAATGAAGGAGAAGAAAAAAAGATCGTGTGAAAAAAAGATCATGGTAAAAAAAGAGAATCAGGGCCAAATTTTTTAATGTCTGGCTGATCATTGTCACGCGCTCACAGAAAGCAAGAAAGAGGAAATCAAGAACGAATTTTACAGAACCCTGGAACGCGCTGTCGATGGATTGCCGTACAATGACATTAAAATTGTTCTGGGTGACTTCGATGCAAAAATTGGCCAGAAAACGGCACATAAAGGAACAACTGGACGATAAAGTTTCCATACGGAGACCAGCTACAACGGATAGCGGCTGATAGATTTTGCTACTAGTAGAGGCTTCACAGTAAGCTCCACACGCTTTCCACATCGAGACATCCGTAAAAGAACGTGGGAATCTCCTGACAGTCGCATATTCAACCAGATCGACCATGCTTTTATACAAAAACGAGTAGCCACCAGCTTTCTCGATACGTGCTCGTTCCGCAGCGCTATCTGTGAATCGGACCACTACCTTGTAAGAGTCAAGTTTCGATGCCGCATCTCCAAGAGCTGTAAATAAGGAGCATCTGTTACTCCATGGTATTAGATACACAAGCTAAATGATAGCCCAGCAGCATCCACGTACATCTCAGTGCTGGCAAATTGCATCAACATAGTCATGATGACATGAAAACAATGTGGAAGACAGTAAAAGATGCGGCAATCGAAGCAGCCGAGGAGGTTTTGGGGCACCAACAAAAAAAAAAAATAGGAATGACTGGTACGACGAAGAGTGCACCGACAAAGGCGCACAAAGAATACATCCAGCGACACACTCGGGCCAAAGAAGAACAATGTAAAACCCTTTGACATCAAGCTTAAAACATGTGCCAAAGAAAGAAACGACTGAGAATCAACAACAAGATCCCACAAATAAACGAAAACATGACCCTACATGAAGTCGGATCAACATATGCCTCCATTAAACAACTGAGAGACGGCTATGATCCGCAAACAAGTCTGGGAAAAAGTGTACAAGGAGCAATCATAGACAACCCAGTAAATGGATTCAATATTTCAAGAAGCTGTTCACAGCCTCCCCAGCAATGACTAAAGCTGTGAACATTCCAGAAATCTCAGTCACACCACAAACTAGAGACAAAGTGCAGGCAGTAGTGCGAGACCTCAGAAAAAAATAAGGCTAATGGAATAGATACAATACCAGCACAACGCTCCAGAGCGGGGGTCCCTATCTAAGTAACCTTCTGCATCGGTTTGTATGCAGAATATAGTCAGAGAAGCAGTTACCAGAGAACTGGGGAAAAAGTTTAATATATCCTGTATACAAAAAGGGAGACACATCACATCTTATAAAGTGCTCTCCAAAATCATGCGAAGAAAATTAAAGCTGTACTATGAAAGTATTAAAGGAGAGTATCAGGGAGGCTTTTGAAGTGGTCGATCAACTATAAACCAAATATTCTCAATAAAGGAGGTGCTCGAAAAGTACTGGGAATATAACATCGATGTGCACCAATACTTTGTAAACTTCAAGCAAGCATGCTACATTGTCGACAGAAATGCGCTTTACAAAATAATGCTTGACTTTGGCGCCCAACAAAACAAGTCCGCATGGCTGAGGTCACGATGCTAAACAAAGAGTTCCAGGGCATGGTAAAAGTCAATATTATAGCTTGTTTAGTCTTAGAACCCAAAGCATAGAATCTGAAGCAAATTATTGAAACTAAAACTAAATTCATGACTCAAACGAAAAAATAAACTCCAGTTCGACAAAACCTAAAATTAAAGGAGCGGTCAAGCCAGACGACACCAAAACTGCCATCAAAGCAGTTCGACCAACCCGGACCGGTGGCTTGCTCGTGGAATTCGGGCCAGAGGCCACAAACAAAGATGCATTCCGTGACGCGGTTCAAAAGGTTCTTGGAGATGCGGCAACGGTTGCCTCGCTCGAACCAATGGCCACCCTGGAAATCAGGGACCTCGACTGCGTCACGGACAAAGCTGAAGTAGAGGATGCCATTAGGAGGGAGTTCCCCAGCTTAAGTGAAGTCAAGGCAAGATTGACACGTGAAAACACAAGGGGGCAACGCATGGCTATTGTCGAACTAGCTGATAAAGACGCCCAGCAAATCCTGGCGAAGGGCAAAATTAAGATAGGTTCGGTGATCTGCAGGATACGGAGAAGAGCGATCCCTATCCACTGCTTTAGATGCCTCGAATACGGACACACCGCGTATGGCTGTAGGGGACCCGACAGGAGATCTCTGTGCTACAAATGTGGTGAAATGGGGCACAAAAGGAAGGAGTGCACGAACGAGGCAAAATGCATTCTTTGCAAGGATGCTAAGCTAGCACTCGGCGACCTCAAACATGAGCCGGGGACAGGGAGATGCTGGGTTTTCAAGGAGGCCCTAACTAAAGCCAAATCGATACTCAAATGATCCGTATCCTGCAGGTCAATTTGCACCGAAGCACAAACGCCCAGGACCTACTTGAGCAGTTTGCGAGGGATAAGAAAGCTGACCTCCTGTTGCTGAGCGAGCAACATCATAACAAGGACTCGCAAGCGTGGTACCCTGACAAATCTATTACCTCGGCCATCTGGGTTCGAGACAGCGCCCGCCTTCAGGTGCAGGGCCATGGACGCGGGGATGGTTTTGTGTGGGTGCGGTGTTCAGGGATAACATATTTCAGTGTTTATCTGACGCCTAACGAGGCAATGCGATCTTTTCGAACCAAACTCGATGCCCTGGAGGACGCTGTCTCGAACACAGAGGGCCACATGCTGGTCGGGGGAGACTTCAACGCTAGAGCCATTGAATGGGGTATGCCACAATCCGACCCAAGGGGAAAGCAAATCTTGGACATGGCGGCCAGAACAGCGCTTTTTGTCCTAAATAATGGTAACACCCCTACTTTCCGCCGCTGGGGTTGCGTAGGAACCATACCCAATGTGACACTCGCTTTGGAATCCCTGGTACCCAGAGTACACAACTGGCGAGTACTAGAGGACTACTCGGCTAGTGATCACCAGTATATAGCTGTTGAGATTCACGACGGTGCCACTCTGCGTGCATATGCCCAAACTTCAATCCTCGGATGGAGGACTGGGAGGATGGACGTTGAGAGGTTTGCTGACGCGCTTACGGCAGGCGCACCGTTGCTGGGAGCTCCGCCAGGGAGTGGAGGGCCTACAGCCAAGGACTTGGTGAACTCAACTATGAGTACCATCATAGCTGCTTGCGAGTCTTCCATGCTCCGTCGGAGACCCCGACATGGTAAGCTTCCAGTATACTGGTGGTCAAACGAGATCGCCGAACAAAGAAGCGAGTGTCACAAACTTCGGCGAGAGGCCCAGCGGGCGCGAACACGGGAGGAGGCAGACACTAGGCTAGCAGCATACAGGTCCGGCAGGAATTATCTTCGCAGGCTTATTAACAAGAGCAAGGCCCGATGCTGGCAAGACCTCGTGGACGATGTGAATAGGGATCCGTTGGGCCCTGGCTACAAGCTGGTCATGGGGAAACTTGGTGCCCTACGGAAGCCTTGTATACATGACGCGGAAAAGATGGACGCGATAGTGCGGGGACTCTTCCCCGCCCATCCCGTCCGTGTTGACGCTGTCCATGGTGAAACAGCAGTCGAGTGCCCACTCTTCACACAGCTGGAACTGGAGGAGGCAGTCCTCTCCCTGAAAGTGAGGAAGGCTCCAGGTCCAGATGGTGTTCCAGCTGAGGTTTTGCAGCTCGTCTATCACCATTGTCCTGACTTGCTGCTCAGCACATTCAACGCTTGCCTACGGGACGGGGTTTTCCCGGTACGATAGAAGGTGGCGAGGCTCGTGCTGGTCAGCAAGGGGAAGGGAAATCCCGAATCGCCGTCTGCATACCGCCCATTATGCATGCTAGACACGGCTGGGAAAGTGCTAGAGAAATTCATCAAGGGAAGACTCACTGACGCGATTCGTGCTGCTGGGGACCTATCTCCTCGGCAGTACGGCTTTAGAGCAGTACGTTCTATCATTGATGCGATTGCAGAGGTGGTGAACGCGGTCCAAAAGGCAGAGGCATATAGTCGCACCAAGCGACGGATCGTCCTGTTGGTGACACTCAACGTCAGGAATGCCTTCAACTCCGCTAGATGGGTGGATATTCTGGACACGCTGGAAAACTCTTTTCAAGTTCCAGAATATCTAATGCGGCTTTTGAGGAACTATCTAAAGGACCGAAGCCTGCTCTACGACACGACACAGGGCCAACGAAGGATGGAAATTACATCGGGTGTTGCCCAGGGATCTATCCTTGGTCCGGACCTGTGGAATGTGTCTTACGACGGGCTACTGAGACTTGAGATGCCAGATGAGTCACGCTTGGTCGGCTATGCGGATGATGTTGCGGCTCTGGTCGCCGGACGCACCGTTGAACAAGCGCAACTTAGGCTAGGTATGCTAATGCGCCGAGTGAGGGACTGGATGACTGCTCGCGGGCTCAGTTTAGCACTGGAGAAAACCGAAGTGGTCATCTTGACAAAAAAGAGAATCCCTAGAGTAAGGATGATCAGTATTGGAGATATACAGATCGAATCGAAGCCAGCGGTGAAGTACCTGGGGCTACTGATCGACTCGAAGATGAGTTTCTCTGAGCAAATCAGGGCAACGGCCGAGAAGGCTGCTTCGGGAATATCGGCCCTGAGTCGACTTATGGCCAACGTAGGGGGACCCAGCCCATCAAGAAGACGCCTCTTGATGAGTGCTGTAGGGTCAGTGCTAATGTACGGAGCAGAGGTATGGGGCGACGCTCTCAGCAAGGAGGTATACCGAAAACGATTGGCACAGGTACAGAGAAGAGGAGCACTGAGAATTGCATCTTCGTATCCAACAGTCTCCGACTCGGCGGTGAGAGTGATTGCAGGCGTGATACCTGTCGCCCTCCTTGCTAGAGAGCGCCGCGCTATTTACCTGCGCCGAAACGAGGATGCGAGGGAGATGGTTGTCCGCGAGGAGAGACAGCGCTCGCTCAACGATTGGCAGCCAGTCTTGGAGGAATTGCACGAAGGGAAGGTGGACTGCGCGCCTCATCCCGGATGTGAGACCGTGGCTGAATCGAAGGCATGGTGAGACTGACTTCTATCTGACCCAGCTTTTGAGCGGGCATGGGTGTTTTCAGTCTTACCTGCACAAGATCGGCAAGTCACGGTCTCCCGATTGTCGGTTTTGCCCAGAAGAGGAGGACAATGCCTGTCACACGTTTTTTGCGTGTACCAAATGGGCCAGGCTGCGAAGTGAACTCTACAGGGAGACGGGAAAGCTCACCCCGGATAATATAGTTGCAGTGATGCTCGAATCGGTTGACAAATGGAACCAGGTGGCACATTATGCTCGGGCAGTTCTAAAATATAAAAGGGACTCACAGCAGCCGGAGACACTGGGGCTGGGGGATAGCTCTTCTGGCAATTCCTCTTCCCCTCTCCCCTCCCGCTAGGAAAGGGACTCAACAGCTTGAAGGCGCCCCACGGCGTAACAAAACGAGACCTGGCCCGAAGTAATGTGTCAAACGGTTCCAGGCTAGGTTCTCAGATTGACAGGGGAGGTGTTTAGTGAGTAGTCCAAAGGTATCCTCCATGGGAGTCCCACACTGCCAGACTCGGCGGGCATAAATGCCTTCATCTCCCTACCACAAAAAAAAAAAAAGTTCGACAAAACCTAAACGTAGGTGACTACAAACTTCATCTACCTTCGAGCCAACGTGTATAGAAGAGGCGCCAAAAATTACGGTTTGGACTCCGCATAAACGCGGCAAATAAAGCCTATTACTCCGTACTTTCCATTCTAATATTTAGAGTAGTGCACATGCAAAATAAGTTCCGCATTACAAAACACTAGTCAAACCTGTGCTGTTATATGGTAGTGAAAGAAGAATAGGAGAAAACCAGCTACCCAAAAGAACGTTGACAAGTAGAGCACAAGGTAGACGTCCAGCGGGCGGACCAACGATTCGATGGGAAGACAGAATAGAAGCTGACGGCAGATTCTTGTTGGAAGTAAACAACTGGCAGAAAATGCCGCGGAACGGTGATGATTGGAGGAAATTAATCCTGGAGGCCCAGTTTGGGTTCGCCGTAGATGATGCTTGCAATATATAACTTGTATAAGAGTTCCAGAGCTCAATTTGTAAATTTTATGATCAGACAATTTTATTAGATTTCATCTAGTTCATCTACATTTTCCGTGCGTATAGTGAGTGCAGAGTTGAGATTCTAATTTGTTGATGGATCATTTATTTCCACACTAATAGTTGATAAATATCGTAACTTTGATAAGAGCTAATTATGATTACGTTAACTTTACTATGAGTTAGAAACCAATTAATTTTGAATGCAACCGATATTCTAATTTTACTGTAATCACATAACCATTCTACATATTATACGAGTATAGTACGTATAATTTCAAATATCGGTTACCTTTACTAAATTGTAATAATAGCCAGTTAAACGCATTTTTTTTTTTCATTTATGAACTCAGGTTAATAAAAACATGCATCTCTTCTCTTTTCTTAAAACCCAACGGGTATGAGACCGACAACGATGGCAAAGTACATTGTCTTACCTAGCCACTGGGCTGTTGTTTTTTGTTGTGTGTTGAGCCCTTGTATGTGGGCTCGTTCCATCGAGATCTGAGGTCTGGCTGAAAGAGGTGCGAGCGGGCACCAATCGCAGCAGGATGCCCCAACTCTTGATTTAGGTTAAAACTTCCCTCGTCAATGATGAAGTTGCCCTCCTCATTACTTATGGGGGAATGGGAAATAAGAGGTAAACGAATAATTAATAATCTCTTTTTCTGGCCTTGGCCTTCTTAGAGCTTTTTAAAATCATTTTACAAAACCCTACTAAAATCGCGTTCTGTCTGTCCGTTTGTCCGTCCGTTTTTGACACCACTTTTTCTCACAAACTACATAAGCTAGAAACATACGATTCTGTAGATAGGTGCAAAGTGACGCCCTCTTCAAATTTTCACCACAAAAAGAAATTTATAAGGTTCTTAAGGGGGGTCTCCACATATAGAGGAGTGGCCCCTGGAAAAAAAACTCATCGCACGTAGGCAATATGGATATCAAATGAAAGGTCTTGATGATCTTAAATAGAAAAGTTTTGCTTTCAGGGGTGCAGTAGAAGGGAAAATGTACGAAAATTTTGTGTCCCCACCTTTGACCCGAAAAATCTGTAAAAACTCACAGAGGTGAGACTTTAGGAGTACACGGGCAACAAATTCCTCAGAAGTCGAAATTCGGTCAACTTTGTTAATTTTATAAATTTTACATTTTTTCATTTTACAAATTTTACATTTTTGCCTATAAAATCTAAATGGGACCCTTAAATTTCTCAAAAGCTACAATTTAAGTTTTCTATAAATAATTGTATGTATTCTGAAAATTTCACAACAATTGAACAATAAACAGCAAAGTTACAGTCGATTGAATATTTACCATTTACAACAACGTTAACACGTGATACTAGGGATATACACGTTTGCAACGGAACGAGACACTACAAATATGTAGGAATTTTGATAAAAACTTTAGAAATGGTATGTAATATTGATGTGTTATCACGACTAATCAAGCAACGGGGTCAAAACACTTGACAAAAAATGGCGGCGATTTTAAATACATAGATATTAACCAGCATTTAATTCTACGAACTCAATTTATGGAATCGGTACATTAGTTAAGTTTTGATATGAAGAATATATTGTTCGATTTACTAATTGTTTTATAAAACCGTTCTGGCAGGAGCACTCTCCTGCTACTTCAACTTGTTTTCATGATAAAGTTATTGGATATCTCCAAATTTATG
The DNA here is from genome assembly GCA_963969285.1 of Odontomyia ornata. Lineage (NCBI taxonomy): Eukaryota > Metazoa > Arthropoda > Insecta > Diptera > Stratiomyidae > Odontomyia > Odontomyia ornata. Next base: position 137,983,585 of record OZ017739.1, read on the forward strand.
TGCTAATTTGCCAGCGCATGCAAGCGTCCTTAGACCGGGTCGTTTCCAGTTGAGCTTCCGTCGTTCGCTCGCTGATGTAACATGACACCACTGCAGTCCTTCACGAACACCTTCATAAATTATAAAATCTTTACAAGTCCTTCAAGTAAATAAGCTTTAATTAAGAGACTATACCTAGCTTCAAACATTTGCCATGTGATAATAAACCATACTTGATTTGAATCCAACCATTTATTCATGAAAACCGTCCATGAATTCAAGGGTTTCATTACAAATTTTAATGCCTCCAATGTCGCCCACAAGCTTCCCAAATAACCCTTTTTTAATTAACTTATAGGATCATATACTGTGGTATTTAGTCCCAGTTGTAAACTTCTTATCAAACAAATCACAACAGTGATAACACTGTTGGAACATGATAACTTAATACCATACCGATTACAAAACAATCTCCCGGAATGAAAATCCCCATATTTTCACATGTTTCAATTTCGGTAGGGTGGAAAATCCACTTGATCCACTTTACACGCTTTCCAAAAACATGCCACCAGATATTGTAGTTTACAAATTTTTACACTCTACTGACAGCACATTGCAGAACAATCTATGTTTATAGTCTGCACAGGAAACTGTTGCCGATACCAAGCCGTACAAAGAGTAGGTAGCTTTGGTCCTGTCAGTCCTTCCATCTTTCAAATGAGACGTTTCAAAGCTCGCTTCGTTTGCCTAGTGGCACAGCTGAATATGGTGTTGTGGCTGTTTTAGTCTCTATAGCATTCAAATGTTTCTCCACTTTGTGTTTCCTACATTTATATGCTAATGTTTCAAGAACCGCATACGAAATTAATAATATGCTAATATATAAAGTTTCTGTGTGACGGTATATGGATGAAATTAAAGGTTTTCCTCCGCAACTGTATATATAGTGTATTGCTGTTTTTTGGCAAGTCAAATGCTAAAAGGAGTTGACGTGAACATTGAAATCATTACAGGGAGTAGTTGGAGGTAATCCAAGTAGAAATTTCGCCGAAATACCTGTCCTTGTGGCAATTAGTAGAATGAATTTTTTTTTTGTTTTGTTAGAATTATATCTTTGCCGGAGAATGTTCTTGTTCTGTATTTATGTAAATTATTATTTCATTGTGGTTGAAATGGAAGTAAAATAGAAATGATAACAACAATAGTGTTAGTGAAATGCAGTTTTAGGCATTTTTCTATACTTTGCAGGATTGACGTGAGAGCCAATAAAAATGTTTAGGAATTTAGGAATAATTGAATCTCACAACACCTAGTTGAAATTAATTTGGGTACAAACAACCCTTGAGAGCCTTAATTAAGCTTAAGCTAATTGGCGTGTTAGCTTAAGGAGTTTGTTTTAAGGTAATGGTACAGATGAAACTTCAGACGAGGAAAACTTTACAAAATATTTCAATGTATGAAAACAACTGTTCAGCAAACAAAGCAAACAAAAATTAGAAGTGCGAATACATCACATACATTGGATTTCAATTTTAATTGTAACTTTCTTTGTTATACAATGTTTTATCCATTCAATAATTAACACACAACTCCACATAGGCATATCGTTAGCGCTTTCGCCCGCTATCAGAAAATATATATCAGGTGGCGTTTGATAGCTGTGATTATCTCACAACCACGGACACTTTCATTTTATCCTTCTACACCTTAAAATATCTATGGGAAAGAACACCACATGCCGCATACTATGTCTGACTTAAATACGAGGTTAGGCTCAAAAGTACCCGACCTGACTTATGAATGCAGGTAGTTTCAAAAAAACAATTACTGCGATTGACAATACCACCTTTCAACAACTTAATGTGAAAAATTTATAAAGGTACGTTTATTATTTTTTTTTACAGACATCTAAAAACACTCTCAGTGAATTTGTAAGTATGGAAAAAATCGGGCATCGTTATGTGATACAAAACTTTCATTTGAAAGGTCTAAGTCCAACTGATATCAAAGCTCAGTTGGGTTCTACTCTGGAGAAGTTTGCTCCTTCGTTTACAACGGTCAAATATTGGGTAGCTGAGTTTAAGCGAGATCGTACGAGCTGCCAAGATGAACACCGTAGTGGTCGACCATGTGAGGTCACTACGACAGAAATTGTGAAGAAAATCCACAAAATGGTATGGGAGAATCGTCGACTAAAGTGCGCGAGATAGACATGGCAGACATTTCAAAAAGTGCTGTGCATCGCATTTTGATAGAAAATTTGGACATGAGAAAGCTGTGCGCAAGATGGGTGCCGCCCTCGCTCACAATAGAGTACAAACAGCAACTCGAGAATGTTTCTATCGAGTGTTTGACAATGGTTTGCAGCGGTAAAGCCGAGTTTTCACGTCGATTCATAACCATGGACGAAACATGGGTCCATCATTTTACACCTGAGACCAAGGAGCAGTCAAAGCAGTGGACTGAAAAGGGAGAACCGGCTCCAAAGAAAGCAAAGACAGTTCAGACAGCTGGCAAGGTCGTGGCATTCGTTTTCTGGGATGCGCATGGAAAACTATTTATTGATTATCTCGAAAAAGGAAAAACAATCAACGGTGCATATTATGCAGCCTTATTGCAGCGTTTGAGTGATGAAATCAAGAAAAAGCGGCCCCATCTGACGAAAAAGAAAGTGTTGTTTCATCACAATAACACGCCAGTCTACACGTGCGTCATAGCGATGGCTAAAATGAATGAGTTGAAGTTCGAATTGCTTTCTCACGCACTCTTTTCGCCAGATCTGGCTCCCTTGGATATTTTCTTTTTCCGAATTTGAAAAAATGGCTCGGCGGCAAAAGATTTGTCAACAATGACGAGATAGAGTCTACGGTTAAAAGCTAATTTGAGAGGCTTGACGGTTCCTACTCTAAAGCGGGTATCGAAGCTATTGAACATCGTTGGGAAAAGTGTATCGAGCTGAAAGGAGAATATGTTGAAAAATAAAATACATTTTCGCAATTTTTTTTACTGTTTTCTTTGCCGGGTCGGGTGCTTGTAAGCTAGAAACATCAAATTTTGTATGTAGGTGTAAAGTGGTTGTATCTTCAAAGTTCAACTAAAAAAAATTATAAAGTTTTTGAAGCGGGGCCCCCTACATAGGGGAGTGACTTCTGAAAAAAAAATCATCAAAGGTAGCTGATTTGGGTATAAAATGAAAGGTCTTAGTGAGAGCTTTTCGTACCAGGTCTTAAACTGCTTCGAGGTTCGCACAGGGAGCGGAAATACACGCAAAATTTGTGTTCCCCCTTGCGGTTGGACACCTGTGATCTGAAAAAAATTATGAGGTAGGTGTTTATAAGTATTAATACAGCAAAAACCTCGGAAGTTGAAATTTGCTCAGCCTTGTTAATAATAGTGTGATCTTCGAATTTGACATTTTCCCTTAAACTCAACGAAATTCAATATTTAAGTAGTCTTATAAAAGGTCCGAATACTTTGATGAAAATCGAATCATATTCCCAAAAGTTATCGCCATTAAAATTTCTCGAACTACAACAACAACACACAATTTTGGTATTTCATGGACTTTCCATGCAATTAGACACACCAGTTTTGATTTGAACTTCTTAAAATTTTCTAATTATATCCATAACATAAGTGTTTTAGGGAATTCATGATTTGAGTAATTTTTGTTAGATTGCAACAAAAAAGCGACCGTTGGAAATGGAAAAACAATGGATTTTCTTTTAAACATGCACATCTCTTTGACATATTTCTTGACTTTATTCGTTGCCGGTGACTTCATTTCGTAAGTTGCGCACAAAACCCTTCTGACATGAGCGTAAGTCTGTCTACCCAACTTGTTTGCATTTTGATCGGGAGCAAAGATCCATCGATATTGATCCAATCCCAGTCTGCAGAATGAATAGTTTTATTCCCAAGCCAGACCTGGGTTTGGTAATAAGCTCTTTGAATGTGCTTATCCAGAGCATCTTTTGTTGTAAAAAGCGAACTCTCGTTAGCTTGTTGATTTGTAGATCTTTAGCATTTTCAAATGATAAAACTACCTAGTGTCTGCCAGCTTCAAAAACTTCATGCTATTCTGAGGTATGACTACAAAAACTCGCGACGTGTTCTCTAAAATTTGCTCGCTTTTATTAGCCTGTTAGTCACAGCAGTTTTTCTCCAAAACTTTTGAAGACACAGCCATGAAATTTTGTGAAAAGGTCAAAAGTGGTGATTTCTTGAAAGTTTCGGGGTAACATAATTTTTCAAAGAGTTTCAAAGGGGCCTCCTTATATGGGCAGGTGACCCTTCAGTAACAATTTCACCGTTGATAGTCGAGTTAAGTATCACTGGAAAAGGTCTCAATGAGATCTTCTCAAAACAAGTCTTAAAATTACCTTCACAATGCCGAGAGGGCAGGGAAATGGGATATGCATGAAACTTTCACGCACCCCGCCTGGCAATTGCACACATTTCATCTGAAAAATCTGAAAAAAAACATGGAAGTAGGCCTCAAAATTCGATCAACTTTGTTAGTAATGGTACTGTGTCCAAAAAATAAGGTGAAAATTGAATTTAAACTGTGCGCATCGAAGGATTTGGACAATTATTTTTTTTAGGTTGGTAGTCCTGTCAGCAACATCTATGTCAAATTTACATGTCAAAATATTCATTAGTGTTTGAGATACGCGTCGTTTTGTGAGCTGCTATAAGTGAGTTTTTCGTTTTTTGCGATGTCGCAATTTGTTGAATTTGCATTAAATTTTGTTTGCGGATTCAATTTTCTGCTGCGGATACGTTGAGGATTGTGCAGAAGGTCTTTGGTGATGAGGCTTTGTCTAAAAAAAAATATTTGCAAGTGGTCTAGTGAGTTCCAAGCCGGCCGTGAACGTGTCGAAGACGAAGAGCGTCCTGGGCGACCATCAATCTCTTCTCTTTTTTGATTATCGTGGTGTTGTGCATTGTGAATTCCTTCCGCCGGGCCAAACAGTCAACAATGAATATTATTTGAACGTTATGCGTCGTTTGCGTAACACTATCCGGCTAAAAAGGCCGGAATTGTGGAGAGACAACTCTTGGTTTTTATATCACACTAATGCACCATCCCATACTGCACTCGTAATTCGTGATTATTTCGCCAAAAACTCAACCCATATCGTTCCGCAACCAGCGTATTCACCTGATCTGGCGCCGTGCAACTTCTGGCTATTCAACAAGCTCAAAAGACCGCTCCGGGGACACCGTTTTGATACGATAGATGAGATTGAAGCCGCAACAAAGTCGGAACTGAAGGCCATCCGGGAAACGACGCGTATCTCTGTAAATTTGATATAGATGTCACTGACAGTACTACCAACCTAAAAAAAATTAATAATTCTCCAAATCCTTCGGCGCGCGCTGTTTTAATTCAAATGTCACCTTATTTTTTGGTCACAGTAGTATATGATTTCTCAGTTTTAAATTTTGCTGAATAAAATTTCAACGAAACTCTTAAGTTCAACAAAATTTGATACACAAATTGCTTTTTATAAACTTGACCTGCCTGAAATTTTTAAAAAGATCGAATAGCATTTAACGAAGTTATCTTCTTCTTCGTAGCAGTTATCTTATTCTTCGTAACAGCCCGTCTCGGGCCTTCGCTTTCTGCAACAAGCGTCTCCAGTTGTCTCGGTCCATTGACTACATCCTCCAATTTCAAAATCCGAGCAGCAATGAACTGTATTCGTTGAACGAGTAAGACCAGCGTTTCCTGGGTTCCCTCTGGTCATCACTCTTCAGTTCTTCCAACGAATACCTTTTTGGATATCCTTTGTTCGTCCATCCGATTCACGTGGCCAGCCCATTGCGGTTTCCGCAGTCTAAAAATCGTTGAGACCTCCGGTTCGTCAAAAATTTCCTGAATTTTCTTGTCTTACTCTGAAAGTATGGAACAATATGCGCCTTTTACCGACTCAGATACTACAAGTTTGCTGGGATTTGCATGAACGTTTCAGGAATGATAGGTTTCATAGTATCTTTGAGGATTTTTCCAACTAGTGACATCGTAATCGTAAAACAAAATGGTGGCTGTTTTAAATTAGAAGATTGAATAGATTTGAGTTAGTTTTCTTCAACTTCAACATTTAACGTACATATTATTAACACTTAATTGCATTTAATCAATCAATGATTTATCGATGAAACAAGTCGAGGAGGCAGGAGAGAGCTCCAAGCCGATGGGCTTTGTAACGATTCTAAGGTTCGAAAAAAAGTTCTGACGCCATGAATCGATGATTTGAATTATTCATCCAATACTTGCAAAAGAAATTATTCAAACTTATCCAGTTTTTTGTTCATTTATCTAGAGTTTTGTTCATAAGTACATGACAGCAACCATTTTGTTTCAGCTTATTCAACTGGTTCAAATTAAACACTGTTCCTTAAAAACCCGAAGAAGTTAAGAGTACTTAGGTCGATTTGAAATATGTAGCAACCGTCAACAGGTGTTATTGTTGCTATAAATTCATACCATTGAAATGATTGTAACTCACTTGATTATAATTAGATTTCCATGAAATTTGGTAGACATAAGCATCTTATATCAACCTATACAACTGCCAACTGTAACTGACAAGTTTAAGAGCACCGTTTGGATTTCTGGGGGAGAATGTAACCTTTGCAAATCATACTATTATTAACAGAGTTAAATGAATTTTAATTTCTGAGGCATTAGTTGCCCTTATAAAGGGCTACTTTCGTGATTTTTTTCTGATTTTTCGGCTCAAAGCTGTTCAATCACTAAGAGAGGGGACACAAATTGTTCATATATTTTGCCTCTCCTTGAAGGCCCATTGCAAAAAAATGATTTTTTTCTTCAGATTTTGAAAGTGGTAAGACCACTCATTTGATTTCCTATTCGGTGACATTTAATAAAAAAACTTGTCATGAGCTACTTTGTTATAAAGGGGACCCCCCTTAAAAAATCTTGAAATATTTGATAAGACCTAAACCTTTGAGAGACCAACACTTCTAAGCTTTTTACAAAGTTTCAGCTACGTAACTTCTATAGCTTCTGAAGAAACTTACTATGACGCGCGGTTAGACGGACAGATGGGCAGACGGATGGATGAACGGGTGGATAAACAGGTCGTGAAACTAGTAGGTTTTTGTAAAATTTCTTTCTCAAAACCCTAAAAATCATGGGCGTAGATCCAATTACAAATAACTCAGAGGTTGAAATTCGTTGAATTTTGCTAGTAATAGTAGGGATTAGCATTTCCGTCAGTAAATCTGTACTAAAACTGTATTAGTATTATTAAATTGGATGAAACCAGCCATTTAAGTAGTTCTTTAAAAGATCCTTATAATTTATAAGTTTCAATAAGATCTGCAGAAGTTATACCCGTTTGAATTTTCTCCGATTACAACAATCATATACAATCATGGGTTTCCTATCGAATCAGACTTATCGCTTTTGATTAGATCTCCTCCAAACTTCCAGATAAGATGAATAACAAAAATACATTTAAGATTACGGTCAGGAAATTATTTGCACAATATTGGAACGAAATGTTGGCCGGTTAAAATGGAGTACTTTTGAAGCAAGTATATATTTTTATGTATATTTTTTAATCAAATCATTTTACATATCTGTATATTGTAAGTTAAGTACAAAGCCTCTCTGATATTAGCGTAGTTAAGGACCTTTTACAATACGCCAGTCAGTATAAATTAAACATACTGGCAATCCAGGAAACGAACTGGACTGAAAGTGATATTCAAGTCATGAAATTGCACACAATTTTCAAAAAAAGGGAAGCCTGCTGGAAAATGAGAGTTTGGAGTTGCCTTTATTGTCGATAGGTAGATCAAATCACCATTATTGATTTTATCAAAGCAAAATTCTTCAAAATTTCGCTGATTAACGTACACATACTGACCGAAGAAAAGGACGAGCAAACGAAGGAAGCATTCTACAATTACCGATAAACGACACAAAAATAATTCTGGGTGATTTCAATGCTAAGGTTCGCAATGAGCTGTCTCATCGGGGAACAAACAGCCTCCGTGATGAAACAAATGACAACGACCAGCACCTGATTGACTTTGCATTTAGCGGAAAGCCGGTCATATGTTTGACTTGCTTCCCACCCTGGTGCATACATAAAATTATCTGGGTATCATCTGCTGGCAACACACAAAACAACATCGATCATGTTCTGATCCCGCAACGATAGACCTCGAGTATACTTGACGTCCGTACATAACAAGGAGCTAATTGTAACTCAGATCATTAATTGACCAAGTTAACCTATCAATGTTGTAAAGCATAGACGTATTTGGCGTAGACCAGTCCTCTACAGGAATTCGATATCTGAAGGCTCCAAACGTGTCTGTTGCAAAAACGACAAAACGAACGATCGGACGTCAAGCTCGGCAAAACGAACGATCGGACGTCAAGCTCGGCACGAAAAAATTATAGGTTCGATAATGAATATCAGGATACGCTGCACAAAAAGACAAAGCTGTACGAACAATAATTAGGTAAGCGAGCCAGGACAAATGGAATATTATGAAAATCTCTTATGAGTAGCCAATAAGATGATTAGAACTAAGAAAAGAAAATACTATGACGACCAATTGAGAAGCATTGATGTATGTCTAGTATGCAACAATACAAGAAAAGCCTACAAATCAGTGAAAAGCCTGAAGCTTGGTTACCAGCTCAAAACGACGATCTGCCATGATGCCATCAGCAACATCATCGCTGATGAAACCAAGATTAAGGAAAGATGGACATCATATTTCGAAAACTTTCTAAATGCTTCGCACACGTGCACAAAGTCAGAGCCCATAGATATTTCGGAGAGCTTTCATTGGCCCATTAACTCTGGATAATATTTTCTCCACCATCGTGGCCCAAAAGAATAATAAAGCGCCGAACATTGATGAGATTCTAGTCAAGCTCAATATATATGGTGACAATGATGTTCAGAAAGCTATCCAGGAAGTCACCCAGCAGATTTCGCAATAAAAACATATGCCAAATGAGTAGAGCCAATCAATTTTATTCCATATCCACAAAATAGTGACAAGCTACAGTGCGAAAACTAGAGAGGCATATCACTACTTTGTACAGCGTATAAAGTATTTTTAAAGAAGCGTATAAAGTATTTTTTAAAGAAATAAAGTTAGACCTTATGGCAACAGTATTATTGGGGAGTATCAAGGTGGCTTTAGAGCAAGTAGATCAAAGAAAGACCAATCATTTACAGTCAAGCAGATACATAGACGTACACCAAATTTCCGTTGACTTCAAGTAAGCATACGTCAGTATTGATTGCAACAAATGCTTTGCTTTGGTATCCCAGCCAAATAAGTTCGCCTAAACAAAATGGCAATGGCGCCGAGAACTGCCCAAATTTGCATCAACAACCAACTCACTGAAGCCTTTGACACAAATATCGGCCTAGAATAGGGAGATGGGCAGGCTCCATTACTATTCAATTTGGCCCTGGAATACGTTATCAAAATCCCAACTGTTTGTTGAAGAGGTAAAAATCGAGTCAAATCAACACCCCCAGCACCAGCCGCCAAGGGACATTTCTGAAACTTGAAAATGAAGTTAAACAAGTTAAAAAACAAAGAGACTTAGTGCTCGCATCCAGTTTTGACTACCTGGGTACTCAAAGGGTGAAAATTGAAAATTTTTTGTCATTAATTGAAACTATGGTTTGCTGAATGTTTTTTTAGTTTAGTTTGGTGGTGTTTACTGTCAATATTAATATATCCTTTTGTGATTTTTTAAGTTTGAATAAAAAACATTTAAATCCGTTTTTAGTGCACAGGTAGTCACCAGCAGAGAATGCGCATACTGTAAGAAAATTATGCAATGGGTCAAGAAAGAAGCTGACAAGCAAGTATTCAATATTATTATCGAATTTAGTTTCAATCTGCGCTTTTTTCAACACTTTACATAGCAAAATTTCGTTTTTATGTAGGACGTCCTCTCCGTTTCTCATAAAAAGCAAGGCATCTTTCCTGCTTCTCATTGTTCAGACTTTTTTGAATAGAAAGCGTGAAGACACTTATAAGACAACAAATAATCGATAGTCTAAGCAACAAAGAGTGGAATGTAGTGAATAAAAAAAATTCATCGGAAGATGAAGCATTAAACGAACTTAGAGGAGGTAACGCACCTTGCTTAGTAGCTGACGAAAAAACCTGATGACATCTCGAGATGGTACTATGTAAATGAGCGGGACATCAGCTTATCAAAGGCTGCTTTCGCACAACATTTGCAAGGAGAAGAGTCTCCACACGTATATTATCCCAAAAGGACACTTTTGAAAAGAAAAATTTCGGAGGAAATATGCTACATAATAGTACGGGGGACCAACAGCTAAGTAGAACGAAACAAAATCAAACCATACGAAGAAGAAGATATGGAGGCCTTAGACACTTGCAGGATTGTATACATTTCTGGGTCTCCTGATAACGGCGTCGGACATCTACAACAACAAGAGAGCAACTATTCGTGAGTTGTTGGAAGATGGATAGACGCCTATGTTTCGTGCAGCGATGAACGTCCAAAGATTCGTATGGCTTAATAGGTGCATACATTTCTATAATGGCCTGACGCGAGAAATGCAGAAAACCGCAGCAGCCACAAAGGACGATGTTTAATGCGAATCTGACGTCAAACTACAATCCCTTAGAATGCTTAGCCGTGGATGAGCAATTATTTCATTATCAAGGTGATACCACTTTCATCCGGTATATACCATCAAAACATACCAAATATGCTATCAACGTTTGGTGAGATGATCAAAAGAGTTTCTATCTTCTTCAAGAATCCATTTTTACAGGACAGCTTCTAAACAAGATACGGGAAGAAAACTAGGGAAAAAAAGCCGTCAATATGTTGGTACAGAAATGCAAAGGAACAGAACAAACCATTACCATGGATAACTTTTTTTTTCAACTTTACCACTAGTTAAACTTTTGATTGCATGGGGTCTTTCAATGGTTGGAATACTACGAAAAAAACAGAAGATTTTTTCTTGCTTCAATGCTTCCGAGCAACCCACAGCCAGTGGAATCAATTTCATTTAGATACCACAAGAATGTTGCAAAGTGCTCGTATGAGGGGAAATGTGTGATACTGCCTTTGACATTCAATTATACGACGAATGTATCCAGGACTCAAAGCATTCGAGTGCCACAATAAAAGTAAACCCACCGTTGACATTATGGACAAAATGTTAGAAGAGTATACCACATAGCGAAGAACACGAAACTGCAAATGCTACAGTCATCAAATTATGTGAACAGGTCAGATATTTATGGTCACTTAAAGTTCCGCAGTCAAAAAAATGCCAAAGGCTTTTAAGCGGAATCTCGCCATATGAGGAAGTGTACCTTTAATAAATGTTTTTCACCAAAAATAGTCGAGTAGGGTATCATATGAAAAGTCTTGAAATTGCAATATAGATGATAGACTAGGCAGGGGAAGTAGAAGAATACGAAGAAAATTGTGTCGCCCAGTCACGATTGGACACCCGTGGACAGAAAAATCTAAAAAAAAATCACGGAGGTAGTCCCTTGTCGTAACAACCATTCGGACCAAATTCGGAAGATACAATTGGTTCGGAGATATTCAAGATGGGTGGCACATGAATTAAGTCAGAAAAATTTGGATGTTCGAGTCGTCACCGTGCACCGAATGATAACTGGGGATGAGAAGTAAGAAACAGGGCAAATTGTGAACCCGGAAAACCAAGCCCTTCTACCTCTAAAACAAATTTAACTACAAATAAGAGAATGTTGTGTATATGGTGGTACCAAACATAACGAAAAGCTCAATTCAGACAAGTTTTGTCAAAAGCTGGAGAATTTAAGGACAGTAGATCAAAAAAAGTGGCCATATGTTCAATGGGAAGGACGTCATACTGCATTATGATAATGCCAGGACATAAACTGCTTTGGGGAGTAATAAAAAAATTGCAGGACTAGGCTGGAAGATTTTGTCACATCCACCATCTTCCCCGGACTTAGCACCCTCCAACTATACCTTGTTATTGTCCTGACACTGGTTCAATCTTTCACATCAAAAGATGATTTTTCAAAAATGGGATATACAAATTGCCGTCCCTCTGGCAAGAAGTGATTCATAATAATGGGAATTTGAGTATTTACTAAAGTTTATTGACGTTGAAAACAAATTGTATTCTGTTTTATTCCAAAAACGGGCAGAAATTTCTGTAAGCCTGATATATATAAACCTTCATAACCACAGAACCGTCACCATTTTTTTTATAGCTTAAATAATTTTGCAGAGTGATGTATCAACTTAACATATTCAAATCCTCCGGTTGACAGCGGATATGTTGAGTGGATAGCCCAGATGTCTTGCGCATCTAGGAGCCTCACACTCAGGGCATAAATAGCCTAACCACAAAAAGAACATCTTCAAATGTAACACTATTTCTGAAATTTTCATGCAAATGCAAACAAAATTGTAGTCTGGAGGTCGATTTGAACTATAGACCAACGACCACCACATGATGTTGAAATGACTATGTCTGGTTTCAGCGAAATTTTTGTGGCACGAGATTTTTATGTTATCCTATATAATCCTGAAATTTTAAGGAGTTTAAGAGTGCTGTTTTAATTTTGTAGTACAAAATACAAAAGTTACAAATCATCATTTTACTAACAAAGTTGAATGAGTTTTGAATTGTTGCCCTATTACTTGAGAAGACCTAACTCCATGATTTTTTTCTGATCTTTCGAGTAAAAAGTGTCCAATCGAGATGTAGGGACACGAATATGTCATACATTTTTCAAAGATTGACTCTTTGGTTTCAGATTCTAAAAGTTCTAATTAAGGCCTTTCATTCGGTACCCCACATGATTATATTTGATAAAAAAATTTTAAGAGTCACCTTAGTACATGGGGGGATCCCTGTTAAAAACCTTTTAAAAAATTTTATAGAGCCTGAACTTTTGGGAGGATCAACAAATCTAAAGTTTCCACAAAGTTTGATGATTGTAGCTTCTATAGTTACCGAAAACACTTGCTGTGACGGACAGATAGACAGACATGACGCGAAATTAGTAAGTCTTTATAAATAACTTTTACAAAGCCTTAAAAATTTTTCAAGAAGAGTGACCAGACACACAAGAATTGATTCGCAGTTGTTTAGTTGTTTAACGAATTGAAGTCACCTTTTGTTTGGATGCCGGTAGAGTGTGCAAATCGAAAAAAGAAACCTTAATTCTCAAGTAGTGCTCCCTTATTGACACTTTTTCCACAAACATATGACGAAATTGCTAAATATAGTTGATGCTGCTTTATTTGGAATTTATTTGGTTCATTGATTTCTTTGATAAAGTTTGTGTACAATAAAGAGAACTTGAAACTACAAAAAAGGAAAAGTTAAACATCAAATGAAAAGTTATGTCTCCATTTTAAGCCATCCCTAACAGAAATGCATTCTTTTAATGTGAATTTTTGCCAATTTTATCGATTTCTGTAAAAAATGTCCTATAATTCCCATGTGATTTAGTTAACAAGTCGTGGTCTTTTTATGGTTATTTTTATGGGTTTCTACAATACATACTGCACATACATGTCGAATATTCTTCATCAATACGATTATTTCCTCAATTTACATGCACTGATAAGTTTATGGGTGAACCTTTATACTTCAACATGATGTAGAGCATGATTACCAAATTATTGAACAATAATTCGAAGCTAGTATTACCCGAAACCACACTACCGAGTCAACATTCGCTCGCTTTGCGCCCAATTTCGTTCGATTTTACCAAGCATCTTCAGTGAACAGTGAATATCGCAAACAGCCTACAAGCGTCCTTCTCCTTCCTTCCAATAAACATATCTGCAATATTTGGCAGTTGTCCTAAGTGGGCCAAATGGGAGTCACTTTTTCACGATTTTAATAAACCTCTTGAGGCATTTGTAGCCATTAGACCGAATACGTGCCTATAAATAAATGCTGAGCAAGTTCGTCCTGGCTTCCCTTTATTGGGAGTTATAATGGAGCTAATGGATTCCAACGTTTTTGATAAAGTTGAAACGATGAATATCCGTTCAAATGAATAATGAAACGTTTTGGCTTTGGGAAAATAAGAGAAGGAAATTTATTTGGCCATTGTAAGCTTGGAAATGTATAATCAAGAAAGTTTATTGTCCTGGTGTTGAGATGGAAAATTCATGGGATTGAATGGTGTCTTAATATGGTAGTTAATTTATTTATTAGTATGGAGCATGTATTTTTGTAAAATTTGAGGCAAAGATGTTCCATAAATTTCAAAGGTATTTCTGCACATCTCTCACGCATAAGGTAACTACGTTATTGCAAAATTTCTTTGAATGTTTGTGAAAGAAACGAAATTGTCTCAAATTAAAAATATGCTACTGAACACTTTTAAAATGAAGGACTTGGGAGCATCGCTTAATTGTATTGCCGTATGCATTACCCAGCATCAAAATCGGAATACAATTTTGGACCAATTAGTTTATATTCAATAAATCTTGGAACGATTTAATGAGCCATCCTGTAGCAACTCCAAGTGAAATGGGCTTATCCTCCTGAGACCCCCGGTATCACCAGTGATAATTTAGTTTGACATTTTTTCCAACGCCATCTATTGGAATCCTAAAGTAATTCGTCGTTCATTGTTAGCGCGAGCTCCTTTTTGTGTTTTCATTCATTGTTCAATAGTTACTTGTCGAAATTTGGATCATTCGCGATCAGTGGAAGTTTGAAAATTTTGCATTAACCGACATGGTGAAGTCGCATCAAGGTAAATAGCATTTTTTGTTATAACTTAGTGTTTTTATACTATTATCTTATTAAATACATTGTAATTTTACTATTTCATAGAAAAGTTTAATAATTATTTCTAAATTTTACGTTTTTCCACGTGTATCATACGTGATACCTCGGGCATTTTGGTCTTATGCAGGTATTGGGTTTCTTTTACAGGTAAGCTATCTGAAAGTGAGATACTGAAATTGCTCAATTATGATGAATCAGATATTGAGGAAGAAAACAGTGGTGGTGAAAGTGACCTGCTAGCATGCCAAGAGGAAGAAATTGGCGAGGGAGTCCCACTTGCTAATGAAGCAGATTGGATTGAATCGGACGATGAACCTTTCTCATCTTTTCGCGTTCAACCCCAATCGTCCCGAAACATCTTTTCACGGTGGAAACACAGCAAAAATTTCGATTTCACTGCACACGAAGTCGATTTGGACGTCTCGTTCGATCCTAGCATAGTTGTACAGAGTTCTTTAGAGTATTTTGGTCATTATATTGATGCCCATTTATTTGAAATTATGGCCGAATGTACAAATGATTGCAGCATTTCACGGACGGGAAAATGTCTCGTATTCAGACATGATGAAGAACTTAGACAGTTCTTTGTATGTTCAATGGCAATGGTTGTGCTCGGTTTTCAACGAATTAGAATGTACTGGCCATTGTAAACAAAAGTCTACTACATAGCAAACACAATTACTCGTAATCGGTATTTTCAACTAAGATCTAATTTAAAGGTTACAAATGATGAGCTAATTCCCCAACACAGAACACAGAATGATAAATTTTGGAAAGTACGTTCTATTGTTTCTGCGGTAGAAAAAAGTTGTCGTAAAAATAAAATGGGTAATTGCATCGCTATCGGCGAGCGAATTATTCCTTTCACAGATAAATGCAAACAAAAACAAGTTGTTAAAGGCAAACCAAACTCAGAGGGCATAAAAGTTTTTCTAATGGCTAATCCTAATGGTTTTCCGCTTGATTTATATTTAAATCAGGGGAAGGGCACAACAATTGAATCAGCAATGTATCCATCACCTGAAAAATTTGATCTTGACGGGCGTTTCGTGTTAAAACTAGTGGATACGTTGCCTACAGGTTCTTCCATTTTTATTGACTGATACTTCACATCTATTCCACTTCTTGATAATTTAATAGAAAGAGGAATTAAGGCAACTCGGACACCAATGAAAAATATAGTACCAGAGTACCAGCGGCGGAATTCAAAGAAAAAAGATAATAAGCGGGTATTGTTGAAGACAGATGCTGACTTATAAAAAGCTGGAAGAGGCAGTTACGATTGTGTTGTAAGGGGTGACAACAAGATTGCTGTAGTAAAATAGTAAGACCGCAAAGCAATCCATGTTGCATCAACTGATGCGGCTGTTCAGCCACTAGGAACATGTCGGTGGAGCAAGTAGAATGAGGAATACATCGAAGTGCCACAACCTGTAGCTATAAAAAATTATGTATGGGAGGCATTGACCTTCTGGATCGTATGATTGGCAAATATACCATGAGAGGAAGAACTGGTAAGCGGACTATTAGAACAATATTTCACTTTTTCGACTTTGCTGCAGCAGCAGGTTGGGTGCAATATCGGGACGAAGCTGTAAAATCTGAACACCAGAGGAAATAAAATACTTAGATTTCAAGCTGGATTTAGCAAAACAATTGGTTTACGCAGTTTGTAGTCAATTATCCCACAATTTGCACGCGTGACACGGAATACCCCACAGGAAAGCCCTCGTTCCAGTCCAAGCATTCGTGAAAGTCCTGTTTCCATAATATATGAAGAACCTTCAATTTCAACTAGAAAACGCAGACTCATTGATTCGTGAAGGACCTTCTATTTCAACTAGAAAACGCTGACTCATTGAACCTCACATTCCAAAAAGGACGAAAGAAGCAAAACATCCGCCAACTTGTACTAAGGGAGCCCAAAATAATAGATCAAAATATGGAAATGAAGGTTGTAGAAACTTGACGTTTGTAAAATGTTTCGAGTGTAATATTTTTCTTTGCTTTAATGTGAATAGGAACTGATTTTTGGATTATCACACTTCCAAGTAGCTTTTTTAGTATAGTCTGATTAATGTGCCATTTTTAAATATAAATTGAAATTTAAATAATATGAATAATAACCTTGTTTTAAACTAATACAGTCCCAAGGCATCACCTGTAATACCATCCCTTACGCCAGAAAGGGAGAGGGAGGATTTTTTTTCTCTTGTGCTTTATTAATAATATGTAGTACCAAGATATAAAAAGTAACAATCTTAATTGTGGGTTATATACTTTAGTCTTTGGTCTTAGCATGTTATGCGTTGTCAGCGCGCATGAATCTAAAGAATCAACATGGACGAGATAACTTAGCAAACATTCCGTACCAGAAAATCGGTGGTAGCCTCCTATATTTAGCACAAGCAACGCGGCCTGAAATTGCTTATACAGTGAACGATGTGAGCCACTTTAATGGAAACTTTGGTTCCCTTCATTTGAAGGCGGTCAAACGCAGCATGCGTTATCTAAAGGGAAACTTGGAAAAGAAGCCTACACAGAAAACGAAAGGTAATCAGTCATTGCAAGGTTTTTCTGATGTGGATTTGGCATCAAATGTAGAGAAGCAGCGCTCGTGTAGAGGTTATGTGTTTCGATTCTATAGTGGAGCTGTTTCTTGGAACAGTAAACAACAGCCTTCACACTATCTTGAACTGAGACAGATTATATGGCGCTGTTGTCAACGGTACAGGAACTGCTTTAGCTAAAGCAGTTTAGCCAGGATATCGATAAAAGTTTACCTGGTAATGCAATGAAAATAAATTGCGACAATCACACACACATATATAACATAAATTGAAATTTTCGTGCAAAAAATTTGTCCAAATTAGTTATTGAAAGAAAATCCTAAAGCAGATCGGTAATAAAAAATTTCATATGTTGTTTTGAAATTGAAAAACTGAATATATAGTAATCGACTAGGCAAGCTGCTCGAAGAAACTTCACGAGAAGAGCAGTTTCATGATAATAACGCAATAAGTGCGGAAGAATTTGATATGCAACTTATTAATATTATTATTGCTAACCCGAAACAAACCCCGCCACTATCACCGCTACTATTATCGATAAAAAGTTTTTCCGAAGAAAAAATAAATTCGATAATAGCAACACAACTTAGCGAAGCAATTGCGGGATTTGTTGAAATTAGAATCTGCCGTGACCGCCATGAACAGGCTCGTCGAGAGAGGCGGTAAACAGAATGCGGGATGGCATCCCGTTAGTGAGTGGAGTGGAATCATCAGCACCAAAACTTAAGTGATTAACTTCTTAACTTGGATAAAATGATTCGCGAACAAAGATGCTGAAGGTGTAGCTCAAATTTTTGTTTGTTGAGTGGAGATTCTCTATAGTGATTTAATTAAAAGTGGTGCAAGCAAACAACGAATCTAAGAATCGCGCGATTGAACAACTATTGAGAAGTGTTTTTTCTGTCCACTGAACAGCTATTTAGTGTCTAAAAGTGTGCCACCTTGAGTTGTAAAAAAAATCGCGATTAGTGATTCTGCCGCATCTTCTACCATCATTGCAAAGTGCACTTCTGTTGTTTAATTTGTAAGTGATTTTCCCTATTTCATGAAAATCCAAGGGGAATGGAAACAAGAATTGGAGGAGTCTGATGTGAACGAAAACTATGGTGGAAAATACGCGCGAATAGCGGATTGTTTTGTCAAATTTCAAAGTGTTCAACCTACTCGTTCACAAGATTGAAAGCGATGTCTAATATTATAAATTGAGTAAGCAGGAGAGCGCTCCTACCAGAAGGTCTTTGTAACCATTCTAGGGTTCGAAAAAAAATTTCTAGTAGTGTGAATCGATAATTTTAATTTTTCATCCAATAGTTGAATAAGAAATCGTTCGAATTTATGCAAAAGATGCAAAGTTTCTTTCATAAGCACATAATAGCGGCTGCCGATGGAGCTTAAATAATTTTCTTTAATGCTTAGCCGATTGAACATATTTAAATTAGATACTATTCCTTAAATTTTCGTGAAAAGATGAAGAAAATAAAAGTGCCTAGGTCAATTTGAATTATGTATCATCCGTAAACACGTGTTATTGATCTTGTAATTCCATTCAATTTAAATGACTGTAACTCAACCAATTATAATTCCATTTCTTTTAAATGAGCATTAAGATCTTATATTAGTCTATATAACTACAAAATTTCAAGAAGGAGGAAGGTATCGTTTTGATGAAAAGGTAAAATCTACAAATCTTACTATTATTAACAAAGTTGAGTGAATATTGATTCCTGAGGTATTTTGTAATAAATATAAGCAGTCGAGCAGCCCCGTGGTGATCAGGAGTGGCTGCTCCTGAAGAGATTAGGTGGTCACCCCGTCGAAACTGCTTAGTTTGTTGTTTTACTAGTGTAAAGTAGACTACATCTGTTAAGTTTCCATCCTTAGGTCAGAGATGAGTGGTTCACTTCAGCCACTTTAACATCTTCAGTTTCGACATTCCCCTTGCAATGCAATGACCTTCTTCGGAGAAAGTAACGGTTGCTTTTTGTGTAATGTTTGCGTTTGTCCCAAGCCTCCATGTCCGCTAACTTTAACGAGGCAAAAAATTATTTAATTACTGTAGAGTAGCTTAATTGACACCCACTAGAACATTTCTAAAGATAATAAAATTGATCGGTACGTCTTGTAGAGTAGAGTACGCGTGATAAGTATTTTGTAGTGTAGCTTCGTGGCTCGACAAGAACCCGCCTCATATGATCCCGCAAATGCTAGTCGTCAAGCATGCGTACGCGGTCATTAAGCGAAGCTAGTAAGCTGAGCCCGGTGTTGTTTATAGCTCACTGACACTTGTGCCAGACCATTTGCACCCGTGTCCTACACGGGCATTAAGAAAATCATTATCATTTGTTATCCTTATACTCATTTCAGCGATTATTTTCCAGATTTTTGCATAAAATGGCCTTTTTCTTTCAGATTCTTAAAGTTCTAATCAAGACCTTTCATTTGATACCCACCTCGACTACCTTTGATACAAAATTTTTCTTAAGGACTACTTCGTTATTAGGGGGACCACCCTTAAAAAATTTTTAAATTTTTGGTAAGACCTAAACTTTTGAGAGACTATCATTTCTGACCTTTCCACAAAGTTTGAGCATTCTAGCTATTAAAGTTTCTGAGGAAAGTTGCTGTGACGCACGGACAGATGGACGGACAGGTCACGAAACTAATAGGTCTTTGTAAAAAAATTTTTACAAAGGCTTAAAAATAGACGCCTCCTATTACACAACAGAAATTTATTAAAACGGAATTGATGTCAAATGAAGCAGCAAACAAGAGAGTTTGAAAATGAATGTGCAGGTCTAAGCCACAAAAGTAAATAATTTCACAAGGAAATTGATCATTCTTGTTTCTACAATACTTCATTTTCGATTTTTAGAACAGATTGAGCTCTTCTCACCATTTTTAAAAATATTAGGTTATGTGGCCTAGTGGTTAGAGTATGAACCCATAAGTCGAAGGTCCCAGGTTCAAATCTCGTTGGGAGCAACGTGATTTAGTTCAGGGGATTTTTCGGACAGACTACGAGTGTTCACTCAGTGGTGATATGTACTGATATAATCAGATCATATCATAGCTGAACAAGCACACGGGAACATGGTACTGACCAAACCAAATTCCGAAAAAATCAATACGGTCATGAAAATGAGATACTCCAACTATCTCTAAGCGAAGGCCCGAGAGGGGTTTTACTTCGATAAATCAACAAAAGCAAATAAGCCAAAGACTAACTCGGAGCTGCTGTATGGAGGAGCCCGACGGTTTTCCTCCATTGGGGGCCCCGGGGAGAGTAGCAATACGAAATTGGCAGCAATCGACAATAAAAGAAGACACAAAAGTAACCAGAACTCCGCAGGTGGCGGGCGTAAAACTCAATTAATCGAAGACAAACAAGAAGTGATTCGAC
Source organism: Odontomyia ornata (assembly GCA_963969285.1). NCBI lineage: Eukaryota > Metazoa > Arthropoda > Insecta > Diptera > Stratiomyidae > Odontomyia > Odontomyia ornata. The sequence continues at coordinate 138,004,368 of OZ017739.1, forward strand.
ATCTAGCTGAAAATCAGCAATTGAGACTACGACTATAAGCATTCGCTGATATGTATGAGAAAGGGCAGAAAACTGAAGATGCAGAACCGGTAAGGCTAATAAATACGGAAACTAAGGCGAAGAAAGCTGTCAAACAAGTCGTCCCAGAAGAAATACTAAGTGCTGGAGGCGCTAACGACACCCTAAACTACTATGCAGCGCTAGACGGACTCCAACAAGAAATGGACATTGAAAAGTATTGAAGGTAATAATAATCAAGATAGCAATGATAATTTTATCCTTTAATTAAAAAGTAAAAATAAGGAGAAGAAACCAGCTTGCGGTTCTGCTGGTCCTTCTCTAAAAGTTCCCAAAAATACAGAGAAAGTTCCGCCAATTTGTGTGTTCGGTCAAAGCGGAAAAAATATGGTTCTGCTATTGGCAGCCGAAAATAAATTGACTAATTTCGAGATTAAGAGAGTTAATGCCGAAAAATTAACAATCATAACGAAATCACTAATTGATTTCAAATCAATTACAAATGCTATACCCTGAAAAGTGAGAAGAACCAGACTTTTTCATTGAAGGGCTTGGACTGCGGAGAAGATACCGTCGATCTTCTTCAGGTGGTTAAGGAAACAGCACCAGAAATTGAATTTATTTCCGTTAAAACGCGACAAGAAGATCGACGGTAGAAAAAAATTTACCACTTCATTTGCTGCAGATTTCAAATAAGAGTAGTCCAAGTGTTCTTCAACAAATAAGATACTTGAACTTCCGAGGGGTGAGGTTGGAATGCCTCCAGAAAAGAGAAGTGAATTAGTGCTATAGGTGTCAAAGATTTGGACATTCGGCTGCTAACTGTGCCGTGCATTATTGATGCATCGAATCCAAGGACGAACACGCTCCCGGTGAGTGCAAATTGACTCAGATGGAGTCACAAGAGAAATTAAACTGTGTCAACTGCGGTGGTTTTGGTCACCCGGCATCATATCGAGGCTGCTCCCGATATCAAGATGCGCGAGTAAAATTTGTCGCAAAGCAAGCACAACTACACCTTCATCATCCCCGCAGTATCATTTACACTCGCCGCTAGAGGACCAGCAGAAAATGCGATAAATAAGGTAAATAATGTAAGTGGCAATAATCAACCGCTTCTCAAAATTTACCAGCAACTAAATTCTTTAGCTGCTTCTGAAAGTTTACCAGCAACTAAATTCTTTATCGGAGAGAGTCGATAAACAAGATACGAAAATTAATTTTGTTGTTCAGCATTTAATGCCTTGCAAATGCCTCAAAATCACTTGTCATCCAGCCACATTCCCATAAATTGGATTCATCTCATCTCGATCAACGTCAACTCCATTGTTACTATACACCGACGTAATTTTCTCCTTGAATTCTTTGTTAGCGAAAGCCTGACATCCTGCTTCTCACTGAAACCCACCTCAATCCATGGCACTTCATGACATTCAAAAATTTTGCATTCATCAGAAACGATAGCTAAACGGTGATGGGGGAGGTGGCACCGGGATATTGGTTCGAAGACCCTATTGTTTCCAAACTATTGAAAAAGTCGAATTCAAAAGCTTTGAATCTCTTGAAGTTTGAATCTCTTCGTTATCTTTGCTTATGCAACTGGCCGGAATGCTCTCAAGTTCAAGGAGTAACTTTATTCCTTGTTTGAAATACTCGAATTGAACAGGCTGCATAGTTATTATATTCTTACTGGTGACCTGAACGCCAAGCATACATCATGGCTGAACGCCACTAATGATCAAAGAGGCGGTTTCTTGAAATCGTGGATAACAAAGAACCAAATTGAATAAAGGTGTAATCTATATGGGTCGTAGTTCCCAACAAACCCTAGGACAAATTCATATTTGGACCTCTCCATTGCAGACGCAAGACTTGATCAGCTTTAATAGTCTTCAACGGAAACTGCAAGTGCTTCCTTATGATAGCGACCATAATGCAATCGCAATGAAAATCAATCATCACAGGGATGATTTCTTCCTCAAAACAGACTGGGGAAAGTATCAAAAGAAGTTTAATCGCAAGTACCAGAAGCAATGTCTTCGTTCTGATAATGGCAGCTCTTGCTCAATGGTTCCTAATGACAGGAATTTAACTAACGATGAAATATATCTCTGTTTGTCAAATTAGAGAAGCTAACAAGAGAAACCATTGAGAAAGTAGTTCCCAAGATTAAACATCGTAACAATATGGAAGGATATGAAACACCAACCATTGCAAGGTTGAAAAGATTGAAAAGCCTTCTTCCCACAAACGTCAACAATATTTATCAGCGATTTTCGGGCAACAACCAACCCTCGTTGGCTTTGTTGAAATGAAAGAATGGTCGGAACTTAAATCCGTTCATACTTCAGGAAAGAGGTCCATAATCAATGGGAGAAAAAACGGAGCGGCACTATCCCACAGAACTCAGATGGCGTTTTCGTGAAAGCGAGTAACTTATTCCGTAAGAAGTCTCGAGTGGAGGTATCGAATCTTGGAGTTCCTAGAGATGAGATACATCTTCTCAATAAGGCTGGGATCGATATTGATAGTACGGTTCCGGATAGAAATGGGAACAGGTTTATATGAGACAGTTTGCATAAACTCTTCCTGGTTGGTATACATTTTGAATTGGTTCATCTACCAAACTCTGAGAGAGGGAATGAAATATTTTCAGAGGTCGTCGAAGCATAAGTTTCCGACTTCAAATCAAGCCTGTACGGCCAATCAATTCTTCATTCAATAAAACATTAACATCTGCCCTCATACCGAGCTAAGATCTTATTTATTATTATGTCAGCTATGAAGACTTGTGCTTCATATTTGGCAAGATAAACAACAAGAAATCAAGTGGTATCGAAGGTGTTCCAAATATAGTTCACCAACATTTGCCTGAGGTTGTTATTAGAAATTATTGCATATTGTTCAACATGTTGAGCAATTCATACTTCCCAAATGAGTGGAAAAAGGCTGAGGTATTTCCGATTTTGAAGAAAGGAAAAGAACTTTCGAATCCTAAAAGCTATCGCCCAATCAGCTTGCTGCTCACTTCTAAAAGGTATTTGAAGTGATACTAAATAAAGCAATAAACGCCCACATTGAGAAATATGAGTTGATGCCGAATCGCCAATTTAGTTTTCGTGCCAGGCATTCGACCATACATGCGATAGCAAAAGTAACCTCAGGCATCTGTTGGAAACTAAATGATAGAGAAGGTGCTGGAGAGTGTCTCATTGATATGGAGAAAGCCTTCGATACGGTGTGGTTAGTTGGACTAATTTTTAAACTCCCTCAGGACAGGCTCCCCAGACACCTTGTCGCCATGATATACAATGTGCTACATGGGAAATTGTTTGTTGTAACTGATGAAAATCTGACCAGAATATGTGGATTCAAGGTCTTGGATGGCCTACAGAAGGGAACAGTTACCGCGCCTCTGCTTTTCTCAGTATTCATTTGCAAGCTTTGAAGTGCCTTGGTTTTAACGTCTCACCAACGCAATCATTGGTAGCGTTTGCTGATGATCTGATCATCTATACAGCAGACTGAAAAGCTACAATAGTTCAGGGCAATCTTCAAAAAAAGTTCAATGATGTGCAGCTGTACTCTGACAATGAATGAAAATCAATGCGCAGATATGCGAAACGATTTTGTTTCGGACAATGCTGCAGGGGGTCAGTCAAGACCTGGAACGTAATTGGAAGGTACTGATCATGTCAAAATCATGCTCAGTAATGCGCAAAATGTAGTCATGGCCCTACGAAGACATCTATAGATCAAAAGGTCAAAATTATCTTTTACAAGACCTGGTTAGACCATTTCTACATATGGATGTCAGATCTCGTAAAACCAGAGTGCTATTATTATAGAAAGATTAAGTATTTTAGAAAAGGAAATGTTTTCGTGCGTGTACTGGTTTGTACAGAAAGCCTGAGACGGATTGGAAGCATTATATATCGAATAGAATATTTATCGAACTGCTCAAGTGACAAGAGTCGATCTCTTCATATTGAAACTTCCTCGGAATCATATCGCAAGATCTGTAACTGTGAGCCAAAATCCTTCGATTTCACAGCCGTTCCACCCTACAGACGGGTATATCGCGACTTGCGTGTGTATTTAGATATGAATCATGTGTATTTAGATGTGAATCGATTTTTTTTTATTCTGACGGCGTCCCAATCCTATATCACATATAAAGACGAGCCATTGATAAGAAGATAAAATATCCTCCGAATTTGATTTCACAAGATACTTATTTGCTAGATTCGTTGAAGCTAGTCGAGCTGAGACGGAACAATCTAGGTATCGGTAGCTGAATGACAATGTCTAAATTATTCGTGTTTATTTTCAGTTTGCGTTTTTTTTTTACTTAGTTTTTGAGTTTCAGCTCATTATTGCTACGTTTAGTGGTGTTGTTTATTTGTATTAAAAATAACGGATAGGTAAGGTATATGTTTTGTTTAATTATATTAGGTTTAGAGATAAGGTCAAACGCGTAGGTTAGGAATATTGTGATAGAATTTTTTAGTATAGGATAGTTTTTTGATTGAATTTTATTAGAATTAGGTTATAACATGCTAGGTGTAGGATAAAAGTTCACAGTTGTGCTAAAATTATAAATAATTTTAGGATAGTGTTGGTTGGTTTTTTCTTCTTTTTCCAATCGAATCATAAAATATGTAATAATCTTAACTAATTTGAAGTTCGTATGGTTTTTTTTAATCAAAAGAGTTTAATTGATAACGTATAAATTTAGAGAGCGATTTGGGCTATTAGGTTGTCGTATTATTATTGCCTAGACTTTGCTTTATATTCTTTTAAAATTTATGACGATAAGTATTGAATAAAGCGCTTTTGACTTTGACTTTTTGACAACAAACATTTTATTTAAAAAAGTATCGTTTTGACTTTTGTGGGAATACATGAAGAGTCATGTTTACTGCAGTAAACCCACCACGATGGTCCTTTTGACGAACAATATCCGAGAAGAACTGGCCGCTATTCCACGCGCCATGTAATAGCGAGTTTTCAAGAATTTAAGGTCCAGATTTATGCAATGTTTGCAGTGGGCCGGTACACATCTGGATGATGTCGCTTTTGAAAAACAAGTTTCCTAGATGCTTTTTTTAATAGAAATTTATTTATGTACTCCTTTTGCGGGGTATTTAAAACCATTTAACTTTCCAGTCCACCCTGTACCTTAATTATGAACCCACAAAATCTCAAATGCACTCGATAAAATTTCTAAATTAACAACCAAATTTTCTTGGTCACAATCTCAACAATCTCTATTATCATAATATAAAGGTATAAGTGTTAATTCAGTTCATTACATCTCCATTTCATTTTCTCGTTTTACCTGTTCAATGAAGAAGTGAATGTCAAATCCCGAATCAAAACTTACCTGAAAGAAAAAGAAAGCGAAAATTAGATCAGATACATTTCAATAAAATTTAAATGTTCTTAAGGGCGTTAAAGAACTTGAGCTTCGAAAACGTTTGCAAAAAAACTTCCTTGTTATGTTAGAAAGAAGTTTATATCAATTTTATATAATGAGCTCTTTAAATGTGAATCGAGTTATTAACTTTTGAAAGGAGAAGCAGTTTAATAAATTATTCTTAATGAAAATGAACGTTAATATTTGCTTTAAGAATTAGTTCTTTATTAATGAGTTTTCCACCCGGGTTTCTTGTTGTATTGAAGTATCTTTGAAAGTTGAAAGTATGCAGTGTTAAAATTTTTAAAGAACTAAAACCGTAATTCCGTTTCACGTTTTTACAATTTATTTCAGGTAATACAAGTACGAGTATCTTTTTCAAAGCAAGTACCCTAAATTCAAATTATAATTTCACGGTAGGGGATACATTTGACACAATTAAATTCTTCAATTTAACTAAGTGCCATGTGAATTAGAGACCACTTTTCTACCATAAATGCCTTAGTGTGCACGAACATTATTATTTAGCCACGTAAGGGCCGTTTGAAAAGCACGAACGTATGCATGCATGCACGCCTGCATCTAGGAACATGATATGCACCAAACATCTAAATTTACTGGAAAAACATTTTCACTGTCAGTTGCATGTACACCCAAACATAATCCTCATGAAAAATCCATTTATCATCGTCTCATCGTCCTGCTGGTGTACAACCAGCTGCATCCAAATGCAAGATTGGTACATAAGTGCAAAATATGCACTTTGCATAAGAAATGCGCGGGAAAAGCAAAGTAAGTGCACACACTACTGTAAGGTTTTCATGGGGAAATGCATGTAGGGATGGTGAAAGGGAAAACGAAGAAAAGTCCTCATTTCACCTACAAAGCGTGCAATTCAAAACTTTGCAGCTACTTTACTATTTCCACTTTAGGTACGAGTAGCAACGTGTGTCCCTTTTGCCTAAGTTGAAGTTGAAACGAAGTATCATCGTACACGAAATATTATAAGCAAGTGCTAAGTGAACGGAATGGCTTCCTTATCATCCATCCGCCTTAGGAGTTCGTTTTATCTCTTTAAAAATTTAAACATCATTCTCGGTATAGTATGTTGTTGCTAGACGACCGTATGGATCTCGTGCAAGATAGCATGAAGGTAAAGTTTGAAAGTATCAAAAGATATTACTGTGCTTACTGAAAAAGCTTTTGAATTTGAAAATTCTGTTCTCAGAATATAAAACGAAAAAAAATCGAATTCAGGTCAATTTGAATCGTGTGAACAAATTATACAAGTGAAAAGATTTAATCTTTCCGTGGAATAAATACTTCTTTTACTGAGTGTCAATCAAGCTACTCTCCTGTTATACGAGAGTCTCGCCCCACCAAGGTTAACGGACATAGGAGGTGGAGACAAATGCAAACATCAATTCGAGGCCCACAACAAAAGTGTTTTTTCTTTAAGTATGAAAATGCATTCCGTTTTAATCGAAAATAGTTTTATTGCTTTTCAACATAGTTTCTATGAATATTTATGCACTTTTGCATGTGCTCAAACCAATTTTCGAAGCACTTTTCCCTCTCCGATTGAAAAGCCTTCAAAACATGGCTTTTGACCGCTTCAAAATGTTCACCACGCAGTCTATTTTTGATTTATGGGAATAAAAAGAAATCATTGGGAGACATGTCAGGGCTACGCGGCGAATGACCTATCAATTCGATGTTTTGAACGGTCAAATAAACACTAGTTTGAGCTTATGTGTGAGAGCTCACATTGTCATGATGGAGAAGGACTCGTCTCCTCTTGTTCGTTTTGCGAATTCCTCTGTTGACTTCAGGCAAGCAAATGGTCGTTACCACTCAAAGTTAACAATCCTTCATTCCTCAAGCAGAAAATTGGCCAGATGACCCAGTCGGCCGAAGAAGCAAGTGACCATTTACTTTGCAGCTCTTCGAGCGCGAACACATTTGTTGGATTTGGCTCATCTTGGAACACCCACACGGTCGATTACTGCTTTGTTTCCGACTCAAACGCACAAATCCATGATTTTTCGCCTGTGATGATCTCATTCACGTCATTTGATGCACCGCGATGGTATTCTCTGATAATTTTTTTGCACAAATCGACACGAGTCTGTTTTGAGCTATTGTCAAATTATCCAAAATCCAACGCGAACAAAACTTTTTAACGGCCAAGTATTCATTCTTCCTCTTTGTAGCCCTTCAGCCTCTCTCAGGCCTTCGCTTCCTGCAAACTGCGCCTCAAACTGTCTCAGTCCATTGACCACGTCCACCAATTTTGAAATCCGAGCGGGGATGAACCGCCTTCGTCGACCGAGTCAGACCAGCGTTTTTTCGGTCTCCCCATTGGTCTCTGGCCTTCAGTACTCCCTATGAATACCTTTTTGGGTATCCGTTGTTCGTCCAGACGATTTATATGGCCAGCGCATTGCAGCTACCGCAGTCTCACAATCGTTGAGACCACCGACTCGTCAAAAATTTCATACAACTCATGGTTGTATCGAATTCGCCATTGGTCCCCATCCAGCATCGTTCCGATTATTCGCCCAGAACCCGTCACTCAAAGGCGTTCAATGTATTTGTGGATGCTTGGGTTAGGTTCCATGTTTCACCGCTCTAAAACACAGGTCTTATCACAAATTTGTATACTTGGAGCTTTATTTTCCTGTACATGCTGCTGATCTTCAAGATCGCAGAACTGAATAAAATATTTTATTTGCGAGCTGAATTCTTCGGCGTATATCATCTCTTTCAATAGCGGTTCTCATTATTTTGACCCTAAATACACGAATTTACTCACATTTTCGATACTCTATTCGCCAAGTGTGATATTTTCTGTATTTCTTTTTTTTTCTCGACTGCGTTATGAGCTTTGTGTTATTCTTATTGATTTGTAGCCCTAACAGTTTTCATCGCTGTCGAGTTTATGGAAGAGTTTTTTTGGCAGCTGTTAATGACCGTGACGAAATTTTGATTCCAAGTATTCATAAAATATCGAATATACGAGAGTCATTCAACAAGTACTTTGCCTCACCGCCCGATGGCGCTGCTATTACAAAAGAGTTTTACCATTGTGCAGTACATTCTTTTTGTAGCTACTGTCAAAGTTTCAGTCAATTCCCTTCAATAGTTTTGTTTTGATAGCCTTTTGAAGCAAGCGTGTCGGTCGGTTGTACAAAAATGGAAAAAGAACAATATCGTTCAGTGATTAGATTCTTGTTCTTCAAAGATCGCTTGAATGCTGTATACAGTGACTCTTCTCCTTCGATGGCGACCGTCAAGAATTGGTTCAACGATTTAGTTCGTGGCCGCACGTCGGTTTTTGATGAGCCATGCCCAGGTGCCCCGAAAACAGCTGCTACGGAGAAAAACGTTGAAAAATTCACGATCTCGTGTCGGCAGACCGTCGATTGAAGGTTCGCGAGATAGCTGAGACTGTGGGCATCGCAGAAGGAACGGTGCATCATATTCTATACGAAGAACTGGGCATGAGAAAGCTGTCAGCGGGATGGGTGCCGCGTTTGCTCACACCGGAAAACAAACGCAACCATGAGACCACATCCGCGACGTGTTTGGCGCTGTTTCAGCGCAATCCGGCGGAGTTCTTGCGACGTTTCGTGACCGTCGACGAAACATGGATTCACTGGTACACACCAGAGAGCAAGGAACAGTCGAAACAGTGGACTTCACCCGGTGAACGTGCTCACAGGAAGGCGAAGACTGTTCGATCGGCCGGAAAAGTGATGGCCACCGATTTCCGGGATTCACAAGGTGTGATCCCCATCGATTACCTCGAGAAGGGTAAAGCAATCACGGGGCACTACTATGCAGACTTATTGGGCCGATTTGACGTCGAATTGAAGAAAAATCTTGGCGAAGAAAAAAGTGCTGTTCCACCACGACAACGCGCCGGCTCACACCTCCGCCGTCGCCATGGCCAAATTGGTCGAATTGCGCTACGAATTGCTGCCCCATCCACCGTACTCTCCAGATTTGGCCCCCTGTGACTACTTTTTGTTTTCGAACCTGAAAGAATCATTTGCCGGGAATAGATTTGCGTCGAATGAGGAGATCATCGTCGCCACAGAGGCCTATTTTGTAGCCCTCGAAAAAATGTATATTTAAGACGGGTTGAAAAAGTTAGAGCACCGCTGGGCCAAGTGTATCGAGCTTGAAGGAGATTGTGTGGAAAAATAAATTGCAATCTTTCCAAAATTTTCGATTTTCTTCTGTAGGCTAAATACTTGTTGAATTACCCTCGTATGTCTCGAAGAGAAATGCTCAAGAATGTCTCTAACTCACGGTTTGTTACATGACTATCTTGCTTAATAAATTCACGCACGGAATCAATGTTTTCGGGCACAACGGCAGCTTTTAGACGACCTTCAAGAAATTCGTCCTTGAGAGAACGACGTTCACGTTTGAATTCGTTAAACTAGTTATAAATTGTTTGAAGGAGTGGTGTTTCATCGCAAAAGACCGAATGAAGCCGATCAAAACACCGTTGGTGAGATGATCCAATTCAAAAATCGTAGAAAATTATTGCACGAACATTTTCACGAGTTAATACCATTTTTTGGGCAGATTGAATTTTTCAACTTACTTTAAACGACACAAATTGCGCTTGTATTGTACAATGCATCAAAACATTCTGAGTACGTTTATGTTAAAAAATCTCATAATTTCCGATGAAAATAGCAGATTTGATGAAAACATGCTAGAAGATGCCTATTACAAAAACTTTTATAGTGGCCTCCGTGAAACAAGAAAACATCGGATCTTTCTCCGATAAAGGTAGGTGCATTGCAAGAAGGAAGGAAGAGAGCACACCAAATGTCAAACGTGGTGAAAATAAACCACCCATCCTCACCTAAATCATGGAAACGTAATGGGTGGAATTTACTCTTTTAGATTACTCTTAAGAACCACAACGTTTTTTTTTGTAGGATGTTTCGATAAGGTGACCACCTTTATTCATCAGGAACTGCGACAGCCAATTACTTCAGGACAGGTTAGCTGCTTATTTGAAGTTAACATCTCACTGTCTGCCTGTCCTTCCCTGTATCCACTCTTCTGTCTGTTTGTCATCTGGAGGTTCATTACAGATACTAAGATGTAATATTGAGGAAATGCGTTACAACATCTAAGCGTTTTAAATAAAATACTTCAACATCATGTCATGTGAAAATACGTACAAATGTGTTTTGTGTTTTTAACTCCGCCGTCGACGGCCCCACGCCCAGTTGAGAAACGAGGAGGGATCCCCTTGTTTCCCTCACCCTCAGCTTCCATGATTCCTCATCCTAAATCTTACCATAACGCAATCGAGAGTAATAACCAAGTCACCAGAATGAAGGTTAGGTGACGAGCTAGCTCCCCGTTTCTGTAAAACCCCACATTGTTTCAAACCCTGCAACAGAGCCTCGGAATGGATCGGATCTACGGTGACCACCTCGCAACCGGAAAAAAGGACTACGGCATTGAATCCTAGAATATCAGATCACCAAATTAACCTGGCGCTGTTAAAGACCTTTTACAGCAGGCCAGTCAATATAAATTAAACATACTGACAATCCAGGAAAGAAATTGATCTGGAAGTGATATTCCCGATATGGAATCGGACACAATAATCAAAAGTGGGAAGCCTATTGGAAAGCGACAATTTGGAGTGGGCTTCATTGTGGATAGGGACTTCAAATCGCACGTTATAGATTTTAAGGCAATTAATTAACGGTTGTGTGCGATCCGTAGAAAAGCAAATTTTTCAAAATATGCCAGATAAATTCACAACTCAACCGAAGAAAAGTACGAAGGAAATTTTCTAGAATTACCCAAAAAAACTAGTCAACTCATTGCCTGCAAACGACACAAAAATAGTTCAGAGTGGCTTCAAAGCTAAGGTTGGCAATGACCTACCTCATGTGAGAACGACTGTAGGATAAAGCCTCCACGATGAAACAAATGACAACAGCCAGCGCCTGATTGACTACGGACGAACAATGGATACCCAAAAAGGTATTCGTTGGGAGAACTGAAGGCTAGAGGCCAGTGGGGATACCGAGGAAACGCTGATCTGACTCGGTCAGCGAAGATGGTTCATCGCTGCTAGGATCTTGAAATTGGAGGACGCGGTCAATAGACCGAGGCAATTGGAGGCACTTGCTGCAGGAAGCAAAGGCCCGATAGGGGTTGTAGATATATTTTGTTCTTTTCTATCGCCCGTATTTCAGAAGTTCGATCCCTGAAGTTAGTGATATTTTAGATGCGCCATTGCCGTAAAGTATATGCATAGATGAAGTCCTGATATTATCCTTAAGCCCTGCTATGAAAGTGAAGTATTGACTGAAAAAAATTTAATGTTTGTGTGCCAGTGATGTGTCAGAAAAAAAATTTCGAAAATATTTTGTACACCATCATTGCTCGTTGCTGGATATTTTCTATGCAGTTTATATGACTTGAAATATGGTTGTGAGTTTTCGCCACTATGCTGTAACATAGCGTAAAGATCCTTAATACATCATCAATTTAAATATCAAAATAGGTGACTTTGAAACGCACCAGTGTTTCAATTAAAACTCCTGTGTCTTTTAAGGCTAGTCATGTTGATCAAAAGGTTTATGTTTTATAATCAAAACGTTTCAAGTGTTACCTTTTTTTCGTGGCAGTGGTCTGAAGGCTTTTTACGCCCTATGTGCAAGATTCCCTTACACGCAATGCTCCCGGATTACCCATCAAACCCCTCTCCTACGAATTTGAGAACGTAGCCTGCAACCGTTTCAGATATTACTTCAAGCTAGGCCTCATTTCCTACGCCATATGACACTACTGAGTCTCCTCTCCTATAAGGAGAGAGGGAAAGGAACTGCTAGAAATGAAACCTATACTCATGATTCTTCTCGGTACTGCAGTGTGTCAAGTATTCTAAGTCTCTCCGATCATATTTTCCGGGAATAGCTCTCCAACTTCATTGAAGAGGCCACGATGCAGTTTATCCCGTATTTCGAAGACAAAGCAGATGTTATAGGCGTCACTCACCTCTTCTGTACCAAAAATGCAGTGGAGATGCCATGACTTACCAAACTTATCTAGGTGAGACCGAACATATCTGTGCTCATTCAAGGACTGGGTCAGAAAGAAGTCAGTCTCATTATGCCTTCTATTGAGCCATGGCCTCAGGTTTGGAATCAGCCGTTTCGCCCATCTTCCATAACAGGACTATAATCAATCGCTGAGAGAGTGTAGCCTTTCCATTTTACTGATGTTTCGTGAATATATCTTTCTGCACCTGTGATCGACTTATTGCAATTCGAGCTGCCCCTTGTCTCTGCACCTGTACTAACCGCTTTTAGAGCAGCATTTTGTTGAGACAGCTCCCATAGCTTTGATTTATTGATTAGTACAGATTGCGCAGCACTTGTCAGGAGTTATCTCCTTGATGACGTCGGTCCCCATTTATTGGCGGCCATTAATCGAGTGAGCATTTTCACAAATGCTGCAGCTTTATCTGCTGTTGATATGATTTGCGCGGCAAAACTCATCTTCCAGTCTATGATATGCTCAGATATTTCACTGTTAGTTATGATTCAACACATGATTCTCTGATAATAATAGTTATTACTTTGGGGTTCTATTTAATGTCAGGGTGAACACTTCAATTTTATTCAGTTCAGGCCGACTCAGCGCATACGCATACCTAGTCTAGGCCGCATAAGTTCAACTATACGTCCAGCAACTAGCACCGCAACATAATATGCATAGCTGACCAAGCGTGACTTAACAGGCAGGTCAAGCCTCAGTAGCCCGTCGTACAGGATTCACCACTATTCAGGAACAAAGATGGGGCCCTCAGCAGCACCAGCTGTAATTTTTATCCTCCGCCGAATTTCATCCATATTGAACAGCAGGATGCGGTTCGTCCAATTTCTGACGTCAAGGGTAGACAGGAGGAACAACCGTCGGATGGAACTGCTATTTTCCTCTGCACGCTAGACCGCACTCATCACTTCCCCAATCACGTCATATTGCTATGGAGGTAGGTATCCAGCAGCATAAATTACATCAGTGGGTCTTCCCCTGACGAGTCTTTCGAACACTTTCTAGACCATGTCTAACATACACAATGGGCGGTATGCAGATGGCGTTTTGAGACTACCCTTCCTCATGCTGATTGACGCGAGTCACGATCTTTTGCAGTGCTCTGGGGATATATCTTTAAATAGGCAAGCATTGAACAGACATAGTCAGAGCAACAGTGATAGACCATCTGCAACAACTCAGCTGACATCCCATCTGGTCCTGGGGCTTTTTTGTCTTCACGGACAAGACTGCTTCCTCAAACTCCAAATTTGTAAAAAGAGGACCCTTCGTTGGTATTTCGTTATGGACCACTTCGATGAGGCCGGGTTGTATAGGGAAAGGAGAGTGTACAACCTTGTCAACCTTTTCCGCTTCGTATGTGTGGGTCAAACTTTGGGCGCCGTGCTACCGCATGACCAATTTGTATCTCAGGCTCAATAGATTCGTGTTTACATCGTGCAACGGATCTTATCAGCAGCTGGCCTTTCTGTTATTCATAAATTTGCAAAGACGCATTCTTGTAACTTGTCTTTTGACAGAACTTGTGATATTCACTTCATGGTTAATTGATTTAGATGACCTACAGTAAACTGAAGGCCTACTATGCTGTGCTTTCCAACGATGCATGAAAAGCCTGCAGGCAGACATGATAATACTCATAGTTGTGTTCACCGCGCCTATAACTGATGGTTCTCTACTCACTTGCAAACCTCCAGACGTCGATATCCGTGCCATGAGCACATCAATAAACTCCTCAACATCTATCTGTTCAGTGTGCCACCCGAGGCTCAGAGGCTGATCGTATGTGTACTCAGAAGGACCGTTGGTCATCTCAGGCACTATATACTGGGGATCATTGGCTGACTAGTCCTCGAAAGGTCTCCAGTTGCAAACGCTTGGAACTAGGGACTCCAAAGCGAATGCCACATCTGAAACAATTCTAACACAGCCTCAGAGACGCAAAGTAGTGATGTTGCTGGTGTCTAACATAACGTGCCGAGTTCTACTGCCATTTCCAGAACATATTTTCCTCTATGAGCTGAGAGAGACACGTAAACTTCAACGGCTTTCACATTTAAGTATCTCTTTACGAGAAAATGCCATCTTACGATCAAGACAGCGTCTTCCAGAGTATCGAATGCGGCCTGAAAAGATGGCAATGGTGTATTTGGTGTAAGATACACACTGCAAAGTGTTGTCCCCATACACCAACTTACACAATGTTATCCTCCCTCCGTCTGTGACTATGCACCCTCAAACAAGTGTTGTCTCGCTACCAGGTAGCGACAGTACCAGATTTATCAGGGTCTCATACTAATGACCTTCTATTTTGATGCTACTTACTGAGCAGCAACCATTATTTTTAGCTACAGAGCTGCGGTGCAAGTCTAACTTCAGGATGTGCATCATTGTGGAACTGCTTTGTCACTGGATAGGGTCTTCTTGAAAACCAGAAACTTTATGTTCCTGGGACGTACTTGAGTCTGTACACAATAAGACCAACGTCTTTACAGACGATGCAACGCGTTTTGCCCGTGCATACCTTCCTTTTTGAGCACAATGAGCTCCTATCAGCCCATTGCATCTTTTTTCACTATGGCCATAGAAGAGACACTGTACTGCCTTTCCCCGTACCCTGCAGATAATCCAGTCAATTATTATTTTGCCCTTGCTAAACATTTGTCCTGTTTTCTTTTTATAGAGATTAACGATCGCCAGCATTGTCCCAAGTCTTTTCTTTGCTAAGCTCTAGTTTAACCCCAGTTAAGCTAAGGAGCTCACGTTTAATGGCTTTTTCAACTTCAATCACTCCCGTGATGCAGTCAATGTCCCTGGTATCGAGCGATGTAGGAAGCTGGAACGAACTACACCAGTAGGCCCCAGACCAGGTAAGCTGCACTGCTTTAACGGCAGTTTGTACTTTAATCAGCTTAACCGCTCTTTTCGCCTCTCCCAGGTTACTTGCATAAGACCAACTATCGGTAGATTTGACCAGTAGAGTCTTCCCTGGGTGGTTATGCCATTGGGTATTTCATCATATTTTGTTTCCTGGGGAAGCTGATGCGTTTCTTTTGCAGTTTGAACAAGCTTTTTGGCTGTTTTAAATTGTGTTATTTGCAACTGTCTTTGCTTATGCCCTCTTGGATACTGTAGCTAGCTTTTATCCTATTCATGACCATTTCCATCTTCTGTATAAGTCGTTGAGAGGTCTCTCGACACTTTTATCCCGTGGCTCAGTCACTTTGGTGGTGACGGAAAGCAACATCATGAACTAGTGGCAACTCGTGCGCATTGCTTTCCACTCAATCGTGTATATTTCGTATATCTTTGTTGTCTTAGCCATTACTATCATTGTTTGTATCTACAATGTTTTCGTTGTTGCTGATATTGTTCGTGTGGTTGGCGTTGGTTCTGTTGTTATTGTTGCATTTATGGATCCCCTCAGAGTCACTATTTTGGTTCGTGTGTATAGTCACCTTTTTAGTCCCATGGTTATCTTTGCAAAGCAAGGAGGCCATGCGAGGGTTGCTACAAGCCCTTCTGAGGACAAATGCTTAGAACTAGACGGTATACATCGGGAGTCACTCTCAATCGAACGTATACCACCAACTCAATGGTGTGAGCTTCGAAAGTACTACAAGGTCTGCCTGGTTTTACCCGGACGAAGATGGTATGTTAGTTGGATCGGAGTGGTTCGCACATTAATGTCACCTTGGCGTTACCGCGAAAAGCTACTAGGGCCAAAACATTGTTTTCGCTAGCCCAAAAATCAATTCCATTTCGTCAATCGATTAACTCCTTAAAAATATGGAGCTACGGTAGAGCTTCAATATAAAAAGAGCAATATATGTATATACTCGTATTTCAGCTGCTTCGCATTTCAATAGTCTATGGCCACTGGTATTTTGCACAGGTTAACACTTACTGAAACTCGCTTAAAATGAATAAGAGAAGAAATTGATATCATAAGCTTTGAAGGATCTATGTTGTTTTTTAATTGAGAAAAATAAAAAACCGTACTTGATAACACCCTAAACTGGATGAAATGAAATTGGCGTCAAATCAGATTTTACCCACGATTGATTTCAATACGGCGCTTTTAGTCCCCCATTGGATGCGTCTTTTGGTGATGGATGAACGAGTATCGTAACTGGCAAGCCTGCAGGTATGTGGGGAATAATAAACCCACGCAGATAAAAACAAGTCGAAGTACTGAGAATACCTCACTTAATATAATCTTATCATGGAACCATGGAACTGTCGAATAAAATTAGAAAAATGGCAATGACTGTCGCAACGCGTAACGAATTATTCTTTTGAAACTTGGAATGCTAGATCATTGGAAATACCTGGTTCACTGGATGAACATCCTCAAAATGCAAGGAACCAGACGGCATGGACAAAATAAATTTGACATGCGTACGCACACTGCGTTTCAAGGCCGAAAATCGCAAAGAAGTCATGAGTTTGAAATAGTTTGCACTGTAGACAGTGCATTTAAAAAAACGGTCATCGAATTCAAGCCCACTAACAAAAGAATCTTGCTATTTGTATACATATCAAAATTTTAATGTCTGGAAGGTCGATTATCGCCTACAAAAGACAAGACGGTCGAATTCTACGGCACTCTAGAACATAATTTCGGTGCTCTGCCACTCAAGTTACTTTGGGTGATTACAACGCAAAAATCGCGTGAGCAACGTACGAACAAAGGAAACGGAGACTAAAGACAACGGACAATGCCTGATAGAATTCGATACTGGCAGCGGCTTCACAGTAAGCTACGCACACTTCTAGCATCGAAACATCCACATCGTGGGAAACCAACTCGAGTGCTTTCTCATACGAGTACAAAAGCGAACTGCCACTAGCATTCTCAACACATGCTCACTTCGCGGCGCTGTCTGTGATTCGGATCATAATCTTAACAGGGCAACATCCGATTCTGCATCTCAAACAGCTATAAAAAAAAGAAAGATTAGCTACCCAAAGTAGCAAAAAATGATCTAAACGATAGCTGAGTAACGTCCCCATTCATGTCAATGCTGGCAAATTACATCAACATGTCTACGCAGGGGGAAAAAAGTAATGATGACATAAAAGCCATAAGGAATACAGTAAGAGATGCGATAACAGAAGTCCTGGCGCATTAACCAAAGAAAAGTAAGAGTGGCTGGTACCACAAAGAATGCAAGGAAGCGGTTAAAAAAACGAATCAGGTATTCAAAAAATAAATCCAGCGATCAACTCGGGCCAAAGAAGAACAATACAACACCCCCCGATGAGGAACCGAAAAAGCGTACCGAAGAAAAAAAAGGTTCAGCAGATAAATGAAAAATGGCGGTACATAAAATCGATTAAACAACAATAGGAGGGCTTGAATCCACAAAAAAGTACTTGCAAAAATGTACAAGGAGCAATCGTAGGTAGCCCAGTCGACATAAAAATACAATTGGCTGTAATATGTTCAGAAATTATTCACAGTGGCGCCAACAATTCGTGAATATTCAAGATACAAAGCAAGAGGTCCCAGTGTTCCCACCAACGAGATTCGAAATGCAAGCAGCAGTACGGGACCTCAGAGCAATAAGGCTCCTGGAATAGATAGAATACCAACAGAAGCGCACAAAAGATATCATCATCTAAGAAACCTTCTCCACTGGCTAATATGCAAAATAAGGTCAAAGGAGTAGTTACTGGCTGGACTGGCGAATGAGCATAGATCACAAAAAGGGGGAAAAGTTAAGGTGTGAAAATGATAGAGGCATCGTTTTGCTGTGTTGATCTTATAAGGTGCTTTCCAAAATCATGGAAAAAAATTAAAGCCATACTATGAAAGTATTAAAGACGAGTATCAGAGAGGCTTTTGAAATGGACGGTCTGCAATAGACCAAATATTCTCAGTAAAGAAGGTGCTCGAAAAATGCTGGCAATATCACATCAATGTGCACCAACTCCTTGTAGCCTTCAAGCAACATACGACAGTGTCGACGGAAATGCGCTGTACAAAATAATGCTTGACTTTGGCATCCCAACAAAACAGATGCTTAACATAGAACCCCAGGTCAAGGTAAACGCTTGTGCCAACCCTAGCATGGCCTCCCTGCTCTGCAAAGATAACCATGGGACCAAACAGGCGACTACACACACGAACGGAGATAGCGGCTCCGAGGGGGGACCCAATAAAACTGGAGCAACCGAAAACATATAAAAAAGATCAAAAAAGCCCAAAAAATGAAACAAAAAATAATAACGACGACGCAATCAGCGGTTGCATCCACGACATTAGTAGGTCGAGAGCGATACTAACGATGACTGCTCAGGGAATCGATATCATATTTTCAAGCCAAGTTTAATGCTTTGGAAGGCGGTTTCTGAAACGCAGACGGGAACGTGCTTATTGGGGGAGACTTCAACGGTAAAGCAATCGAACTGGGCATGTCTCAAACAGATCCGCAGGGAAAACGAATCCTGGAAATGGCGGCCAGGACAACACTCGTGTTACTAAACACCAGAAATACGACGACTTTCCACCGTATCGGCTCTGAAGGAACCATACCGGACGTAACATTCGCTTCGGAGTGCTTAGTACGGAGGACACGTGGAGAGTATTAGAGGACTAATCAGCCAGTGATCGTCAGTGCATTGTGCTTGAGATCAAAGATGTTGTCTCCCGACGGCCGTGATGTTGGCTTTCTAGAATTGGATGGAACCTCGGAAGGATGGACATCGCGAGCTTCGTCGAGGTGCTCACAGCAGGTGAGCCGCTGCAGGAAGATTCGCAGGGGATAGAAGCACTAGCAGCTCAAGACATAATGAACTTAACTATGAGCATCATTACGACTGCTTGCAATGCTTCTATGCCTCATCTAAAACCTCGGTTCACCAAGCCCCCAGTGCACTGGTGGTCAACTGATATCGCTGAAAAAAGAAAGGAATGGCACAAGCTTCGGCGTGAGGCTCAACGAGCACGGAATCGTGACGAGGAGTGCAACTGGGCGGCGACATAAAATTCGACCAAGAAATGCCGTCGCAAACTGATTAAGACCAGCAAGGCTCGCTGATGGCAAGATCCAGCGGACAATGTGAACAAGGATCCATGGGGCCTTGGTTATAAACTAGTTATGCGAGTACTTGGTGCCCTACGGAAACCTTGCATATATGACGCATAAAAGATGGACAAGATAGTGTGGGCACTTTTGCCGTCCATCCCATCCGTGTTGACGCTGTCGATGGTGAAACAGAAGTCGAGTGTACAGTCATTACACAGCACGAACTGGAGAAGGCAGTACTTTCACTGAAAGCGAGGAAGGACCCACGTCCAGATGGCGTTCCAGCTGAGGTGTTGCAGCTTGTGGATCACCGTTGTCCTGACTTGCTGCTCACCACATTCAACGCTTGTCTACGGGACGGGATTTTCCCGATCCGATGGAAGGTGGCGAGGCTCGTGCTGATCCGCACCGTCTGCACACCACCCGTTATAAATGCTAGACACGGCTGGGAATGTACTAGAGAAACTCAGCTCATTGTCGCTTTAGATCAGGACGCTCTACCATTGATGTGAATGCAGAGGTGGTCAGCACAGCCCAAAAGGCAGAGACATATAGTCGCGCCAAGCAAAGGATCATCCTGTTGGTGACAATTGACGTCCGGAACGCATTCAACTCCGCTAGTTGGGTGGACATTCGGGAAACCCTGGAAAACTCTTTTCAAGTTCCAGAATATCTAATGCAGCATTTGAGGGACTGCCTGAAGGCACAGAGTCAACGAAGGATGGCTGTTACATCGGGTGTTGCCCAGAAATCCATCCTTGGTCCGGACCTGTGGAATGTACCTTACGACGGGTTTTTGAGACTGGAGATGCCAGATGAGTCGCGCTTGATCGGTTATGCGGATGATGTTGCGGCTCTGATCGCTAGACGCACCGTTGAACAAGTACAACTTAGGCTAGGTATGCAAATCCGCTGAGTGAGAGACTGGATGACTGCTCGAGGGTTCAGTTTAGCACTGGAGAAAACCAAAGTGGTCATCTTGACAAAAAACAGGAATCCTATAGTAAGGATGATCAGTATTGGAGATATTCAAATCGAATCGAAGTCAGTGGTGAAGTACCTGGGACTACTGATCGACTCGAAGATGAGTTTCTCTGAGCAAATCAGGGCAACGGCTGAGAAGGCTGCTTTGGAAGTATCGGTTCTGAGTTGACTTATGGCCAATGTAGGGGGATGCAGCCCATCAAGAAGACGCCCCTTGATGCGTGCTGTAGGGTCAGTGCTACTGTACAGAGCAGAGGTATGGGGCGACGCTCTCAGTAAGGAGGTATGCCGAAAACGCTTAGCACAGGTACAGAGAAGAGGAACACTGAGGATTGCATCTTTATATCCGACAGTCTCTGACGCGATGGTGAGAGTTATTGCAGGTGTAATATCTGTCGCCTTCCTTGCCAGAGAGCGCCCGCGCTATTTACCTGCGTCGAAACGAGGATGAGAGGGAGATGGTTGTCTGCGAGGAGAGACAGCGCTCACTCAACGATTGGTAGCAATCTTGGATGAATCCCACGAAGGGAAGGTGGACTGCGCACCTCATCCCGGATATGAGACCGTGGCTGAATCAAAGTCATGGTGAGACTGACTTCTATGTGACGCAGCTTTTGAGCGGGCATGGGTGTTTTTAGTTTTACCTGCACAAAATAAGTAAGTCACGGTCCTCCGATTGACGGTTTTGCCCAGGGGAGGAAAACAATGCCTGCCACACATTTTTTGCGTGCACAAAATGGGTCAGGCTGCAAAAGGACCTCTACAAGGAGACGGGATAACTCACCTCGGATAATATAGTCGCGATGATGCTTGAATCGGTTGACCAATGGAACCAGGTGGCACATTATGCTCGGGCAATCCTAAAAGATAAAAGGGACTTACAGCAGCCGGGGGCATTGGGGCTGGAGGATCGCTCATCTGGCACATCCTCTTTCCCTCACTCCTCCCGCTAGAAGAGGGATCCCCAGCTTGAAGGCACCTAAGCCCCTAACAAAACGAGACCTGGCCCGAAATTATGTGTTAAACGGTCCCAGGCTAGGTTCTCAGGTTAACAGGGGAGGTGTTTAGGGGATAGTCCAGTCGGCTTCTTGCGAGCATGGGAGTCCTACCCTCTGTGCGTAAATGGGCATTCAGCTGCCTACCGCAAAAAAAAAACTTCTTTGTTTGTACCTCTAGGAGAGGTAGCATCGGAACTTGACCCTTATAACGAATCACAGACAGTGCCGCGGAATGAGCGGCGCTCGTTTTTATATGAGAATATGAGTGATCTGGTCATGCATCGAATAGTGAGGGGAGAAGCACATGCTTAATCTGAAAAAATACGGTTTTTAATGGTAATTGTACTTTCCCTTTGTTTATTTGACATATGATTCCCAAGGAGCTTAGCCTAACGTAAATCTAACATTTTGGCGAAAACAGTTTTCAAGTCTTAAGTAATGGATCGTTTAATAAAAAATATGGAAAAATGCAATTTCTTGACCATTTTTGCCATATGTTAGTATCAATATTTGCACAGTCATTGAAAAATAAATATTTTACACCAATACTAATTGCTTTTATCACCCAACCCACTATTAACTAAGACATTAAACAATCTGTATAATTCTAAGATAGTGAAACTAGTACTTTTTTCAAATGTTTATATTTATTTCAAAGCTGAATAATTGATTATCAATTATTTTTCAAAGTTGTGTACTTTGATCCACCTATATATCATGTAAATAAATTCTAAAAAATTTTCAAGTTTTGCTCCACTAAATATTCTTAAATTGTTTCACTAAATTTCATCATTTTTCCTCTAGCTTTAACACTTACGCATAATTGATATCTTATTTTGAAACAAAATATTTACTTTCATCCAACACCGTCAAACTTGTCTTCACTTATTTAATAAAAACTTTGTGAAAACTCCCTCCTATTCGAGCACCTAAAATCAACAGCATAACAGGCTCATCCTATGCGCCCTCCAACAAGAAGTCTCTCTATATCCGCTTGGGAGTGAAGGAGCATTCGCCATTTCCTTCATTTAAATTGCCAGTACAGTAACATCCACGGCACAGTCACCGTTGAAAGCATTCAGCACTTTCCATTTTCTTTTTCAACCACGTCGTCATATTCATAAGACAGGTTCGACTCATCCTTGCGTCATCTTATCGCGAAACTTGCTGCCAAGCAAAACTTTAAGAGCTTTAAAAATTTAATCAGCAACGACGACAAACCTAATAACCTTACGAAATCCTTCGAAGTGAAATTGAACCTTATAATTAGAACAGACTGGCGCAGATAATAATAAGCCACACTCTACGCGCGATGTATCCTTGAAGATGCTGGATCTACAGATATAAAGAAGATACAAAAATATCCGCGGATATCTCTAGCGTCCTCATCATCGTCATCACTATCCTTGGTTGCTATTTTTTTCAGTCAGTCGTCCTTCTCTTTGGCGACGCCACTTTTTCTCATCTCCTCGCAGGAAGCGCTTTCACAGGCACCTTCAGGAAAAGCGGAAAAAAATTTGTTGCTGAAAGTGAAGGCAACTTTTATCGCAGCCGAAGACCGCAATCGTAAAGAAAATCTAATTTGAAGCAGCGTTAATGCTGGCGCTAATACCAAAGGCAGTTGTCACAAAACTTTGCACATAAAGTAAGTGCTCTTATAAAGAGAAAACACAGACATACAGAAAATTCAACAACTGGAAAAGGAAAAGTAAAGAAATGGAAAGAAAAGAGGTTCTTATGGGGAAGCGTGTGCAGAAAGGAGATTGGGTCAAGACGATAATATCCAAGATTAAGGATATGGAAAAGTGAAATTCTCTGTTTGAAGAGCTTATTTAGTCATGTGGTGTATTAATTAGGTCGTGATGGATGGCAATTTTGGGAGTGTTGATTAAAACAAAATCATCAGGAGTGAATACAAGATTTCGTGGGTGTAATTGAGTTGTTTCATGTTCATGTAAAGTGTACATGTGATCATTTATTATTTAAAATAAAGCTTTCGTGAGTGGGCTGGGTATGATTAAAACAAATGAAAAGCGGAAAGATAGGCTAACAGGGAATAATTGTGTGAGAGAACAACGAGTTTGTAGAGAGGAATTTTCGCATAACTACCAATTTATCTAAGCTCCACATATTCTGGAATACTTAGCTCTGAATTATCAAAACAAAGCAGGGGGTTGCTTTCGATGACTCAAAAAATATTCTCTTCCAATTTTTTTTTCAAAGTTCCTCTTCATTTGTTAATAAAATGCAACTTAACTGCAACACGTAACACTAAAATTAACTCAACTCGGCATTTAACTAAAAGAACTGGACCCTCCTGAAAATAAAAAAGCATTTCCGGTTATTAATATCAGCTATCAAACTCGACTGATATACAAATCAATTAAAACATTATTTTGAGTGTTTTGTTTAATGAATGTTGTTATGAGCCTCTTAACAGACGGAAGACTGGACAGACATACGCACGGCCAAAAAGAAAGACATCAAACGGAGCTAAAATTAAAAAAAAAAAAAAAGCAACAGCCAAACTGCTCCGAGGTTATTGGCACTGACAGCTTGTGACGTGGGACAAGCCGGTCAAATTTTGATGTTAGAGTTGAGAAAGTTACAAGTCGAATTTCCGTGAGGCAAGGGTGAGTGGCTTACTTTAGCCACTGTTAACATTTTGATCGTAAAGCAAAGCTAGTCAACTGAGCACGGTTTTCTTTATAGTTCGCTGACCCTTGCCTCAGAACATTGGCACCCGTGCTCTCCACGGACACAACCAACCACAATTACTACAATATTTTCTGACAGCTCACATCAAAAAGTTAACTTATTTCTTCTTGAAAAGCCATCGGACCTTGCATTTTAGAGTTAGGAGACACGTTTCGGATCCGTTGAATAATTTTCAGTGTTCAATCAGAAAAGCAAGGCCCAAAGGCTTTTCAAGAAAATAGGAACGTATCAAATAAACAAAATACATAATTGACTAAATAGTTAATTCATAATTAATAAAGTTTGCTTTTGTACTTTATATAATGATAAGTATTAAAGTTTTGGCAGAATGTATTAGTAGTTAGGGCTAATGATACGCAAGAGAGGGGGATGAGCGGCGAATCACTTAGCAGCTATGTACTTATTTGTTAGTGTGAGCGAGTGATAGCTAGGCTATCAAAATATTGATTATCACCGAAATGCTGACACCAATAATCAAGCCACATGCAATCACCTGTAGAAGTAAACAACCAAACTGACGAGCAGAAATCACTTCGAATGTTCATCCTCGAAGTTTGATCAAATTCATAACTTTAACTTCGACTGTACCGCGGAAGCAGATTGTCAAGTCACTTGCAAAGATGTTTCGAAATTATTGCGAGTTTCTCACTTCAACGGAGAGGAAAAGTATCTAATCCTGAAGATATGCCCTGAATACGAAGATATATTTTTCCAGGGAGGACAAAAACTTGGCTTTACGAATAAAATTAAGCACGTTATCCCAACTAAATACTCACTAACACTAAGCCGTATCGATCCTCATACATTCACAAGGATGAAATAAAAAGGTAAATAAATGACATACTCAACCAAGAGACCATCCAACCTAGCTACTCTCCATGGAGCTCACCGGTGTGGGTGGTCCACAAAAAAACAAGATGAAAGTGGAAAGCAAAAATGGCGATTAGTTATCGACTAGTGGAAGCTCAACGAGAAAATGGTAACTGATCGCTATCCCTTGCCAAACATAAATGGCATCATCGACAAACTAGGCAAAATTCTTTATTTCTCTAGTAAAGCTCTCGCCAGATGGAAATGGACCCCAAAGATATCAAGGAAACAGCTTTTACTTTTGAAGGATTTTGTTGAAGAAGTCTTCATCTTATCACTATTTTTATCATAACTTAAAATTGTTTATCGTTAATTCATTTTGTAAATCTACAATTGCTAAAAAAGTCTTCAAAAGTATTTTCAAAGCTATCCATTCAGTTAAAGTCTATCATTGTATATCAGATTTCATTCATATAATTTGCAACATTCCATTCGTGTAAAAAGATACCAAAACCTTGAAACGTGTACCGCAATCATTTTCTCATGCAAAATTTTCTTAAGCTAGACATCGCGTCAGCAAAATAGTTTCGCGTCATGGAATTTCCTTTCTTTCGCGCATGGGAAAATTACTGTGCTTCTAAAGGGTTTTCCAATAAGAGATGTTATTTTGAATAGCCCGCTATTTCACTAGATGTCAGTTTTGAAGCTGTCATTTGTTGACATTTGACAAGTAGAAACTACGCTGTTAATAAAAATGAAACGATACACGCTTCAACAACGCATTGAAATCATCAAAATTCACTATAAAAATGGTAAAAATTTGGCAGAGACGGCTCGTAAAACTCGAACATTTTTGGGTGTCGTGAAGCACCTTGTCGGACCGCAATACAGAAATTTGTGGAAAAATTCCAACTGTTGGGACAACTTTGTGATGTGAAGAATAAAACCCGTGCACGTCGCTCAAGAACAGCCGAGAATATTGCTGCTGTAGCCGAAAGTGTTGAAGAAAACCCAGGTTTGTCCATTCCTCGTCGTTCTTTGGAATTAGGCATTCCACAAACGTCATTACACCGTATTTTGCATAAAAATTTGGGTCTTAAGGCTTATAAAGTTCAGTTAACACAAGAACTCAAGCCGGTCGATCATCAAAAAAGTCGTGTCTTTGCTGTTTGGGCCCTTAAAATGCATGAAAATGATCCGCGATTCCATCGAAAAATCATCTTGAGTGATGATCCACCTCAGTAGCTTCATCAACAAGCAAAATTGCGGCATCTGTGGCTCGGAAAACCCAAGAGTTATTGTTGAAAAGCCTGTCTATCTTCAACGTGTGACTGTTTGGTGCGGTTTATGGTCCGGTGTAGTCATTGGACATTACTTTTTCGAAAATGAGGCTGGTGCAACAGTTACGGTGAATGGATTGCGCGAGCGAGAGATGATTAATGATTTTTTATGGCCGGAATTGGATGGTGTTGACCTGGACAACGTTTACTTTCAACAAAATGGCGCTATGTGCCACACAAGTAACGAAACCGTTGACCTTTTACGGGGAAAGTTTCCGGACCGAGTTATCTCTCGAAGAGGTGATCACAATTGGCCACCGAGATCTTGTGATTTAACACCTTGCAACTTCTTTCTTTGAGGCCACGTGAAAGAGAAGGTCTACGCTAACAGCCCAGCGTCGATTTAAGACCTCAAAGATAGAATTCGTGAGGCTTTCGAGGACATAGGGCACCCTATGCTACGGAAAATTTCATGAAAAGGATATGGTCCTGTTAACATGGTCGTGTTGGTTATTTGCCTGATGTTATTTTCCGCTATTAACGGCATACCTCCTTCTTTATAATGAAATAAGCATCCGATCATTTATGTAAAAAAATGGCATTTTTTTTTGAATATCAAAATAACACCTCTTATTGAAAAACCCTGTATGCTCTAGCGTCAGCATTTTTCTGTGATCTATTTAAGCGTTATGTTAAGAAAAATACAGGGAAGTCGTTAACGCACGTTGAAGGTGTTAACAGCTTTCGGAAAGACAAAACAATTTGTTTTATTCCAACTTTGGTTTCATTACTACAAATATCCTATTTGTGGAGTTTCCTGCCATATAAGATTTAGGTATAAGCAACGTACAAAAAAAAAAGTTTCCTATTTTTTAATGTGTTCAAGCTAACACATTGTTTGGTAACCCCTGTCAGAATTCTAACAATGAAAAGTTCATAAATATAGTATCATAGATTATCGAATATGTACTTTTGAACAAAGTTTTTCTGATATTGTTGTGGAAGGAGCAACGGAATCCTTGGCCACAGCTCAGGTTCGACTCGGGAAAAGATCAAGAAATTCATCAAAGCTTATTAGTCTTAATTGCCTGATAGGAAAACTATTTCCTACTTAGAAGAACGACTTGCAGGCGTCGAAGAACTGCGGGAAAAATTTGAATCAAACGATGACAAAATAAGGGAAATTACAGGTGTCTCCCTTGATCATCCATATTTTCAAAACGACTATCAAAAAACAGTGAAAGAAGCCTTAAAAAAATTTAAAGCACAGCTAACGTCTTTTTTAGATTACGTAAAGACGCAATCATTACAAGAATCTAATGTTGGCTCAGACGGTGATTACCTACGTACCCGTTCAAAATATCATAGCGAAGTATGAAAGTCCTGATCTAGCTTGACTTATAAAAAAACAAGAAGCATTTAAAGCTGTATTAAAATATGTGATAGCCAATACTTCTCTCACAAGCAACCAGCCCATAGAATATTTAGCGCTGAAGAAAGAAAAAGTAACTTAAACATGGGCAGAAATCGAAAATTGCCACTACGTGGTTTGGGAATCTGTGGAAGATGTCCACGCTACAAGTTACAAGTTGGAAGAGTACTGTAATTTACACAACCAAAGCGAAACTCTCCTTATAAACTTGAATAGCAATATCAAGAAAGATGAGACTAGCTGCAGCATAACAGCAACTACAAATGATTCCCAATTAAAGCTTCCTAAAATAGAACTTCCAAAATTCGATGGTATATATATTCAATGGCCTCAATTCACAGATCTGTTTAAACAAATGATGCATGATCAGCCAATTGGGAATTGTCAAAAAATTTGGAAACTGGAAATGAATTTGACGGGTGAAGCAGCTAAGCTCGTGACGCATCTACCCATTTCCAATAGCAACTATATCGTTGCATGGGCCATGCTAAACAATCGATATGCCAATCAACGATTGCTAGTGAATGCACTACTGAACAAGCTCATGGCAGAACCAGGCATTGCCACTAAGTTGGCCTTAGCACTCAGGTCACCGCGTGATACAACAAAAGAATGTCTATTTACGCTACAAACAGTAGGCATCTCAACCAAAGAACATTTGGACCCAATTGTTGTGCATACAGTTTTATAGAAGTTAGATAAAACTTCTTATACACTATATGAGCAAACGCTTAAATTACCTCGTAAGCTCCCATCATTAGACGAATTGCTGAAGTTTATAGAAATGAGGTTTCAAACACTAGAAACTTTAAACCAAAGACCCGGATCGTCGAAACAATCGAACAAGCCAGCCAAATAATCATCGCTCGTTGGCAGCAAAACAGTTCTTGGATGTAAACTAGCAAAAAGGGTCATGCTATTTATCATTTCGAAGCGTTCGTAAAACTCATTCCTGCAAAAAGAATAAAACGGCTCGAGAATTGGGCGTGTCCAGAGGCTGCCAAAAACGTGGTAAGAAGCACAACACTCTTTTACATAACCAAGTGCCCACAACAACAATAACATAAGAAACACAAAGCATCAGTTTATCAGTTCAATCCAAGGAATCAGATGGATATGTTCTTTTAGGAGCAGCAATCGTCGAAATCGATAACAATGAAGGGAAACCAATAAGAGCGCGTGTTCTTCTTGATTCCGGTTCAAAATTGAATTTTATAATCGAAAAACTGTGAAAGAAGTTGGAATTTCCCCTTGTATCAATATATCAGCAATTGGCAATACAAAAGCAAAAGCAAGCGATAAAATCAATATCACACTAAAATCTACTTGCAAACAGTTCTCAACCATATCAGAAGTATTTTCAATTACTGAGATTAAAAACGATCAACCGCAGCAGAACATCGATACAAAGAATTGGAACATACCAGAAAGCATTCAGCTAGCATTCAGAATAGACATTTTTTTGGGGGCGGAGGTCTATGGAGAAATTATCAGAAATGGCCAAATACGTTTGTTGAATAATCTACCGATTCTTCAAAATACAACATTGGGCTGGATAATCTTGGGAAAAGTATCAAATCATATCCCATTTTGCGGAGTATCCAATATAAATTTAGAACCTCAATTGCAGAAATTTTGGTAGTTGGAAGAATGCTCTGGACCAGTCATATTATCCAGCGCTGACAAAACTTGCGAAAAATTTTTCAAAGCATCTACTTCCCGAGATACTACAAGTCGTTTCACAGTCAACTTACCATTGTTCGGTGATGCCTCAGTTCTCGGTGATTCCAAAGCATTGGCACATCAGCGGCGCTTATTCATGGAAAGGAAAATATCTAAGCAACCGAGGCTTAAGCAGCAGTATGACAAGTTCTTGCAAGAAAATCTTGATTCAGGACACATGATGGAAATTTTCAAAGTAGAAATCATTGGACCGCATTATTTTTGCCACATTATTATGTTTTAAAACCGGAAAACAGTACTACAAAGCTCGTGTAGTATTTGACGCTTCGGCAAACACCAGGAACAACTTATCGCTCAATGATCTTCTACTCAAGTACCCGAAAGTACAGGAAGATATCAGCGTTATCATCAGTAGGTTCCGTTTAAAGCGCTATATGTTCACAGCAGATATTAAGAAAATGTATCGACAGATTCTCATAGCGGAAGAAGACCAACAGCTTCAACTAATAATGCGGAGAAAAAGTGCATCTAAAGAAATAAAATATTATGAATTTGCTACGGTCATATATGGTACTAAAGCAGCACCATGCCTAGCGATTAAATGTTTGAAGAAACTGGCTAAAGAAGAAGCAAACCAATTCCCATTAGGAATCGTCCTTACAGGGAGTGATAATCTAGATGAACCAGTTGCAATGCGGAATGAACTTAAATCATTATTGGCAACAGCTGGTTTCAATCTGCACAAGTGGTGTGCTAACCATCCGAAATTGGTAGATTGTACCGCAAATCAACAACTCGACATTAAATTTGATGTTTCGACATTGGATACTGACTCAATTATAACTTTAGGACTAATTAGGCAGCCAATCACATGTTGACGTTAGTTGCTGGTTTAGAGCAACACAGCACAACCACCAAAAGAAATATACTTGCCGAAATTTCGCAACTCTTTGATCCCTTAGGACTCGTGAGTCCAGTAATTGTGACAGGAAAACTCATTATACAGAAGTTATGGAAGTCAAAGGTTGACTGGGATGAAGATATTCCAGAAGAGCTTCGATTGACTGGTTAAAGTATAGAGAAGAGCTACGCGGCTTGAATGAAATCTTCGTTCCAAGATACATAATCAGTGACCACGAAACAATTAATATGCGAATCCACGCCTTTGCAGACGCTAGTTTAGAGGCCTATGGCACTGCCGTTTATATAAGATCGAAAGATAAACGCGGAAAGGTCACAGTCAAATAGCTTTACACGAAATTGAGGGTTGCCCAAATCAAACCTTACTAGCATCCCTAGATTGGAACTATGTGCAGCGAAATTGGCCGCCAAATTGGTAAAACAAGTCAAGTCATCAGCTAACATAAAAACGAATGCATCATTCTATTGGTCTGACTCACTTATCGTCACTAACTGGATTAGAGGTGATCCATCTATGCCGAAAACATTTGTCGCGAATCGAGTCGCAGCGATACAAGAAATGACGTCGACAAAAGAGTGGTTATATGTTGCTTCTAAAGATATCCCAGCCGATCTTGTTTGACGTGGACTCTTTCCCGAGCAGTTAAATCGGTCCGAACTATGGTTTGACGGTCTAGCGTTCCTCAAATTTCTCAAAAATACATGGCCAGCTGAGCCAAACTCTTAGCTAGATGCTGACGAAGAGACAAAAGTTAACAAACTGATTGCGACGGCTACAACTGATTCTTATACACATCCACTGTACTCAATCGCCCATGGAAATTCATTCGAAAAGCTGTTGCGGGTCATGGCTTACGTAAATCGAGTGATAAGGAACTTAAAAACTGAATCCGAAAAGTTAAGTCATATGATCTTTCAACCGAAGAATTACTGCCCTCAAAATTATCACCAGAGAAGTTTAACAAAGTAGCTTCCAGGATGAAATGTCCGCTTTGATGGCGGGCCAAGAAGTTGCGAAATCAAGTAAGCTTCGCACTCTTGCACCTTTCAAACCTACAGATAATATAATCCGAATCGGAGGAACATCACGAGCAGCAGAAATCAGTTACGATGCAAAACACCCCATGGCGCTACCAGGAGATCATTTTGTCACGCGACTCTTACATACACATCTTCCCAATATGAATTTACATGCAGGAACTCAAGCGATATTGGATTCTTAAAGGTAGAAACATCCGCAGAACCGTTGTGGCAAATAGCATTCCATGTACAAAATTTCGACCTCACTTACTCAGTCAGCAAATGGGTGACATACCAAAACATCGAGTCTAGTTAACAAGTGTAGTAACAGTAGGTAACAGTGGCGTAAACTTTTGTAGACCAATTTACACGCACTTCAAAATTCGAGCCAAAAAGCCCCAAAAACTTTACATGGCAGTTTTTGTCTATTTTGCAACGAAAGCATTACATTTGGAAGTCGTGTTCGACGTAACAACCGATGCGTTTCTAAATGCACTTAAACGTTTCGAATCCAGAAGAGGAAGGTGAGAGCACATCTATTGCGATAATGCTCGTAATTTCGTTGGCGCGAACAATCAACTAGAAGAGATTGAAACTATGTTGACGAAACCAGAATCTGTTGAAACAATCGTGAACAACTGCGCAAATGCCAATATCCAGTTCCACACACTGCCTCGTTCACCGCACGTTGGCGGGCTGCGGGAGGCAGCGCTGAAATCTACAAAGTCTTTATTACAACGGACGGTTGTGTCAGCTTCATTAACATATGAGGAATTATGCATAGTGGCCACGGAAGTGGAAGCCATACTTAATTCAGGACTCCTCACTCCACTTCCTTCAGACCCGAATGATTTAACGCCACTGACACCAGCACACTTTCTAATTGGAGAACCGATCTCAGGTTCAAACAGCCCAATAAATGAGATCGCGAAAATGTCCCTAGCATAGAGATGGCAACTAACAAATCAGCTCAAAAAGGAGTTTTAGCAGCGATAGTATATGGAATACTTGGGCGGGTTACAAATGGGTTAGCTCATAAGACGGGGAATAGACCGAGTTTTTACAGGCGCTGCTTTGACCATTGAAATAAGCAACTTAACTTTCCTAGTGGTAGAAGTTATAACCTTGGTATAAATAACAGGTGCGTAAGCCTTTGAAAAAGCATCGCAAAAACAATGTAACTCAATTTGCCCTTCGGTAGTAAATCCAATCCAGTGAGGAATCTTCAACTTGGTCAATGCTGGAAGCTGTCTATGAACAATGAGCCAATCCTTAACATCCTTTTCTTGTAGCGTGTCATCCCCCGATGATGATGCAAGGCTGTATCCATCCTAAGGGATCAAACAACTTGAAAACTTCAGACAGGATGTTCCGTTTTGTAAAAGTCTTTGGGATTGTTCTGTTGATAGAAAACGTAAAATGATCTGTTCCTGGATGCCATTGTAACCCAAGTGTTTTCACAACTCCCTTGTTACTGATCTCAAATGACATTTGTGATTCTCTATCTTCGAAAGGAATGCATTTTAAGAAATCGGGATGATTCGCTGTCCACTTCCGAAGGTGAAAACCTCCATTTTCCCAATATTCGACGCAAATCAGCTTGGAGTTGCATAAGTGTGTCCAAATTTTCACTCCTTGTAAGGAATCTTCTACGTAAAATCTTTTAGTGTAACTTCATCTGCCTCAAGATATGCAGATTGCTCGTCTTTTGCCAATTGTTGAAGAGTTGTAATGGCCAGATAAGGCGCACACGATGTTCGTGTGACCTATGACGTGACGGTTTGCAACTGGAAATGTTGAATTGGTTCTTCAGGGTTAAAATGCCAGGGTTTGCATTGACAATCTAAGCCTTCCTCTTTACCCCAAATTTGGCGGTACATTTTCTCGATGTCCGCAGCTATGAAATAACGATGCTGGCTCCACCACATCAGTAGGTGTAAAATATGTTGCTGAATGGATGGTCCTGTTAACAAATGTCATTTAGTGCTTTTCCACCTGCTCCCTTTTAGGATGCGATAAAAACGACTCGCAACTTGGTTGTGGAACTGTTAGGTTTAATCACTGCATGGTGAGGAAGGTCATAATTAGGCTTTTTTATGCGTTTCACATTGAGACAGCTCTTCCCGAGCCTTAAATGGAAGGCTCTCAACATATTTACCAATCTCTGTTCGCTTCATGTTTTCTGCGAAGTGTTTTTCTACACGTGGTTCGTCGGTTGCTAACAATTTCTCCTAGCTAACATCCTCAATCTCCCAAAGTTGCTTCAAGTGCTCATCAAACTCCTTGAATGAAAGAAATGCGTTGATTGATGAAGTTTGGGTTGGGTCAGTAGTCGGACCAGAAGGAATCCATCCGAATTCGGTTTTCTGCACACTGGGAGTCCCAAGAAGAAACCCGGATAGCAAAATGCGACCATTTAAATTTGCTCCTATCAGAATATCGATTTTAAACTGAACATTAAACTTTGAATCCGCCAGATCTGATAAACTTACCCCATCTGGAAGTATAGATGCCACTTGAACGGAATGTATTGCAGCTGTTGTTTTGTCTAGGACCAACGGCGTGAATGATATGTTTCCAGTTAACGCCTCTTCATTTACTCCTTAACCAATGATTGATGCAATTCCCTGAAACCTTGAATGGAAGCATCGGTATTCTTGAGTTGAAGCCCAAGATATTATACTGGAGAGCTAGTGATGAAAGATCTTTGCGCTTCCGTGTCGAGTAAAGCGCACATAGTCACAATTTCCCCAGGGTGTCTTTGAACGTTTATAATTGCTGTTGAAAGCAGTGTATTTGTGTGCTTGATAGCATAATTTGCTTGCACGCATTGGGCCTTCACTTCTGTTGTACTCATTAGTGTTTTCCTTATTTCCTCACTATGAAGCATTGAATGATGTTGCTTGCCACATAGTTTACACTTGTATTTTGAGGAGCAGCTAGTGGCCTTCTACTTATCGCTAAGGCAGTTGTAGCATAGTTTTTTTGATGACATAAAATTACGTTTCGACTTCAACTGGTGTCGTCTGCACAGTACCCACTTTTTTCCAGTTGATCGTGAAGTTCCTGAAAGAGCTTCCAGTATTATTAGCCTCTGTTGCACGAAGTCCAAAACTGCTGAAAGAGTGGGCATGTCGGTTTTACCACTTATTGCTTCCTACCAATCTCCGCGATTCTTCGTCTAATTTTTGACTTAGTATGAAAATCGTTAATGTATTGAAAGATTTTCCTCCAATTGCCTGCAAACACACCTCCAGTTGATGTGTTATATCAAGCAAACGCTTGAAACCATTGGCATTATGTGCACTGTATCTTTGTAACTCTCAAAATCGCTGCAACACTTTCTGTGCAATAGCTTTATGATGATTGTATCTTTCACCAAGAAGTTTCCATGCAACGCCGTGATTTTCATAAGTGATGCTCAAATGACTGCTTATTTTTTCTGACACATCCTTAACTGCGTTCCTCAGATATTGTAACTTTTGAACAGAGCGCAGCTGATTGTTTTCGCGCACCATACACTTAAATAGGCCGTGAAAACTGAACCACGAAGAATATCTCCCATCAAAGGTTGGGATGCGAATCTTTTCCAGCTTTACCGAGTCCAACGTCACTTGTTGCTTGAACCCCTGATACTCGTAGATTTTGGAGCGAAATAATATAATATACTCCAAAACCAGATTCTCCAAAACCTCGTATTCTTCGTTTTATGCCTTAAAAGAGTCTGCATTCTGTTCAAATGAGCTAAACGTTGTCGGATGCTGTTCCTCGCAATTCCTCCATTGCTCCCTCAGTCTGTCCAGCCTTGTTGCAAAATATCAACAACCTCCCAAGTCCGCATCAATAACCAACTGACCAATATTTGACACAAATATTGGACTAAAGCAGCATCATGATTTGGCTCTAGAATACGTCATAAGTAAGCTACCTGTCAAGCCAAGTGGTAGCGTATGCGGGAGACAACAATATATTGTCACGTTCATGATCAACCGCCAAAGAACTTTTCCTGAAACTTGACTGCGAAGAAAAACTCAATGAGAATAAAACAAAACACATGACGCAGTCGAAGAAGAATAATGTAATTTACATCCGCCATCTGCGGAGTTTTCTTCATCATGCATTGTATTCGTGATAATAGTCATCAGCTTACTTTTTGACGTGTCCTCGGGCTTGCTCAATGGTGAGAAGCCGTCGGAATCCTCCATACCAGTAGCTTCAAAGTTGTCTTGAGATACTTCACTATTCATTATGTATCGAAATAAAATTATAACACTCGATAAAAATTACTTAAATCAATAAAAATTGATCTCCAATTCATGTTTTAAAAATTATTTAATTTTTGAAACTAGTGACAGCAGCGATAAAAAAACACATCTGTATGCAACGAGTACTAGATGTAGACCTTTGAAGCACGCCTGTATTCAAGAATGCTAAACGTAGAATCACATAAAGCACATTTGTGCGCAACGGATGCTAAACGCAAAAGGAAATTGTTTTATGATACCCGAAAAAAGGTAGAAATTAAAAATAAATACACGCGTGAAACTGATAACCTTCTTTGGTTTAGAAGTCGTTTAGAAACTGGAGTTCAATGCACAGAAACACCCATTCTGGCCATTAATGCGTGTCAACATCCCTCGAAATTATGCGATGGCGTCATCTAATTTGTCCTTGTCGAAAATCATACAAATGTCTGGAACTGAAAGCTTTTCCAAAGAATGAACTTTTTCTAGGTCGCACTTTGCCCACTAGATTTACACTTCACTCGCATTGGTAGCGTTCCATCAGCAACAGACCAAAACAGAATTTTTCCTGACAGCGTAACCGAGAAAAAGTATCCTCGCCTACTTTTGTTTATGTCATAATTTATTTTGTCGCTTTATAGCCAAAGTTGATCCGAATCGCAGCATACATAATCTCCAAGAGAGATGACTGGGTGTAAAACTTCTTACTTCCTCTTTTTGTTGCAATCGAACTTCCGGATAAGATTGATGATGGAGATTTTAGTGTCTGAAGTTGTACGAAAAGTTTGTCCAAAGATGGGAATAGTTAATGAGTGTGGATTAAGTTGTTTCATGTAAATGGGTTGAATGCGTTAATAATCTTGTCTGAAGTTGTTCATAAAAAGTTTTATGAAGTTAAAGCGAAATTATGCCCTTGGAAGATAAAAATGTCAGTAATTCGAAATGCGTTTCGAAAATTTGGCCAAGATAATATCCAATCAGAATAATCTAATACATATACTCTCAAGATAATCTTCCAATATATGGTTCAGTACAAAGAATCCAAATTTTCATGCATTTGCTTGCGTGTGCTTTATAAGACTTATCTTAAGCTCATAAGTACCAAGAACAAATTAAACTTTAGTACTTAAGAAGATTTTCCTTTACCTCAACCTAACAAGTGGCAGCATATCAACAAAAAGATTTGAAAAGGTGTTTAGGGTGAATTGTCATAAAAATTATTGCTCGCATTCTCCATTTTATGAAGAGACGACCTTAAACAGAAAAAGATTGAACTGGGTGATATAAACTCAAGAACTCGTCTGTGGAAACTTTTACTTACAAGAATGTCTCCTGAGTTGTTTCAAGTACAGCAACAATGTGGATTAATTTGTCGGTCCCCAGGTTATGTTTATGCGTCAGCCCGTAAAAGTCTGGAGACATAATAAACTTATTTTAATTAAGAAGAAGGTAAACATAAAACTTATAAACCAGGCTATGAGGCTGATAGAAATTTCATTTTTAATGTTAACTAAGTTGGGACAAGAATCTAACAATAGAGTCAAACCCCTTAACTCACGTTCAATGGGTAGTATTTAGTAGCTAAATAATATGGAAATAAAAGGAAGTGATTTGAAGTTTGATAAAGTGTACAAAGAAATGTTGTTCCATAAATGCACCCTTCATCGAAATAAATGATTTATATTGAAGTAGATAATACAGACCTAAAAATAATATGAATTTATTTGAAGGGGGTTTAATTCGTCTTATTGCTAGCATTTACTTTAGAATTTTATTTGAACATATGGTAAATGTGAATTAATTTATAAATAGAGCAAAAAATTTGGTAGCTAAATTTATTAAAATAAGTCAATGACCGCGGGGGTTGTTTTGCGCTGCACAACATAGCCCATCACTCGATCATCTAATCGCAAAACTTCAAGAAAATTTGAAATAACTTCTCTTGTAACTATTAAACACACTTTAATTGGTTTATGACTTCTGCGATGGTCTCTCTTTCTTTCATCCATACTTTTCAGTGTTTTGTTAAAAAAAATTTTACAATACCCTTCTTATATCGGTACCTGTCTGTCCGTCCGTCAGCGCGTCAAAGCAAGTTTTCTCAGGAACTGGAGAAGCTACACTGATCACATTTTGTGAGTAACTTAGGAGTTACTGGTTAATGAAAGTTTCGTAGTTGCAATAAATGTTGACATCTTTTAAGGGGGGCCTCCCCATACAATGATGTGACCTCATGAAAATGTAAGGTCTTGGCAAGATCTTTTAGCGTCAGTTATTAAAATTGTTAACGAAGTAGCCAGGGGAACTTGAAGAACATGAAAAAATTGTATCACCCCTCGCGAGAGGCCAACTGTGGACAGAAAAATCCGAAAAATTTATCAAGGCAGTTCTCCATGAGTATGACAAATACCTCAGCAAACGAAATTCCTTAAGTTTTGCTAGTAATATTATGATATATTGTAGTGAATTGGAGGGATACTGAATGTCCGTAAAGGACTGCAGCGGTGGTCTGCTGCTTCGACAGGGTTGGTGCTCGCCGAAATTGGCCTTGTCTGAGGACACGCGAATGCGCTGGCAGGCTAGCATTGCGGTGTCATGGGGCAGGTTTTTTCCCTAGCACAAAGGCCAATACAAAAAATTACCAGATAAAATTCGGCTCGATAGGTGTCGAGGCCGAGGTAACCTACTAAAAGGATGTGTTTGCCAAGCAAACGACTAACTGGGCTTGGCGAAAACGAGCGAGACTTGAGAAAATCTCGTCTTTACCGGAGTTACTTATGGCCCCCAAATAAGAGTGGGGCATCCAGGTGGAAGCAGTGACCCCTCGCACCCCCCATTCGGATCAAGATCCATTGTAGGCGTCTCCAAATGTGTTTCATTTGAATGAAAAACTAATGCGAACATAATTCGCATGAATTTTTCCCTCAAATGAAAAACATCAACGTTTCAGATTAATGTTTATGTCTTATATGATGGAATCACATAATACTTTAACATAATTTATAAAGGCATACATACTCGTATCACTACTTTGTACAGCGTACAAAGTATTTTCAAAGGTCTCAGGAAATAAAATCGGATCATACACCAACAGTATTATTGGGGAATATCAAGGTGGTTTTAGAGCAGGTAGATCGACGATAGACCAATTTTTTACAGTCAAGCAGGTATTTGAAAAATACTGGGAGTTCAACATAGACGTTCACCAAATTTACGTTGACTTCAAGCAAGAATACGACAGTTTTGATCGTAACGTACTGCACCAATCAATGCTTTGCTTTGGTATACCAGCTAAATTAGTCTGCCTTACAAATGACAATGACGTCGACGACCTCCGAAGTCCGCATCAATAACCAACTCACTTATGCCTTTGACACAAATATCGGACTAAAGCAGTTGATAGTCGAGGTAGATTGCTATTCAAGTCAAACTAAGTATTAGTCTATGCGGACGACATCAACATTTTGTCACGGTTGTTAACAACTGCCAAAGAACTCTTCCTAAAACTCAACAGCGAAGCAAAACTAGTAGGGCTACAAATTAATGAAAATAAAACAAAGCTCATGTACATTAAATATATTATTCCGTTCTGACGATCTTAAAGACCAGCTGCATACACAGGAAAACAAAGCTCCAAGTATATAAATCGGTGATAAGACCTGTGTTATGCTATGAGTGTGAAACATGGACCCTAACCCAAGCATCCACAAATATATTGAATGCCTTTCAGTGACGAGTCCTGAGGCGAATAATCGGAGCGAAGCTATACGGGGACCAATGGCGAATTCGATACAACCATGAGCTGTATGAAATTTTTGCGAAGCGGAGGTCTCAACGATTGTAAGACTGCGGAAGCTGCAATGGGCTGGCCACATGAATCGTATGAACGGACAACGGATGCCCAAGAAGATATTCGTTGGGAGAACTTTAGGCCGAAAATCAGTGGGGAAACCGAGAAAACGCTGGTCTGACCCGGTCGACGAACACCGTTCATGGCTGCTCGGATTTCGGACAATTGGAAGCGCTGTTTGCAGGAAGCGAAGGCCCGAGAGGAGCTGTAGTGCTAAGAAAAAGAAGATTACATAAATAAGAACGCAAGTGGAAGGCCACTCTACCCTGCGAGAGCACCTATAACGTAGAAAGAAGCGGTGAGCTCATCCGATGGCTAGCTTATGAGTGGAGGGGCCAGCCAAAGTACCGAATTTTAAAGTTCACTAATCAAACATTATTATTTCCATCTATTTTTCAACCTCAATCAAAATTCATTCGATCCTAACAAATAATCCGTATCCAATCGCTTTGACTCTTTTTTTACTATCCTTTTAAATTCTTGTCTTATTACTATTTCATTTCGCGTGATAAATTAAAATATGTGCAATGATCGTAAAAATTGAAAAAAATTGATCAACAAAAAAAAAGAAACATATGGTTTACTCCATTTAACATGATCCAGAGTTTACTGGATTTAATATTTTCATTTCAAGATCGCTCATATCAAATACACGATACCCAATATTGGGAGAATTTCATATTCTGATACCCTATATGGTGGTGAAATTTTGACGAGGGCATCACTTTACATCTACTTACAAAATCCTATGTTTTGTAATGAATCGGTCCTAAGCCACTGCCGATTATTTGTAAGTCGTTATAGACATCGACGGAATCGGAACGCACCCTCTAACCTCTCAACTCTCGCTGTTCCTGAACTGCTTTTGGCCAGCTGAGAGGAAGGTGATCAAATGTGTGAAAAATGACGTTGGATGGGAAGCCATATGGCAGCATACTTTACTACCACACACATGACCATTAGTAGGCCGACTAATACATATGCAATTTGCCACCGCATGACTTCCCATCCTACGTCAGTTTTGTGCGAGAGTGAACGCCAGAAAGCGGAAGGCACGGGCCAGATGGCCATGTTGATTTCAAAATGTCAGTTTTTGTTAGCGTTATTCTGCATTTCTGATACGGATGTTTTTGCCATATTGTCCGAAATAATTTGTCTTTTACACATTTCCGTTGTAAATTGTGTTTTAGCAAGTATAAATTGTGTTGTATCGAGTAAAGTTGAAGTGAACACATTAGAATCTGGAAATTATTTTGCTGTTTCCAATTGCACGATGGCGACAAAGCAGAAAAAGAGCGGAGTATCTAACCTCAAAGTGAGTAAAGTGTGAACTCAAAGGGAGTACCTAACCGCAATTTTTTTTTGTGTCAGTACAGATCGCCATGGCACATCGGACACCCGGGAAATGCCTTGAAGAGGAAGGTGACGAGGGGAATCCAAAACCAGGCAACCACACGAAAATCATGACAGGCGCCATCGCTATCACAGTGGAGTTTTGATCGGACCGATAAATAATTATCGCGAATTTATCGCAACGGCATTGAAAGGTAATATGGATCGTTTAACAGTCGAAGAACACGCCAAAAATACTAAATTTTATTATAAAAATGATGATTGTACTGTATCGACATGTAGGGCTTTACGAGCCGATTACGGTCGATATAATCGACCTACACAGCAAACAATTTCGAATACAGTGAGAAAATTTGAAGAGACTGGATTGGTTATTGATATTGCAAGGCCTGTGCATCATCGCAACATTCGTTCTGCTGAAAATATCGCTGTCGTTGCTCAAAGTGTGGAGGAAGACCCGAATTTGTCGATTCCTCGACGTGCTCAACATTTTGGCTTATCTTACGGCTGATTGTGGCGGATTTTGTATTTGGATTTGCATCTCCATCCATACAAAATCCAACTCACTCAAGAACTTAGGTTTCAAGACCATACGCAATGCAGAATGTATGCGAATTGGGTGATTGAACAACAAGCCATTGATAACGATTTTTCGAACAAAATTTTCTTTAGTGATGAGGCTCATTTTTCGGCCAGTGGTTACGTAAATAAACAGAATTGCCGCATATGGGGCTCTCAAAATCCTCAGGTGATCGCAGAAAGGCCTTTGCATCCAGAAAAAGTGACCATTTGGTGTGCATTATGGTCTGGTGATGTTATTGGGCCGTATTTTTTTGAAAACGATCAAGGAAGAGCCATTACAGTCAATTCTGATCGCTATGGACGGATGTTAACCTATTATTTTTGGAGAGAAATTGAAGATTATGATCTGGAGAACATGTGATTCCAACAGGACAGAGCCGCAAGCCACACAACACAGACTAATCAAGCACTTTTGCAAGAGAAGTTTCCAGGACGCGTGATTTCGAGATTGAGTGATGTCAATTGGCCCGCAAGATTCTGCGACCTAACACCTTTGGATTTCTTTTTATGCAGCTATGCAAAAGATCGTGTTTACGCGAACAATCCTCAAAATTTTGAGCAATTGAAAACCAATATTCGTGAAGTTACGGCCGAGATATTGCCGGAAATGTACCGAAAAGTCATTGAAAATTACCTCAAAAGGATTAACGCCTGTAAGAGGTCCCGTAGAGGACATTTGGATGATGTTGTGTTTCACGTACATATAATGGCCGGGTTCAATCTTTATACTGAATAAAAAATTTTGTTTCCACCTGAATATTTTATGTGTTTTCTTTAGCTTTACTTTCCTAAGCGTAAAATGGATATTAGTGAACGGAGGAAAAATCTTGAGATGCTTTGGGATTGTTTATTCTTCCTTCTTCTTCTTCTTAGCACTACAGCCCCTCTCGGGCCTTCGCTTCCTACAAATAGTGCCTCCAACTACCACCGTCCATTGACCGCGTCCTCTAATTTCGAAATCCGAGCAGCGATGAACTGTCTTCGTCGACCGAATCAGACCAGCGTTTCTTCGGTTTCCCCACGGGTCTCCGGCCTTCAGTTCTCCCAACGAAAACCTTTTTGGGTATCCGTTGTTCGTCCATACGATTATGCTTGCTTAAGGTCAACGAAAATTTGGTGTACGTCTATATTGAACTCCCAGCACTTTTTAAGTAACTGCTTGACTGTAAACCATTGATCTATCGTCGATCTGCCTGCTCTAAAACCACCTTGATACTCCCCCATAATACTGTTGGTGTAAGATCCGATTTTATTTTCTAAGATCTTTGAAAATACTTTGTACGCCATACAAAGTAGTGATATGCCTCTATAATTTTCGCACTATAGCTTGTCACCTTTTTTGGGGATAGAGAATATA
The DNA here is from genome assembly GCA_963969285.1 of Odontomyia ornata. Taxonomy (NCBI): domain Eukaryota; kingdom Metazoa; phylum Arthropoda; class Insecta; order Diptera; family Stratiomyidae; genus Odontomyia; species Odontomyia ornata. The sequence continues at coordinate 138,047,181 of OZ017739.1, forward strand.
ATTGATTGGCTCCACTCTTTCGCCATATGTTCTTGTTGCCAAATGTGCTGGATGACTTTGTAAATAGCTTGATGAACACTACTGCCACCATATTTGATGAGCTCCACTGGAATCTTATCGATGCCCGGCGCTTTATTATTCATTTGGGCTTTGATGACAGAACAAATTTCATCCAGAGTTGGTGGGGCCAATGGGAGCTCTCCGCAGACATCTATAGGCTCCGATGCTCTGGAGTTGCGCAGAGGGTTTAGGAGGTTCTTAAAATATGATGGCCATCTTTCCTCAATCTTCGTTTCATCAGCGATTATATTGCCGATGTATCACGACAGAGCATGGTTTTGGGCTGGTAACCACATTTGAGACTTTTCACTACTTTGTATGCTTGTCTTGTATTGTTGCTCGCTAAACTTACATCTATACTTCTCAATTGGTCGTCATAGAATTTTCTTCTCTTAATCCTAATAGTCTTATTCGCCACTCTTCTGAGATCTTCATAGTGTCCTCTCTTCGTCCTGGTTTTCCTTCCTACATATTCTTTGTACGCCTGATTCTTTTTATCCAACGCATTCTGACACTCATCATCGAACCAATCATTCCTCTTGCACCGGGCTTGATGTCCGATCATCTGTTCTGCCATGGTCATAATAGCCGTAGTCACTTCCATCCAGAGCTCGTTGCTCGTCTTTAACGATGCGTCTGATAAGAGAGGAGCCAGCTGGTTGTCGACGGTCTCCGTGGAATTTTCGGCCACAGACGCTGTTTGGAGCCTTTCGATGTCAAATTTTTGTAGCGGGCTGGTCTTCGCCAAATATGCCTTTGACATACGACATCGATAGGTTAATTTGATCAAGTAATGATCCAAGTTACAATTGGCTCCTCGGTATGTACGGACCTCAAGTATGCTCGAGGCCTAGCGTTGTTGGATCAGAACATGATCGGTCTGGTTTTGTGTGTTGCCATCCGATGATACCCAGGTCATTTTATGACTGCATCGATGTGGGAAACAAGTCGAACGTATGACTAGATTTCTGCTACATGCAAAGTCAATCAGGCGCTGGCCGTTGTCATTTGTTTCATCGTGAAGGCTATATCCTCTAGTTGTTCCCCGATGAGATACCTCATTGCCAACCTTAGCGTTGAGATCACCCAGAATTATTTTTGTGTCGTTTGTAGGCAATATGTCAACTAGTGTTTCCAGGTGATTTTAGACCGTTTCTTTCATTTCTTCGTGCTTTTTGTCGGTCGGGGCGTGAATATTATTCAGACAGATTTTAATGAATTTCACTTTTAACGGATCGCACACAGCCGTTCGTTTATTGCCTTAAAATCAATAACGTGCGAATTGAGCTCCCTATCCACAATGAAGGCCACTCCGAATTCTCGTGCAACATAAAATTTTCAAAATAACTCAAAACGTGGGGAAGACTTAAAATTGATATTTCAAATTTACGGAGGGCATTTTCAAAGCTAGTACTTTGGAATATTTCCGTTAGAAGGGCATTCACTCCTACTGTCAGGTATTGCTTGATCGCTCAATAGAAGATGAGAACTTCTTATGGGGATTATACCAGGGGACAAATCATGGGTTTACGGTTATGACATCGAACACGATGTTAGTCTAATCTCACAAACACCTACCGTGCATTTACTAGTTTTAATTATTTGAAACGAAACGTCACTCCAAATGTTATTTTCGTTTTAGAGTTTATTAAATGATTTTGTGATCTAAATTCTTTCCCAAACGCGGTATCAATATCTTAAAACTATCCCGAACAGTCTTTTGGGAATATTTTTCAGGAAGTCTCGGCACACAGCGTCAGCCGAGTCAGCATTTCTTTAAAAGGAAATAGAGTCCTATGTGTAACTTGCCCACTAAATACCTTCCAATAATCGTCACTGCTGATGGTCCATTCGACAGTGGCAATCCTGTGAACAAGAGCTCGCCAGCAGCAGAAACAACCGTTGCCTCGCTAGTGTTTGGCTAAAGCTTCCGGGTCTCGGTCAACCCTTCGTCGTCGGAAAATGCGCCCCAAACCACGACAAATCAGTTCGCGAACAACCGAGGCAACATTCACTACTGTGAGACACATATATTTTGTTTTTGCTCGGCTAAGATGAAGGCTTTTCTTCGCACTTACTCACCTGATGTCGATCTTTTCTTTGCGAGGATTTCTCCCGGAAAGCACCCGCTTTCCCAATAAGGAAGGCCACGACGTTCAACACCATTTACACCCATCTGACTGCCTTGCCTCTACTCGCGATTCATTTCGCGCAGCCGCTCCAATGGCAAACCAAACTCCTCCCGCTTTATATTGGGATAACGAATTTACTATGTAACATATTAATATTGAACTTTGTAGATAATATTTTCCATCCTTGCAATTTATGACTTACTCCGTCCAGGCGGCACCTTGCAATTCGCTGTAACTAGCACAAACACACCGGGTCGACGACAGCAGCTTTCAATTGCTTGGAATTTCGCCAATATGAAGAGTTCTTCCAGCGGTAATTGTATGGTGACACACGAACTCCCAAACTCAAACACAAAATGTTTCGAACCGAGCTACTAAACTTTTCATCCACTCTAACCCCAAAAAGAATCCTTTGACACTCTTCCGCTCCGTTTCAATTTCATTTCATTCCATACACCGGTAAGGTGTTTTTTGTTTTATGTGGCGGATTTAAATTGTAATAAATGAACCAAATTTAAATGAAGTAAAGAAAAATGAAAAGGATTTGAATTAAACATAAAAGCTAAATCTCATAACGAATATAATTAAAAGGAAACATTTAAATTTAATATAATAGAAAATTGGTTTCAAATTACATTTAATATAAAGGGGAATTGATAAAAGAATTACATTAATATAAAGGGAAATTGATACAAAATTACATTTCATAATAATAATAAGAAAGAAAACTATTTTACAAATGACGATTATGGCTGGAGATAATTAATTATTTTTTTAAATCTGCCACATAAAATCACAAGTAGGGGATAGGAAGGTTTTCGAGCAGTTTGCTTGTGAAACTGCTCGATTAATACAATCCCAGCCAAATAAGTCCGTCTTAACAAAATGACAAGGACAACCTCCCAAGTGCGAATCAAAAACCAACTCACCAAAGACTTGTACACCAATATCGGAATAAAAGCAGGGAGACGGACTGGCTTCATTGCTATTCAATTTGGCTCAGGAGTACATTATCAGAAAGCTACCTGCTGATAACACATCGTGCAATAAGTCCCAAGACTAACCCAGAGATGGTGCTAGTAGTACCAAACTGGCCACGTTTCCGTACAGTTCGAACCTTTACATGTAACGTGTAAAAATTTCACGTCGATCGGATCACAGACAGCAGAGTTATCGAGGTTAGAGTAAAGTCACTTTGTAATTTGTTTGAAAAATGGAAAAAAGCGAGTTTCGCGTGTTGATAAAACATTGTTTTTTAATGGGTAAAAACACCGTAGAAGCCCAGCAATGGCATGAAAAACATTACCCGGACTTCTCTCCATCGAAACCAACGATTTGTTGTTGGCATGCTGAGTTTAAACGTGGTCGTACGGAACAAACGATGCGGAACGTTCGGGTAGGCCATTGGAAGCCGTTACACAGGAAAATGTGAGTGAAGTGTTAAAAATTGTAATGAAAAATCGCAAAGTGAAAGTCCGTGAGATTGCAGAAATGACATAGATATCATCTGGAAGCGTATTTACAATCCTTCATGAAAAATTGAGCATGAAAAAGGTTTTTTCCAAGTAGGTGCCGCGATTGCTTTCAGTGGAACAAAAACAGCAACGAGTCGATAATGCCAAAATTGAACGAATTGGGCTTAGATTTGCTTCCCCACCCCCCGTATTTGCCAGATTTAGCCCCCAGCGACTACTGGCTCTTTGCTGATCTCAAAAAAATGCTCCAGGTAAAAAAATTTAGCTCGAATGAGGAGGTCATTGCCGAAACTGAAGCCTATTTTGAAGCAAAGGATAAATACTTCTATAAACATGGTATATAAATGTTGGAAAGGCGTTGAGAAGATTGTATAACCCTAAAAGGAGATTATAGTGATGAATAAAAATAATTTTTGAAAAAAAATGTTATTTTCGTTGTTAGTCTCGGGACTTATTGAACGATGTGTTACAAGAGGTACTACTGTGACCAAAAAATTAAGTAACATTTGAATTTAAACTGCGCGCCTCGAAGGATTTGGAGAATTTTCTTTTTTTTAGGTTGGTAGTACTGTCAGTGACATCTATGTCAAATTCACATGTCAAAATATTCATTAGTATTTGAGATACGCGTCGTTTCCGGGATGGCCTTCAGTTCCGTCTTCGCTACGGCTTGAATCTCCTCTATCGTATCAAAACGGTGTACCTAGAGAGGTCTTTTTAGCTTGATGAACAGCCAGAAGTCGCACGGCGCCAGATCAGGTGAATACGGTGGTTGCGAAACGATTTGGTTGAGTTTTTTGGCGAAATTATCACGAATTACGAGTGCAGTATGGGAAGGTGCATTATCGTGGTGTAAAAACCAAGAATTGTCTTTCCACAATCCCGGCCTTTTTTGGCGGATAGCGTTATGCAAACGACGCATAACGTTCAAATAATATTCCTTGTTGACTGTTTGGCCCGGCGGAAGGAATTCATAATGCACAACATCACGATAATCGAAGAAGAGAAGAGGTTGATGGTCGCCCAGGACGCTCTTCGTCTTCGACATGTTCACGGCCAGCTTGGAACTTACTATACCACTTTTTAACATTTTTTTTAGACATAGCCTCATCACCAAAGGCTTTCTGCACTACCCTCAACGTATCCGCAGCAGAAAATTGATTCCGCAAACAAAATTTAATGCAAATTCAACAAATTTCGACATCACAAAAAACGAAAAACTCGCTTTTAGCACCTCACGAAACGAAACGAAAAACTCGCTTTCAAACACTAATGAATATTTTGACATGTAAATTTGACATAGATGTCACTGACAGTACTACCAACCTAAAAAAAATTCTCCAAATCCTTCGACGCGCGCAGTTTAAATTCAAACGTCACCTTATTTTTTGGACACAGTAGTACGTTATTATATAAGTCAAGCCTATGCTGATGATAAAAACATTTTGTCACGGTCATTAACAACTGCTGAAGAACTCTTCCTGAACATCAACAGCGAAGCAAAACTATTAGGGCTACAAATCAATGAGAATAAAACAAAGCTCATAGTTTTGTCGAGGAAAAATACTTCAAACAATCAAAATATCATATCTGTTGAATACAATAGCGAAAATGAGGGCAAATTATTTAAGCGCGAAAGTAACGAGAGCCGCTAATGAAATAGACGAAATACGCCGAGGAATACAGCTCCAAAATAAAATATTTTATTCAGTTTGCTCAATCTTGGAGACCAGCTGCATACACAGGAAAATAAAGCTTCAAGTATACAAATCTGTGATAAGACCTATATTATTCTATGAGTGCAAAACATTGACCCTAACCCAAGCATCCGCAAACATACTCAACGCCTTCGAAAGACGGGTCCTGAGGCGGATGATTGGAGTGAAGCAAGACGGGGACTAATGGCAAATTCGATACAACCATGAGCCGGAGGTCTGCGGAAGCTGTAGTGAGCTAGTCACGTGAATCGTATGGCCGAACAACGGATACCGAAAACCGTTAGGAGAACTGAAGGGCGGAGACCAGTAGGGAAACCGTGGCAACGCTGGTCTGACTCAGTCGATGAAGACAGCTTGCTGCTGCTCGGATTACAAAATAGGAAGACTTGACCAATGGACCGAGACAATTGAAGGCGCTATTCACAGGAACCGAAGGCGCGAGAGGGGTTGTAGTTCTGCGAATAAGGAGAAGAAGGTTTTTGTTATACTCATTAAGACCTGCCTAAATGATTTTTTCAGTTTTTTCGGCTCACAGGCGTCAAATCGTGAACACAAATTTTTCATTTATTTTCTCCCCCCCTGCACTCCACAAAGCTAGTGACAAGGTTTTAAAAAGCTCTCACCAAAACTTTTCATTTGACACCCCACGTGATTACCTTCGGTAAAGAAAATTTTCCGCTCCCCTTCCAATATGGGGGCTCTGCGAAAAACCGTTGAAAAATTTATTGCTACCTAACCTTTCAAGGGATCATCACTTCTGATCAACCTATAACATTTGATGTCTGTAGCTGCTATGGTTCCCGAGAAAAACTGCTGGGAAATACAGACGGACGGACAGACAGACGGAGAGACAAAACTGATTTCAATAGGGTTTGATATTTTATTACAAAACCCTAAAAAGATACAGTTTATGGTATGAACATAATTTGTAGCCCTTGGTATACCAATCAATTGAAAACAAAAGTTTTTCTCTGCTGCTACATTTCAAAATAAATTCACCAAAGTTATAATTTGGAACTTTAAATTTTTCGCCTATTTTCCGCGTGATTTATTTCCCCCTAGTAAACAAAAACTAGAAAATTCAGAAAGAAAACTTTTCATGCTTTTCCTTCCCAAATCCTAGAACTTGTATCCTGTTGTCGAAAAAAATTTGTCAACGGTGCCTAACAACTTGTTGTCCTTCTGGAGGAAAAAAATTTTTCCAACTTTCCCTTAAAAGTTGTCAGTAGCGTAAATCGAGCATGGAAATGATGCGAGGGAATAAAAGTTGGGAAAGTTGAATCGCGTTTATGCTATCAAGATCTTCAAGCTTTCCATCAGAATTTAGATTGGCACAAGAAATCATTTCATACCATTTTTTCTTGCTACTCGACATCATCAGTAGTGGCATTTGCAATGATTGACCGCAATCACGACATGTTAGAAGAGTTTCAAGTGCAAAAAGTTGGTAAAATTTTCAACATCATTTTAAATGATATTAGCCCAATTAAGCCAGAAATGGTTGTTGAATTTGGTTTGAGAAAAAAACTTTACCAGGAAAGAAGAAAGAAATTTATGTGAAATGTTTTAACCTTTATGGAGCAGCTTTATGCTGTTCAAAACTGCGTATTCAAAATTGAACTGATAACTTTGCTGTTTTTTTGTTCCGTTCTTTGAAAGATAAATTATTTGGCAACCATTTTCTACGAGGATTCACTTACACTAAGCACCAAAGCGCCCTGAAATATTAAGTACTCAAAGTAGTACTGAAGTAAAGTTCAGCCTAATCTCAAAGGTGATACTTCATTTGGTAATCACATGTAGAGTTTACTTGAATAATTAAATTTACACCACCTTCAAACCGTCAAGCAGAGTTATCAAACGCTCCAAGAAGCTTCGTAACAAAGGATAAGGCTAATTAAATGAAACTACGTTGATTATAATGTGATTTTCCTTAAATTTGAGGTAAGATTAAGCTCTTGATAAATTGAGAACGACCGTGAATTAGTTCTGAGGCGCGGTTTGAAATGGAAGTGCGTTATAAGGTCAGCATTTGGCTTTTCGTTAAACGGAACTAAAGCTGATATCTGAGTATCAAATAACACGCAACTGGTACGTAGGAAACACAAAGGTGTGTAGCCAAAGGTAAGGCCGGGCAAAATTTGATTTGATTCTAGGACGCTGTTGTGGACTTTTATTGAGAAATACGAGTATAAAACACTTACTTCTGGGTCTAACAAGGAGCACGCATAAACAATATATTGTCAGTTAATTATATAACGGTGAAATATATATTGATATATATTTCAACTACATATGCTCATTAAAATTAATATAGTATCCGTCAGAACTTGAAAGCATGAAAGTGATTAAAATTATTGACTGCGTTCGCTTTATAATTATTTTCTTATCAGGACGTGTAGAAATATAGTAAAGTGCAACCAAACCGTAGCCGGAATTTGATATCTTGCTTAAATTAAGGAAAAAGATGGCAGCAATTAGTCAAGACATAAAGCTTTTGAAAGATTGCAGAAACTTGAAACCAACCCCAAAATCGCACACCGTTAATATTCAGGCGAGCCTTTCAAGAGTAAAATATTACAAAAAAGAGTAAGAAATGAGATTACTTAGACAAAGTATGGAACCACGTTACTAAAAATTGGGTGAAACAACTTTACATGGACCTAAAACTAGTGAAATCAGTAACCGGAAGGTGAAATTGCACGGAAAAAAAAAGATATCTTACAAAAGAAATTAGGGGCAAGACTCCAGCACGGAAAAAAAAAGATATCTTACAAAAGAAATTAACAAAACTTGAAAAAGGAACAAATACTAAAAAAAACGAGCGCAAAAGATCTCCCTAATTTCGCAGAGAATAAAGCTAACATAGAACTGTCTCAATAAATAAATGAAATTACTATTAAATGTTCTCAATTCTGCAGCACGAAATAAAGCAGGAACTAAATGCATACAGAAAGAATTTAAGGATGACATAAGGAATGGTATGAAAAAAATCATAAACAACGTGAGTAAAGTTAAAAGAATAATATAAAGGGAAGAATGTGGGCGTGTGCTAATAGCGGTCAACAATAGCTTTCAGACTTCACTTTGCTATGATTTCAACATTTCCCCGCAAGTAGAAAGTATCACGCTACAAATAAATTGTTCTACCATTCTTTGAGTTTGCGTCATATGTCTGTGTGTTCCTTGTAATATGCCACTTCGCTCCTATGAGCCGCTTTTCAATGAACTTGCCTTATTCCAAATTCTTACCTGTAGTGTTTTCAACATATCGTTGGTAAGCTGGATCTCTTCTTCTATAACTTCAGTCAATGAAATTTCCATTGCTCTTTCGTCTTTCTTGTCCCTTTGCTCCCTCACCCAACTCAATCCTGTATTAAATGCTAAAAAAAATCCTCGACCTAATTTTATCAAATAATCCACCTTGGTCAGTCTAATTTCTCCAGCGGTGTCACCATATGTTAGGGGAAGGAGGGGCAAGACGGGGCAATGCGTTTTAACGGCCACACAAACGATCAATCCCAGCCGTTCTGGCTTGCAATGATGCGCCGTCATGTTGCTCATCAGTCAGCACAGTGACTGGCTTATAAGTGCACGCGTTTTCGCTTTGGCGCCAAAAACTCGGTTTTTGTCAAATTAGTTGTGATTTCCGCGGTAAACATTAATTGTGTTTTGTACCTCAATATCAGTTTTCTAGAACTAACTGAAAGTTATTCTTGTTTATCAATGATTACACCAGCAGGTAAGAACATGTTTGTGTCCATATTATGAATTGGTCATTAAAGGCATGTTATTTTATTCAAATAACCCCCATCTTGCCCCTCAAAGAAATTCAATTATTTCCTTATGACAGTTTATGCTTTTTCATAACTTCTTTTTTTTAATCTTGTTTCAGGATGGTGAAAAATTATAAAAGAAAGTCGGAGAGGGGAAACTGGAGTGAACAGAGTACGCAAAATGCGGTAGATGTTGTAATCGAAGGGAAAATGGAGTACAAATCAGCGGCGAAAACATATTTTGTGCCATAAACGACCCTTGAACAAAAAGAAGTAGTTCGTGCAGCCCTAGAAGATCTTACTACTACTGCAACTTCGATTATTAAGGCCAAAAAAGCGAACATTTACTAATGATGAAGAGAAAGAGCTTTGCAACTATATAATGGGTATAGAGAGTCGCCTTTACGGGCTCACAACAAAAGATTTGAGGGCTTTGGCGTACACTCTGGCAGTAAAAAATGGGAAGCAAAATTTCTTCAACTCTGAAAGAAAAGAAGCTGGCAAAGATTGGGTGCAGCGGTTTTTAAGCAGGCATCCAGAATTGTCGATACAAAAACCAAAAAGCACTTCAGCTGTACGTGCCGCTGGGTTTAATAAACAAGCTGCTAAACAGTTTTTCAACTCCCTCGGCAGCGTTTATGATGAGCATAAGCTTTCACCCAAAAGAATTTATAATTGTGATGAAACAGGAGTTTCAGTGGTAACAAAAACAAAGTCAAAAATTATTGCACGAAAAGGTAGAAAACATGTGGGATCTTTAACTTCTGCGGAGAGAGGTACGACAATAACTGTGGAACTATATTTTAGTGCGAGTGGTCAATACTTGCCCCCAATACTGGTGTTCCCACGAAAGAAAATGGACCCACAATTAATGCTCAATGCTGCTCCTGGAGCTTGGGGTGTTTGCATTCTGGCTTTATGACAGCTGAATTATTTCTTGGCTGGTTTAAGGAGTTTGTTGAATTTAATGGAGCAACGGTAGATCAACCTGTACTGTTGTTGTTAGATGGCCACAGCACCCACACACAAAACATGGACCTCATTAATGAAGCTCGTACCAATGGGGTTATTATTTTATGTTCCCCCCCCCTCTCATACAACTCCTCGACTTCAAGTTCTGGATGTAGCATACATAAGACCCTTGAGCACATACTGCGACCAACAAATCACACCTTAGCCTCGCAACAACCCAGGGATGATTGTAACTATCCGGCAAGTAGCAGAAACTTTTAGTAAATCCTTTATTCAGGCTTCTACAATGGCAACGGCAGTGAATGGCTTCAAGAAATGTGACATTTAGCCATACGATCCAACAGTTTTTTCCGACACTGACTTTGCTCCATCATTGACGACTGATATCCCACAAACAGACATTGAAGCCTCCTTCATCAATGAAGGATTGCCTGAAACAACGACAACGAACAAACGTGCTACTGCGCTAAATAGACCAATCGTTAATCCTGAGATGGTAACGGCTGCAACAGTAAATTCAATTTTGGCAGAAAGAGATTTTGATAAAGTAACTATTGATAAACCGCTGATAGATGCCATGCCTGTTGCTATGGCACCATCTGATATTGAAGCACAACCATCTCACGTGCCTGTTGTCCCTTTGACACCCTCTATCACAACAGCTAGCTCAGCGCTTGTAAATTTTATGAATCCTGAGTCCGGATGCTCGACTTGGACGAGAAATAAAGAAATAGAACACAGGCCAACTACTCTTCCAGAGCAATCAGTGTTTTTTGTTGTTAGCCCTCAGCAAGTCATGCCTTACCCTGCAAATCGCAAAACCTTGCGCGTGCAAAGGAAACGAGGAAAATCGGCTACCATAACGCGTTCCCCCTTTAAAAATGAATCGAAGAAACAATGAAAAAAAAAGATATTGTCAGAAGATAACAAGAAGAAAAAAAGGCACGCAAAAGTTCAAAAAAAGAATAAGAAAGCCAAATTGCCTAAGAAAAACAACAAAAAGGAAACCAACAAAAAGTCCAATTCTCCATCAGAAAGTGACAATGATGAAAATAATATCCCTTGTTTTTACTGTCATGGAAAATACTTAGATTCAAATGAAGGATGGGCCGCATGTTCTCTCTGCCGGAACTGGGCACACTGTAGCTGTGCTGGCATAGATGACGAGGCAGTATTTGTTTGCGAGTCTTGCACAGAAAAATAGAATGTGTCCCCCTTACCCCATGATGCCCCATAGGGTACCCCGTCTTGTCCATTGTAAAGGATAAGATGGGGTGTTGGACATGTTTGACATAATTGGCCACTTTCTAATTTATCTATGAGTGAAAAGTTTCTTATTTCTAAAGATGAATTATGTAGGAGTAGTTTAAAATTAATAAAGATTTAAATTACATAAAAATATCAGTTTTATTACTCTTCAAGCGTGCAGGACCCCGTCTTACCCCCCTTCCCCTACTCGTATACCGGATATTCATCATCCTCCACTAGAAACACAATTAACGGTGCATTCAATACGTTCGCACTGGAAAAAAACCCCTCGCCGTTTTAACTTTTTTAAAGCAAACTACGAAGGAAAAGCATCAATGCTTGCGAACATTTATTGTGTTCCTCTTTTGGATCCAATTAATCCTGACCTTGCTGTACAACCTGTCTAATATACGCTGTTCAATATTATTGCTCATTTCACGCCATTGACTCGTACACCAAGTCATAAGCATCCAGCTTGGTTCGATGCTGAGGGTGCACAAGTACTGCGTGTAAAGCACAAAGATGGTAAAATCTACCTTCGATCAGGATCCAATATAGACCTTTTAAAGTACAAACTTCTTCGAGCTGATGCCAAAAAAAACTATTTCTCAAGCTTAACTTGCCTATCATCAGTCAATTGAAGCCTCCTTCTGCTCCAATAAACCTAAACTCTTTTGGTCATAAGTTCATTCACTTAAATCTTCCAACACTAAGTCAGTATTATTGCTTAATAAAACAGCCTCTAATGATCAAGACATATGCAATCTCTTTGCCAACTTTTTTTCATCCAATTTCAGATCCTCCTCGTCTTGTTCCATAAATTCCTGTAGTCTAGCTCTCCTCAATTTCGGCTTTATCTCTACCAATTCTGTAAAAGCTCTGATGGCCTTCCTAACTTCTTCATTAAATGGCTATGCTCTTCTCTAAGTTTTCCTCTATCCTTGATCTTTAATTTGAGTCTTTCGAGTGGTGTTTTCCCAGATGTATGGAAACGTGCTAATATTTTCCCCATCCATAAATCCGGCAACCGCAAATCTGTTTCAAATTATCGGCCAATATCTCCCCTTTCATCCATTGGCAAAATTTTTGGAGAGGATTGTCCAATTCAGAATTTACAATGCTTTCCATACAAATCTCTCTTTTAAGCAGCATGGATTCATAAAAGTTCGTTCAACCATTACTAATCTACTAGTTTTCTAATTTCATAGCTCTTGCTCTAGCTTCCAGTTGCCAAGTTGAAGTGATTTATACCGATTTCGCCAAAGCGTTCGACAGCATTAACAACCAAACTTTAATGAACAAACTTGGTCAATACGGAAAATCCGGTCCACTTCTTTCCTGGATCAGTACTTTTATCCATAACGGTTCTTGCTCGGTCATTTGGAATGGGTGCTTTTCTGCCCCCTTTGCCCAGACTTATGGCGTGCCACATGGATCTACCCTAAGCCCTTTTCTATTCAACCTAGTGTTTTTACTTCCAAATATCTTCTCTATGCCGACGATCTTTAAATCTTCAGGATCATTCGCTCGTTGAATGACTGCTTGATACTCCAAAATGACATTAATGTTTTTGACGAATGGTGTCGTATCAATAGTCTTGCTCTCAACGTTCCCAAATGTTTTCATATGTTAATTTTCCAATAAGGTTTGGCTATTCGATTAGTGGCTCAGTACTTTTATAAGTAGATTTTTTTAAGGATCTTGGTGTGACGTTTGGCCCACACCTCAAATTCGACGGGTACAAAGCCCATATGACATCTAGAGTACATCTAGTGTTCTGCGCTGTTCCCAATCTTCTTTTAGCACTCAAACATGTGTCCGTCTATTTGCCTCACTCGTTTGCTCTATTCTAGAATACGCATGTCAAATATAGTCTCCGCGTCACACATACCTCTCGAATGCCGTTGAATCCCTACAGAAAAAATATACTAGCTCGCTTTTCTATAAATAAAAACTATCCCACCGTTCATATGGTGAACGTCTTATCTACCTTGGCATCCCTTCCTTGGAGATGAGGCGACAATACCTTGACCAATGTTTGCTCTTAAAGCTTACTCTAGGCTTTTTATCATCTGATATTCAAAACACGATTTGCATACGCCTCCATCTAGACCTAGATCTACTCAATATTCCTCGATTCTTTTCGCGCAGACAAATATTTATTTTCATTCCCCATTGGTCAGTCTCGTCCGTGACCATGAATACCTTCAGCTTCATCCTACTTTAGAGGAGAATTTGTCATTTTATTGCGTTACCTCATTTAAATTTGTCCAATTATCTTTCGTTCACATCTTTTGTAGTAATGTTTATTTTGCCTTAAATTGTAGCTTGCTTTTGAGATAACTTTCTGTCTACTTATTTTGTAATTTGAATTTATTCTGTAAAATAGATCTGAAATTAAAAAAAAAATCTTGTGAAGCAATTAAGACAAAGAAATTTTTTGTTCCTTAATTTTTTCTTGAAAAGCCGTCGGGCCTTGTTTACTCAGTTGGGGAGACTCATTGCAACTTGTTTCAGCCATCTTCAGTGTCTAAATGATGTGTGGAAGGAAATGACTTTATGTAGATGTAGGATATGTTAAGCAGGTAGGCACTGAATTAGATTAGGTAGAGGAATATTACGTTTTTGTTTTTTGGATTGTTTTCATCGGAGAATGTGGTCTAATACTGAGAAAATTGCGTCGGAGTTTCTAATGAGTTATTCATTGCTAATGTTACCGTCTATTTTTCTATGTTTGTATATTTCAAGCCTTTCCAGTTTTGTCAAGTCTTGGCCCATTGCTTTGTTTGTGGAGCAATGTCATAGATTTTCTCACAGCGTCAGGCTCGTGAGCGTAGTTGTGTATCAGCATCGCATAATTGGAGTCTGCCTTGTTGTGCAAAAAAAATCGTAAGTCCTCTTTGTATCTTTCGTTACTTTCCGTATTGTCCTTCCTATTTATAACATTTCGCAGTCATTACGTTTCAGTTTGTACGAGTATATGCCGCTGTTTTCTGTTATTCAGTTTTCGGTTCGGTTTGTTTCTAATGTTGTTGTTAGTTTTGAATACAGCTTGCAGTTTGTATTTCCCAAGGAAGTATGATAGTTTGAATGTTTTTTGCCTACGTACGTTAACAAAATCCATTGTTGGTCGTTCTTATGCATTTCAGTCAGTTGGCGTTCCTGTCTTTGTTTTTACCGTCTAATAAGTTTTTCAGTGTCACGTTGTTTGTATCCATCATTACTAGCGGTTCTGTAAATGTTGTTTAGTTGATTGAAATAATTAGTAGGAGCCATGAAGATGGAGTGGAGTCCCTGCACCATTGATCTGTACGCTGCTACCTTATGTTATATGGGGTGAAAGAGACAAAAAAATTATCAAACATAGGAAATACAAGCCGCAAACTGCATTCAAAACCAACAACATTGTGCATAAACTGAAGCCAAAACTGAATGATACATCAATATTCAAGATCAGTGGCATATATGAAATGACAAGCGAGGACTGCGACTTGGTATACATAGGAAGAAACACTCGAAAACAAATGAAAAGATACAAAGAGCACTTGCGATCTTTCTTACACAACAAGGCAATCTCCAATTATAAGCCGCACTTACAAAACCATACACACACGAGCCCGATCCTATGGCAAGATCTTTGAATTGCTACACAAACATAGCAAGGGGCTAAGACTTGAAATCCTAGAAAGGCTAGAAATATAAGCATATAACGACCGACGGTTAAAAAATAGTTAAAACCTACTATCCCTCTACCAGGCCTAACCTAGGACCTACATGCTTAGCCTATCCTACACGTATATAAAGTCATTTCCTTCCACACGTCCTTTAGGCACTAAAGATGACTCAAAGGAGTCAAAACGCGTCTGAAGCCCGATGGCTTTTCAAGAAATAAGAGAATCGGCCTGCGGATCTCAAATAAACAAAATAATTGAAATTATCCAACGTATTTTTTGAAATGTGTTAAAACAAATCAAATTATATTAATAAAAAAGTTAGATAGACAGAGTTACGCTCGCATCAAGAAAAACGTTAACGACACCTAAAAGGAAAACATACTCGTTTTACAAGGGAAACCGTTAGTATACCATTTTAACTTGCAGCCACTTTGTTGCAATATTGCTAACAACTATTGACTGAATTAAATTTTAAAGATGCTTTTATTATTCATTTTATGCGAATATCAGAAGATCGAATTAAAAGTGTAGTGTCTGGTTCGATGGAAGGTTCGAATGGTAGGAAAACCGTACCTTGATTTTGTTGTACTCGGAGAGCTCTCAAATTGCTATTACTGCCGTGAATACAATTTAACTTTATTCAAACTTCCAGACTATAAGGACCTATCCTTGAACTACTTCAATTTAAATTTAAAGCCACTAGTATGAAATCACAAGGAAAAATGTAATACTTAGAAATTCTACTATTATTAACAAAGTTGAATGAATTTCAACTTCTGAGGTATTTTCTAAGGTCAAGGAAACAGCAGCATCAAACATCAAGAACCTCTTTAACCCTCCGCATAGCTCCATAAAATCGGAGCCTTTAGATGTCTGCGGAGAGCTTCCATTGGCCGCACCTAATCTGGATGAAATTTGTTCCACCATCAAAGCCCAAAAGAATAATAAAGCGCCGGGCATCAATGAGATTCTAGTGGAGCTCATCAAATATGGCAGCGGTGTTCATAAAGCTATTCACAAAGTCATCCAGTACTTTGGAAAGAAGTGGAGCCAATCAATTATATTCCCTATCCACAAGAAAGGTGACAAGCTACAGTACGAAAATTCTGGAGGCATATCACTACTTTGTATTGTATTTTCAAAGAACATAGAAAATAAAATCAGATCATACGTCAACAGCATCAAAAGAAAGTATCAAAGTGGCTTTAGTGCAGGTAGATCGACCATAGACCAATTGTTGACAGTCAAGCTGGTACTTGAAAAACGCTGGGAGTTCAGCATAGCAGCACACCAAATTTTCATTGACCTTACACAAGCATATGACAGTATTAATCATAACGTACCAAATAATGCTTTGGCATCCCAACCGTATTAGTCCGTCGCACAAAAATGACAAGAACGTCGACGACCTCCACAGTCCGCATCAATCACCAATTCATCGATGCCTTTGACACAAATCTCGGACTAAAACAGGGAAATGGGCTGGCCCCATTGCTATACAATTTGGCTCGGGAATACATCATAAGAAAGCTACCTATCCATACACGAGGTGCGTTACTATACAAGTCGAGCCAAGTAGTAACCTATTCGGATGACATCCGCATCTTGTCACGATCATATAACCCAAGCATTCGCAAATATATCGAACGAATCGGGCTAGTTGAAGACCCCTCCTTCGATGGGACACCTTTCATCCGAAAAATCTGAAAAAAACCATGGATATGCGCCTTTATGAGTACAACAACTACAAATAGATGAGAAGTCAAAATTCACTCAACCTTGTTAGTAATAGTATGATTTATCAATTTTACATTTTCATGAATAAAATTTTAACGGTGCCTTTAAATTCAATGAAAAATGAAAAGTATACAAATGACTATTTACAAGATTGGCCTGTCCTACAAGTTTCATAAAGATCAAATAGCATTTAACGAAGTTATAGCCATTTGAATTTTCCTGTATTACAAACGAAAAATATGTTCTGTATTACTAGGGAAACATATGGCTATGGAACAATATGCGCTTTTTACCGACCCAGACCCTACAGTTTTGCTAGAATTTGCATGAAGGTTTCAGGACAGGAGTGATAGGTATCATGAATATCTTTGAGAACTAGTTGAGCTAGTGGTATCAGTAATTGTAAAACAAAACAAGGGCTGTTTTAAATGCGAAGTTTGATTAATTTTGAGTTATTTTCCCCCAACTTCCACCTTTGAGGTACATGCTTTTAACACTTGATTCAATTTAATGAATGACTATAGATAAGTACCTACAATTAATACTCATAGGTGAAACAAATCGAGGAGGCAGGACCGAGCTCCTAACAGAAGGGCTTTGTAATCATTCTAGTGTTCGAAAAAAAATCTCTGATGCCATGAATCGATGTTTTGAATTATTCACCCAATACTTGTTACAGCAATCGGTCAAATTCATCCATAGGATGCAGGGTTTCGTTTTTGAGCACATAACAGCCGCAATTTCGTTCTATGTTAAATAATTTTTTCTGAATCCTCGGCTCATTGAACATATACTCAAGTAAATCACTATTCCTTAAAGTAAGTAAATAAGAGTGCCTTGGTCGATTTGAAATATAATATTAACTATCAACGTGTGTCATTGTTTTTGTAATTTCATTCAATTGAAATGACGATAACTCACTTGATTATGATTTGATTTCCATGAAATTTTGTAGGCATAATGGTCTTATACCAACCTTCATAAATGTAAGAAGTTAAAGGGCACCGTTTCGGGTATTGGGGAGAAAATGTAAAATTTTCAAATCATACTATTATTAACAGAGTTGAGTGAATTTTGATTTCTGAGGTATTTGTTGCCTTTGTTTTCATGAAGACCTACCTTCGTGATTTTTTCAGATTTTCAGCTCAAAGGTGTCTGATCGTGAGGGGTGGGGACACAAATGCTGTTGGTGCATTTGGCTCCCCCTGGACTCCTAATGCAAAAAATGACTTATTTTTCATATTCTTAAAGTGCTAAAAGCTTTCATTTGATACCCTACCTGAGTGCATTTAATAAAAAAATCTGTTAAGGGCCACTTTTTTATAAAGGGGACCCCCTTAAAAAATTTTGATAGTTTGATAAGACCAAAACTTTTGAGAGATCACCGCTTCTGACCTTTTCACAAAGTTTGAGCGTTGTATTTAGCTTCTATTTCTTGTGACGCAAGGATGGATGGATAGATGGACAGACGAATGCACGAACGCACTGATGGACAGGCGGATAGACGAAAAGATAGAACTGGTAACTAGTAGGTTTTTTTTCATAATTTCTTTGGAGCTAGATCCAATAACAAATAACTTAAGAGGCTGAAATCCGTTGAATTTGGCTAATGGTAGTAGGCTTTAACATTTTTGTCAGTAAAACTGTATAAGTATTATTAAATTGGATGAAATCAGCCATTTAAGTAGTTCTTAGAAATATCATTTTATTCTATAAGTTTCAATAAAATTTACCGACGTTATAGCCATTTGAATTTCCTCCGATTACAACAATCATATACGATTTTTCTTCTAATACATGGGCTTTCTATCGTACCAGACACTACATTTTTGATTGAATCTTCTACAAATTTTCAGATAAGATGAATAACAAAAATACATTTAAGATTCTGATTAGCCAAGGATGTTAGTTATATTGGAACAAAATGTTTGTTTGATTTAAATGGAGTTTTTTAAAGCGAAAATATATTTGGTGTGTATGTCATAAAAGCTTTTCATGAATTATATCATTTATTTATCCACATATTGTAGGTCAAGC
This sequence comes from Odontomyia ornata, assembly GCA_963969285.1. Classification (NCBI taxonomy): domain Eukaryota; kingdom Metazoa; phylum Arthropoda; class Insecta; order Diptera; family Stratiomyidae; genus Odontomyia; species Odontomyia ornata. The sequence goes on from OZ017739.1 coordinate 138,066,010, forward strand.
AGTGGCGGCGCAAGGCGTGAGCGACGTGGGCGACCACCTACGACCTCGCACTGTAAGGGCCTCGCGCTTGAGAGTCTTTTCTAACTCAATAAAAGTTTGGAAAGTGTTGAAACCAGTGAAAGCTGTGAATGATTTTACTCAAATGTAAACAATAAAACCATTCGAATTACTAGCATTTGGCGTTACGCATCAATTATCTAGTCCATAGTATAGGATACTGAAATAGTGACCACCATCTACTCACTCACAGAAAGGCATTTAGGACGGATAAGACCATCGGCGGCGATCATCTTGGCTTGCAGTATTCTTTCGCAACCGCCCTCAATATTGTCTCACACATAACAATTGCACTCCTATCCTCGGTGTGATATCCATAATTCTAGTGCAACTTATAATTAAATTGTGCTTATTAGCCTCCTTGACCCTTTCGTAGAATACCAGCACACTTCCGTGAAGCTCGAAAGAGGTATCCGATGGAATTTACTAACATAACGTATGCATATCTCACTAAATGTTTAGGCTGAGAACGCGCGTCTCACGCTCGATGCAATATTGGAGTTGGAGTGGGAGGTACTTGAACGACTCCTACAGTCCGGATTTGTCACCCTGCGACTACCACATGTTTGGAACAGTGAATGAAGCCCTCGGAGGTCAAAGATTCAACACCGACGACTCTCCAAATCGCCCAAGGAATTCTTCGATACTGACATCAAAAAGCTACCGAAAAGGTGGACAAAATGTATAACTTGTAAGGGGGAGTACCTAGAAAAACTGTAAATTTTTGTAAATTTTTTCGATTGTTATTAAATGTGTCAGACCATTTGTCTCGGTCATATTTGAACCACCCTTGTATGTATATACATATATATAATATAACGAAATTTGTGCTTGGAGGTCGCAATTTTGCTTTGATTTTCGCCAAATTTCCAGAAATTAAATATTTCGACTAGTTCCTTTAATCATTCAAATTGGTTACGCGAAAACAAAAAATAGGCTGTTTCCGATCAAAGCCCGTGATTTCTGTCCTGATCAAATTATAGCTCAGATTTTTACCCAAATTGAAACAAATATCCATTCAAGAGTGTGATAAAGCCCACAATAAAAAATCCAAAGTCGAACCATTTGTACTAAAATGTATCAGAACGCAATTCGATTCCTATGAACGCTGCAGATTTTAACAGTAGTGAGTTATGCATTGCAGTCGAAAAATTACATTTTAATCTACATGGTACAACGTATTCAAGAAACTGAGCTTTAAAAGATTTGAAATGAAAAAAAATTTGCTACTAATAAGGGTCAAATAAAAAACTTTCTAGAGAAAAAAAGAAAACTGATTTCAGAATCCTCTAAAAAGGATGAAATAAATTTAATGGAAGCGGTGACAAATCAATGTCCCAATTTTAACATAAAAACTTCCCACATTTGCACCATCATTAAAAACAGGGAAAAACTGATATGGCATCGCTTCCATAAAATTTATTTCTTCCATTTTAGGGCATTTTGAAGTCGGTTTTCTTTTTTTTCTAAAAGTTTTTTTTAGTCGCCATCTCAGACTTCTATTTTTAAGCGCACCAGCAATTAACACTTGCTTTTTACATTCTTGTAAAGTTGTCAACTGCTGGGATTTCTGTGATTGTTTTTGGAAATCCTTTTCCTGTGATTAGAGCTCTTCATACTTCTCGCTATGCTTAAATTGCTGGTGAAGTTTTAGGGAAGTGGTCCTTTTCCGAGAAAAGTTTCTTCCACATTTCGGCATTTTGCGAAGTCACCACTAACGCCATCAAAGAACTTCCAAATTGCACTTGATTTAGGACCCTTTGCTTTAATTGTTCGAAGACACGCTTTTTATACTTAAAAACATATCATATCACAAAAACCTTGTTCACCAATTTTAGTTGTAATGAAGCTAAAATTAGTCAGTCAACCAACTAACTAAATCACGCACTTATGCTCAAGTGATGAAAAAGACGTAATCAATAAAAGTGTTGCGGCTATTGTTTGACTCGGGCGAGCAGCACATCGCGTTTGTTAGGGTTTCATGTTACAAAACCCTACTAAAATTGCATCCTGTCTGTTCGTCCGTCCCTCCGTGTGTCACAGCAATTTTTCTCCCAAACTAATTAAGCTAGAAACACCAAATTTTGTATGTAGGTGTAAAAGGGTGCTTTCTTCAAAGTTCAGCTAATAAAAAAATTTATAAAGTCATCAAAAGTAGCCAATATGACCATCAAATGAAGGGTCGTGACAAGACCTTTTCAAATCAGGCCTTAAACTGACATTTTTTTGCTTCAAAGGGTGCACAGGGAGGGGAAATACCCAAATAATCTTTTGATACTATGCCCAATAAAATTATAAATTTTTTGAACTGTATCAAAAAAATGTTGCATATCAATAACCCCTCTCACTGCGTCATTGAGTACTAGATTTATTTTATGAGCAGCACAGTGAACATAAACGGCATTTGGCTCGACATCTTTTATGAGTTTTTTAACTTCACCATAAGTCCCCTTCATTATGTTGGCACCATCATATCTTTGTCCTCGGCACTTATTAAGAGGAATATTTTGGTCATTTATGGATTTAATAATTTGCTTGGATATTGATAAGGCAGTTTGATCCTTAACTTCATAAAATCCTAAAAATGTCTCTCTAAGACAAGTGCCTTTGGGATCCCATTACCATCTTTTTCGATCATATAATAACGGTAAAGTTCACACATTTGATCAATTTTCGAAATATCTTGAGTTGTATCGAATATGGCAGAATAGAATGGTATCGCACTTATTTCATTTGTAAGTGCATTTTCTACTTTTAGAACCAGGACAGAAATTAGCTCATTTTGTATTTTTGGAATTAAGTATTTTATCTGGCCTTTGGTTTACTGAACAATTCTTGTAAAATCAGGTCGTATTTTCCTTATAAACCAACAATACCTAAGAAGTTACCTTTGGAGATCGGATCACCGCTATTTGCGTTTTCTCTGTGGCCACAAAAGGCTAAATTACACGTTGAAAGTGTCAGAACAACATCAAGGAGTCTAGAAAGTGCTTGGCACCAAAAACATTTTTCTTTTTTGATCATGGACTCTTGCTCTTCATCGAATGTTCCATGTAGCCGCCACTGTTGATACGTAAGACAAGAATTCAGATGAATTTTCGACGTCTGGTGTCTTCTATGGCGTCTACAATATGTTTCCAGTCGTCATAGCCTTCAATCTAAACATTTTGAATTTTTTTAGATGCCCATTTTGCGAATAACCAACACGGTTCACAATACGCCTTCTGATGTATTAAAGAGAAGGATAGCCATGTACGTTCAAGTTTCACGCCAGTAATGTTTTTCTAGAAAAGATCTATTGTCACTATCTTTTAAGAAAGGGCCCCTAGATTTACAATGTCCGTTTTCAATCACGAACCTTTTCACTTGATCAGTTAGCTCTTTAAAATTAGCCTTATCAGTAACATATGGCGAAGATACAATATTGTTCACGCTTAAAAAATAATACTCTTTGATTTTTGCTTGTACCTTGTTGTGATTGTTCTGGATCTAGATAGATACTGGTGTTGGGTGCTGCATTTGGTAATTCTGGTATACTTTAAGTAAGTTCCAATTCTTCACTTTTGGAGCACTGTTCAATCGAGTTTTCATTATTAAAATCATCATTCTTCAAATACTGACTAATTTTAGGTAGCTTTTTATTTTTTTCTTCAGTCTCCTTCTTCCTCTTTCGTTTTTCACTCGCACTTAAATATTTTCTGACATTAGACATTATTATATCTAACTTTCACAATCAACTATATATTGCCGCCATTTGCAGATTCATTAAAACTACAAATATGAAAAATCAAAGATTCAAAATAATCACACAAAGAATACGCAATCAGTAGAGCCCTCATAAAAAAATAGCAAATTCAGGATTGCCCTAACATAGCGTTGCTAGCTCGCCCCAGCGGCAGCGGCCCGAAAAAAATACTTTCTTGGTTAACATAGTGAGGGGATTCCCCGATCGTCAATGCTCGTCCGCGCTGCCAACGTACCGCGACAAAAAATGTAGAAACCAATGGATGCGTTCTATAGTTGATCAACATCTTTATGTTTAGGATGTGTTGAAATTAACTTGATTAACTTGAAATTGTATTATGGTCTTGAGTTGTCTCACTTTAATGGATTTAAAGCAGAACTTAAAAAAATAAAAAATATACTTTTCAAGTAATATAAGAAACCCTGGTACAATGTTAAAAAATTAGTTCTGAGCTCGCGGTCTCTTGGGCCGGGGCCCTCTTGGGTCGAGGGCCCGTGGCATTTGGCCAGCCCTGCCACCCTATAGGTACGCCACTGGATTTTCTTTTAGATGAGCACATCTTTTTGACATTTTTCTTGACTTTATTCGTTGCTGGTGACTGCATTTCTGAGTTGGGTACAAAACCCTTCTGACATGAGCGTAGATCTGTCTACCCAACTTGTTTATGCTTATCCGAAATTATTTGAAATGTTTACGAGTATATCGGATTGGTTCCGGTTTTGGATAGATTTTTATTTTGAATATCTGATAGTTTCGGTTACGGTCACAGAGCTCCATTACATCCCTAATTGTAGCCCACAGAGTAAAGCTCGCGCTTTCTGGGATTTTCAAGTATTGCTCTTCGTTCTTCAGTTTTGACAACGAATACCTTTTCAGGCACTCGCCCTTTGCTTATTTGTTGCATATAGCCCGAACGTTGCAGCTTTCGCAGATTTATCAGTTGAAGCCTCGTCCAACAATTTTTTGCAACTTGTAGATGTAACGGATGTGATCGCCTTCTCGTTTGGCACATGCAGTGGGCCTCAGGAACCGTCTTTCAAAAGCGTTCCAAGCATTTGCAGATGTGTGATTGCCGGTACATGTTTCGCATATGTAGCATAGAATAGGTCTAATTTCAGATTTGTACTTGTACTTAGAGTTAAAAGAATCTTAAATGTATAACTGATGAAAGAGAAATGAAAGCAAATCAAAAGGTGTGCTATTAAACCGTTCCCATAATTTATTTTTGAAAATAACAATTAAATTAATTTTCATATTTAATCACCTCTTAAGAAATAACTATTTTATCCATGAAACAAATATGCCAACCAAAGTGTAACGTTTATGTCTATCTAGTTTACTTTCCAGCCGAAATCAACCCATAAAGTAGTCACAAAAATAGTTCAATGTCAGTTCTCGTAGCCACATGCTTTGATTTATACTTATCTTTTACAAACCAAACGATCCACCACTTATGTCTTTATAAAACATCCATTAGACCCGAACTCCATTCCCACAACTATGACCAACAATCTCTGAAAAAAAAAAAACTTCTAACCCCATTTTCATAATGAGTCTATAAAATTTGTCCTCATAAGAAAACAACCTCAAACTAGCACAAAGAAAAAGAAAAACATTCTCATTGTTAAGGCTATGTTGTCCCAAACATAACTCAATTTTCAAAATAAATCCTGTTACCACAACCAACGGTTGAATACTTTGGACAACCGCAACGATAACACAATTTCTCCAAAGGCCAACCGAATAGGACCAAAACTAAGAAAACTCATCAAATGCTCTACCCTCAAGCGTAACCCTATCTTTTGTTTTGATCTGTTGTCAGTAGATTGGGTTTCTTTAGTCAACATTATCAGTATCCTTTTTCACAGCCATCGGTGCTTGTACAGAAAAATAAAATAACAGTTTGCTGTAAAATAAAACTTGTTGGGTAGCCTCCCAATTTTCACATTACTGTCGTGTGCCAAGAGCATACACTTTCTATCCGTGATAGTATGGATACTCGTCAGTATGCAAAATGGAGAAAACCGGAAGTGATTTATGGAGCTTTTTCGATATTGAAAATCTATCATGAAAATTTATGGACATTTTTTTTCAACATTTTTCCTATGAAGTTCCTGCTTGGGTTCAGTTTTTTGGCATTTTCTGGCTCATGCAAATAAAGTAGAACAGTTCCACTAGGAATATAATCGAATGGTTTTGTCAAGTAATTTGATAAAAACTTTGGAAAGTTTGTTGGATATTATGGGGATTATATCGATTTGTCATTACATTTCAAAGTGTTTTCCTGTCATCCCCTACTTTTTGTAGGTATATTTATTAACACTGAAACTATCGAGGGTGTCTTTTACATGCTAACATAGAACGCAATTCGAGAAAACTTCCCAAATCGATTACTAACCATAAATAGGGTGCAGGGATACCTATTTATTCCTGGTATTTAATGATGTCATGTTTATGGCCAAGGGAAAGCAAAAGGATCCTTTGTGAATAGAAATATTTTCTGTTCATCAGTAGAACTATTTTAATGATGGAACCGATTGTGTTCAAAAGGAATTCGAAATAATTACTTGTCAAAGTCAGCTTGAACTTTTAGATAGTGAATTACATGACATCGCATATTGCCTACATAATCTTGTAGGATTGCTTACTTCCTCGCGAGTTAATGCACTCCGTCTCTTATATGCTGCAGAGACCTACCTAATATTAAAGCTGCAAATTAGATGCAACAATGCAGAGCACCTTAAAATATCAACAGCTCAAAAAAAAGAATTGTGATGAGATAAGAGCTTCAAGGAATTTTCGTTTGGGTGGAACGCTAATTACTAGTTTAACCAGGGGCCGAATTTCCTAGTTTTTCTTCAATAATACTTGAGTTTGAATGATTACTGTCGGGTAGTACTTCTGGTAAATTAGGGAATTCACCTCACATTTACTAATTACTTTAATTCTACCTCAGTTTTAAAATTCAGTTGAAAAATGGTAAAAACCACAACAGCAACGGTCTATGTTTTGTAATCTTCAACACAAAAAACTTTTCAAAAGATGTTCGCTCTGTTCAGTGATCGGATAATGACTCGCCTTTGTCATAATTCACTAATAGCATTACCAGCAATAACGAAATTAAAATAGAGTGAATAACAAAATTCATCCTACAACTCGTCCAATCGGACTTACAGACTGGCCTCGATCTGATAAGTTTCTCCATTCAAGATTCGCAAGATTCACACCCCGACTAGAATTTCGCTTCATAACCATAACCTTAAGGCTTCTAAAACACGATCATATGGCAACTGACTCATTTGGCAATATTACAATATACTCGTATATCACGGATGACGTATCGGTCGTTAGGTAGAACCTTGCAAAACCGGGGTATTTGGGAATTAATTTCATGTTGGTATCAGCGGTGTTATCGACATTTCAGAGGATAACAAAATCTTCTTCTTTGAAGACGACTGGAGGTCCGCTTCAGGTTAAGTATGGTGCGTTATTACAACCTTGGGATTGTTCGATTACTAGGTTTGCGCTCTTGCATAGTTTCAACAAATCTCGCCCGGGCGAACTGATGGGTTTATCATGGGTAAGATCGCCTGTTTCCGGGCCACACAATGCAATGCCAAAAAGCAGATCTGACGGTGACGCACGGGTAATATTATGAAAGGAACTGTTCAGGACATATTTAAGACGGTTTTTTAGTGGCCGCCAGAGAGCTTTTAAGCCGTTTCAAGACTTTTCGCGTACCTACTCCTGGTCTTTTTTCAGCTAATCTTCGAATTTTCTTTTTTGATTTGCTAAAATAACCGACGCTTAACTACTTCCTTGCGCCAGAATGCCAAATTTTCAAAATTGCTTAAGTTAAGTATGCCTAATCAGGACCGCGTCTGGCATGCTTAACTTAGGCGTAATCCACTAGCTCTACACCAGGTATGCCTAACTTAGGCGAGCCCCACTGTTTCCGCATTAGGCCCTTATGCCCGCTTCAGCATGCCTGAACTAATTTCTACTTGGGTAGGCCATTTTGCGATCTATTCCGTAAACCGACAAGAGACGTGTCCTGCATTTAAGCTGCTTGTAAATGTATATCGACTTTCTTCTCTGTACCTGTACACATGGGAAGGTTACAACTCAACGCATCAACACGCGCCATTTTATCACCTGAACGATGAAAAATCAAACAATTATATATAATTCTCAAGTTCTATAACTCATTGGCCAATGCGGGGATTCAGAACACGCTTAGATGGTGTCAAAGTTAGTGCAATACAATCGGTGCATTACAACTCGATGATGATTTTGCATTGGATACCTCGGAGAAATATATGAAAACGAGGTAGAACATAAATGACAGATAGTGCTTCAAGTTAGAAACCATAATAGCGAGATTCCACGGGTGTAGGACGACGGGCAAAATAAGAAATAGACTCAAATTTTCCATCCAGCTACTTCTGCAATAGAAGGGCCCCGAAAACTTGCATCAGTATGCAACTCAATATCATGGGTGAGACCTGGTAGTTTGTTAAACGCATAAACGCGAATTTTTTCCTTTTTTATTTGAATGAACATAGGGCTAGCAATATGAGAAAAGTTTTGGAACAAATCTGCGGTAATACAAAAATAACCCTAGGCAAGGTTTTGTTTCAACTCCGCCGTAGAAGGTCCCAAGCACGTTTGGGAAAGGAAGAGGGAACCCCTTTGTATCCCGAACCCATAGCTTCTATGATTCTTCATCCCGAACCCCCAACTAAAAGGTTGTAAATGCTCTCGGGGTCGCACCTTGGGTTTACTGGTTCCCCAACAATGCGACATTAAATGCCGAGAAATGCAAATAACTGTAAATACACCTGCAGCTCTGCTACTAAATCCTACTTACACCACCCTTATGAGGACGTAAGAGGGTGAAGGCGAATTCACGCCTGATACTGTAATCGACGTAATGACCATGCCGCCGGAATAGAGGTTGGGCGATGGGGTAACTCCCCATCCCTGTAAAACCTTACTTTGTTTTGGAACCTGCAGATGGGCTCCGGAAAGGATGGGACTCACGGCAATGACCTCGCAGACGACAAAAGGAGTATAGCATTGAATCCTGGAATCCAAACACCATGGCACTGTTCCGGATCTTTTACGACAGGCCAGTTAATATAAATTGAAAATACTATCAATCCAGGAAACGAACTGTACTGGAAACGAGATTCAAGATCGCACACAGTGGCCCTTACTGTGGATAGGGAGCTCAAATTGCACGTTGTTGATTTTAAGGCAGTCAACGAACGGTTGTGTGCGATCCGTATCAAAAATCTGGCTGATTAATGTTCACACCCCGACCGAAGAAATGGACGAACAAACGAAGGAACCGTCCTACAGTCACCTGGAAAAACTAGTCGATTCATTGCCTACAAACAACACAAAAATAATTCTGGGTGATTTCAACACAAAGGTTGGCACTGAGCCATCTCATCGCAGAATGACTGGAGGATACAGCCTTCACGAGGAAACAAACGACAACGGCCAGCGCCTGATTGACTTTGCATGTAGCAGAAATCTAGTCATGCGTCCGACTTGCTTCCCACATCGACGCATTCATAAAATTACCTGGATATCAGGAGATGGTAACACACAAAACCAGATAGATCATATTCTGATACAACAACGATGGGCCTCGAGCATACTTGACGTCCGTAAACCAATTGTAACTCAGATTATTAATTGGTCAAATTAACCTATCGATGTCGTATGTCAAAGCCATAAAGCCATAAAGCTCCCATCTTATCAAACGCATCATCTTATCAAACGCATCGTTAACGACAAGCAACGAGCTCTGGATGCTAGTGAAAGCAGTTATTGAGACCGTGGCAGAACAGGCGATTGGACATCAAGCCTGGCGCAAGAGAAACGAATGATTCGATGATAAGTACCAGAATGTGTTAAGCACAAAGAATCAGATATACGAAGATTACATATGTAGGAAAACCAGGAGCAAATACGATAACTAAGAACAGGAAATACTATGATGACCAATTGAGAAACAAAGATGAGAGTTTAGCGAGCAACAATACAAGACAAGCATACAAAGTGGCGAAAAGCCTGAAACTGGTTATCAGCCCAAAACCACGCTCTGCCGTGATGCCATCAGAAATATTGTCACTGATGAAACCAAGATTAAGGACAGATGGGCATCATATTTCAAGAGCCTCCTTAATGCTCCACACAGCTCCAGAACATCGGAGTCTATAGATGTCTGCGGCGAGCTTCCATTGCCCCACCAACTCTGGATGAAGTGTGTTCCATCATCAAAGCCCAAAAGAATAATAAAGCACCGGGCATCGATGAGATTCCAGTGAAGCTCATCAAATTTGGTGGCAGCAGCGTTCATAAAGCTATTTACAAAGTCATCCAGCACATTTGGCATTAGGAACAAATGCCGAAAGAGTGGATCCTATTAATTATATTCCCTATCCACAAAAAAGGTGACAAGTTACAGTGCAAAAATTATAGAGGCATATCACTACTTTGTACGGGGTACAAAATATTTTCAAAGATCTTAGAAAATAAAGCCGGGTTATACGCCAACAGTATTATTCGAGAGTATCAAGGTGGTTTTAGAGCAAATAGATCGACGATAGACCAATTGTTTACAGTCGAGCAGGTACTTGCAAAATGTTGGGAGTTCAACATAGACACACTCGAAATTTTCGTTGACTTTAAGCAAGCATACGACAGTATTGATCGTAGCGTACCGTACCAAATAACGCTCTGCTTTGGCATTTCAGCCAAATCAGTCCGTCTTACCAAAATGACAATGGCGTCAACGATCTCCCAACGCACCGGTGCCTTTGACACAAATATCGGACTAAAACAGGGAGATAAGCTGGCCCCATTGCTATTCAATTTGGCTCTGGAGTACGTCATTAGGAAGCTTCCTGTCGATACGCGAGGTACATCACTATTCAAATCGAGCCAAGTTGTAGCCTATGCTGACGACATCAATATTTTGTCACAGTCATCAACAACTGCCAAAGAACTCTTCCTGATACTCGACAGCGAAGCAAAACTAGAAGGGCTACAAATCAATGAAAATAAAAATTATAGGACCTGTGTTATGCTGTGGGTATGAAATATGTACTCTAATCCAAGCATCTGCAAATATATTGAGCGCCATTAAGCGATGGGTCCTGAGGCGAATAATCGGAGCGAAGCTAGACGGGGACCAATGGCGAATTCGATACAACCATGAGCTGTATGAAATTTTTGACGAGCCGGAGGTCTCAACAATTGTCAGACTGCGGAAGCTGCAATGGGCTGGACACATGAATCGTATGGACGAACAACGGATACCCAAAGGTTTTCTTCGTTGGGAGAACTGAAGGCCGAAGATCAGTGGGAAACCGAGGAAACGCTGGTCTGACTCGGTCGACGAAAAAAGTTCATCGCTGCTCGGATTTCGAAATTCGAGGACGCGGTCAATAGAACGAGACACTTGGAGGCGCTATTTGCAGAAAGCGAAGGCCCAAGAGGGGCTGTAGTCCTACGAAGAAGAAGAAGAAGGTTGTATTTCGCGGAAAGAAGTAGCATTGGATAGTTTCGTATAGCTTTGGTGTGAGTAGCATTTGGACGGATTTCTTTAGAAGGGGCGGTGTGGCCTAGATAATCTATGTCCAACTGAAGGAAGCGATATCTGGGTAGTTTCAGCTCCAGCCTATATAAAATTCAAAGACACAGGGGATGGGGTTTCAAAAAATTTTTCTGTTGTGTCAGAATATCATCCGGCGAAACTCAGTGAATTAAATATCTGGAGCAGTGCGGGACTTCTTTTAAGTCCAAATGGCATACGGATGTATTCGAGTTGCTCAAAAGGGATGACAAAAGAGGTATACTGGACAGATTCTGGATACATTTCCATTGGTGAAATCCGTTTTTCAAATCAAGAAAGGAGAAACGTTTTTTTCCCATCAAGGTACTCAAAGTAATCTTATAAAAGGGGTAAAGGGTACTTATCACGAAAGATTAATTTGATTACCTCACGGCAATCAACACACATTCGTTTTTCATCAGATTTCTTACGTACCATTACTATGAGGGATGCGTAGGGGGAGTTACAAGGCCAGATTATATTTTTTATCAACAATTTATAGATTTTTTTTAGATCTCCCCTCGTTCTTAATAGGATGAGGCGACGAGGTGGGCAGAAAAATAATATATTGCACGTACAGTTTAGAGTGGCAACACACAAAACCAGATAGATCATGTTCTGATACAACAACGATGGGCCTCGAGCATACTTGACGTCCGTAAACCAATTGTAACTCAGATTATTAATTGGTCAAATTAACCTATCGATGTCGTATGTCAAAGCCATAAAGCCATAAAGCTCCCATCTTATCAAACGCATCATCTTGTCAAACGCATCGTTAACGACAAGCAACGAGCTCTGGATGCTAGTGAAAGCAGTTATTGAGACCGTGGCAGAACAGGCGATTGGACATCAAGCCTGGCGCAAGAGAAACGAATGATTCGATGATAAGTACCAGAATGTGTTAAGCACAAAGAATCAGATATACGAAGATTACATATGTAGGAAAACCAGGAGCAAATACGATAACTAAGAACAGGAAATACTATGATGACCAATTGAGAAACAAAGATGAGAGTTTAGCGAGCAACAATACAAGACAAGCATACAAAGTGGCGAAAAGCCTGAAACTGGTTATCAGCCCAAAACCACGCTCTGCCGTGATGCCATCAGAAATATTGTCACTGATGAAACCAAGATTAAGGACAGATGGGCATCATATTTCAAGAGCCTCCTTAATGCTCCACACAGCTCCAGAACATCGGAGTCTATAGATGTCTGCGGCGAGCTTCCATTGCCCCACCAACTCTGGATGAAGTGTGTTCCATCATCAAAGCCCAAAAGAATAATAAAGCACCGGGCATCGATGAGATTCCAGTGAAGCTCATCAAATTTGGTGGCAGCAGCGTTCATAAAGCTATTTACAAAGTCATCCAGCACATTTGGCATTAGGAACAAATGCCGAAAGAGTGGATCCTATTAATTATATTCCCTATCCACAAAAAAGGTGACAAGTTACAGTGCAAAAATTATAGAGGCATATCACTACTTTGTACGGGGTACAAAATATTTTCAAAGATCTTAGAAAATAAAGCCGGGTTATACGCCAACAGTATTATTCGAGAGTATCAAGGTGGTTTTAGAGCAAATAGATCGACGATAGACCAATTGTTTACAGTCGAGCAGGTACTTGCAAAATGTTGGGAGTTCAACATAGACACACTCCAAATTTTCGTTGACTTTAAGCAAGCATACGACAGTATTGATCGTAGCGTACCGTACCAAATAACGCTCTGCTTTGGCATTTCAGCCAAATCAGTCCGTCTTACCAAAATGACAATGGCGTCAACGATCTCCCAACGCACCGGTGCCTTTGACACAAATATCGGACTAAAACAGGGAGATAAGCTGGCCCCATTGCTATTCAATTTGGCTCTGGAGTACGTCATTAGGAAGCTTCCTGTCGATACGCGAGGTACATCACTATTCAAATCGAGCCAAGTTGTAGCCTATGCTGACGACATCAATATTTTGTCACAGTCATCAACAACTGCCAAAGAACTCTTCCTGATACTCGACAGCGAAGCAAAACTAGAAGGGCTACAAATCAATGAAAATAAAAATTATAAGACCTGTGTTATGCTGTGGGTATGAAATATGTACTCTAATCCAAGCATCTGCAAATATATTGAGCGCCATTAAGCGATGGGTCCTGAGGCGAATAATCGGAGCGAAGCTAGACGGGGACCAATGGCGAATTCGATACAACCATGAGCTGTATGAAATTTTTGACGAGCCGGAGGTCTCAACAATTGTCAGACTGCGGAAGCTGCAATGGGCTGGACACATGAATCGTATGGACGAACAACGGATACCCAAAGGTTTTCTTCGTTGGGAGAACTGAAGGCCGAAGATCAGTGGGAAACCGAGGAAACGCTGGTCTGACTCGGTCGACGAAAAAAGTTCATCGCTGCTCGGATTTCGAAATTCGAGGACGCGGTCAATAGAACGAGACACTTGGAGGCGCTATTTGCAGAAAGCGAAGGCCCAAGAGGGGCTGTAGTCCTACGAAGAAGAAGAAGAAGGTTGTATTTCGCGGAAAGAAGTAGCATTGGATAGTTTCGTATAGCTTTGGTGTGAGTAGCATTTGGACGGATTTCTTTAGAAGGGGCGGTGTGGCCTAGATAATCTATGTCCAACTGAAGGAAGCGATATCTGGGTAGTTTCAGCTCCAGCCTATATAAAATTCAAAGACACAGGGGATGGGGTTTCAAAAAATTTTTCTGTTGTGTCAGAATATCATCCGGCGAAACTCAGTGAATTAAATATCTGGAGCAGTGCGGGACTTCTTTTAAGTCCAAATGGCATACGGATGTATTCGAGTTGCTCAAAAGGGATGACAAAAGAGGTATACTGGGCAGATTCTGGATACATTTCCATTGGTGAAATCCGTTTTTCAAATCAAGAAAGGAGAAACGTTTTTTTCCCATCAAGGTACTCAAAGTAATCTTATAAAAGGGGTAAAGGGTACTTATCACGAAAGATTAATTTGATTACCTCACGGCAATCAACACACATTCGTTTTTCATCAGATTTCTTACGTACCATTACTATGAGGGATGCGTAGGGGGAGTTACAAGGCCAGATTATATTTTTTATCAACAATTTATAGATTTTTTTTTAGATCTCCCCTCGTTCTTAATAGGATGAGGCGACGAGGTGGGCAGAAAAATAATATATTGCACGTACAGTTTAGAGTGGCAACACACAAAACCAGATAGATCATGTTCTGATACAACAACGATGGGCCTCGAGCATACTTGACGTCCGTAAACCAATTGTAACTCAGATTATTAATTGGTCAAATTAACCTATCGATGTCGTATGTCAAAGCCATAAAGCCATAAAGCTCCCATCTTATCAAACGCATCATCTTGTCAAACGCATCGTTAACGACAAGCAACGAGCTCTGGATGCTAGTGAAAGCAGTTATTGAGACCGTGGCAGAACAGGCGATTGGACATCAAGCCTGGCGCAAGAGAAACGAATGATTCGATGATAAGTACCAGAATGTGTTAAGCACAAAGAATCAGATATACGAAGATTACATATGTAGGAAAACCAGGAGCAAATACGATAACTAAGAACAGGAAATACTATGATGACCAATTGAGAAACAAAGATGAGAGTTTAGCGAGCAACAATACAAGACAAGCATACAAAGTGGCGAAAAGCCTGAAACTGGTTATCAGCCCAAAACCACGCTCTGCCGTGATGCCATCAGAAATATTGTCACTGATGAAACCAAGATTAAGGGCAGATGGGCATCATATTTCAAGAGCCTCCTTAATGCTCCACACAGCTCCAGAACATCGGAGTCTATAGATGTCTGCGGCGAGCTTCCATTGCCCCACCAACTCTGGATGAAGTGTGTTCCATCATCAAAGCCCAAAAGAATAATAAAGCACCGGGCATCGATGAGATTCCAGTGAAGCTCATCAAATTTGGTGGCAGCAGCGTTCATAAAGCTATTTACAAAGTCATCCAGCACATTTGGCATTAGGAACAAATGCCGAAAGAGTGGATCCTATTAATTATATTCCCTATCCACAAAAAAGGTGACAAGTTACAGTGCAAAAATTATAGAGGCATATCACTACTTTGTACGGGGTACAAAATATTTTCAAAGATCTTAGAAAATAAAGCCGGGTTATACGCCAACAGTATTATTCGAGAGTATCAAGGTGGTTTTAGAGCAAATAGATCGACGATAGACCAATTGTTTACAGTCGAGCAGGTACTTGCAAAATGTTGGGAGTTCAACATAGACACACTCCAAATTTTCGTTGACTTTAAGCAAGCATACGACAGTATTGATCGTAGCGTACCGTACCAAATAACGCTCTGCTTTGGCATTTCAGCCAAATCAGTCCGTCTTACCAAAATGACAATGGCGTCAACGATCTCCCAACGCACCGGTGCCTTTGACACAAATATCGGACTAAAACAGGGAGATAAGCTGGCCCCATTGCTATTCAATTTGGCTCTGGAGTACGTCATTAGGAAGCTTCCTGTCGATACGCGAGGTACATCACTATTCAAATCGAGCCAAGTTGTAGCCTATGCTGACGACATCAATATTTTGTCACAGTCATCAACAACTGCCAAAGAACTCTTCCTGATACTCGACAGCGAAGCAAAACTAGAAGGGCTACAAATCAATGAAAATAAAAATTATAAGACCTGTGTTATGCTGTGGGTATGAAATATGTACTCTAATCCAAGCATCTGCAAATATATTGAGCGCCATTAAGCGATGGGTCCTGAGGCGAATAATCGGAGCGAAGCTAGACGGGGACCAATGGCGAATTCGATACAACCATGAGCTGTATGAAATTTTTGACGAGCCGGAGGTCTCAACAATTGTCAGACTGCGGAAGCTGCAATGGGCTGGACACATGAATCGTATGGACGAACAACGGATACCCAAAGGTTTTCTTCGTTGGGAGAACTGAAGGCCGAAGATCAGTGGGAAACCGAGGAAACGCTGGTCTGACTCGGTCGACGAAAAAAGTTCATCGCTGCTCGGATTTCGAAATTCGAGGACGCGGTCAATAGAACGAGACACTTGGAGGCGCTATTTGCAGAAAGCGAAGGCCCAAGAGGGGCTGTAGTCCTACGAAGAAGAAGAAGAAGGTTGTATTTCGCGGAAAGAAGTAGCATTGGATAGTTTCGTATAGCTTTGGTGTGAGTAGCATTTGGACGGATTTCTTTAGAAGGGGCGGTGTGGCCTAGATAATCTATGTCCAACTGAAGGAAGCGATATCTGGGTAGTTTCAGCTCCAGCCTATATAAAATTCAAAGACACAGGGGATGGGGTTTCAAAAAATTTTTCTGTTGTGTCAGAATATCATCCGGCGAAACTCAGTGAATTAAATATCTGGAGCAGTGCGGGACTTCTTTTAAGTCCAAATGGCATACGGATGTATTCGAGTTGCTCAAAAGGGATGACAAAAGAGGTATACTGGACAGATTCTGGATACATTTCCATTGGTGAAATCCGTTTTTCAAATCAAGAAAGGAGAAACGTTTTTTTCCCATCAAGGTACTCAAAGTAATCTTATAAAAGGGGTAAAGGGTACTTATCACGAAAGATTAATTTGATTACCTCACGGCAATCAACACACATTCGTTTTTCATCAGATTTCTTACGTACCATTACTATGAGGGATGCGTAGGGGGAGTTACAAGGCCAGATTATATTTTTTATCAACAATTTATAGATTTTTTTTAGATCTCCCCTCGTTCTTAATAGGATGAGGCGACGAGGTGGGCAGAAAAATAATATATTGCACGTACAGTTTAGAGTTTCATGCTGAGTTTCCGTAATCCATGGTTAGAATGCAAGGCAATGTTATACGAGTACTCATTTCAATTAATGCATGGCAACGATTTGTTTATTCTAAGCTGAAACCGGGTTGAACGCAAAATGGATTTTGCGAAAATTCCAACCAACTCAGATATGGTGGAGTTATTTAATTTATCCAGATGATCCTACTTCAGTTCCTGAAAAATCGTTCCCGGAAAAAAATACCTGACCGGACGAAGAGAGATAGGTGTAATCCGACACCTTCGGGCTTTCTCGGTCGACAGCGGCATAGTGCGCATGTACACGGCAATGCTAGTATTGAGGCAGCTGATTTCCTACGGCTGCGGGAGATACGAGTAGTTAACTTCGTGAAACCAACACCTGTTTGTTTACTGACAGATTAGTGGCTATGTCATGGGGCATGAGATCGATAACGTGGCGGTTTGCTGGGTATGGTGTCGCTCGTAAATATTCAAAAGGTTCTTCGGTTATTCCGATAACTGGGCTCCATACAACCTCAGCAAAATGCTAGGTCGACCATCGAGTTAAACTAAGATAGATTGGACAATGTTGAGCAATTCCGTCTCAGCTTGTCGAGCTATCTTCTGCATACAGAGTACGCATCGATGAATATATTCATCTCGGCATAGGCATCGAAGGCTCTTCTCAACGGGAAACTACATGGCCAAACTCAAGCACAAGGTTGTCTCGGAACTCATTCTATTATTGCACGTCAACACCTATCAAAACTATCTTCGCAGATCCCTCCAATAATCAACGAGCGCAAGACAATTTGCATGTATCATCTGATTTCAATACATTTGTGGCACCTTCGAAAGTGCTTATCCACTTTCTCACTCCACAGGAATTGTACCTGGATAAATGCGGTATTCCTTCCCGTTTACACATGTCCACATGGCAGACCTGCGTAAAAGTTTATCGATTCAGACGATACTCTAAAGCTTGCGTCTAAAGTGTGTAGATAATAGATGGAAGAAAATAACTTTATAAAGGTTGAAGATGAACTCCACCGTAGTCGTTCACAACACCGGTTGGGAACAGAGGAGAGATCCCCTTGTTTCTCCAACCCACGGCTTCTATGATTCCTCATCGTAAATGCCACAAACAAACGGTGGTAAATGGTGTCGGAGCCAAACATTGGGTTTCCTAACTCCCCGATACAGGCACATTCAATGCCAAGAAATTCAACTCTGAGTATACAAACAGCTCTGCTACCAAATTCTACTAACAACTCTTTTGTGTTGATCGCTGGTAACTTTTTCTTTTTGTAAAAGGCTTACTAAAGAGGGTGGAGGTGAGTTACCTCATTTGGAATGGAGCTTTGACGATGGGCTAAGTCCCCGTCCCTGGATGACCCTTCATTGTTTCAAATCCTGCAACCGAGCCTTGGAATGGATTAAACCCACGGTAACCAACTCGATACTGACAAAAGGACTATGACATTAGATTCTGGAATGTTAGATGACTCAACTGCGGCAACGACATCGAAACCGAAAACAAGGAGTATGGCATTGGATCTTGGAACGCCAGACCACTGAACAACCCTGGCGCCATTTAGGGCCTTTTTCAACAGGCAATTCAAAATAAATTAAACATGCCGACAATCCAGGATACGAAATGGACTAGAATTGATATTCAAGATATGTATGAGATCGCACATAAGATTCAAAAAATGGGAAGCCTGCTGAAAAGCGAGAATTTGGAGTGGCATTCATCGTGGATAGGGAGCTCAAATTGCATGTTCTTGATTTTTAAGGTGGTCAATGAAAAGTTGTATAAAAGCAAAATTTGTATGATAAACGTGCACGATCCGACCAAAGAAAGGGACGATGAAACGAGGGAAACGTTCTACAGGGTGCGCCAGAGAAACTTACTTATTTGAAAGGTCAATAAAAACAGAAGTACTTCAGTTATTGTTTTAAAATTTGTTTTACTTGAGAATACAATATCCCAATTTTTTTTCATGCAGTTTTGAAAATGACCTCGGATAAATGGCGACCCCCATTGCGCATACACTGATGAAGTCGATTTTTGAAATTTGTATCCACTCTTTGCAGCATATCAATCGGTATGTTGGCAATGGCGTCGCAAATGTTGTTCTTGAGGTGTGCTATGGTCCGTGGTTGATCGACATAAACCAGGGATTTCAAATAACCCCATAAAAAGAAATCGCATGGAGTCGAATCCTGAGAGCGTGCCGGCCATTAGAGATCGCCTCTGAGAGAGATGAGGCGGTCGGGGAAATGTTGTCGCAACAAATTCATTGAGTCTCGTGCTGTGTGTGCTGTGGCTCCATCTTGCTGAAACCACACGTTCCTAATGTTCATTTCTTCGAGTCTTGGAAGAAAAAATTCCTCGATCATGTTCCTGTAACGAGCTCCATTCACGGTAACTTCGCGTTCGTTTTCTTCAAAAAAAATAAGGACCAATTATTCCCATTACCGACATTGCACATAAGACGGTAACTCGCTCGACTGGAGGGAGAAACAAACTTGGGAACTTCCCCCTCCAGATGCGCCCCCTCTCGCCCCTCTACCCGCCTAACTCACCGCGCGGGAATTTTTTCAAATAAGTAAGTTTCTCTGGCGCACCCTGTACAATCACCTAGGAAGACTAATCGACTCAATACCTACAAACGACACAAAAATAATTCACGGTAGTTTCATCGCTAAGGTTGGCAATAAGCTATCTCATCGGGTAACGACTGGATGATATAGCTTTCACGACGAAAGAAATGACAACAGCCAGCGCATAATCAACTTTGCATGTAGCAGATTCGACTTGCTTCCCACATCAGTGCCTACATAAAATGACCCGGGTATCACCAGATGGCAACATGTAAAAGCAAATCGATCAAGTTTTGATCCAACAACGCTGGGTATCGAGCATACTTGACGTCCATAAATACCGGGGAGCCAATTGTAACTCAGATCAATACTTGATCAAATTGGGCTATCAATGTCGTATGTCACAGGCGAAGAACAGTTCTCTGCAGAAATTCGACATCAAAAGTTCCCAAAGGCGTCCGTGGCAACAAACTTTACGCAGATCCTCGACAACCAGCTATCCAAAACCCTATTAGGCATATAGCTGACAACAAGCACTGAGCTATGATTGGAAGTGAAATCGGCAGTTAAGACCGTTACAGAATAGACAATCGGAGATCAAGCCCGGCGCAAAAGAGAAGATTAGTTTTGATGATGAGTACTAGAATGCGTTAGTTATAAGACAAACAATACTTCCGTAAGAAAACCAGGACGAGAAAGAACATTATGAAAATTTAAGAAGAATAGAAAACAGGATCAGAAAAGAAAATACTATGACAACCAATAAAGAAGCACCAATGTAAGCCTAGCGATGAATAAGACAAGGCAAGCATGCAAAGTAGTGAAATGAAAGTAACGAGGTTATCAGCCCAAGACTACGCTTTGCCGTGATAACATCGGCAACTTCACCGCTGATGAAAACAGGATTAAGGAAAGATGAGCACCGAATTTAAAAAACCTCCTTAATCCTCCACACAACTCCAGAGCATTGGAGCCAATAGATCTTCCATTTACCCCACCAATTCAGGATGAAATTTGTTCCACCATCAAAGCCCAAAAGAATTATAAAGCGCCGGGCATGGATGAGATTCCAGCGGAGCTCCTTAAATATGGTGACACCGGTGTTCACAAAACCGTGCATATAGTCATTCAACACATTTGGCAACAAGAACATGCGCCAAACGAGTGGAGCCAATGAATTATATTCCCTATCCACAAAAAGAGGTGATTAGCTACAATGCAAAAAAATCACTACTTTGTACTGCGTACAAAATATTTGTCGGGAATCAGCTCATATGCTAACAGTATTATTCGGGCATATCAAGGTGGCTTGAGAGCAGGTAGATCAACAAGAGACCGTTTGTTCACAGGCAAGCAGGTACTTGAGAAATGCTGAAAATGCTCGTTGACTTTAAGCCATCATACGACAGTATTGATCGTAACGTACTACACCCAATAATGCTTTGCTTTGTTATCCCAGCCAAATTAGTCCGTCTTACCAAAATGACTATGACGTCTACTAGCACCCAAGCCCGCATCAATACAAAACTCACTGATGCTTTTGACATAAATATCAGATTAAAGCACGGAGATAGCCATGTGACCATTCAATTTGGCTCTTGAATATGTCATAAGGAAGCTACCTGTCGATACAAGAAGTATGTTCTTTACAAGTCGGACGAAGAGGTAGTTTATGTGGACGACAACAAGCAAAGAATTTTTCTTTAAACTCGACAGCGAAGCAAACGTAGCAGCAAATCAATAAGCACAATGTAAAACTCATGCCGGAGTCGAGGTAAAATATCAAAAATATGGGCGAATTCGTATATTTTGGCCGCCAAAATGACGGGAACCACTAATGAAAGAGAGAAATACAACTTGCAAACAAAATTTTCTATTTAGTTTTAACGATCTTGAAGACCAGCTGCATACACAGAAAAACAAAGCTCTATGTATACAAATCTGTGGCAAGGCCTGAGCTTTGCTAAACTTCAAAAGATGGGTCATGAGGCGAATAATTGGAGCAAAGCTAGACGAAGACCAATGGTGATTTCAATGCAACCATGAACTGTATGAAATTTTTGATGAGCCGGAGGTTTCAACGATTGTAAGACTGCGGAAACTGCAGTTCGTTGAATCGTACGGACAAACAAGGAATACCCAAAAAAGTATTCGTGGGGAGAACTGATAGGTGGAGGCCATGGGAAAACTGAGGAAACGCTGGTCTGACTTGGTCGACGAAGACAGTACATCGCTGCTCGGATGTTTTTGCAGGAAGCTAAGGCCCGAGAGGAGCTGTAGTGCTGGTAAGACGAACTAATTTGGCTGGGACACCAAAGTAAACCATTATTTGGTACAGTATATTACGACCAATACTATCGTTTGCTCACTTAGAGTCAACGAAAATTTTATGTACGTCTATGTTGAACTCTCAGCACTTCTCAAGTACCTGCTTGACCGTAAACAATCGGCGCATCGTCGATCTACCTTATTCAAAGCCACCTTGATATTCTTCATTAATTCTTCTAGTGCATGATCTGATTTTTTTCTAAAATTTTGTGAAACAAATTTTATCAGCAGTTGGTAGAGCCAATGGAAGTTATCAGGAAGATCTATAGGCTCCGATATTTTGGAGCTGTGCGGAGGATAATGGAAGTTGTTGAAATATATATACCCATCTTTCTTTAAACCTACTTTCATCAGCGCTGATGTTGCCAATGTCATCACGGCGGAGCCTGGTCTTGGACTGATAACCTTGTTTCAGGCTTTTCAGAACTTTGTATGTTTGTCTTGTCGTGTTGCTTGCTAGAATTATATCGATGTTTCTCAATTGGTCATCAAAGCATTTAATTTTCTTGAATTTTAATATCGCATTCACCACTTTTCTGAGAATTTCAGTATGTTCGCTCTTCGTCTTAGTACTTCTACTTAATTATGTTTTGTACGGCTCACTCTTTTTGCCTGAAGCCTTTGGCACCCATCATCCGATCAAACATTTCTTTTGCGTCGAGTGTCCAATCGTCTATTTTGTGGCGTTGCTCGTTTTTAGAGCTGTATCTTAAAAGATGGGGGCCAGCTGATTGTTGAGGTTCTTGTAAAATTCCTTGTCACAGACGCCTTACCATGTCGAGTTTCTGAAGAGGACTGATCTTCGCTGAAAACGCCTTTGACATACGACATCAATAGGTTGTTCTGATCAAGTAATGATCCGAGTTTCAATTGGGTCTTCGGTATATACGGACGTCAAGTATGCTCGAGGTACATCTTTGTTACATCAGACAAAGTCAATCTGGTGTCATATGTTACCATCCAGTGATACCCACGTCATTTTATGTTTTTCTCGATATAAGAAGCAAGTCAAATGTATAATTAGATTTCTGCTATGCAAAGACAATCAGGCGTAGCGTTGAAATCCCCCAGAACTGTTTTTGTGTCGTTTGTAGGCTATGGGTCGATAATTCTTTCCAGTTCATTGTAGAACGTTTCCTTCGTACTCGACCTTTTCTTTGTTCGGGCTTGTATGTTTATCAGTCAAATTTTGAAGAATACCGCTTTTATACGGAACGCACACAATCGTTTATTGACTGCCTTAAACTTAATAACGTGCGATTTGAACTTCCTATCTACATTGAAGGCAACTCCGAATTATTGCTTGCCAGCAGGCTTCCCACTTTTGAAAATTGTGTGCAATATTTTATATTGAATGTAACTCCCAGTTCAGTTCGTTTCCTGGATTGCCAGTATGTTTAATTTATATTGACTGGCCTATTGTAAAAGTCCCTTAACATGGGCAAGGTGTGTCAAGTCTCGGTCTCGTGCTTTGATTGTGTAACAATGTCATTGAGTTTGTCATAGCGTCGCGTAGTTGGAGTCTTCCTTGTTTTGTAAGAAATATTGTAGGTGCTATGTTCATCTTGTTGTTAGTTTTCGTGTGGTCCTTCCTATGTATACTAAGTCGCTGTTCTTATATGTCAGTTTTGGTATGACGGTGTTCGCATATATTGATGTGCCCATCAATTTTTTAAGTTTCGGTTGGATTTCAAGAACAAGGCAGACTCTAACTACGTGACGCACCTACCCGCTATGGCAAATTTCATGACATTGTTAAACAAAGCAAGGGACCGAGCCTTGACATCGTATAACGACTTGAAATATATAAACATAAAAAGACGAATTGTTAATATCAATAAAAAACTTATTATTATGTAATTTGCTCAGTATGTTATGCTATATAGAAATGTCGTCAATCGTTTAAGCATTCACACTCCGCCAAGTGTATACGGTCAAGCGCATACGCCCATTGTCATCAAAACATGTACTTGTCGACCAACGGCAAGCGAAAAGTCTTCATAATTCGCTTTACATAAGCCATAACATTAGCGACGACGACTATGTACATGAGAAGCTTCGGGGTGTGCTTATAGAAATATCGACAAGCATTCGCACTACGCTAAGTGTTATACGGTCAAGCACATACGCCCATTGTCATCAAAACATGTACTTGTCGACCAACGGCAAGCGAAAAGACTTCATAATTCGCTTTACATAAGCCATAACATTAGCGACGACAACGACCATGTACATGAGAAGCTTCGGGGT
Organism: Odontomyia ornata; assembly: GCA_963969285.1. Lineage (NCBI taxonomy): Eukaryota > Metazoa > Arthropoda > Insecta > Diptera > Stratiomyidae > Odontomyia > Odontomyia ornata. Next base: position 138,090,417 of record OZ017739.1, read on the forward strand.
GTGCTTCCAGCGGAGTGACACTGTGAAGAGAACAGAAAAGCTAAGCAAAAGCTTTTCCTCGCCTGATTTCTCCGATTCGCCGCAAAGTTTCACCATGCGGGCAAGTGAGACGGAGCGCGGAGGAAGAAACTTTCGTGGAACGAGAGCGCACGTTTCAACTACTCAGCGAATTTAGGGCGAATTGAGGCCGCAGAATCGTGTAAAAGCAATTGATCGAGCGAGAAACGGCAAGTAGTGATAACAGCAGTAAGGGAAATGTTCGAGTAGTGTATTCGCCGCAAAGTCAACAGTAAAGCAATTGTTCGAGCCAGTCAGTGTAATCCGTTCATATAGTTCCGGTGCAACTGCAGAATATCTTCGCTTCGGTTAGATGGTGAGGTGTAGGCTTGAACCGCGAACCTCATTCGGCTTGGGGGCGTTTTACTCTGTGTAGCCACCATCAACTAACTTTACTTCCTTCCAGGCATCCTCCGTCCGTGAAGACACAGTATGGATAGATGTTAAAATAATTAAAGAAGTGTAAAAGTAATTAAAATATAATATCAACATAAAATAAATTCTTTAAACATGCAACTCTCGTCTTTTTGTTGATTTAGTTTAGATGAACAGAGTAGCAGGTAAGTGGTGTTACAGCGAGTTCATTCCCCGGGAGCCTTGATGTTGTATATAGGATACACATCAAGCTGAGCTCCCAGTTCTTACCAGTATACATAGGGTATACTGGTTTGTAACAAAATTGGCGCAGCCGGTAGGATACGAACCTACGCTCCCTGAGGGAATCTGATTTTGTTTAGGCCACATCCTCTGACGAAAACGAGAGAGAGACCAACCTGAGCAAGTGGGCATACGTGTATATCCTAATACGTACCTGCTTAACTCATCCTAAAACCATATAAAGCCATATCCTTCCACACATCCTTAAGACAGTGATAATAATTCAAAGGAATTGAAACGCGTCCGCTCATTTAAAGAAGAAAAAAAGTGGTCCGGCCTGCGAATATCAGAAAACAGTTATCCTTTTAGGGCACTAGTCTTCACTCAATAGTTAAAATATGCCATAAGTAAGTTATTAGCTTTTAACAACATTTTCTCTGGTTTGCCGCATCATCAAATTCCTGGTAGTGACCATGAACTAAATTCCATTTAATTGTCTTAGCCCCTAATAAAAAGCTTTTTATTATCTGTTTGATATACTCAATCAATTTATAAATTGAAACCAATTACTAGGTCTTCGCATGCTTCCTGCTGAAAGCCTCTGCCTGCTTCCATTTAGTCAATATTCCTCGCTGCCATTACTTGCCATAATGGTTTTATTGACTAAACTTCAGGATGTATAATTCTCAATTGTCGGACTATTGAATCGATGCCATTTCTTCGTTCGACATATGTGGGTGGTGAATCGCAAATCCCTTTGATAGCGTGTGGTAACTCACGAAACTCACCAACGTTTGGATGGCAAGTAAACTATTAAGGAGGCAAATATAATATTCAGAAAATATGAATGTACCGGATATATTTGACCCCACGTTTCAAACCCCTATGTAGTAACGACTGCTTGACATTCGCATTATATGTTTATAACGACTACAAGGCCAAGGATATAGCACCCGTTCCACCTCTACCTACTTGCTCAGCATGGGTAATGAATGGTTAGCTACGCTGAAATCCCTTGGATTTCAAATCAATAAGTGTGTTTATAGGACAAGGTGGAATTGCTTGTGTTTGAACTCAGCTGTACGTGCCTCTTTTCAGTGCGTGCAAAAATGTTACAAAGTTTCATGTGCGACGTGACGTCACCGCAGAAACATATACATGGCTGTTTACAACCCTTTAATGATATTCATACTTCCGTTGAATTGAAACGTTGGGTGAAAGGACGTAACTGGTGCTAAAGTTACACTCTACTGATTGTTGACATGATAGCATTGAATGATTATGACCATGAAAGGGTATAAGACGTCTAATTGCATTTGTATTATCCCATAATGCATTCGAAATTGCTAGCATTCTGGTGCGGAATTGTAAATCGTAGGTTAGCTGTTCAGAATGATTTTTATTAAAAATAATTAAATTTCATAAAGTTTGAATACATGAAGCAGTCAAGGCAAAATACCTCAAATGCTCAAAATATTACACACTGAAAATTCGGGCGAGTTTGTTCAGTTAGGCGCCAAAATAACGAGAACCTGTAATGAAAGAGACGAATTACGCCGCAAAATATAGCTCGCAAATAAAATATTTTTTACAGTTTTGACGATCTTGGAGACGAGCTGCATACATAGGAAAACAAAGCTCCAAGTATGCATATCAGTAATAAGACCTGTGCTATACTATGGGTGTAAAATATGGACCCTAACCCAAGCTTCCGCAAATATATTGAATGCCCTCGAGAGACGAGTCCTGAGGCGAATAAAATTGGAGCAAAGCTAGATGGAGATCAATGGTATGGATGGAAAAAACCGAGCCGGTTTCACTAGAAATCGGTTTTTTTGTTCGAAAAAAAAACAGTTTTTTCCGGTGGTTTTTCCTCCAGGTTTAAGCCAGTGTTTTCTTTCAGTTTCAAGGACCGGTTAAAAACAGGATACAATGGCATGGAAAAATACCGAATATAAAAACTTGGAAAGCAGTTTTTTCGCCATCCCTACCTACGCAACATTACTGACCACAGTCACCAGAGCAAAGCTAATTTCTATTTTTTATTAGTTATAAATGTTTTGTTTCAATGCGGAGGACCTCACATCGAGTGTGAAGCGAATCTAGCACACGATACACAATAAACGCAAAATGCTTGGGGACGAAACAGAAGGAGCTTTCATCCTTATACTGTTAATGAATGACTTAGCTTAACAGTAAGTTGTCAGCTTGGATTTCAATCTGTTAATCTCTTATTTTTCCTGCCCTAAAACCACCTTGATACTCCCCAATAATACTGTTGACGTATGATCCGTTTTTTATTGTCTAAGATTTTAGAAAATATTTTGTACGCCGTATAAAGTAGTGATATGCCTGTATAAGTTTCGCACTGTAGCTTGTCACCTTTTTTGTGGATAGGGAATACGACAGCGAAGCAAAACTAGAAGGGGTACAAATCAATGAGAATAGAACAAAGCTCATGACGCAGACGAGGGAAAATACCTCAAATACACAAAATATCACACTTGGCGAATTTAGTATCGAAAATGTTAGCGAATTGGAAGACGCGGTCAATGGACCGAGACAGTTGGAGGTGCTATTGCAGAGAGCGAAGGCCCGAGAGAGGCTGTAGTGCCAAGAAGAAGAAGAAGAATCACTTATTTTTAACACAAAGGTGAAATATTCTTCGGGGTATTTTGATTGAAATAATATTGGGAGTAGAAATTTTAAGTACCATTCATACCTAAAGTTAATCAATGGACATAAAAATATACATTTAATTATGATTCGAGTTTTTGGATTAAAAAACACCGGTTTTTCCAAAAAATGTTTTTTTTTTGGCTGTGAAAAAACGGCTCGGTTTACCCAAAGATGAAAAAAACCGAAGAACCGGTTCTTTTAGGAAAAACCGCCATCCCTTATCAATGGTGATTTCGATACAACCATGATATGTATGGAGTGTTTGACGAGCCGGAGGTGTTAATGATTCCAAGACTGCGAAATCTACCGGACTTTTGATACCCACTTTTGAAGGTTCTCCTCAAAACATTTCATTTAGAATCAATATCTGCTATAAATCAAGGGTCATTTCTATGAAACAAGTGTCCCCATGAAAACCTTACAAAATGTCCTTTTGGTCAGAGATTTGGAGAAGTTATTGCTTTTCAACTATTCCCAAAAATTCATGTGTACTCGTATAGCTATTGCAAATTCCAAGTAAACTTTCTTTGACACATGGATGGACAGATAGACACGGTCTACAATTTTAGTACGATTCCGTAAAATTATTTTGCAAAACCCTTAAAAATGATAACGACTCAAGAGAGAAGTTTGTGAAAGGGGAAGAAACGAGTTGGCTGTTTAGGTGCATAGAAGTGAGGATTTTTATCCTAGACTTCAAGGATTAAATATATATCTAGAAAGACTCAAATTGATAAAAGTTGGCTGAGGGCCTAATGCTCCAGTTTCTAATTTGTTAATTTAAGTAGTGAGATATACTAAAAATCTCACAACAGAGTAAACATCGAATGACTATTTTTATCTTTTTTATCTTTTGGTGAGAATTGAAATTTCAACTGTTATTTAAATTGTGTGTACTTACAGATATATTTTGATAAGGTAAAACGTCTAGGACTTACCTGAAAAGGATAAGAAAAATAATGTTAAATACTTTGACAATATGTTCAACTTCCTACTAATAACAAAGTCAATTTATATGCGTTAGCATAAGAACGACCTCTAAATATAAAACAACGATAAGAATTATATTAAACAACAAAAGAACGCTCCTGTCAGAAGAGTTTGGTGCGAAGCTTATGAAGTGCAGGTAGAAAGAAGAAACACTTCTAGGATATAAATATTTTACCATAGGTTTAACGGGCATCACCTTTGACTCTAATTGAGCTGGTGACCATTTTTGTTGCAGCTCAGATTTTCAAAGGTATTTAAGTTTTTCCCCTGGAACTGCAGACGAGTCCAAGGAGTAGAAGTGCTGTAGTGATTTAAGGATTACCATTGTCCGTAAAGGACTGCAGCGATGGTCCGCTGCTTCGGCGAGCAAAGATATTACTGTTCCCCGGAATTGGCCTTGTCTGAGGATGCGTGAATGCGTTGGCAGGCTAGCATTTCGGTGACGTGTGGAAGGTTCTTTTCCCCAGCACAAGGGCCCACTGCAAAAAAAATTCGCATCCACGAATTTGAAGGATTCTCAAAAGTATATCGGTTCGAGGGTGTCGAGGCCAAGAAATGACCGAGGGAATGTAATACCAAAGTAGGACAGACCGAGCATGATTAACGCACGCGGGACTCGAGAGGATCTTGTCTTTGTTACTTGTACTTACGGCCTCCAAATGAGAGTGGGACATCCAGGTGGAAGCGATGCCCCCTCGCATCCGTATATTTTCCATTTAAATGAAAAATTCATGCAAACAAAGTTCGCGTGAATGTTTTCTTTAAATAAAAATAAGAATCTTTCAGTTTTTGTTGAAGTTTTATATGATGGAATCACAGAACACTTTAATATAAATAGGAATGATTCTCATTGCAGCAATCTAGCAATTGCCTCGCCAAATTGTTACAATGAGGTTGCCATTATTGATATTTATTTGTTATTTTTTTTGTTGTTATTTTTCTTTGGAAAACTTTTTATTGATAATGGTAGTGGTGGGATTTATTGCGAGTTAACGATAACAATGTTAATATGTTGCGTATGTTCCGCACATATTGGGTTATTATTTTATGCAATGGTATTTTCTTTCTAAAGGTCCCTCAAGCAGTTTGCTTAGGCGGGCTGCCTAAGACCAGACGCCCTTTCATGAAATAAGGCGATTGACCTGCGGATATCAACTAAATAAAATAATTGACTATATTCAGCCCTTTGAGTGTTTATGTCGAGCATTTTCGTTATCATGAAACTGCTGCTTTTTGCATAAAGGCAAGTATACTAGTTTTGCAGGAAGAATATTTCATCTTCGTATTATAAATCATCAGCTCAGCTGTAATTTTTCCTTCATGAATAAGAACACATCAAGAGCTTTGAAAAGAGTAGTGCTAGCGTTAGTATATAAATTTCAATGGTTCGTGATCAGTTCTTAAAATTATGTTATTTCCATAAACGTATTGATAAAATTTCTTGAATCCAAATATAATAGCTTTTGCTTCCTTATCTATAATGGCTCTGTGCCTTTCTGTAAGTGGAATTATTTTTGAGGCAAATGCGATCGGTCGCTCTTCACCGTTTGCGTATCGGCGTGATAGAATCGCTGATAATCCATAATTACTAGCATCGCATGCTAGAACGAATTCTTCTTTTGGATCGAAAATCGTATATTGTCGCAAGTAATTTGACTTTTAATCCAATCAAAACCTCGTTGAAAATTTGCATCCAATTCCCAATTCCAATATAGTGGTTTGACATATTCTGCCCTGTTTTTTTTTTAAATCACTAAACCTAAAAATGCTTCTAATTCTTTTATATTTTGTGAAATAGGAGCTTCTATTATTGCTCTTATTTTTAATCTACTGGCTTGAAAATCTTTGTTATTAATAAGAAATCCTAAGACTTCTATTTCGTCTTTGAAAAATTCGCATCTTCTAAATTTACTCTTAGACCTACTTTTTGCAATCTGTCAAAAATTCTAGCTGTTATTTCAATATGCTCTTTGTCAGTAGCATCTGTGCAATAAATATTATCAATGTATACTTCTGTATTTTTTATACCTTTGATACCTTCAATAATGTCTTGACATTCTGCAGGACTAGGAGCTACTCCTTTTCCTGCGAGGGCGGTCCCGAACGTACCCGACCTGACAAAGAAAAAATTAAAAAAATTGCGAAAATATTTTTTTTATTTTTCAACATCTTCTCCTTTCAGTGTGATACACTTTTCCCAACGATGTTAAATAGCTTCGGTACCCACTTTATTGTAGGAACCGTCATGCCCCTCAAAATAGCTGCTAACCGCAGACTCTACATTTTCATTGTTGGCAAATATTTTGCCGCCGAGCCATTTTACCAAATTTGGAAAAAGAAAATAATCCGAGGGAGCCAGATTTGGAAAAAAAATTGCGTGAGAAAGCAATTCAAACTTCAACTCATTGATTTTAGCAAGTGTGGACTGGTGCGTTGTCGTAATGAAATAACACTTCCATCACTTAAACGCTGCAATAAGGCTGCAGAATATGCACCGTTGATTGTTTTTTCTTTTCGAGATAATCAATAAATATTATTCCACATGCATCCCAGAAAACGGATGCCATGGCTTTGCCAGCTTCCTGTACTGTCTTTGCTTTCTTTGGAGCCGATTCTCCCTTTTCGATGAAAACATCCTCACGTTGCTGTTTGTGCTCCATTGTAAGCAAACGCGGCATCCATCTTGCGTACAGCGTTCTCATGTCCTAATTTTCGGTCAAAATCCAATGCACAGTACTTTTTGAAATGCCTGTCATGTCTGAAATCTCGCACACTTTTAGTCGATGGTCATTCAATACCATTTTGTGGATTTTTTTCACATTTTCTGGCGTAGTGACCTCACTTGATCGACCACTGCGGTGTTCATCTTGGCAGCTCGTACAACTTCGCTTAAACTCAGCTACCCAATATTTGACCATTGTAAACGAAGGGGCAGACTTTCTCAGAGTAGAATTTAACTAGGCTTTGATATGGGTGGGACTTAGACCTTTCAGATGAAAGTATTGTATCACATAACGATGCCCGATTTTTTCCATATTTACTAATTCAATGAGTGCGTTCACTTTCGATGCCTGGAAAAAAACTAATGAACGTACCGTTATGAATTTTTCATATTAAGTTGTTGAAAAGTGGTATTGTCCAACGCAGTAATTGTTTTTTTAAAACTACCTGTATTCATAAGTCAGATCGGGTACTTTTGGGACTACCTTCGTAGTTTTGTATACCTGTTTAAGCCTTGATGAAAAATAATTTTTAAAGCATCTTTGCATTCCTCGTCTAAACTAAATTGCATAAAAGCATGTTTTAAATCAATTTGTGACCATTTTTTACCTATTCTCAAAGTATTGAAGATTTTCTCTATTAAAGGTATAGGATGTCTCTTAATAATTAATTGTGAGTTGACTGTAATTTTGAAATTACCACAAATTCTAACCTGGCCGTTCTTTTTGAATAGTGGAATTGTGGGTGTTGCCCATTTACTGCAAAAATCATTTTTTAAGTTATCTAATTTTACTAATCTTTCTATTTCTTCAGAGATTTTTGGATACAAAAAAAGGCGCATGATGCACTTTTAATTGTTTTGGTTTGTAATTTTCTTTAAGTTCTAAACTTATTTTTCTGCCTGTGTAACAGCCTTGTGTATCTGAGAATAATTGAGGAAATTTTTGTAACATCTTTTGCTTTATATCTTCACTTTGCAAATGGAATGTTTCTGAAATTTGTAAGTCTGGAAAAATTTTCATAGACCAAAGGTCAAAAGCTTTGAGCCATTTTCGCCCTAATAGCATTTGGTCTTTGCCTGAAGCTACGTAAATATTCAAATATTTTTCTTTGCTTTTAAATGTTACCTTTACATGTGGTTTCTCTAGTGGTTGTATTGCATTGGCGTCATAACATGTGAGTGAGAATTCGCATGGTTGTAATGGTATATTTACAAAATGTTTGCGTCAATCTACTTCGAAAATTGCGGTTACGTAATTGCCGGAGTTTCTTTGTTTTTGCTTGAAGACTGCTGCGTTGTGTTGCTCAGTGTCGGCCTTCTGAAACCTCACTGCTGCTGTTGTTGTCTTTGTTGCCGCATGCACATGTGTTGTATGTATGTGTTGGGCTGCTTCTGTATTTTGAGCGTGCTTTTGACTGCTATTTCACGTGGTTCTGCGAAAGTCAAATCTTTCTTTGTAAAAAGAGCCACATGAGTGTCATAATCTGTGACTCCATAAACGAATTTGTCGCACAGTGCAACGTCTATCTAACTTCTCGAAGTCTTAGTTTAGCGATAAGCCTTTCAATCTAGCCACAAAATCACTGATAGATTCATTTTGTTTCTGCTCGACTTTACCGAAATTGTAGCGTTCCATTTTTAATTTTTTTTTCGGGCTAAGATGTTCTTGAATTAGTTTTTTCAGCTGACTTGCCGGGTGCACATAGATCGATTGCTAATCTGAAAATTTGTGCTCCGGATTTTGTTAAAAATAATGCTGTTTGACGTTCAGCGGGAATGGCGTGACCAACGAAATATTCTAATTTCATAACAAATTCTTCCCAAGTGGATAAGTTTTTATCAAATCCCATATCTACCTTGTAATCCATGTTTGCGTTTACTATGTCGACTATAAGCTCGTCACTCAGTGTGTTATTATCTTTTGAATATGTGTGTGTAGGTATAATTTTGTCCTTCTGTTCGTCTACAAGTGCGGAAGTACTCGAATATGTACCAATGTTTTCTTCAGCGCCCTACTTCTCCTTTGCTGCTGATTCTGCTTTCGCTGCAATTTGAGTTTCCCTTAATTTGCATATAATTTTCCTTAAATCCTCTACGGATAATGTATTGATATCATCGATGGAAAATTGGCTTAATAAATGCTGTAACTCCTCTTTGTTCAACGGATGAATCTTAGTCGTCGTCAGATCGACTGTTGACATGTGTAATTGCTGATGTAATATTATCGAGCGACTCTGTATATGCAAGACAGATTACACACCAAGTTTGATGCGTCTATGTGTTAGACAAAGAGAGCACTACCCGATATCGTATGTAACAGTGTGTATATATGTATGTATGCTGTATATGATATGCTGCACCCGTAATTTATGTACTTTCTCACTTCTGTGCACGTCATTGATTAAATGTTTAAAACTTTGCGCAATTTGTTGATTTTGGGGACTTTTGCACTTTAATGTCTCGTCGACGAAAAAAACTACCTTTGTTTTTTTTATGTAACTGTGAAGCTCGTCGTTGTATACCGTATAACTACATAGCGTGTTCTTCCGTTGTTGTTTTCGTTAATGTGATATGGCGGTGAACATTTTTCTTCTACCTCGTCGACAGTTGAACTGAATTTTTCTTTTTTTTTGCTTTATCCTCGTCTCCAAATGTAAAGTAGCCGTAGTTGGAGTGGAGAAAATCAGATCAAAGCAAGGAGAGTAGTCATTTATACTTTTAAACCAATAAAATATATTTAAACATCAAATATTGAATGTACATCTGTGGAGCCTATATTAGCGTTTACTAATACTTACTTACACTGCTCGCACGGACTTGCTTGTATCGAAATATTAGACGGACATGCAGCAAAAGGTATGAATTTCAGGAAAGTTGTAGTTACAGTATAGAAAATGATGAGCCAGCTAAAGTAAACGTACACAGTCTACTGTCAACATCGTGTTTTTACCCATTCCGGGGAAAAAATTCAATATTCCTACATTCTGCAGAATAAATCCCGTGTTTTATGTGGAAATATTCAAAGATGAAGAATTAATCAAAATAATATGGAAATTATTAATTCATATTGCGGAAAGTCTGCAATTGACGAAAAATTCAAGACCAAGAAAGTGGTTCCCGACTACTGCAACAGTGGTTGGTTTTTTTTATCACAGGCACTAGACTTTTCAGGTTAAGACGTCCTCACCATCGTTTTGCAGGGTTTTGTAAAATTATTTATTTTTCTAAAATCGCGTCCTGTCTGTCCGTCTGTCTGTCCGTCCGTCCGTGTGTCACAGCAATTTTTCTCGGAAACTACTTTAGCTAGAAACATCAAATTTCGTACTCGTATGTAAGTGTAAAGTAGTGATCTCTTCAAAGTTCAATTACAAAAAAATTTTATAAGGTATTTAAGGGGGGTCTCCCCATATAGGGGAGTGACCTCCCGAAAAAAATATTTCATTGAAGGTAGCCGATATGGGTATCAAATGAAAGACCTTGATGAGAACTTTTCAAAACAGGTCCTAGTTTGGCAAAATTTGCTTCGAGGGGCGCACAGGGAGGGGAAATACACGAAAAATTTGTGTCCCCCCCTCGCGATTGGACACCTGTGATCCGACAAATCTGAAAAAATCAAGAATGTAGGCCTTGATGAGTACAACAACAACAAATACGTGAGAAGTCGCAATTCACTCAAGATTGTTAGTAATAGTATGATTTATCGATTTTATGTTTTCTTGAATTAAAATCTTAAATTTACCCTTAAATTCAATGAAATTCAGTACACAGATGACTATTTATAAGGTTGATCTACCGTGCAAATTTCATAAAGATTGAATCATACTGAGCGAAGTTATAGCGGTTTGAATTTCCCTGTATTACTATGGAATGCCAACATATGGTTATGGAACAACATGCGCTTTTTACCGACTCAGATACTACAGTTTTGCTAGGATTTGCATAAAAATTTCAGGAATGATAGGTGTCATGTATATCTTTGAGAATCGGTTCAGCTAGTGGTATCAGTAATCGTAAAACAAAATAGTGGCTGTTTTAAATGCGAAGATTGAATAATTTGGAGTTATTTTTTCCCAACTTCAACGTTTAAAGTGCATGCTTTGAACACTTGATTCAATTTAATGAATGACTGAAGATGAGTACCTACAATTGATACTCATAAGTGAAACAAGTCAAGGAGGCGGGAGAGAGCTCCTAGCAAAAGGGCTTTGTAACAAATCTAGGATTCGAAATAATTGGCCATTAATGATGACAGTACAAGAGAGTGGCCCCTGAAAAAAAAAATTCATCAAACGTAGCCGATATGACTATGAAATGAAAGTTTTCGTGGGATCTTTTCAAAACAGTTCTTAAACTGTCAGTTATTGCTTCAGTGGGGGCACAGGGGGAAATACATGAAAAATGTGTTTCCTCCCTCGCGAATGGACATCTGAAATGATTATCAAGGGAGATATTTATGAGTATAACAATACCAAAAACCTTAGAAGTCGAAATTCGTTCAACTTTGTTAATAATAGTATGATCTTCGTATTTCATATTTTCTCCAATAAAATCGTCTTTGAAATGTTTCTTGATTTGATTCGATCTGGTGACTGCATTTTGTAAATTGAATACAGAACCCTTCTGACATGAGCGTAGGTCTGTTTACCCAACTTGTTTCATTTCAATGCTAGCTTTTGGAATTTCTGAGTAAGAAATTGTCTTGCAATTTTTTACGTTGGGTAGTTCATTTTTACCTCAATAATCGGACAGGTCGGCATTCATTATTGCAAGCGTTTCTTACGTTTGAAAAAGGCTAATAAAAACCTGATATAATTTCAAGGTACAATAATTTTGGCGAGCTAGGCAACCAGAAAAGCAATTAGCTTCGTCGATATCCTGTGTACCACAAAGAACTATTCGCATTGTATTCAGAATTTGCCAAATAGCTTTTTATATGATCGATAAAATTCAATGAAAATTTAGAAAACTGAAACTTAACCAAGTCGGCAAATAAAAACTGAAGCACTCGCCCAGAGTTTCTGATTTCTCCTTCAAGACATTTTTTATTTCTTTCACACAAACCGTATACCTTCCTTTAACTATCTCCTTCTTTTCTTATTGTCTATCTCCTTCTCTTACTATCTCCTCTTCCTATCACTTATCTCCTTCTCTTCCTATCTTCTATCTCCTTCTTCTTCAAGTTCGCTCTATCTCAAAGAAACCTTTCTTCTATCTTCCTCTCTTCAAAAATCTTCCTTCTCTCCTGCTCACTCAATTTGAAAATACTGATATTCCATCATATACTAATTTCCCACCAAATATTTTCAGGAGATGTTGACACGTCAACCTTCCTTAGCGCATATTCTTCGAGAATGTTTGTTTTTCCTTTTCTCCAAAAGCTTATTGAAATTTGTACTATATTCAATTCATGCCTTAAATCATCAATCAAATTCACTTTTATTTAAATTTTCAAATTGAGTATTCATTTTCAATAATAAATGCTCACAATAAAGGAAATTAAGGATTTCACGCTCCATAATTCTTGTCAACTTTTACGGACTATTATCGATCCATTCAATCAATCTCTACTCGACCTTCACGCATCACTAATTTGCCCAATCAAATCGTTAATCAAGTTTGCTGACATATCGTTCTCCTATGTGTTTACCTGCAATCAGTTTAGGTCAAATCAGGATAATTAAAGGAAAAATTGATGTTTCGCCACATTATATATTAAGCGACAGTAATTGATGTACCCGTATACAGCCAAATTAAAAGGGAAATCAAGCTGATTAAGTAATGTCGGTCAAAGTTAATTGTAGCGATAATTGCACTAAGCCATTTTACACGTTACAGGTGGTTTCAATTACGCGATGATGGATTGATAGTATGGATGAGGTTAAGTTCAAAAATTGGATAAAATTCAGAGCGAATATGAGGTGACAAACTGGTTAAAAATATTATGAAACGCGACAAATGAATTAAGGAAAAATTAACAATAACAAGTTGAAGTAGCAGGAGAGTGCTCCTGCCAGAAGGGTATTGTAAAACAATAAGAAAATCAAACAATATATTCTGCATATCAAAACTTGACTAATATACAGATCCCATCAATTGAGTTCGAAGAATTATTATGGCTATTATATTTTTATATTCGCCGTCATTTTGTTTCAACTGTTTTGACACCGTCGTTTAATTAGTCATGGTAACCCGTCAATATTACAAACCATTTCTAAAATTCTTCGTTATCTCGGTTTTTTGCGCCATTTAAAAAATCTCCAAATAAATGTTCCTCCAACTTTTCCAGAAAAACGCAAATATTGTAAATTTAATGCTAAACAAATATATATTTTGGAGGTAAGAGTTCCTCCTTCTTCAGTGTTTTTTTGTTATGGTTTAATTCCAAATAGTATCCGCTTTTTATATCCCTTACATTAATTACATTTTACCTATTTTTGTCTTTGAGACCTATCAATTAACCTATATCCTTAATTGCATTTTATTATCCCTGGTTAAGAGGTATCATTTATTGCTTTTCCCCCATTTATTGCTTTTCCCTGCTATTATAATTCGTTTATTATATTTTAAACATTATTTAGATTTAATTAGATCTAGTATCCTTGAGTAACCGTTGCCCACATCTTCATTGAGCCGTGCGTTTTCCGGTTGTCGAATAATCCAAAGGCTCTCATATGCGTCCAATTTCCGATTGTTGCTCACGTCTTGTATTACTTCTAGATCATCCCAATTGATTGCGTGATTAGTTTCTACAATATGCTTGGCGACGGCGGACTTAGCTGTATCACCAGGTGCTTTCCTTGACTTTAGCTTCTCTGCTTCCTTGATATGCTCGCTGAACCTTGTTTTGACTGATCGCTTAGTTTGTCCGATGTACGATATCTGGCATGTCTGGCAGGTAATTTTATATATGCCACATTTTTCATCCTTTTGCTTCCTATCCTTCGGTGTGCCTAGTCTGGATCCTATTTTGAATTTCCGGCTCGTGGGTATCGCTGTTATGTCGACTTTCTTCAGGATTTTCCCGATCTTCCCAAAGATCTTTGAATACGTTATTGCTGCTCTTTGATTTTGTTCCAGGTTCCGGTTTTGTTCATGGAGAGTGGTTAGCGATGCCGCTTTTATTCTTGTTTCCATTCTCCTTTGTATTGTCAAGATTTCGCTTTCCTTGTATTTACAACACCTAATAAACCAGCAAAACTACAACACCTAATAAACCAGCAAAACAACATACCCCGACAAAGCGTAGATACAATAAAAGACTTCGTAGTTAATCTATCATCGGAGTCTTTCACGGAGAAACAACTGGAACTACTAAACAAGGGCTTGAATTTCGCAATTAGTGACCAACATCTACCGAAGGAAGACATTGTGATAGACGTAGAATCCGCCATCAAATATCTGCCGTTAGAAAAGAAACAAGTAATAAGGGAGGAAACAATAAAAGCCGTGAAAGCAACCAATTTGAACATAAGGAACAATGAGTACAGGGTTGTGAAGGAATTGCAGGAAAAGCCGGTGTTCTACCTTAAAGCTGACAAAGGGAATAAGGTTGTTATAATGGACAAACCAAAATATGACCAACTGGTTTTCGAGAAGCTGAATAGTGGAGAATACCATGAATTGAGGAAAAACCCGTTGCCGGACTCAATCAAAAGAATAGAGAAAGCCCTGACGGATTGCCAGGAAGTGATACCTAGCAAAATTGCGCTAAGGGTGACGAATCCAGTACTTCCACGAATTAAATGCCTGCCAAAGAAACACAAAGCAGGTAACGAGATGAGTGAAATCATAACCTGCAGGGACGCCCCCACAAGCAAAATCGCGACATGGCTGGTGGAGGAATGCAAAACATGTGAAAGACCTCCAAGTAACCACTCAGTAAAAAACAGAGGGGAATTGCTCGAGAAGTTAATGACAGCAAAGCGTATCGAAGCAGACGAAAAACTAGTGTCTTTTGACGTGAAAGCACTTTTCCCAAGTGTCCCAGCAAAACAGGCATTGGCGTTGTTCGAGGATTGGCTGACTAGCCAGACTGATTTCAAAACATCAAAGAAGCGATTAAGATGTTTCTACAAATTGCCAACTCTTTGCATGCCAGAGACCTATTTTACCTTCAGAGGAAGATATTTCAAGCAAAAATCCGGCGTGGCAATGGGGAACCCATTGTCCCCCCTCTTGAGTGAAGTTTTTATGGGATGGGTAGAACAAAGAATAGCTGAAGAGGGCGTCTTCCCAAGAATGTGGATCCGTTATGTTGACGACGTTCTCGCGATAGTGAAGAGGGATAAAATTGAAGAGACATTAAAGAAAATGAATGAAATACATAAAAATATCACCTTCACAATAGAAGTGGAGAATAACAACGAAATACCTTTTCTAGACATTAAAATAATAAGAAGTAATAATGTTTTAGAGTTTGATATTTTCAGGAAACCCACGAATACACAGAGGACGATACCAGCCACATCACACCACTCGTACCAAACAAAGATGGCAACGTTCAACAGTTGGATATACCGAATGCTGACGACTCCGTTAACGAAACAGCGATATGAGCGAGAGAAGACGTTTATTTTGAGGACAGCGAAGATAAACGGACACAAGGAAAGCGAAATCTTGTCAATACAAAGGAGAATGGAAACAAGAATAAAAGCGGCATCGCTAACCACTCTCCATGGACAAAACCGGAACCTGGAACAAAATCAAATAGCAGCAATAACGTATTCAAAGATCTTTGGGAAGATCGGGAAAATCCTGAAGAAAGTCGACATAACAGCGATACCCACGAGCTGGAAATTCAAAATAGGATCCAGACTAGGCACACCGAAGGATAGGAAGCAAAAGGATGAAAAATGTGGCATATATAAAATTACCTGCCAGACATGCCAGATATCGTACTTCGGACAAACTAAGCGATCAGTCAAAACAAGGTTCAGCGAGCATATCAAGGAAGCAGAGAAGCTAAAGTCAAGGAAAGCACCTGGTGATACAGCTAAGTCCGCCGTCGCCAAGCATATTGTAGAAACTAATCACGCAATCAATTGGGATGATCTAGAAGTAATACAAGACGTGAGCAACAATCGGAAATTGGACGCATATGAGAGCCTTTGGATTATTCGACAACCGGAAAACGCACGGCTCAATGAAGATGTGGGCAACGGTTACTCAAGGATACTAGATCTAATTAAATCTAAATAATATTTAAAATATAATAAACGAATTATAATAGCAGGGAAAAGCAATAAATGAGGGAAAAGCAATAAATGATACCTCTTAACCAGGGATAATAAAATGTAATTAAGGATATAGGTTAATTGATAGGTATCAAAGACAAAAATAGGTAAAATGTAATTAATGTAAGGGATATAAAAAGCGGATACTATTTGGAATTAAACCATAACAAAAAAACACTGAAGAAGGAGGAACTCTTACCTCCGAAATATATATTTGTTTAGCATTAAATTTGCAATATTTGCGTTTTTCTGGAAAAGTTGGAGGAACATTTATTTGGACATTTCTAAAATTTTTATCAAAATTCCTACATATTTATAGTGTCTAGGTCCGTTGCAAACGTGTGTCTCCCTAGTATCACGTGTTAATGTTGTTGTAATTGTTAAATATTCAATAGGCTATAACTTAGCTGTTTATTGTTCGATTATTTTGAAATTTTCAGAACATATACAATTGCATTCAGAAAATTTAAATAGTAGTTTTTGGGAAATGTAAGGGCTCCATTTTGATTTTATAGGCAAAAATGTATAATTTACAAAATGTATTTATTGCCCTTGTGCTCTTAAAGTCTCATCTCTATGATTTTTTTCAGATTTTTCGGTCAAAAGGTGTCCAATCGCGGATGGAGAGGGTGGTACACAAAACTTTCGTACAATTCCCCTTCCCCTGCACCTCCACAAAGCAAAACTCGTCATTTTAAGAGCTGTTTTGAACAGTTCTCATCAGGACCTTTCATTTGATACCCATATTGCCTACATGCGACTCGAGGGCCACTCCCCTATATGGGGAGGCCCCCCTTAAACACCTTATAAATTTTTTTGTGATGAAAATTTGAAGAGGGCATCACTTTACACTTACTTACAAAATCTTGTCTTTCTAGCTTATGTAGTTTGCGAGAAAAAGTGGTGTGACACACGGACGGACGGACAGACAGGACGCGATTTTAGTAGGATATTGTAAAATGATTTTACAACACCCTGAAAATGTATCGCCCAATAGTCCTCATTGAATTTTGGCGTTGGAGAGAGTATCATATTACGATGCCAATAAGATGCTTTGGAAGGAGATGTCATCAGTATTACGTTTGCTCGTGCGCAATTTTAAATCAGTACCCATTGCAACTTCGATAATTGATGACGTGAACTACATGACAGAGGACATGAACTGCATATTTCATGTAGTAGTGATTGTGTCGTTTCTGTAGCGTTTTCCATTAAGGACATCATGATTTTGTATCCTTATATGAACGCATCGTTAACCTTCTTTAATAAACTGCCAAAATCAAAACGATAGTTAAAGTCAAAATTTTTATCATGGTAAATTTCACGAACAGCAAATGACTACTGAAATTCTGAGTCGGTGGTTGAAATTTTTTAGAGCGCTTACTCCAATTTTCAGCCGTAATAATCGTCCCACCCGAGTCTAAATTTTCACTATTGGATGTTCTGGAGGTCGATGCGAAGGAAAATGAGCCAAATCAGTCGATTCCACGTCATTCTCAAGAATTGGGCATCGCTCAAACGGCACTTTACTGTGGCATTTGCTCGTGCGCAATTGGCGAAAAGATCTCGGCCTAAATGGTTACAAGGTCAAATTGACTCAAGAACTTATGCCAATTGATCATTGGAAACGCTGAAACTTTTTCAATTAGGCTCTGGCAAAGCTTAAAGAAAATGAAGAATTTCATTGAAAAATCATCTTCAGCGATGAAGGTCATTTCTGGCTCAATGACCTTGTTAATAAGCAACATATTTATTATTGGTCAGCAACAAACCCACATATTCATCCTGAGACAACATTGCATCCGCAAAAAATTGCTGTTTGGTGCGGTTTTCATGGCGGAGAAGTGACTGGGCCGTATTTTTTCGTGGTTGAAAACGACCGTCATGTTACCGTCAATGGAGAGCACTATCGTGTTATGATGGAAGATTATTTGTGGCCAGAATTGGATGAGCTTGATACCAATGATAGTTGGTTTCAACAATACGGTGCTACTAGCCACACAGCCTGCCACACAATCGATTTATTGAAAGGCAAATTTTGTGAACGTTATCTCGAGAAATGGTCTGGTGGAATGGCCACCTCGTTCATGCGATCTAACGCCGTAGGATTTCTTTTTATGGGGCTACATAAAGTCACTGGTCAATGCCAACAAGCCAGCAATTTTAGACGAGCTCAAAGACAACATTCAACGGGAAATTAACACCGTTTCGGTTGAAATGTGTGCCAGAGTGGTGGAAAATTGGATTCAAAGAATCGACCATTGTAAACGGGTACGTGGTGGTCATATGACTGAAATCGAATTTCATTCTTAAACCACAATGCTTACACTACGTCCACAATAAATTTGAACTCAAAACCTCAAATATTTCAGTGTTTTATTAATAGTTGATATTGTTATGTCCTTAATGGAAAACCCTTAGTTATTTTATACTTTTTCTAAGATTAGACTATTTTTGGTCAAAAACTGAGCGTCATTAGTAAACAGGAAGTTAGTTAAAAATAAACTTGAAGATGGACAATCAATGAGAGCATTATCTGATTATTTTATTGTTTTACTTCCCCAAAGGGCGAAATGCGGGGCAAGCTCCAAAGAAATTAAGTGAAGTTTATTGTGAGGACTGCCATACTGAACGCCAGTGTCAGCGTTGGTTTGCTCACTTTCGTTCTGGAAATTTCAATGTGCAAGACGCACCACACACTGGTCGTCAAAACACTATTAATGACGACAAAATAACCTGCGTATGACAACTCGAGAGATAGCAGGAAAAAAACGCCCGGAACTAGCCAACCGCAAAGGCGTGATGTTCAAAGATAATAACGTCAGACCTCAAACCTCTTTGATAACCCGTTAAAAATTAAAGGAGCTCAATTGGGAACTGATGCCACATCCACCCTATAGCCCTGACTTAGCACCATCAGACTATCATTTGTTTCGCTCCTTTTAAAGCCGATTGAATGGTAAAACTTCCGATCCCGGTTAGGCTGCTAAAACTGCGTTGCACCAGTTCTTGGCTTCTAAAAACCAAAGCTTCTTCGAACGTGAAATTTTTTAACTCACCGAAAGATAGCAAAAGGTCAGCCAATAAAATGGTCAATATATCATTGATTAATATTTGTTTTTTTTTTTACCTGAAGGACCGAAGCCTGCTCTACGACAATACACAGGGCCAACGAAGGATGGAAGTTATATCGGGTATTGCCCACGGATCTTTTCTTGGCCTGGACCTGTGGAATGTGTCTTACGACGGGCTACTGAGACTGGAGATGCCAGATGAGTCGCACTTGATCGGCTATGTGAATGATGTTGCAGGTCTGGTCATCGGACACTGTTGAACAAGCGCAACTTAGGCTAGGTATGCTAATGCGCCGACTGAGGGACTGGATGACTGCTCAAGAGCTTAGTTTAGCACTGGAGAAAATTGATGTGTCCATCTTGACAAAAAAGAGTATTGGAGACATATTAATCGAATTGTAGCCAGCGGTGAAGTACCTGGGGCTACTGATCGTCTCGAAAATGAGTTTCTCTGAGCGGATCGGGACGACGGCTGACAGGGCTGCTTCGGGACTTATGGCCAACTAAGGGGAACCCAGCCTATCAAGAGGCGTTTTCTACATATGGGGCGACGTTCTCAGTAAAGAGGTATACCAAAAACGCTTGGCACAGGTACAGAGGAGAGGAGCACTGAGAATTGCATGTTCGTATACGACAGTCTCTGGTTTGGCGGTGAGAGTTATTACAGGCGACCTGTTGCCTTCTTGCGTTGAAACGAGGATGCGAGGGATATGGTTGTCCACGAAGAGAGACAGCGCTCATTCAACGATTGGCAGCACACTTGTGTGAATTACACGAAGGGAAGGTGGACCGCGTGACTCATCCCGGGGATGAGGAGTGGCTAAATCGAAGGCATGGTGTTTTCAGTCTTACCTGCACAAAATTGGTAAGTCACGGTCCCCAATCGTCAGTTTTGCCCAGGAGAGAAAGACATATTTTTCGCGTGCACAATATTGGACACGCTGCAAAAGGACTTATACAGGGAGACGAGAGAGCTCACCCCGGATAGTATAGTCGTGGTGATTTTCGCATCGGGTGACAAATGGAACCAGGTGGCACATTATGCTCGGACAGTCCTAAAAGATAAAAGGGATTCACAGCAGTCGGGGCTGGGGGATCGCTTGTCTGGCAATTCCTCTTCCCCTCTCCCTTCCCGCTGTGAAGGGATTCCCCAGCTTGAAGGTGCCTCAAGGCGTAACAGAACGAGACCTGGCCCGAAGTAATATCTCGAAAGGTTCCAGGCTAGGTTCTCGAGTTGGCAGCGAAGGTGTTTACTGGGTAGTCCAGTCACTTGTGAGCATGGAAGTCCCACACTCAGTGCGTAAATGACATTCACCTCCCAACCAGAACAAATTAGTGAGAAGCTTGAAACGAGGTTATCAGCTCAAAGCCATGCTCTACCCTGATGACATTGGCAACATTATCGCTGATGAAAACAGAATGAAGGAAAGATGTGCCTCGTGTTTCAAGGACCTTCCCAGAGAGCTTCCGTTGGTCCCACCATCGAAGCCCAAAAGAATAATAAAGCACTGGGCATCGATGAGACGCAGCGGTGTTCATAAAGCCATTCATAAAATCATCCAGCACATTTGGCAACAAGAACATATACCACTACTTTCACTACTTTGTACGGAATACAAAATATTTTCAAGGATCTTAGGAAATAAAATCAGATTATACTCCAGCAGTATTATTGGGGAGTATCAACGTGGCTTTCCAGCTGGTATGTCAACAATTGTTAACAGTCAAGCAGATACTTGAAAAATGCTAGGAGTTCAACATAGACGCACCCCAAATTATGGTTAGCTTTTAGCAAGCATACGATGATATTGATCGTAATGTACTGTACCAAATAATGCTTTATTTGGTATCCCAGGATAACTAGCCCCTCTTACCAAAATGACAATGGTATCGACGACCTCCCAACTCCGCATCAATAATTTACTCACTGACGCCTCTGACACAAACATTGGGCTGGCCCCATTGCTATCCAATTTGCTCTGGAATCAATCATCAGAAAGCTTCCTGTCGATACAAGAGGAACGTTATTATATATGCGGACGACATCAACATTTTATCACGGTCGTTAACAACTGCCAAAGAATTTTCCTGAAACTCGACAGCAAAGCAAAACTAGTTGGGGTACAAATCAATGATACTAAACCAAAGCTTAGGATGCAGTCGAGGAAAAATTTTCCATATGCACAAAATATTACACTTGGTGAATACAATATCGAGAATCTGGGCGAATTTATGTTGTATATTTACGTGATAAAATAACGAGAACCGATAATGACAGAGACGAAATACGCCGTAGAATACAGCTCGCAAACAAAATATTTTATTCAGTTTTGACGATCTTGAAGACCAGCTACATACACAGGAAAACAAAGGTCCAAGTATACAAATCTATGATGAGGCTGTTCTATGCTATGGGTATGAAACATGGACCCTAATCTAAGCGTCCTCTTCGCCGTTCGACCGCACTTAAAAAATTATCACCGATAAGAATGATATACGTCTTTTGCTTCAAGCAAATAGATTAATGAATACGACATCCACTCAGAATTTTATAAAAAAGTTTGATTTGACAATTTCTTGCACTTGTTTCTAATCAAATCTGTATTTATGAGCTCCCAGAACCGTGAACAGAACTACCATAACAGTCTCCACTAAAACTGACCGCAACACTGACTGACAATCCCACAACACTTTTTCCTTATTACCCGTTGCGGTACAGAGGTAATGTGATTAAAGTTCAATACACTTAAATCCCGTTCCCTCCGTTCATCTTTTGATATTCGCCAATTATAACAATTCCAATTGCATTTATGGCGATTCACATATAAGCGTTAACGTGATTATATGCAAATTGCCATATATGCAATTGAAATTGTTGCATTTGACGAATGTCAGAAGTTGAATGAAGGGAACGGGATTGAAGTGTATTGCACTTCAATCCCGCTAGAAAGAAGCGTTGTGGGATATTCAGTCGTTGTTGGGGTCACTTTTGGTAGAGACAGTGAGGTGGTGGGAAGCAAAAGCTGGTTAAGAGTGTGAAAAAAGTGAATCGCGGTGGTTATGTGGATGGTTCTGGGTGCTCATAAATACAGATTTGATTCGAAACAAGTGCAAGAAATTGTCAAATCATACTTTTTTATAAAATTCTGAGTGGATGTCGTATTCGCTAATCTATTTACTTGAAGCAAAAGACGTGTGAAATTGAAAGTTGAGCATTGGCTTGAGCTGCGCCAAAGATTTGTTGTATGACTCACTGGGCAAGAAGTGTCGATATTGGGAAATCGAGATTTTTGCTGTGAAATAAATTGACATCCTAAGTGACATGAGGAGGACCCTTGAACTCGAAACAGAGAATAGTTAATTGCAATTAAAGCAGAGAATAGTGAAATTGAATTGTAAAGTACGAAGTGAGGGTGAACTCTGCGTTCTTCTTCTGCAAAAATTGTGGAAAGCGGAGCGAAGGCATAAGGAGTGCAGCAGTGTAGTAAAACTTTAGATCAAATAAGTGGTCGATATACTTATTATTTTCCTTAGATTTTCTTTTTAATATACAATAAAAAACCTTTTACAGTAATTTTTCAGTGCGCTCAGCAGCATCAAAAGGGATGAGTAATTTTTATTATTTCTTCTGTTCTAACTTAAATATTTATATATATTTTTCGTTAATCAATTCACATTTACCGAAGGTAACCCTATTAAACTAACTTTTTGTGATTGTATAAAATAATTTTTTTTTATTTCTCTTAAAAGGAGGCTTAATTTGTCTATTTAATTAATTTGGTATTTATTATATTATTTATTTTTTCCATTCAATTGTTATTGATTGGAATGGAACTTAATTTAGTTAAAGAAGACATTTTTATCTAAAATTGACCCCCTCCTCTCCTTCGCTTTCACTTCGTCTCAAAATTTGTATGTGAAGAGTGGCACAGTGTAATGATTTTTCTACCTTCAGCTCGAACGCGGAACCGACCTCTCATCGGTTCTAGACGTTAAGTCTGAGTAGTGCCAACGGATGGTACCAACAGGTCAACCAATCCGTGCACCGTAATCCATTCACGCGGTGACTGCTTGTCGGCCAGCTAGTTCGGAGAGGATTTCGGTCGCGGGTCTCCGAATGGATTACGCTCAATTACAATATTTCAGTCACCTGAAATTGCCCGTTTTCTAAACGCGTCAACATTTACTCATCCAGAACGAGAAACCTACATTACGTTAGTTCTGGATGGGATCTATCCACAGATCTTCAATCAAAAACGCTACAAAATCTCATAGGCGCGTTACCGATTCACCGACGCGGTACCGAAAAATATACTACTCGAACTTAAACCGAAGAAAACTACTCTAAAGAAATGGCGAAACAAACAAAGGTACCGCGTACCGCGCGCGACGCGAAACCGACTTCAGCGGATTTGGCGAAACCCTAACCTCGCGACGGCATACCTACCTTACACTCTCTGTTCCCCCTGAAAAAGAACGAGTCACTGAAAAGGAAAGTCGTTAGTTATATTAGCAATTCATGATTTTATTTTGTATTTTTATAGTTTTGAGTTATATTTATTACAAAAAAAAATTTAGAGCGAGATATTCTCGCTATGTTATACAATTAATAAACTTTCTTAACAAGTAATGGAATATTATGGTCTTTATTCGCATTTTCTGCCACTTTCACTTTGTTCCACAGAAAATCATTGACATTCAAATCCTTTACATTACACTAGATTTGAATTGATGGTTTTACCTTCTTTATTTATTTTTGTCCTAACTCGATCCAACAAGACGTGAATCATATCTACTGAAATTGATAATCAAACTTTTTTTTTTTTAATTTTGGAATGTTGACTGTTAAATTCTGATCACAGTAATTGTTTAAAGGATAAACTAATCTAGGAAGTTCTGCATTTGCTTAAAATCATAGCTTCGGCTCGAAAGGAACATTTTTTTTTTTTGCTGTATGTGATGTAGAAAGGAAATGTCCAAATGAAAAGGTCTAAACAATAACTTTAAAAAATATTGCCGAATAAAATATTTAGATTTTCGTTTCTGAAAATTTCACCGTAGCTAATTTAGATTTTCTCTAACTATTTCCAATGAGCGCAACTCTTGGGAACCTAAACCTTTGTGGACGTTACTTATGAAATGTATGTGTACCTGAGCATACCTAGATTGTCATATATCCAACTTTATCTTATTTCAATTCCCGGAATCAAATATATTTATGATACTTTTAACATATGAACATAGATTTGATTTGAATGTCAAACGTTTTCATATTTCGAGGAGTTTTCCATTGACGATTAATTCATATCTTATACATTCTTACCTAATTTTATACAAACTGATTTTTGTAAAAAAAAAACTATATCTATAACTAACATACAAGGCACTTTGTAGGAAACTATTGAGTTGCTTATTTTGATTAGCACTACTATGTAACGTACATCTATTTATACAAAATTCACCGTATTTGATACAAAACATTAATTCATGGAAACTATATAAGAAAGTAGAAATGAGGTAAGACGTTGATCACCTTAAATACGAAATTTTTTTTTTTTTTTTCAATCTAATATTACTTTAAATGAATAAAACATTATTGTATCGTTTCTAGACCCAAAATGTGTCTTTTAACAAATTGTGACTGATCGGTAACAATATTTCTAAAATTCTTTGCAAGAATAAAAAAAATTTAATCAATAACCTGAAATATATGATGGCTTCTTTAAACATATGAATGGTAAATGTGGTCTGTGTTCTCTAGCATTAAGAGTTTGTTGTGGGAGTGTGCAAGTTTTCTGATCATCTACTTTGAAGAGTTAAAAATGCAAAAATACTTGTTCGGTATTAGTTTTACAGTTGAAAAATGCAAAATATATCGCTGAGGTCTGTCGGTACTTCTCTGTTATTGTGTCACCGTTCACGTAAAATTATTAACTTATCCAGCAAAATCTAAACTCTATATATCCTTTCGTTGCAATAGTTTCCTTTACTAGTAGTTATAAGATAAATTATACTTGGTATTTTATGTATATGTGATATAAATTTTTTTTTTTTTTAAGGAATGTTTTATTGTCCTTTCGAAGATGTATTCTGAAAGTTTTCTTGCCTTGATTGAATAATCAAATAAATCAAATAATTTTAATAAAAGGACAAAAAAAAATAACCTTTACAAAAAAAAAGCAGCACTTAAAACTAATAGTTATTGTATGTAAACATTTTATGAAAGTTTCTTACAAAACAAGTGGAAGTAAAGTGAGTTCCCAATTATAACTTATGTCCTTAGACAATTTACTATCAATTTTAAAGATTTTTTTAAAACTAAGAATATCACTGATAAATTTGTAGAATGTCTGTTTGATAGGAAGGGTTGGAGGCTAATATTCATAAAATCTGGCATTTTTCTCTGTGGAAGATCTTGTTTAAATTAAACAGACAGAGTGAAGAACAGAAACGTGACATTGTAAATATGAGAAAAGGAAAGTGATTGCTGAATATTTCTCATTAATAGAAAACGAGTACCATTTTATTTCATAATATCACGTTCTTTGGTGCAGTAGGGTCATTTTACTTGCAGAAATAATTTATGATTAAATGACGCCTTTTAAACAGGTTTCGCACACGTAAGCTTTTCTGCCTGTATGCGAATCGATATGTCTTCTCAGATCAGTTTTATGATGGAATTGTTTCGGACAAAATTGACATTGATGGGGTTTTTGTGCTGCACTGTGCTTCGCATAGTGCGTGTCGAAAGTGACTTCGTTGGAAAAACGTTTGCCACATCGATTACAACGGAATGGTTGCTCGCCCTTATGGAATGTTTTATAGTGTTGTGTTAAATAGCAAATCTTTGTAAATACCTTGTTACACTCGTCGCAACGAATTTCGCCAGTCGGTGTTTTTCGGCGCATCCCATTCATGGGGCGAGGAACTCTTTATTCCCAATCAAGAGCGGCCTTTACTTTTAGACACAACACCAACCTAGAGAGAGAGGTTAACTCTTAAACTTTTAATTGATGAAAAATTGCATCACTCACTTTCTTATTGCTGTTACTTAGCCAAACGATTAATCAATGTCCGTACAACAGCGGCAATTCCCGTGACCCGTTCTTTTCCTACACCTTCTCGGCTTTTACGTCCTACAAGAGGCGCCAAATTCCCTGACATCTGTCCAAATGAAAGTATACTGACTGCCATCACTTCCATGTGGCTGTCAAATCCCTGGTTGTCACATCGGACAAAACATCTGTGCGTGGAATGGCACTTCATATGGCGGAAATGTGCTTCTCCAGATGTCGCCAGTGGCATAGTTTTCTCGATGGCCACGGTGGAGGGGCATTTCCAGATGGCTATGTCTCGAAATGTGCCGGGGTTGGATTAATTCTATATTTCGAATATTTATATCCACGGATCTAAATATTTGGACAGAAAAAAAAATATTTTCTGCACAACGATATCCGCACAACCGATGAAGTCCGCTGGCACTTCGAGGACATATCCATCTGGCAGGTTACAAGGGTTCGGGATCGGAATCACTTCGATTCCTGGGCGTAGGCGTCACATTACACATTCCCCCCCCCAAAATCGAAGTAATTACGATCCCGTCTCCTTTGTAAAAGGTCTTGGTTAGGGACGTGACGGGTCGAAGATCGGTTTCGAAGGATAGGCTACAACCCTGTTCGTGAAGACTCGACAGTGACTATATAGTAGGACGTCAGGTGTTATTCGGAGGCCTTGGTCTAGGCAGAGATTTGGGATAAGCCAAGGTTTCTCGTGGGAATTAGTTGCACTTCATCGTCTAAGGTCTTTTGCGTGGTAAATTCCCAGGGTCTTACCAGTCATGTCCGCGATGAGGTATCGGGTGGGGCTTATGACTTGTATGACTCGACACTTCACGAATTTCTTGTCTAGTTTGGCATTGTAATGGCGGGTGGCATCGCTCTGTCGGAAGTTTCGACGATATATTTCGTCGCCGGCCTTAAAGCCAGAAGGATGAGATCGCAAGTTGTACCGCTCCTCTCCCATCCGTCTACTTTCTTCAATCTTCTCCCGCAGTTGATCTCGCAGAAGTTGGAGCTTTTCGTGCGGTTCTAGAACCACGATTGGGTCCTCTAGCGATTTCAGCTGCCGCAATAGCCGGTAAGCGCTCCCATGACCGATCATGTACTGGCCGAACACTGCAAAATACGGCGAAATGCCGGTCGTGGCGTGGTACGACGAGCGCAGCGCACTAGTGATGGCGGACAATTTGCGATCCCAGTCCCTCTGATTCGGGTGGACATAGGCGCGAATGGCCGCTATGAGCGTACGATTCAGTCGTTCGGATGCGTTGGCTTGTGGTGAATAGACGGCAGTTCGTTGGTGGATGATGCCGTATTTGGACATTAGGTCTCGGAACTTGCTGGAGGTGAACTGGACCCCATTGTCGGAGACAAGTTTCTCCGGAACTCCAAACATGTGAAAGACTCGGTTCTCCAAAAAGCTGGTTATTGGTCCAGTGTGCATGTTACGTAGTGGCTCTATGATAGGGAATTTGGAGAGCTGGTCCAGGACCACGACAGCTCCCGTGTGGCCAGAAGCAGATCGAGGGTAAGGACCGATAAGATCAATGTACAAGCGCTGGAACACGCGTTCGGGGACCTCAACCTTACCCATGGGTGGCCGAAGAATGGTGTTGGGCGCTTTAGTGCACTTGCATAGCTCACAAGAGGCTACGTACGCTTTTATCTGTTGTGCCATCTTAGGCCAAAAGAAACAGGTTTTCAACCGCCTAAGTGTACGACCGTATCCGCCGTGCGCACTTGTTGGGTGGTCATGAGCCCGCCTGATAAGATCAGTGGTTAATTCTTCGGGCACCCACAACTTCCACTGTTCTTCTTCTTGTATGGGGTCTCCGGATGCGTGTCCCATCCGCTTATAAATAAATCCATCCGTCAACCGCAGTTCAGGCAGCTGGGGCTGTTGATTCTGGATAGTATGAATCAGTTGTGTGTAGGTTGCTGACTTGAAGGCAGGATGGTCCAGATCGATCAATTGGGGGCTGTCGTCCTCTTGGACCAACTCGGCTCCTTCAGGGGCGAACATTCTGGATAGGGTGTCGGGGACTACATGCTGGCTTCCTTTTCGGTGGCGAGTTGTGAAGTCAAATGCCTGTAGTTTCAGTGCCCACCTGGCCAATCTGCCGTTGAGATCAGTCTGGCTCATTAGCCATTTCAGAGAAGCGTGATCCGTAACGATTTCAAAGGTGTGTCCCTCCACATAGGCTCGGAAGCGTTTCACTGCCAACACCGCAGCTAGACATTCCTGCTCGGAGACCGTGTAATTTCGCTGGGCTGGGTTCAGCTTGTGCGACATGAAGGCTATAGGTCTCTCCTCGCCGTCTTGTGCAACCTGGACTAAGACTGCTCCCACCCCATGTTGACTCGCGTCACAATGGATTGAGAACGGTTTGTCAAAGTCCGGGCTGTGCAGTACGGGGGCTGTAGTCAGACTCTTCTTTAGCTCTTCAAAGGCTCGCAAGCTGGGCTCTTCCCAGACGAATTTACGTCCCTTACGCAGCATGTCGGTCAAAGGAGTGGTAATGGTGGCATAGTCACGTACAAAACGCTGGTACCATCCGCATAAGCCTAAGAATCGGCGTAACTGTTTGGTGGTCTTGGGTAATGGAAAAACGTCAATCGCTTGAGTCTTTTCCGGATCAGTCTTGATATGCCCATGCCCAATGATGTGACCTAAATACTTCACCTCCGTCATCACGAACTGGCTCTTCCTTATGTTGATGGTTAATCTTGCCCTCCGGATGTGTAGAGCCACCTCCTGAAGCAGGTCGATGTGTTCGTCAAAGGTCTCGGTTATAAGCAGCAGATCGTCCAAGTAAACGAAAACTTGGTGCCGCAAATGAGGTGGTATCACCTTATCCATAAGGCGCGTCATCGTTTGGGGGGGCATTACACAATCCGAATGGCATGGTCACGAATTGATATAGGGGCCGACCTGGGACTGTGAAGGCTGTTTTCTCCTTTGAACCGGGGTCTAAAGGAATTTGCCAGAAGGCGTCCTTGAGGTCTAAGCTCGTGATGAAATGGGCTTTAGGCAATCGACTCAAAATGCCTTCGATCAACGGTAGAGGATATGCGTCCTTGACTGTGACGGCGTTCAAGCGTCTGGCATCTAAGCATAACCGGACCTTGTTCGGCTTGACAACTAAGGTGACTGGGGAAGCCCACGCGCTCTGTGATTCTTCGATTACGCCTAATGATAGCATTCGATCCACTTCGGCATATAACGATTTTTCCTTCGCCGGAGATATGGCGAAATGTCTCTGTTTTATGGGTTTAGCGTCCCCCACATCTATAGTGTGGAACACCAGGGCAGTCCGCCCGAGACCTTCTTTCTCGTGCGATGGAAAAGCCGATATAGCCGAGTCAAGACGCAGTTGCTGAGTTACATCCAGTGTATGCCGTAATAAGTTAGTGGGTTGAGATTGGTCAGGAACGGTGGTGACGGACTCCAGGGTCGAACCGGAAAATAGTGCCGGGGCCAAGTTAAATTTTCGAACGAAATCCACTCCTAAATAAAGATTCTGGGTTAACTGAGGTATGATGAAAAATTCCATAGGTTTAGTTACCCCTTTAAAGGTGACATCCGTCATAATTTTTCCCACTACAGAGTGACGAGTTCCGTCCGCCGTGCTTAACCAGGAGGTGAAATGACGGATTTGGTCCGCGTGCTTTGCCAGTACCTCCCCTGCAAACTCGGCAGAGATGCAATTCACACTGGCTCCCGTATCGACTAAGCCTGATACTCGTTTTTGCAGGAGGTGTACTGACGCATATGGCCGGACATCCTCCCTCAATAATTCGTCTAAGTATATGTCCTTCAACACTTTTCTCGACTGCCTGACTTTTCTCCAGAAGCTCCGCATCCGACGCGTGGCTCGCTTGCTTCGCGGTGGGACAGTTGTGGCCAATTCCTCATGGAAGATGCGCTGTCGAGTAGCCAAATAATTCCGCAGTCTGACATGAAAAGGTTTTACATGCCAAGGAGCCTTCGTCTC
This sequence comes from Odontomyia ornata, assembly GCA_963969285.1. Lineage (NCBI taxonomy): Eukaryota > Metazoa > Arthropoda > Insecta > Diptera > Stratiomyidae > Odontomyia > Odontomyia ornata. Next base: position 138,120,822 of record OZ017739.1, read on the forward strand.
GCTATCATTCCCTTGCGCGTTGGCATCGGCGAAGGACGGCGTCGGTTGTGGAACTTCGGGAGAACTGTGTTTAGCGGTGCGAGTCAGCAGAGTTGGAGTCATGTTGGGAGCTGGGTCATAGCTGGTGATGGGGTCTGGATTTGTTCGTCCGGGGTCTAGGAGTGCCGACGGGTGGTCGCGGCACTCGGTGGCAAGTTTTTTCGCCCTTTGCAATTTGCACAATCAGGTGCGTATGTGCCGGCCTTCCCGCAACGGTAGCAGAAAAGCGTTGGCTCCGCTGGACATGCATAGAACCGATGTCCCGGTTGTCGGCAGTTCCAACAGACCGTCGGGCTTGTAATTGCTTCAAGGGAGGGTCGATCAATCAATGCTGGGTCCTCAAGCTCCGGTGGTGCTCCGCTCCTCGGTACTGGTACTGGATCAGCAAGCAGGTGGTCTGCTGCCATCAACTCCGCGGTGTGATGATTTCGGGGATTTGGTCCCGTTATGCGAGGTTGTGGACGGAAGGTACCTCGTCGCTCATCCAAGTGTTCTTGTCTACGCGCATGGAGGCGCAATCCCTGTATGGTGTTGATGGGAAAATGTAGCAGGCTGTTCTGGAGATCCCAGCGCATGTTCTCTCTGATAATTTCTACTAATTCGTCCTCGGGCATGGTATTTCGCAGGCGAGTGCTCAATCTCACTATACTGGTGTAGTACTGGTCGAACGGTTCGTGAGCGCCTTGTTTCCGTTTCTTTATTTGCTCTCTTAGCTCTCTCTCAGTGAAGCCATCCTCAAATCGATTGCGGAAGGCTGCACTGAAAGAGTGCCAAGTGGGACGTGGCGTTGACTCTTTAAAGCTCCAGTACCAGTCGGCAGCGTCGCCGCTGAACAAAAGATGGGCATGCCGGAGGAAGGCCGAGGAATCACCTCCCAGGGTGCTGGACACCAACGCCTGAATCCGGAAAAGGAACCGGTCCGCCGATATCATATCGTTGAACCCTGTAAAGTTCAGGCGCCAACTCTCCATGATACGAGGCGTCGGGTCTCGAAAAGGTGCCAATGCGTTCCCGGGGGGAATCACATCCTCGATTGACCTGTGGTACTGAACTGCCTCGGGGGCTGGAGGTACCAACGGAGGTCCGGTACTGTGTCGCGGTCTGTATTCGGGAGCTCTGGGATCCATTCCCGAGTTCCTTGGGGGTGGGACCCATTGCTCGGATTGTCGGGAGTGGGGCATCGCCACACTGGGATTTGGCTCCCAGCCAAGCGGAGTTCTCACGCGGCTGGGTGGTTGGCTTACCGGGAGATTCTGGATCTTTCCCTCCAGGTTGCCAATCCTCTCCGACATATCCCTCATCAACGCCACGAGGGTGTCAATGGAGTGGGCGGAAGGCATGGTTGTCACCTCGGACACGACACTTGCAGCCGGAACTTCACCGCCTACTGCTCCTTGCAGGTCTAAGAGTGGGTGTGACGGTTCGGCTTCTGGAGCTCCTTTCGCCACTGCTCCACGCGTTGGTAGGGGCGTTCCGAGGGGGACGTCTAGGGCGGTCCGCTCTATGGGTCGCCGGCATAAGGGACACAGCTCTGACGTGAGGAGGAGCTGTTGTACACAGGCACGATGGAATAGATGTCCACAATCCAATCGCACGCTGTGTACGCCCTCCACTACGTCTTCGAAGCAGATCCCACAGTTAGCTGGTTGGACCGTTTTAGATCGGGTCCACCGCTTATCTGGGGTCCGCTTCGTGGCCATTTTCGTTTCGCTTCTAAAAAAAAAGAAAAAAAATATATAAACTAGACTTATTCCTATTATAACCCTAATATATAAATGGACAAAACTTACTACTAATTAGTGGCCGATAGTGGTGAGCTATTGATACGTGGGAAGAAAAAAAATTATTTGATATACACTTTCCTTTTCAGTGGTCGAACTCTTCAGCGGGAAATGAGAGTGCGTGGTAATCTGCCGAAGAAAGGGTGCTTCGGTCGATTTACGAAATTTATCCCCATACCCACATACATTACAAACCGTTTCTAATCTACGTTAAATGACTCGACGAGACAAGTGGTAGAGCTACCGTAACGACTTTGTACGCGGTCAAAATTCCCGACGCGTGGAAGCATTCCGGGCTTCGCAACTCCAGCATACGCCATCGAACGTTGAACCGATACCACTCGTCTAACACGCATAAGAAATAGTTAGAATCCTTCCGCGACATAAAGGCAAGGTAGCCTTCTATTTTCTTGAGAGTCCATGCTGATAGGTAAACCCATCAGACTGGCAGTTCCATCAAGAAAATAGAAGGTCCTTACAGGGGTTAACCTGGGACAACACATCGGAAGGATTCTGTCGCGAAAGCAAAATCAAACAAAGGAGAGCGGAAGCTACAACTCACGTGAAGCGACCTCTAATGTGTATCACACAATTCCACTGCTCCTGATAGTGGGACTCGAGTACCAAAGTACCTTACATCCTCCGTAAAGGACCAACTCGTCAGAAGACGCGAAGTTCTTTCCCCCTTAGGATGTTTTTGGCCCCACGTTGGGCGCCATTTGTAATGATTTTTCTACCTTCAGCTCGAACGCGGAACCGACCTCTCATCGGTTCTAGACGTTAAGTCTGAGTAGTGCCAACGGATGGTACCAACAGGTCAACCAATCCGTGCACCGTAATCCATTCACGCGGTGACTGCTTGTCGGCCAGCTAGTTCGGAGAGGATTTCGGTCGCGGGTCTCCGAATGGATTACGCTCAATTACAATATTTCAGTCACCTGAAATTGCCCGTTTTCTAAACGCGTCAACATTTACTCATCCAGAACGAGAAACCTACATTACGTTAGTTCTGGATGGGATCTATCCACAGATCTTCAATCAAAAACGCTACAAAATCTCATAGGCGCGTTACCGATTCACCGACGCGGTACCGAAAAATATACTACTCGAACTTAAACCGAAGAAAACTACTCTAAAGAAATGGCGAAACAAACAAAGGTACCGCGTACCGCGCGCGACGTGAAACCGACTTCAGCGGATTTGGCGAAACCCTAACCTCGCGACGGCATACCTACCTTACACTCTCTGTTCCCCCTGAAAAAGAACGAGTCACTGAAAAGGAAAGTCGTTAGTTATATTAGCAATTCATGATTTTATTTTGTATTTTTATAGTTTTGAGTTATATTTATTACAAAAAAAAATTTAGAGCGAGATATTCTCGCTATGTTATACAATTAATAAACTTTCTTAACAAGTAATGGAATATTATGGTCTTTATTCGCATTTTCTGCCACTTTCACTTTGTTCCACAGAAAATCATTGACATTCAAATCCTTTACATTACACTAGATTTGAATTGATGGTTTTACCTTCTTTATTTATTTTTGTCCTAACTCGATCCAACAAGACGTGAATCATATCTACTGAAATTGATAATCAAACTTTTTTTTTTTTAATTTTGGAATGTTGACTGTTAAATTCTGATCACAGTAATTGTTTAAAGGATAAACTAATCTAGGAAGTTCTGCATTTGCTTAAAATCATAGCTTCGGCTCGAAAGGAACATTTTTTTTTTTTGCTGTATGTGATGTAGAAAGGAAATGTCCAAATGAAAAGGTCTAAACAATAACTCTAAAAAATATTGCCGAATAAAATATTTAGATTTTCGTTTCTGAAAATTTCACCGTAGCTAATTTAGATTTTCTCTAACTATTTCCAATGAGCGCAACTCTTGGGAACCTAAACCTTTGTGGACGTTACTTATGAAATGTATGTGTACCTGAGCATACCTAGATTGTCATATATCCAACTTTATCTTATTTCAATTCCCGGAATCAAATATATTTATGATACTTTTAACATATGAACATAGATTTGATTTGAATGTCAAACGTTTTCATATTTCGAGGAGTTTTCCATTGACGATTAATTCATATCTTATACATTCTTACCTAATTTTATACAAACTGATTTTTGTAAAAAAAAAAAACTATATCTATAACTAACATACAAGGCACTTTGTAGGAAACTATTGAGTTGCTTATTTTGAGTAGCACTACTATGTAACGTACATCTATTTATACAAAATTCACCGTATTTGATACAAAACATTAATTCATGGAAACTATATAAGAAAGTAGAAATGAGGTAAGACGTTGATCACCTTAAATACGAAATTTTTTTTTTTTTTTTCAATCTAATATTACTTTAAATGAATAAAACATTATTGTATCGTTTCTAGACCCAAAATGTGTCTTTTAACAAATTGTGACTGATCGGTAACAATATTTCTAAAATTCTTTGCAAGAATAAAAAAAATTTAATCAATAACCTGAAATATATGATGGCTTCTTTAAACATATGAATGGTAAATGTGGTCTGTGTTCTCTAGCATTAAGAGTTTGTTGTGGGAGTGTGCAAGTTTTCTGATCATCTACTTTGAAGAGTTAAAAATGCAAAAATACTTGTTCGGTATTAGTTTTACAGTTGAAAAATGCAAAATATATCGCTGAGGTCTGTCGGTACTTCTCTGTTATTGTGTCACCGTTCACGTAAAATTATTAACTTATCCAGCAAAATCTAAACTCTATATATCCTTTCGTTGCAATAGTTTCCTTTACTAGTAGTTATAAGATAAATTATACTTGGTATTTTATGTATATGTGATATAAATTTTTTTTTTTTTTAAGGAATGTTTTATTGTCCTTTCGAAGATGTATTCTGAAAGTTTTCTTGCCTTGATTGAATAATCAAATAAATCAAATAATTTTAATAAAAGGACAAAAAAAAATAACCTTTACAAAAAAAAAGCAGCACTTAAAACTAATAGTTATTGTATGTAAACATTTTATGAAAGTTTCTTACAAAACAAGTGGAAGTAAAGTGAGTTCCCAATTATAACTTATGTCCTTAGACAATTTACTATCAATTTTAAAGATTTTTTTAAAACTAAGAATATCACTGATAAATTTGTAGAATGTCTGTTTGATAGGAAGGGTTGGAGGCTAATATTCATAAAATCTGGCATTTTTCTCTGTGGAAGATCTTGTTTAAATTAAACAGACAGAGTGAAGAACAGAAACGTGACATTGTAAATATGAGAAAAGGAAAGTGATTGCTGAATATTTCTCATTAATAGAAAACGAGTACCATTTTATTTCATAATATCACGTTCTTTGGTGCAGTAGGGTCATTTTACTTGCAGAAATAATTTATGATTAAATGACGCCTTTTAAACAGGTTTCGCACACGTAAGCTTTTCTGCCTGTATGCGAATCGATATGTCTTCTCAGATCAGTTTTATGATGGAATTGTTTCGGACAAAATTGACATTGATGGGGTTTTTGTGCTGCACTGTGCTTCGCATAGTGCGTGTCGAAAGTGACTTCGTTGGAAAAACGTTTGCCACATCGATTACAACGGAATGGTTGCTCGCCCTTATGGAATGTTTTATAGTGTTGTGTTAAATAGCAAATCTTTGTAAATACCTTGTTACACTCGTCGCAACGAATTTCGCCAGTCGGTGTTTTTCGGCGCATCCCATTCATGGGGCGAGGAACTCTTTATTCCCAATCAAGAGCGGCCTTTACTTTTAGACACAACACCAACCTAGAGAGAGAGGTTAACTCTTAAACTTTTAATTGATGAAAAATTGCATCACTCACTTTCTTATTGCTGTTACTTAGCCAAACGATTAATCAATGTCCGTACAACAGCGGCAATTCCCGTGACCCGTTCTTTTCCTACACCTTCTCGGCTTTTACGTCCTACAAGAGGCGCCAAATTCCCTGACATCTGTCCAAATGAAAGTATACTGACTGCCATCACTTCCATGTGGCTGTCAAATCCCTGGTTGTCACATCGGACAAAACATCTGTGCGTGGAATGGCACTTCATATGGCGGAAATGTGCTTCTCCAGATGTCGCCAGTGGCATAGTTTTCTCGATGGCCACGGTGGAGGGGCATTTCCAGATGGCTATGTCTCGAAATGTGCCGGGGTTGGATTAATTCTATATTTCGAATATTTATATCCACGGATCTAAATATTTGGACAGAAAAAAAAATATTTTCTGCACAACGATATCCGCACAACCGATGAAGTCCGCTGGCACTTCGAGGACATATCCATCTGGCAGGTTACAAGGGTTCGGGATCGGAATCACTTCGATTCCTGGGCGTAGGCGTCACATTACAACAGCATGAGCAGAGGGCATCCCGGACGATCCGCGAGATGACGGAGCACTAGTCGGCCTCAGTATGTCATTCCGGGTTAAACACTACTTTGCTAGTTTCTAATGCCTGCAACTGCGATGACTTCCGTGCTTGCAACAGTGATTCTCAGTATTAGACATTGGAATCATTCAGCTTTGATGGGTGCTGATTTATAAGTCAGATTTTTGAGCCATCACCTCCTAGATTACCATAAGGGTGACAAAAGGAGATAGCTCCAATGTCATATTTCAATCTGAATAGCAGAATGAACCATTAGAATTTCTTAATTTGGTGAAAAGAAGGTGAATACAGTTTAAATTGGAGCTTCCAGGCTGACTCTGGACTACCAACCAAACACCTCCCTTATCAACTGGGGAACATAACCTGGAACTCTTGAGTAAGCATGGATGATTACAATCTTACTTGCACAAGATCTTACTTGCACAAGATTGGTGAGTCATAGTCTCACGACTTTGTCTTTTACCCAGAAGAGAATACGATGATTGCTACATATTTTTTGCATTTGAGAGATATGTAGGACCAATAAATTATGAAACCATACCGTATTGGGTACTACTTTCAGGCAGTCCTAACCGTTACATAAGGCATTCGGAGTCGCCTAGACTGGGGGTTTATTCTCTAGCGATCCTTCTCCTTCCCACTAGTAAAATGATTTAAGTAACTCGATATATGTAATTCAAGGCAAAACAAAAGCAAGTCTAGTCCAAAAAAATGTGTCAAACGTTTCGAGTAGTAGTCTAGTAGGCAGTACAGGAGCTTTTTGCGCCTAGAAGCATTTTCACATTCCTACTACAAAATATCACATTAAATTTTGAGTCATAATTTTATAATTCATAATAATCACCACAGTTAGTCACCGCTTTACGCGGCACCGCTATGCGCGATTTCATCTTAACGCGAACTTTAACTTTCTCGCCATAATATACTTTATTTTACATGACTGGTAACACAGTTCTGTATGGATTTGTGTTACTATTTCTTATTCTTGTACGTACATATTGTTTTCGAAGGCAGGGGATTCCCCAAAGTTCTTTAAGTTAGACTCGGTTTATTTTTGTAAACATTCAGTCAAATTTATACATTTGGGTTGAAAACATCGATGGAACGTTAAAAATGTCACCCGTTAAAAATGTCACCCGTTAAAAATGTCACCCGTTAAAAAGAAAACTTGCAACAGTTTGATTTGGAAGTGGAACTCCAGATAATAACAAGAATGGAAAAAAGTAGCAAAGCTAAAATTGTTGGCAGAAATTTTGGACTCTCGGGACCGACATTGCAGATGATTGTGAAAAATCGTTTCTGGTGAGTGTTCATCGACATAGCGTGTAGCGAAACGTACTAGTTTAATCTCCACAATCCTGGAAAAAATGAAGAAGCGGCTGACAATGTAGATGGAAGAATTGAATGGAAAAGGCACGCCCATGAATCAGGATCTTATATGTGCAAGATTGAAATCCTTGAATGCCATGTTAATGGAACAAGAGGCGAAGAAATCTCATCCCCAACATTTAAAGCAAGTTAAGGTTGGTTTCGTCGGTTTAAGCGCAGATCAAATCTTCACAATATCCGAATAAGCAGCTGATACGAGTATTGAATCCGTTGCTAAATTTCTAGAGAAAGTTTATAGCTCGAGAGAAAATTCCTGCTTGCCACACCTTCAATGATGACAAAGTAAACTTTACTGGAAAAGAATGTCATCACGGACTTTTATATCTTAAGAACAACGACAGGCTAGCGGTTTTAAAATTGCGAAAGATGAACTTACACTCCTGCTGAGTGGAAATTCTACTGGTGACTACAAATTTAAACGTTTGCTGGCATATCAATCAGAAACACTTCGTGCGTTGAAAGGAACAGATAAAGCTAGCCTACCAGGCGGTCTAACCGTAAGGCGTGGGTTATGCGTGAAATTTTCGTAGGTTGTTCACGAACTGCTTTTGCCCATCAATCAAATCTTACTATGATAGAAATGGACTTCCGCGTGAAGTTTTGTTACTCTGGGATAATGCTTCTGAACATCCTGTAACTCTCGATATACCTACAAATTTGGAAGTGTTCTTGAAGTTCCTTCCACCAAACACTGCGTCGATTTTGCAGCCAGGGGGCAATAGGAAACTTCAAGGGTTATTACCATCGTTGTACTTTTAGCCAGCTCATTCATGAAATTATGGAGAAGGGAGGAAATCAATGCGAAAGTGATGGAAGCTACACATTATCATGAGAGCTATTTTTAATATTGACGAAGCCTGGAAAGTTTTGAAAAAAGTTATATGAACAGCGTGTGGCGTTTGTGATAGATGCTTCTAATAAAAGTGTGCTGAGGGGTAGGCAAATGCTTAAAACGTTACTGCAATAATCGCGGGCTCCAAATTGGATGATCTTACAATCAAAGAACTAGAAATATTGATGTCAACACATGATGAGCCTCCGTGTGAGAGTTCCTCCAGCTATGGACCTTGGACCTGGCTTGCCGTCAGAGATGGTCATTACAGGCGCCACTCGCTTATCCCTGGTCCTAAATAGCCGCCAAGCGAGAAACGCGGCCACCGAACACCCCTCACACAGCTAGAAATAACACACACTATTTTCCTCTAACAAGGGAGGATTAGTCTCAACCGGGGCGACTACCTTGCACAACTTCGCCGGGTTCAGATTACCCGACATAACTCCCACCGAGCGGAAACCTGAACGCACTCGCGCTATAAATCACAAATCACACTAGAACTATATTCCTGAGCACACCCGAGCCAAGTGTACAATTTACGTCCGTAACAATATTTTTTTATGACGAAAAAAAATGATTAACTTTTTAATTATTTATTTAATGATGATGTGCAGTAATTTTAAAAATGAACTTTAGTTAAATGAAATGCTAAACTTAACTTACACCTACTTATTTAGGGGGACCCCCGAAGTAATTTGCGTCACGTAGTTCGTCTGCCAGCGCGCTTCTTGATGATCTTCTATCACCAATCTCCCTTATCTCGGTCGCTAATTATTCCGCTGCCGCTGTTGTAAATTTCTGTCCTCGATGAATTCCAGGAAACATTTCTGGTTGCTCGTCACACTCGATCCTCCGTTGACAATGCTTGTCCGCCAGAAAAGAGAAGAGAACCGTTCTTTATTTCCAGGTTTTTCATCAGCTTGGTTTCAACCGGCGAACCGTTAATTTTACTTCTGGGCAATTCAACGTCCAATTGCGATCCACCAACTGATCTTCATCGGGCAATTGAAGTCCAAAATTTCGCTTCATCTCGTACATTCGCCCATCAGGTGTAAGTGTCAGTGACTGACATTTCGTCAGTCTGGTGTTGTGAAATTGTTTGTTCGTTTACTTATCGGTTGAATCACTGAACACTTGTGCAATTCGCTCAAAAAAAGTCTCGCTGCCTAAGAGCATTATTAAATGAGTCGTAAGGGATGCCTAATGTTAATTTAGTGAGTATACTGTAGTCGCGCTTGCAGGTGCTGTGAGATAAACTAATAACGCATCGTTTGCAGTCATACCGTCATGGTCTTCAGCAACGAAAGGGCATTGTTCTTGTGCAAAATCCATACATTTTAAAATTACATAAAATTCTCGATTTTTCGAATCAAACTGCATCCAATTACGCGGATCTAGGGCCCTTCCGTCGACTGTTAAAAGCGATAATTTGAGATCAATGCAATCTTCGGGATCATAAAATGTATCAGCAGGAACTTTAAACACCAATAATTGATTAATTGTAGCATTTATACGGTCTTCTTGATTTCTAGGTGGATAGTTCCTCTTCATATGAGGTGTTGGTTTCGGCCTTGCAACTGGTATCTTTTGACATGGACCGATAGGTAGTCCAGTTACAGATTTCACTGATATTTCAGGCGATGGTGTCTGTTAATTTGCCAGGATCTAGTTGTTCAGCAAGACGCTCCAATTTGTCTTCTGGACACTTAGTATCTCTTGATAAGGTTCCGTTTGTATAAATAAATGTTGCTGTATGAAGATCCAATTGGTTAAATCGTATTTCGCGGACGACAGTTTTTGACATTGAATCATAATTCAATGTTTCTTCAATTCCACGAATAAATCGTATTTGTCAGTCAACATTATTTCGAAATTTTTCGTTAAGTTTAATTTGAATACTGATTTCGTGAATGACACTACGATGGCCTTTATGTTGCTTGACAGCAATGTCAACAGTCTCATTGACTGTGGCATTTTTGCTATCGGAGGTAACCATTTTGAATTGCCATGGGAAGACTAAATCTTCAAGCGGCAATCCATAAATTTCCTTACTATACGGATTGAATTGGATTCATGTATTCGATTTTAATGGATTTCCGACTGTATCGAACAATTCCAATCTAAGATTCGTCCCATCTTCATCATCGTAGATTGTTGCCGAAGGAACTTTAAAGCTGAATGGTTTGTCGGCGGTAACAGGTCGATTTGGTTCTGATATTGTTGTTTTGGTGGGTTTAGGAGTGGTGGTTGTTATTTTTTTAGATAAAGCCGTAGTTATAGTGACGACGGTATCAATTTTATTTATAGCAGATTCCGATATTGATGTACTATACTTCAAAAGAATATTGTAGATCATGTAATGATTGACGTGGGGCAGGAACTGGTCTCTGGATGACTCTAGTGTTTCTTGAAGATTGCAGACGCGTGTATACTCGTAGATGCCACTTAGCTATGATTAGGATGATTCCCAAGGCAATGTAGCTCACCGATATTGTATGTGTACTAAGAGATGCTAGATGCTGCAAGTCAGATTGTTTCGTTGATAGTTCATCCAAAGTTCAGGTTAACTTGTCGAAGTTCATAGGCTTATCCAAGGATGATTAAATGATCGTGATACCTCGGTGAATTCTGTTAAATCTTTAATAGATATATTAATATTTGGGTGAAATGAAACATTTAGCGAGGTTTGTTGAGTGTTAAATGCTCGAAGACTGAGCTCGTCATCCTTCAATGTACAGCCCGGTTGCATTTTAAGGATTCCTTTGCGCAGTAGGTGTTGCTGGAAAACCTGATTGTTGCACACAAACGTGAAGTCGTACGACTTGTCTAGCGAAAAAAGCCACTGATTTGGTGAATTTAATTGGTGCCAGAGTTTCCGTCGATAGGCCTGACTGAAGACACAACTAGGTGCCAGTCTATTCTTCGAAATCAGTTTGATAATGCAGTCAACGTTCTTATCACTTTTGTGCACTATAGGTCGATGTTCGCTGCATATGAATGAGTTGATTTCTGGAATTTGACATTGCATAACTTCGGTCACCGTCAGAGGGTAGAATTGATCCTTTAAAACGTTCACCACTTTAAGCTCTGGTGCAGAAGACAATGACAGGAAAGTGTTGTTGTCATGGTGGGTAATGACAATGATAAAAGAATATGAAATCTCGCTGGCAGCAACAAGGGCAATGTTAAGGCAAATACTAGATAATCCCTTTCATTAGCGTACTGTAATTTGACCATTTGGTAGATGCGTGAAATTTTGATACGGTTTCCAAAAGCCGGCATTTTCAGATCTTGAGGTAAGTTGATTTGATTTGTTGAGGTGAGATGACATTGAGATTTACAGACTCATGATGGGCGTCTACAATTACTTCCGTCCGTCTGGGCCTTGGATGCTTTAGACTATTCGTCCTAATTTCCATTTGAAAGGCGGCAAATTGTCTTCCTTAATGGTAACTAGAGTCCCAATTTCGATGGTTTTTTGTTTGGTAGTCAATTTTGTGCGTTTCTGCGGATCTCCCAAATATTCAGTGTACCACCGCTTCCCGAACTTGTTCTTAAGTTGATTTGTTAACTGCCATCTGGATGCCAGCGAGATTTTCGTTGTATTCGTGGCGCCTACAAGTGGGTCCCCAATCAGAAAATTTGCTGGTGTCAATGGAGCCAAATCGTTCGGGTCAGACGATGGTGGGGTAAGGGGCCTAGAGTTGAGAATCGCTTTGACTTCTGAGGCTACCGTACATAATTCTTGGTAGGTTAGTGATGCAGAGGTAATGGTTCGTTGTAACAAGTACTTGGTTGACTTCACTGCGGCCTCCGCAGTTAAGTTCATCTTTAAGTACCAGAAATTCTGGCAATTGCCAATAGGCTGATCATGAACCATTTGACTGAACAAGTCTTCGAATTGCGGCCATTTTATATATTCTTTATCAAACTTTGGCAATTCTATTTTTGGAAGCTTTAATCGCGACTCGTTTGTGGGCTGTGTAGGGTTGTTGGTGTTATTTGGTTTCGCAAGACAACTATTCAAATCTATTAGGAACTTTTCGTTTTGATCTTATAACTCAAAAAATTGATTTGAATCGTGTCCTGACGATTTAATATCTTCAGCAATTTGCAAAATTAAATAATGGCTTTGCTCGATTTTATTCCATGCTTTTAGCAATTTTTCCTTTTTTAATTTTAAATACTCCATTATTAAGTGCTTGAGTGCCACTACCATAGCTTTATGCTTCTTCAATAGCCGAGATAGCTCAGTATTGTCTACTTTCGTAGGCACCTTGATGGGGCTTTGATAGTTAGTATTCGAAAAAGTTTGACGTTCTTGGAAAGATTGCGTTTTAACATGCTAAATCAACGACTGAACTTCTGATCTGAATTTTTATTGAGCTATCCTGACCGTTCGATGGTAATCTTGAATGAAATAGGGATGCTCGAGCGTCACACCAGCGATTTCTCGTATCTGATCGTCGTCACTTTCGAGTCTTTCCTAAAGGCCTTCAATTAACGTCATTTTTTCTTCTAAATATGAAATCGTTTTCTTATCATGTGATTGCCCGTGATAAGATTTTATAATTTTCACAATCTCTTCACCGAGACGAAATTGCTCGATGGCCAAAGACTCCATTGGCAAGAAGGTAGTCAATTCTTTTTTACAAAATGGAGCCATTAAAAATATGTTGATAAGAATTCAAGAATTCAATTCCGCTCGAAAACATTAGAAAGTAGGATATCTCTACTTCTAATATGTTGCTAAAAATGAATTCTAAATTTGAATATCACTCCTTGAAACTAATAGGCAGTAGGATTCCTCTACTTCTAATATGTTGGTGCGAACAGGGAAAAAAGTAATTATCAAGATTCTACTTCAAATAATTACAAGAGTTGATTATAATAAGGAAACACATCGGTATCAGTAACAACTCTAATTTATTTTCAACAATCCTAATCTTTAAATACAAAATTAATGCTTACTTGACAAAATTAAAATTACATACATATTTCATAAGCAAAGATACATCAAGTTTAAATGACACATAGTTCATATGCAAAGCTACTTTGTCATAATTTCATGATCATGCGCTTATGAAAATGAAAAAATGATGACCTAAAAGTATTGCAACTCGATTGCTTGGTTGTTTTTGAATTTAACAAAAAATTATGAATTTAAATATTATTTTTGTGTTTAAATAAAATGATGACCTAAACAGGGACAATGTTGGGAATTCCAGTGAATTTTGTCATGGGGACTTTGGTTATTTCATCCACAACAGCTTCAATGATATATTCATTATCATTCTTGTCGTCAAGATCAACGTCATCGTTCTCATCGTCTTCATTATTCTCACCTACTTGTAGAACTTTATTCGCCAAAATATCTTGTGGTTTATTTGTTGGAATTTTGTTACGTACGATTTGAGTTTACTTTTTGACTGTCTCCATTTGATTATTATTATTTTCGATCGTTTACTTGATATCCGATTCTAATTTTGAAAGGGTTTTAATAATTTCTTTATCTACTATACATTAGTATTGACAGTACACTTATTATTGTTTGTTTCTGGGCCTGGATTACTTGTAACATTGTCACTGTCGTCTGAATTTGGTACTGATTTAAATTCATTCTTTTTATGTTCCATTTTTGACTCGAGAGCATTCGTATCGATTGGTATGTTTTGTGTCGAATCTGTTAGTTTCTTACTATTACTATCTAGATAGTTTGGCTTTGATAACGCGTGATGATGTCTGTGGGCGTGGGTGGTTTCAACTGGAACGTCGGTCACGGATGTGTCAGCATCGTCATAGTTATCACAATCATAATCGTCAGCATCGGGATTAATTTGTCCAGATCCTTCTTCTTCCTCGCGATTAAATCGTTGAACCCTACTGGTGATTTTCTTTTTCGCTTTTGTTTATTTTTCCTTTAACATTTTTATTTTAACATTTTTATTTTAATCTTTTCAACCTTGGCTCGGGCGGTATTTCAACGACCGCATGAAAAGAGTGCAAAGGGTTGACAGTAATGAGGATTTAATGGAGATGTAGCACAATTTTAGTAGTGAGGAATGACAATTAGAAAAGAAAGTTTTATCTTCTTCTGGATTACAAAATACTCACTCTATCAAAAATTTATTCTGGCTTGGAAATTTTATAAAGTTCGCACGATAGTGATGCTCGTGTTTTTTAATGTATCTCAATCAATAAACAAGTTGGGTAGACAGACCTATGCTCATGTCGGAAGGGTTTTGTACTCAACTTACAAAATGCAGTAACCACCAACGAATAAAATCAAGAAACATGTCAAAGACGATTGTATTGGAGAAAATGTGAAATTCGAGGATCATCCTATTATTAACAAAGTTGAACGAATTTTGACTTCTGAGGTATTTGTTATAGTTATACCCATAAATATCTCCCTTGATAATTTTTTTAGATTTCTTAGATCACGGGTGTCCATTCGCGAGGGAGGAAACACATTTCGTGTATTCCCCTCCTGTGCCCCCACTCAAGCAAAAACTGTCAGTTTAAGAACTGTTTTGAAAAGCTCTCATAGAGACTTTACAGTTGATACTCATATCGGCTACCTTCCATGAAAATTTCTTTCAGGGGCCACCCCTCTGTGCTGTAATCATCGATTCATGGCCTATTTTTTCGAATCCTAGAATGATTACAAAGCCCTTTTGCTATGAGCTCTCTCCTGCCTCTTCAACTTGTTTCAATTGTATGTACTCTAGTGATGGGAGAATGGAGCAAAAAAAAGAATCGATTCGATTCGATTCGATTATGTCAAGAATCGATTAATGAATCGGTTACATGAATCGATTCACCTTCATCGTATTCCGTCGCCAGAATTCGAATAAACAATTCGATGCAAGTTGGTGCATGTTTCTGCCGATTCATATGATTCAGCTCTTGCTGTCTTTCATTTCATTTCATTTGTGGTTTAATATAATCGTGTGTGGATTCAAGTTGTTCTATTGTGGAAATTGTGTGTTTATTTTTTTTGTGAATTAGTGAGGTCTACATTAGTTGGCGTCAATAAGTGTAACGGATGGACTTAATCTTGTCGAAATAACTTAATTGAAAATCATTTGTATTTATCGCAATCGGTTTCATCCGGAATCGATTTCATCCGGAATCATTTACGATAAATATAAATAATTCACAAAATCAATTAGTGCACATGTTTTTCATTTTGTTCCATTCGTTTTATAGTGTATTTAGACTTTAAAACAGTTTCTATCATCAATGTCTTCAAAGAGATCGGTCGTTTGGGAACACTATGATAGGGTTGATAAGACAATTATTTGTAAAATATGTAAGAGTAAGTTAAAATTTTGCGGAAATACAACAAATTTGATGCTTCATTTGAAAAGGAAACATCCTACAGCTCTCATGGCCTTGGACAATATTCCTCATGAAATTGAAGTTAGCGATCGCTCATCCACTACGGTCAGTGCTTTAGAAATATCTTTACCGAGTTCTTCTAATGAATTGCAACCCAATGAAAACTCTTCATTGGAAGCTTCACCTAAAACCAAAAAGCCTCGGCATCGGCAATGAAAACTGCACACAACTAGAAGTGATATTTCTGAAAATCAAAAAAGTCAACTCGATCTCTGTTTGTTAGAATTGGTTGTAAGTGATTTTCAACCTCTTTCAATTGTTGAAAACCAAGGCTTTGTCAAGTTTGTTAAGAAGCTTCAACCACTTTACACAATACCCAGCAGAAAGACCTTGGCTGAAAAAATTCTTCCTAGTGCGTTCGAAAGCATTGTTTCAAAAACTAAACAATCGTTGAGTGACATCCAGTATGTAGCTGTAACTACAGATATGTGGTCGTCAGAAAGTAATAAATCTTGTTTAACTGTCACAGTTCATTATATAAAAGATGAGACATTATTAAGCACCACCCTAGACACAGAAGAGTTATCTTGCAGCCACACTGCTCAAAATATCGCTTTTACTCTTCGAAGTGTTTTCCACAAGTGGGATATAGAGCATAAAGTTATAGCAGTAGTTACAGACAATGGGGCTAACATCAAAGCAGCTGTAAACAACCATATGAAGCTTTATCATGTTCCCTGTGTGGCACATACGCTTAATTTGTGTGTTATGGATGCGTTGAAAGAGAATTCAGCTTTAATCGCTTTACTAAAAAAGTGCAAACAAATTGTAAGCCATTTCAAATCAAGTAATGTTGCGGCTGAAAAACTGAGGGATATGCAGAAACAAATGGGGTTGCCTATTTTTAAAATCAAGCAGGAGGTAATAACAAGGTGGAACTCCACACTTATTATGATGGAGAGGCTAATAGAGATAAAAATTCCCATGTCAGCAGCGATATCTAGCTTGCCAAATGCTCCGCGATTCTTGGACGCAAACGAGTGGTTGATAATATCTGAATGTTCATATATGCTAAAACCAATCGAAACGTTGACCACAGAAATCTCTGGTGAGAACTATCCATCATTATCAATGATAATCCCTTTAATTCGTGGTCTTCAAAATGAAATAACAAACCAATGTCCAACTTCTCAAACAGCAAAAGATCTTCAATGTCAACTACTTGCGGCAATCTCTCGTCGACTAGGTGAATGGGAATGTAACAGAGTCGTGGCAAAATCAACGTTTTTAGATTCCAGATTCCAGAAAGCTGCTTTCGGAGTTGACGATAATGCAAATGCAGCTGAATAATGGGTTACTGAAGAGCTAGACATAATTGCAAACGGCAATAAAAGTAATGAAGCTGAAAATCACACTCAAGAAGAATCACAACAAGAAACCCAGATGCCTAAAGGAAACTTACAGAAAATTGAAAACAGAAACAAGTTGTGGGCGTTTTTTGATGAAAAAGCAAGGATCTCATACGAAAAGTCTAACGTCACAACTGACGCAGCAATCACAGTTCGGCAATATCTAGAACTTCCTCTGGCTGACAGAAATAAGTGTCCACTATCATTTTGTGCTTCCCATAAGAATACTTACCCTAGTCTTTATCAGATGCAGCATAAATATTTATGTATTCCAGGCACATCTGTACCTGCAGAACGTGTGTTTCCAAAAACTGGGCAGCTCACTAAGGAAAAACGCAACCGACTTTCATCGAAGCATTTAAATCAAATTGTATTTTCAAACAGCAATATGAACAAGTTTTGAAATCGTGAACTATTTGTTGTTAGTAATTTTCAATATATTGGAATACAATTATTATGCTTTAAAACTCTTACTGGTTTGATTATTATTTTAATTAAAACCCCAAAGTAGTATAAAATTTTCTCATTAGTAAGTCTTTACATATACCTACAACTAACAATAATTTTTTTTTAGTATAAAAAATTTTGAATGTTAATTTAGTTTTATAACATTGTGAAATATACAGAATCGATTCTGCTTTGTTTTAAAAAGAATGTTTGGATGGGGGGGGGGGGGGGGGTACGCGAAAAGTTCGTACGTTTCCCCTTCCCCTGCCCCCCTCGGTACCGATAAGGCAATTTTAAGAGTTGTTTTGAAAAGATCTCATTGAGACCTTTCCAATGACATCCTACTTGACTACCAATGGTGAAAATTGTTTTTTAGGGGTCACCTCCCTATATGGGGAGACCCCCTTAAACCCCTTTGAAAAATTTTCCCACCCTTGAACTTTCAAGAAGTCACCACTTCTGACCTGTCCACAAAGTTTCATAGCTGTAGCTTCTATAGTTTCGGAGAAAAAGTGCTGTGACATACAGACGGACGGACAGACGGACACAGTTCGTGATTGCAATAGGGTTTTGTATTTTAGTACAAAACCCTAAAAACGGTTTGCGTGCTTTGAATATGCAAACTTAATGCAATTCAAAAAACTATTGATTTGTCCTTTCAAAACACAAATCAATGAGTATTACACATATGATTTACCGCATTTTTAAATATTGTTACATGTACAAATAATTTTGCGAGCTACTGTCGCAATTGTTTTCACAACAAATGAATTTACTCGAACCCACGAGAACCCAACAAGCATGGTCAACATCTGCAAGTGACGTCACTCCATTCATTAATTTGCTCGAATCTACCAGGTACCTCTCGGTAGAACATTCGCCAATGTACGAGAAATGGGTGAATAGGTAGAGACCCTATATTAAGGCGAGCTGAATGAATGGGGGGATCATCATTCATTCGACCGCGATAAGAACTGCGATAGTGTGTTTCGTAATAGTGAAGTGATTTAGAAGACAATTGCGATAAGAAATTTATGGACAAGTGTTAGATTTTTTAATAGTGAAAATTAAAATTAGTGAAAGTGTTAAACTGATTATTGTGCATTTTTGTAATTTAAATAAACTCTTTTAACTTAAATTAAAAGACATTGCGTTTTCACTTTTCCGAAACATTAAATTATTGGCCGCGAACCAAGAACACGCGACAATGGTGTCAGAAGTGGGATTAACATTTTGAAAGTGAAAATTTGAACATTTTTATAGTTCACAATAGTGAAATTTAAAGAAACATTAAAAATGCCACGAAGCCTTAACTTAAAAATTAATGAATTGACCATGTCGGAGCTTAAGGAAGAGTTGGAACAGCGAAACCTGGCTACGCAAGGTACAAAGGCCACACTGATTGCACGCTTGCGTGACGCAATTGAATCGGAAGGCGCGTATCTGGATTCGGATGAGCCCTCAGATGCAGAAAAAGGCGCAGAAGGTGGTGAAGCAGAAAAAAAAAAACCAAAGGAACCAGAAAATGCGCTGATGCAAATGTTAATGCTCATGCAGCAAGGGCAGCGACAACAGTCATCCAATTTAACTGCGAAGCTAAATGAACAATCAGCGAAACTAAGTGAACAATCAGCGCAGCTAAATGAACAGACATCCAGTTTAGCTGCGAAGCTAAGTGAACAATCAGCGCAGCTAAATGAACAGACATCCAGTTTAGCTGCGAAGCTAAATGAACAATCAGCGAAGCTAGACCAACAAGCAATCGAAATCAAAGCAGACATCAAGGCAGACATCAAGGCAGACATCACACAGAAGCTGGAGAAACAGTCAACCGAAATAAAGGCGGAGCTCGGTAGTCTCAACAAAAAAATTAAAGGCGTCGAGGAAAAGGTTGACCAGGTCGAGGAAAAGGTTTATCAGGTCGAGGAAAACGTCAGCCAGGTCAAGGAGAGAATCAACAATGAGATGGAAAACATGAAAAAGGAATTGGAAGCAGCAAAGGCAGTAGTAACCACCTCACCAGCCTCAATTATAACCGCAGCGCAAAGCTCATCTAGAAATGTGCAAGCACCAATATTCGAGGGGCAAACGGTCTGGAGTATTTACAAAATCCAGTTTGAAGCCGCCGCTAGGATAAATCACTGGAATGAGCAGGAACGAGCAACTGCATTAATTCTTGCTCTAAGAGGCCCAGCTGCCGAGCTTTTGCAGACTATCCCCGTTGAGCTGCATTCAAACCCGGCTGCTATAATGAATGCGCTGGACATGCGTTATGGAGACGATCATCTGAAGCAGATTTACCGGGCACAGCTACGGCATCGGATGCAGAAGTCTGGCGAAACCTTGCAGCAGCTAGCACAAGACATTGAGCGACTGGCACCTTTGGCTTACCCAGCGTACGACCCAGAACATCGAGATGACGTAGCAACAGAAGCATTCATCAGCGCCTTAAAGAACAAGGAATTGCAACAAGCCGTGCGGTTAGCTCAAAAACAAACGGTTAAGGACGCATTGATTTATAGTCTTAACTTCGAGGCAACACAAAATCTGACTCGTACCACTGCCCGGGTCCGTGAGGTAGTGGCAGATAAATGCAGGTGTGATCACGTGGAAAATGAGCGAGAGCCGCAGGCAAATGGAGCGCCTAGATGCTGGGATTGCGGTGAGAAGGGGCACCTGCAAAGAGACTGCAAGAAGCGAAGAAGACGGAGCTATTGTCCGGGATGGTGGAGATCCAGAACGTGTCAGGAGCCTAGAATGGAAGCCCATCAAACTGCAAGGGCCAACTTCGTGGAGCGAACGTTGGCTAGGAGGATCGACATCCCCAGCACCCCCATTACCGTGCCAAGGCAACATCGTTGAGAAGCAGACAGATGCCTACCTGGTCAAGTTGATGAAGAACATTGCACCATAACAAACGACACTAGCGCAACCCGACCGACGATCAGACCAGACCTAGTGAGGCCCCAACTACTTCACAAGGGCAGAGCTCATGGAAATGCTGACGCCGTATCTCATCATCCATGTCCAGCTAACTGCAAGCATTGCCGACGGATTGAGGAAAAGGAGCCGCTCGTTGATCTGCGTGTGAGAACGGCCGAATTCGATGAAGGTTGGTCATCGGAGGAGATTCGAAATGCCCAGCTAGCCGATGAAGACATCGGACCATTGCTCGTATGGAAGGAGACGACTGGGCGACCTGAGTGGAAAGACGTTTCAACGCATGGCGCAACCCTAAAAAGCTATTGGGCACAGTGGAACTCCCTTCAGGTAGAGGGTGGCATACTCAAGCGGAAATGGGAAACGGTGGATGGCAGCTCCTATAGGATGCAAACTATACTACCCAAAAGCCGAATCCACGATGTGGTTAAGGAAATGCATGACGGATCCTCGGGAGGCCACCTTGGTGTTAACAAGACCTTAGCGAAATTGCGGGAAAGGTTCTACTGGCTCCACGCTCGAGAAGACGTAGAGGACTGGTGTCGCAGATGCACAATTTGCGCTTCCGTCAAAGGCCCAAAGCGACGACTGAGAGGACAAATGCAAACCTATAACGTGGGGTTACCGTTTGAAAGGATTGCTGTTGACATCGCAGGACCCTTTCCTGAATCTGAATGGGGAAATCGATACACACTGGTTGTAGCCGATTATTTCAGCAAGTGGCCCGAGGTCTACCCCATTCCCAACCAGGAAGCAACTACTGTAGCTGAACAGCTAGTGTTGAATTGGGTCAGTAGGTACGGCGTACCTTGCGAATTACATTCAGATCAAGGCCGAAACTTTGAGTCACTAGTTTTTGGCGAAATGTGTGAACTACTGGGAATACGGAAAACGAGGACAACACCGCTGCATCCCCAATCCGATGGAATGGTCGAACGGTTCAACGGCACGCTCAATAAACATCTGGCCAAGATGGTTGACGAGAACCAAAGGGACTGGGACCGACATATCCCACTATTTTTGATGGCATACAGAGCTGCCGAACACGCATTGACGGGCCAAGCCCCAGCCAAAGTCATTTTTGGAAAGACTATTCGTCTGCCAGCCGATATAAAGTTCGGAACACCCCCTGAGAAACCCCAAACGATCTCTGATTATTGTGCATTTTTGTAATTTAAATAAACTCTTTTAACTTAAATTAAAAGACATTGCGTTTTCACTTTCCCGGAACATTAAATTATTGGCCGCGAACCAAGAACACGCGACAATATATTATGTACTGCTAAAAAACATGATTAATTGCATTGATTTCACGCCCCAATATGTGTGAATTATACTTAACACGACTTTTATGGAATGTATCCCTCGCGAAAAGCGGGGGCGTACTGTATTTGCTGAACAAAAATCCATCTGCAGTATAATCCATTAACATTCATAGTTCCATATCAATCATAATATCCTTTAGTGCCTGTAATATCCACTTGAGTCTAGTTAAACTAACTCCACTTTTTGTATTTATACTTAATCTACCTACACACAGAGTATGTCGTCGAGTGTCGTTGGTCAATATTTATATGGATAATATTATTAGTGCCTATTTCATAACACAATATCCTGTTCCTGTTCGTATGTTGTCATACGAGTCGCCCATGCTAGCCTAAACATATGAATCTATTCATTCTCATACGCTAGCCTCCAGGTATTCTGTATGGATACGAGTATGGATATAGCCGCCAGGACGCTATCATAGAGACATTCCGAAAACGGATCATATTATGGTTAATGCAAGCTCATGAATGTTAGCAGTAAAATTAAATAAATGAGGTTCTCATATTCATGCGACGAGGACATTGTGCAAGCAGATATTAAGTAGTGAATAGTCCTGATAGACAAGCAACCAACTGGGCATGCATGTAGTTATTATAGTGTGTGAAATATGGATTTGTAGGAGCATGATAATATAATTATACCACTTGACCTATCGGTCGAATGTTATGAGTGTGGTTAAATTGTCATCCCAACAGATCTATAGTTGATAGTGGTGAGGCATTGTTTGCGTGATTTCTATTTAAATATTTACATAATTCCTTGAAAGGGTAAAATCATGTCCATAAATTGCAAGATCATATTTATCCATCTATCTCAATGATAGCGTTCTACATACATATGAGTTTTTCATCGTAATCAGATTTGATTGAACTTTGATCGATACATCCTTTAAACAGTGATTTAAAATCATGTTTGGATATTATTACAAAGTGCATGTGCAGGCAATTATGCCTCAAAATATGGCAATGAAAAAAAAACCGAATCGCCTTGAGACCATGAATGCCTTTAACTTAATGCTCTGTAATGCATGGATATATTTTACTATTCATGATCATGAGAAAGTTTGCGAACGAAGCGGGCACCATGCCAAATCACCTTTTAGCAGTCACTAGTAGAACACTGATTGATTAATTACAGAATTCTTTTAAAAAATTCGCAATATATTTTTAGACCTTATTGATTTTTCACAGCTGCTGTAGCATAAATTAGTGACTATCTTGTTTGAAAGAAAAAGATGAATTATTGGTGCTTATTTTTCAACACAAGAGCAAATTGAAGTCGTAAGAGACTGATTGATTTACTTCAAAATACATCTGTATAGTTTAAGCATCGATTCTTACCATGCAAAGGAATTTGAATAATTAGACTGTGTTTTTGTAGAAAATGTGGCATCTTAATCTTTCAATTAAATTCCAACACATGAAAACAATCGGTAATAGTTTTTCAATTTAAAAACCACAAACCATAGCTACCAAATAATTCAAACGCACACCGAAAGTTATTGAAATGGCTTGATTTATTTCAAATTTAAAACCCTATAAACTTCAGCTCAAACCTTTATTCGTGTTAGTTCTAGGCTACAAATTTCTACTGCACGACATAATAATGACATTATTCTCCTGAAATATTGCATGGAAGGTGATGCCAGAGGAATTCAAGGAATTTCCCAACCAACTTCCATTGCACCTTGTATAGGTTGAATGATAAAACTTTTCAAATAAAGGGGTTGGCTCAAACATTTCAGGCATTATCTTAAATCTCTCCTTCCACTACAATTTCCTTATTCTTCTCGTTTATAGTTTCTCACCTTCAGCCTTACTCATGTCAATGCTTCATACAGACCAGGTAAAACTAATAGCCGTACTATCTTTGATGAAGATGCTGTTGCACAAAAGAAATTTAATTTCAGCACGAAATCTTTCTCGGGGAATGCGACATTGTTGATTTCACTACTGAAGTAGGTGCATTCCGTGTCAGATGAAAATTTTGAAGTTATGTTATGTTGTGAAGGAATATTGTCGGAAAAAGTCGGATGAAGAGTCTATGTAGATAAAGAGTTTCAACTAGTGAGATTTGTAGCAATAATGTAATTTTACTTTGGCTCGGCAAAAGTTGTAGTTTTGATTCCATTATTTTTTGGAGCCTCAGCTTTGTAAGGAACTTGTAGTATGACTTACAAAACCCTATGGATACTGTGACTTGCCTGTCAGTCTGTCTGCCTACCTTTGTGTCACTGTAATTTTTCTCCGAAACCATGATTTATACAATAGCTTAGTAGTGATTTTTAGGTCTTAGTAAATTTTTTTTGCAAAGACCTACTATTTTCGCGATTTGTCTGTCCGTGCATCACAGCAAGTTTCCTCAGAAACTATAGAAGCTAGAATGCTCAAATTTAGTGGAAAGGTCAGAAGTGATGGTCTCTCAAAAGTTCAGTTCTTACCAAAAATTTAAAATTTAAGTAGGTCTTAAAATTTTTTTTTTAATCAAAGATAGTCGATTGGACACCCTTGAGTCATAAAATCTGAAAACAATCACAGAGGTGGGCCTTCATAAGTACAAGGGCAAAACATACCTTAGAAATCAAAATTCACATAAAAATGGTACCCTTATTTAAAATGATATAAGATCTTTATGCTCACCAAATTTCATGGAAATTAAATCATAATCAAGAGAGTTACAGCCATTTCAATTTTATGGAGTTACAACAGCAATGACATGTTTTTATGGTTGATACATACATACATATATTAAATTGCCCTAGGTACATTTATGTTCGTCTAATTTTCATAAAAATTTATGGAATATTGTTTACTTTGAATACGTTCAATTGGCTGAGTATTCAGAATAATTATTTAAGCGCGACCAAAATGGCGGCTGCCAAGTGCACAAAAATGTTTCAGGTGTTCGTCAAACTCTTCAAATGAAATCAAAGCATTGATTGACTTTGTTTTGGATGAAGTTACAGTTGGACCAAAAAGAATCCAACCAAACTTTGTTTTTTGTCCACGTGTTTCCTGATCGGAAATCTGGTAGAAAAATACGACCATAGACATCCGCGCCAATTAGTACATCAATCTCGGATGGGACATTAAACGAAGGACCCGTCAAATCCGAGTTCTGCAACCCATCTGGTAGTGCGTGAACCACTTGAACTGCAGAAATTGGAGCTGCAATTTTTTCCAATATAAGCGGCTTGAATTTAATGTTTTCTGGTATCCCGTCTTCATTCGCTACCACAGCGGTTGTAGATGCCATCCCGCTAGTTGGGATTTTCTGGATTCCTCCGACGCCCAGAACAGAAGCATCTACTTTTTAGGGTTTTGTAAAATAATTTTACAAAACCCTTCTAAAATCGCGTCCTGTCTGTCCGTCTGTCTGTCTGTCCGTCCGTCCGTCCGTCCGTCCGTCCGTGTGTCACAGCAGTTTTTCTCGGAAACTACTTAAGCTAGAAACATCAAATTTTGTATGTAGGTGTAAAGTGGTGATCTCTTCAAAGTTCAAATATAAAAAAATTTTATAAGGCATTTAAGCGGGGTCTCCCCATATAGGGGAGTGACCCCCCGAAAAAAAAATTCATTGAAGGTGGCCGATATGGGTATCAAATGAAAGGTCTCGACGAGAACTTTTCAAAACAGGTCTTCGTTTGGCAAAGTTTGCTTCGAGGGGCGCACAGGGAGGGGAAATACACGAAAAATTTGTGCCCCCCCCCCCCCCCCCCCCTCGCGATTGGACACCTGTGATCCGAAAAATCTGAAAAAAATCAAGAATGTAGGTCTTGATGAGTACAACAACAACAAATACGTTAGAAGTCGCAATTCACTCAACTTTGTTAGTAATAGTATGATTTATCGATTTTATGTTTTCTTGAATAAAATCTTAACGGTGCCCTTAAATTCAATAAAATTCAGTACACAGATGACTATTTATAAGATTGATCTATTCTGAAAGTTTCATAAAGATTGAATCATATTTAGCGAAGTTCTAGCGGTTTGAATTTTCCCGTATTACTATGGAACAATATGCGCTGCATTTATTACTATGGCAACATATGGCTATGGAACAACACGCGCTTTTTACCGACTCAGACACCACAGTTTTGCTAGGATTTGCATGAAAATTTCAGGAATGATAGGTGTCATGTATATCTTTGAGAATCGGTTGAGCTGGTGGTAACAGTAATCGTAAAACAAGAAAGTGGCTGTTTTAAATGCGAAGATTGAATAATTTTGAGTTATTTTTTCCCAACTTCAACGTTTAAGGTGCATGCTTTGAACACTTGATTCAATTCAATGAACGACTGTAGATCAGTACCTACAATTAATGCTTATAAGTGAAACAAGTCAAGGAGGCGGGAGAGAGCTCCTAGCAAAAGGGTTTTGTAACCATTCTAGGATTCGAAAAAATTGGCCATTAATCGATGATAACAGTACAGGAGAGTGGCCCCTGAAAAAAAAAATTCATCAAACGTAGCTGATATGAGTATGAAATAAAAGTTTACATGGGAGCTTTTCAAAACAGTTGTTAAACTGCCAGTTTTTGCTGCAGTGGGGGCACAGGGGGTAAATACATGAAAAATGTGTTTCCTCCGTCGCGGCTGGACATGTGAAATAATTATCAAGGGAGATATTTATGAGTATACCAATAACAAAAACCTCAGAAGTCGAAATTCGTTCAACTTTGTTAATAATAGTATGATCTTCGTATTTCATATTTTCTTCAATAAAATCGTCTTTGACATGTTTCTTGATTTGATACGATCTGGTGACTGCATTTTGTAAATTGAATACAAAACCCTTCTGACATGAGCGTAGGTCTGTTTACCCAAGTTGTTTCGTTTGGATTCCAAGATACTTTTAGTCTCTTCGTTATGGAGCAAAATCTGATGGCATTTGCCATATCCCTTACATTTGTGTTTAGATGCGCAACTAGTAACTTTGTTTTTGTCACTAAGGTAATTGAAACGTAGCTGCTTTGACGTAACAAAATTGCGTCCTGCTTGAATTTCAAGTTGGTAAAAGGAGTCGCAACTTTAGAGTCGATGGCCTGATTTGCATTTCGAACAATACAGTTTAACCTCAACAGGTGCCGCATGCAGAGTTACCGCTCTTTGTCCCGTTGATTTGAAACTCCTCGCTAGAGCTTCAAGCATCAGCAAGCGCTTTTGAATAAATTCCAAAAATGTTGATAGCTTTGGCATCCCATTTTGTCCGCTTATCTCTTTGGGCCAATCTTTGTGTTTATCTTCATCCAATTTCTGGTTTAAGATGAAAATTGAGATGATATCGAATGACTCCTCTTCAATTGACTGCAAGCACGCTTTTAACTGATGTGTTAACTCCAGCACTCATTTGAACCCCCGGATATCGTTAGGACCACATGTCTGAATATCCCAAAATCGTTGCACGACCTCTTGCGCAATTGCTCTATGGTTATCATAGCGCTCAGTTAATAATTTCCACGCGACGCTATAATTGGCCTCGGTGATGCTTAGATGGCTGATGAGATTCTCTGCATCGTCTTGTACGGCATTCTGGAGATACTGCAGCTTTTGCACCGAACTCAGTTGAGAATTCTTGTGCACCATAGTCTTGTACAGATCTCGAAGCCCAAACCATGATGAATACTGCCAGTTGAATGTTGGGATTCGTATCCGAATCTACTGAGGCTGATTCTCTGGATTCCTTATATTCGTAAATCTTGGTCCGAAATAACGTTATGTACTCCAGTACCAAGTTTTCCAATGTTTCATACTCCTCGGTGTATGTTGTTAAGCCTCCCGGATCGTTTTCCAGTATTTGATGTACTTCAGCATGCTTCTGCTCACAAGTTTTCCACTGTTCTTGTCGCTTCTCCAATCTCGTCTCAACGTACGCCAAACGCCTGCTCTCCCTATCTTTCGAATAATTTGAGATAATCCATTTTGTTGAAGCCAAGTTCAAGTTTTGAACTTATCTGCCTTATTTGCCATCTCGGATATTTATGAATCTGAAAATAATTAGTTAAAGTAAAAGTTATGCTCGACGGACCAAAAAGGTATCAGTGGCTAGAAGTTCACAATACAAACGATTAGTCTTACGTGAATGCAATAATTATTTATTTGCGCTATTTCTATTTAAATACAATTTTTCTGACCTAAATTTGATGAAAGAGCAAAATTTTATTTACTGATTTGAAAAAAAAAATGCATAAGTCATGAACAAGCCTATTTCAATACGTTCTAAAGTTCAATTACAAATCACAATTGCGATTTGTGCATTTCTTAAAGCTCAAATATTTAGGTCACAATGCAATTTATTAGAAAAAATGAAATATAACAGAAAGTTTAATGAACATGAAAATGATTAATAAGTGAATTATAATTCACTGACATGAACAGTGGCTATGAAAGAAACTTTGCATCTTCTGCATAAATTTGAACGATTTCTGATCCAAGTATTGCATGAATAATTCAAGTTTTCGATTCACGCTATTAGAAAACGTATTTCGAACCTTAGGATGTTTACAAAGACTTTCTGGTAGGAGTACTCTCCTGATCTCTCAGCTTGTTTTTTCTTCTTGAAAATCCGTCGGACCTTGCTTTGTTGTGTGAGCAGACGTGTTTCGACTAGTGATTGCCTCTTGACAGCTCTTGATTTTGGGTGAGATGTGAAACTTACCTTCTATGTGTATTGTTACGGGTAGATCCATGGTACAAGCTAGTATTGCGCCAGTATAATGGAGGGTGATACAGTTTGAATTGTATTACAATATAAATGAATTAATTTTTAACCTTCTTCTTCTGTACCCCGAATGTAATTCAATATTTGACGAATCGCCCCAGGGGGAATGCCGGTCGATAGAAATACTCTTGGAGGCTAGCATTCTTTGGGGAGTTCTGCCCCCATGTACCCGAGGGAATTGGTGGTGTAGGTACGGTTGAGACAAACTCCCGATTAGCGCTGGTCTGGCTCTGAGCAGCCCATAAGGGCTTGCGCCAACCCTCGCATGGCCTCCCTGCTCTGCAAAGATAATCATGGGACCAAAAAGGCGACTACACGCACGAACGGAGATAGCGGCTCCGAGGGGGACCCAATAAAAGTGGAGCAACCAAAAACATATAAAAATGATTTAAAAAAAACCCGAAAAAATTAAAAAAGAATAATAACGATAACGCAACCAGCAGCTGCAACCACACCGTTAACAGTACATCAAGAGCGGTACGAAAAATGACAAAAATGACGAATAATACAATGACAACGAAGACGGACAGAAGACGGAGATTAGCAGACAGTCTGGTCCAGACTGAGATTCCTGCGGCGTTCGGGCGAAGCAAAAAAATTATGCGAATGCCAATGCGTCCTATAAAGGAAAAGCGGGAAACTCTGGAGGACGCTTCAGTTGTTCGAGCGGTGGAAGAAAATAGAAAGAACGTCGAGGATTCAATGGTCACTGCTGCGATGATTACCGAAGCGACCGATGCAAGGGTCGTAGATCCCGACATAGCAAAGAATCACCCTGAAGCCAACGAGGAGATTACGGCAGGAAAAGAAAAGACTGACCAGACAAATAAAACGACGTTGTGTGATTGCATCGCCAACGTCGAAAATGTGGCGGAAGTACTGTACTCAGAAACGGAAAGCAACAACCACTTCCAAGGATGGTCGCAAAGTACTACTGCCGCCCAGCGACACGAAGAAGAAAGGCTATTTCGAAAAGCGGGAGATGTCCTGAAAAGAATACAATCTGCATGCGACTTCCCAAAAATCAGCAAAGCAGTAAAGATTGGCCTCCTTGAACTAGAGGAGCTCTTAGACCGCATAGGGCATTATCGGAGGAGCTGATTAAAGGCCGAAGACAAGCAGAAGGCTAAAGAAGGGCTGGGGGCGAAATTTAAAGGTCACATGCAAATAGCTATTAAAAATCAATTAAAGAATGGCGTCTAGCCCAATTGAAGGAGATCGGGATAAAAAAAGGAAGGAAGAGACACTTGACGGGCGTAGAGCACGAGATCACGGGTTCCAGATAGTGCTTACAAAAGGAGCGAAGAAAGCCGCAAAGAAAATCCTTCAAAAAGTGCCAAAAAGTAAAGTTCGCATGGATGCCCAACAAGAAAAAAGACCTGACGCAAAACAGGAGAGACAGAAGCCCCGACGAAGACCCCGGCAGCAGGCACTGCTCGTGAAGCCCCAAGATGGCCGGTCTTACGCGGAGATACTGCGGGACATCAGGGGGAACGTAAGGCTCGAAGACACCAACACTACCATTAAAGTAGTACGATCAACGCGGTCGGGCCACATACTGGTTGAATTCGGCGCAGAGGCCGGCAATAAGGAAGCATTCTGCGACGCAGTAAAGAAAGTCCTCGGGAAAAGCGCAACTATAGCCCCGCTCCAGCCGATAGTAACGATTGAAATAAGAGACACTGACTGCATGACGGGTCTGACCGAGGTAGAAGAGGCCATCAAAGGAAGTTCCCTGGCGTGGGAAGGATGAAAGCGAGACTGACGCCAGAAAACCATAGAGGAAAACGCATGGCCATAATTGACTTGAACAAAGGACGCCGAACAATTTCTGAATTAGGGCAAAGTACAAATACGGTGGGTTGTCTGTATGGATATGACGAAGAGCAACGCCTTTTTAATGTTTCAAATGCATTGACTATGGTCACACCACACGAGTATGCAAAGGACCCAATAGGAGTTCTCTATGATACAAATGCGGTGAAATGGGACATAAAAGAAAAGAGTGTACGAAGGAGGCACATTGTATTCTTTGCAAGCATGATAGTTAGGAAAATGCCGGATTTTCCAGGAAGCCCTAGCCAAGGCAAAATTAGAACTTCCATGACCCGCATCCTGCAGCTAAACCTACACCGCAGTTCAACCGCCCAATATCTGCTTGAGCTGTTTGCGAGGGACATGAAAGCCGACTTCTTGCTGCTGAGTGAGCAACATCATGATAAAAGTTCAGCATCATGGAACCCTGATGAAACTGGTACTGCCGCCATTTGCGTTCTAAATGGGGATCTTCAGGCGGAGAGCCGTGGACGTGGGGATAGTTTTGTGTGTGTTCGGTGCTCAGGAACCACCTTCTTTAGTGTGTACCTAACGCCAAACGTATCGATATCATCTTTCCAAGCCAAGCTTAATGCGTTGGAGGGCGCAGTCTTGAACGCAGACGGGAACGTGCTTATTGGGGGAGACTTTAATGCGAAAGCAATCAAATGGGGCATGCCTCAAACAGATCCGCGGGGAAAACGAATTCTAGAAATGGCGGCCAGGACGCCACTCGTCGTACTGAATACCGGAAATACACCGACATTCCACCGTGTTGGCTGTGAAGGCACCATACTGGACATGACATTCGCCTCAGAGTCCTTATTACGGAGGATACACAACTGGAGAGTATTAGAGGACTACTCAGCCAGTGATCATCAGTGCATTCTGCTTGATATAGGCGATGTTGTCTCCCGACGTCCGTGCTCTCGGCTTTCAACAATTGGATGCAACATCGGAAGGATGGACGTCTAGAGGTTCGACGAAGTTCTCACAGCAGGTGCGCCGCTGCAGGGAGATCCAGAGAGGAAGGACGAACTGGCACCTGAAGACGTGGTGAATTCAACTATGAGCATCCTCACGACTGCTTGCAAAGCTTCTATGTTCCATCGAAAAGACTGGCACAGCCAGCCCCCAGTGTATTGGTGGTCAACTGAAATCGCTGAAAAGCGAAGGGAGTATCACAAGCTTCGGCGTGAGCCTCAACGGGCACGGAGCCGGGACGAGCCAAGCAACCGCGCAGCAGCATATAAGTCGACCAGGAAATGTCTTCGCAAATTGATTAACGACGGCAAGGCTGGCTGCTGACAGGATCAAGTGGGTGATGTGAGCAAGGATCCGTGGGGCCTTGGCTACAAGCTAGTTATGCGGAAGCTTGGTGCCCTACGGAAGCCTTGCATACATGATGCGGAAAAGATGAATGAGATAGTGCGGGCACTCTTCCCCGCCCATCCTAGCCGTGTTGACGCTGTCCATGGTGAAACAGTAGTCGAGTGCCCACTCTACACACAGCCGGAACTGGAGGAGGCAGTCCTTTCGTTGAAAGCGAAGCAGGCTTCAGGTCCAGCTGGTGTTACAGCTGAGGTGTGGCTGCTCGTCTATCACCATTGTCCTGACTTGCTGCTCAGCACATTCAACGCTTGCCTACGGGACGGGGTTTTCCCGGTACGATGAAAGGTGGCGAGGCTCGTGCTTATCAACAAGGAGAAGGAAAAGTCCAAATCACCGTCTGCATGCTGGACACGGCTCGGAAAGTGCTAGAGAAACTCATCAAGGGAAGACTCACTTACGCGATACGTGCTGCTGCGGACCTATCTCCTCGGCAGTACGGCTTTAGAGCAGGACGTTCTACCATTGATGCGATTCCAGAGGGAGTGAGCGCGGTCCCAAAGGCAGAGGAATATAGTCGCACCAAGTGACCGATCGTCCTGTTGGTGACACTCAACCTCAGGAACGCCTTCAACACCATTAGATGGGTGAATATACTGAATACGCGCGAAAACCCTTTTCAAGTTCCAAAATATCCATTGCGGCTTTTGAGGAACTACCTAAAGGACCGAAGCCAGCTATACGACACGACACAGGGCCAACGAAATATGGAAATTACATCGGGTGTTGCCCAGAGATCTATCCTTGGTCCGGACCTGTGGAACGTGTGTTACGACGGGCTACTGAGACTCGAGATGCCAGATGAGTCGCGCTTGATCGGCTATGCGGATGATGTTGCGGCTCTGGTCGATGGACACAGCGTTGACCAGGCGAAACTTAGGCTAGGTATGCTAATGCGCCGAGTGAAGGACTGGATGACTGCTCGCGGGTTCAGTTTAGCACTGGAGAAAACCGAAGTGGTCATCTTGACAAAAAAGAGAATCCCTAGAGTAAGGATGATCAGTATTTGAGACTTACGAATCGAATCAAAGCCATCAGTGAAGTACCTGGGCCTACTGATCGACTCAAAGATGAATTTTTCTGAGCAAATCAGGGCAACGGCTGAGAAGGCTGCTTCGGGTGTATCGGCTCTGAGTCGACTTATGGCCAACGTAGGGGACCCAGGCCATCAAGAAGACGCCTCTTGGTGAGTGTTGAGGATTAGTGCTACTGTACGGAGCAGAAGTATGGGGCGACGCTCTCAGTAAGGAGGGTTGACGGAAACGCCTGGCACAGGTACACAGTAGAGGAGCGCTGAGGATTGCATCTTCGTATCCAACAGTCTCTGATTCAGCGGTGAAAGTCATTGCAGGCGTGATACCTGTCGGCTTCCTTGCTAGAGAGCGCCGCGCTATTTACCTGCGTTGAAACGAGGATGCGAGGGAGCTAGTTGTCCGCGAGAAGAGACAGCGCTCGCTAAACGATTGGCAGCACTCTTGGGTGAATTGCACGAAGGGAATGTGCACTGCGCGCCTCATCCCGGATGTGAGACCGTGGCTAAACCGAAGGTATGGTGAAACTGACTTCTACCTGACCCAGCTTTTGAGCTTTTAACCTAAGAGAGGAGGAAAATGCCTGCCACACATTTTTCGCGTACACAAAATGGGTCAAGCTGCAAAGGGGACTCGACTCTACAAGGAGGCAGGAGAGCTCACCCCGGATAATATAGTCGCGGTGATGCTCGAATCGGTTGACAAAGGGATCCAGGTGGCACATTATGTTCGGGCAGTCTTAAGGGATAAAGGGGACTCACAGCAGCCGGGGATTTTGGGACTGGGGGATCGCTTATCTAGCACTTCCTCTTCCCCTCTCCCCAACCGTTGGAAAAGGGATCCCTAAGCTTGACGGCGTAACAAAACGAGACCTGGCCCGAAGTTATGTGTCAAACGGTCCCAGGCTAGATTCTCAGGTTGACGGGGGAGGAGTTTAGTGGGTAGTTCAATCGCCTTCTTGTGAGCATGGGAGTTTCATACTCTGTGCGTGAATGGGCATTCACCTCCACAAGAAGAAGGCTAAATGAGTGTCAATGCTATGCAAAATTTGTAAGAAAGCATATTCTTTGATTGTTTTTCGAAAGTTCAAGTTCACCAATAAAACTTCATTTATTTTCTGGTAGGTTGTTTAAATTTGTGCTGATACAGCCAAACATAAAAAAAATCGTCATGTTTTCGATTTTTTATGTCTACCATAGCTTTGGTCATAAGTCCAGATATAAAAAACAAAAACTTTCAAATTTGACGAGTCTGTCGCATTAGAGTCTATAGAGAAATACAAACCGCGTGTACCACATTGGGTACACGGACTCGGCGGAGCCGCTCCGCGTGTAGCACTTCGGCGCACTGGACTGTTAAAGTGTTAAGTTGAGGTTTGAAGTGATATATTTGCACTTAACTTGACTTCAAAACACATTCACGTTTATAATGTTTTTCATTCTGAAAATTGCGTGTACAAAATCGGCACTTTAGTTCTCTTTTTAGGGTATTGTAAAATCATTTTACAATACCCTACTAGTTTCGCGTCCCGTCTGTCCGTCCGTCCATCCGTGTTTCACACCTCTTTTTCTCGCAAACTACATAAGCTAGAAACATAAGATTTTGTAAGTAGGTGCGAAGTGATGCCCTCTTCAAAGTTTCAACACGAAAATAATTTATAAGGTCTTTAAGGGGGGTCTCCCCATATAGGGGAGTTGCCCCTGAAAAAAAGTTTTCATCGCATGTAGCCAATATGGGTATCAAATGAAAGGTCTTAATGAGAACTTTTCAAAACAGGTCTTAAAATGACAAATTTTGCTTCGAGGGTTGCAGGGGAAGGGGAAATGTACGAAAATTTGACACCTTTGACCCGAAAAATCTGAAAAAGCAAGACTGTAGGCCTTTATGAGTACAGCAACAACAAATACATGAGAAGTCGAAATTCACTCAACTTTGTTAGTAATAGTATGATTTATCGATTTTATGTTTTCTTGAATAAAATCTTAACGGTACCGTTAAATTTGATGAAATTCAGTACACTGATGACCACTTATAAGGTTAATCTGTCCTGAAAGTTTCATAAAGATCGAATGGTTTTTGATGAAGTTACGGCGATTTGAATTTTCCTGTATTACTATGGAACAATATGCGCTGTATTACTATGGAAACATATAGCTATAGGACAATATGCGCTTTTTATCAACTCAGATACTACAGCTTTGCTGGGATTTGCATGAAAATTTCAGGAATGATAGGTATCATGCATTTCTTTGAGAATTGGCTCAATTAGCGGTATTAGTAATCGTAAAGCAAAATACTGGCTGTTTCAAATGCGAAGATTGAATAATTTTGATGTATTTTGCCGCAACTTCAACGTTTCAGGCGCATGCTTTGAACACTTGATTCAATTTAATGAATGCCTGAAGATGAGCACCTACAATTAATACTCATAGGTGAAACTAGTCGAGAAGGTAGGGGAGAGCTCCTGGCAAATGGGCTTTGTAACCATTCTAGGATTCGAAAAAATAGGCTATGAATCGATGATTACAGTACAGGGGGGTGGCCGCTGAAATAAAATTTCATCAAAGGTAGCCGATATGAATATCAAATGAAAGTTCTTTATAAGAGCTTTGCAAAACAGTACTTAAACTGACAATTTTTCCTTCATAAGGGCAACAAATACCTTAGAAGTCAAAATTCGATCAACTTTGTTAATAATAGTACATATTATAAATTTTGCTTTTTTGTCTATAAAATCAAGATGGGACCCTTAAATTTTCGCTTTTTCTAACCTCTACGTTTGCTGTAATGTGAGAGAACGTTTGTTGTGTTGTACTCAAACTCTTCAATGGATGATAACGAAGGCGCGATCGTGTGCACATGAAACGAAATTTTGTATGTGTGCGCGGGTGTCTGTGGGGAAAGTGATTCTTCAGAATAGAAGAAAGGAAACCCTCTCGCGAAACTAAGGGGAAAGAGAAGCTGAGGGAAACATTTAGTTTCGAGGGCGCATGTCTTTGATCAAAACACTGCAAATCCTTATCAAGTTTTAAAACGTTTGTGCTGCTTGCGCACAACAAATGTGCAACTACTGCATGAATGAAACATCATTTCTGATATTCTTTGACCATCAATTGAAATCAATAATACTTCTTAAAATTTTAGGTGATTCCTAAATCACTCATTAAAACGTTTCACATTGATTGTCGCTAAATCGTTTGAATCATCATCAACATCATCACAGCGACCATTTCTCTTTGGCAAGGATCTCTAGAATTGATGAGAGCACTGTATCGCTCTCTTCCTCCCTATTTCCCTCATAATGACATTGACAATTGCACTAACATTCCATCACTCTCCACATTAAATCTACTTGAAAAGGCTCTTTATTGCACCATTTCTCATACAAGCTAACATAAATGGAAACGACGAATAGTGGAATATTACGAATAAATTCCTAGTGAATAGGAAATGCAATGTGAGGACAATATCAAAGTATTTCAGATTGAAGGAGCGGGCAATCACGAAGCATTCTACTCCAATGAACTTTATGGCTGCTTGACTGTTTGGGTGGAAATATTTATGTGCGATTTTGATGAAGTTTCATAATGCATCTCATTATGGAAAATCAGATTTGATACTTTCAATTATGGAAAATTTATAATAGATTGAATCAGTGATGATTGATAGAGGCAGAGTATTTGTTGCTTCGTTAGTGCCAAATTGATACTCACAAATGGAGTAGCTTAAGGAATTTTTTTCATGGTTCAAATAGAAAAAGGCTATTTTAACGAAAAAAAAAACAGTAATATTATATATTAGAATACTTTGTGATGACATACTGGAACTCGATTTTCGTCAGGAATGAAATGTATATCTTTCCATTCCAAGTCTTAACAACAGGATAATATCGAGTGCGTTGTTAAAGCTGAAGTTAAAGTAACTCTGTCGAGAATTTAACGTAATAATAACGTCAACATATCACATATGATATATATACTTATGTATATGAATGTGGTGAGCTTATTTAAGCAAGAAATGATGCATCGCTGACGAAGTTTGTCGGCGAGAGCTTACGTAACTGACATGCCATTCATCATATTACTTGCTCAATTCACTCATGATGAAGTCACGTTTCCAACATTTTCCTCAGAAA
This sequence comes from Odontomyia ornata, assembly GCA_963969285.1. Taxonomy (NCBI): domain Eukaryota; kingdom Metazoa; phylum Arthropoda; class Insecta; order Diptera; family Stratiomyidae; genus Odontomyia; species Odontomyia ornata. The sequence continues at coordinate 138,157,817 of OZ017739.1, forward strand.
AGAAAAATGAAATTGGTATATGCATGAATAACGCATAATTGCCTCCTATTTAGCTCATTTGAACTTCAGCCGTCAAGTTAGTTTTTTTTTAAATATGCCTATGTGGAAATTTTCGATTGTTTATTAATTTAGAACTGAACCCTTTTCCTGAGAATTTATAATTTGCTAAGAACACCTTTTCAGAGACTAATAACAGAATGTACTCAATTCACACTGCTTTCCCATTAACCCACGTTATCGTTTATGCAAATGACGTTAAATTCCTCTTATTTATGCTACCACGTGTAGGTCGGACACGTGCAAATTTAATGTGAAAAAGATACATGACCTTCGGAAATCAAATCAATACACGCAACCTTTATGGCATATAAGTAAATGTTGAAAAGAGCTGCTAATGAAAAGCAAATCCAACATAATGAGAAAGCAAAACCATTTGCCACATCAATGTCAAGAATTGTAATTATGATTCTAGGAATGAATATGACTTTCACCAGCCACTTATTGGTATCAGCAGAACACCATTGAGTATTTCTTTCACGAAAATAATCAGGTTACCATAAAAAAAAACGCATAAGACAATGAATGGGTTGGAACTGTTCCTATTCCAATAATCACATCGAGTCGATATAATACAGCCAAATGTGGCTCATTAAAACAAGAACCGCTCGAGCATTTTATTGAAATTTTGTTGAAAATAAGTGAGGTGGCTACGGGAGCCCCGAAAAATCGTGACAAATATTGCTGTTGTAGCGCTACACCCCTTTTGGCCCTTCGCTAAGAAATCGAGTATCTCATTATCATGATCACATGTGTCGGCACTCCACAAGGTTATATGGTCAGTATCACGCTTTGGCCATGTTTCGTCCACCCAGCTGCGATACATTCTGATTTTAAACCAGCACGTATCATAAGTGGACCGAAGAATCACTCGAACTATATATCATTCCCGCCAACGAGAGTCGTACCAGGGACCTTCGGCTTCCGGGATGAGTGCTCTAACCACTACACCACGCAAACTACGTTGGTTACGACTGATGCTCGATTAACACTTCCGCCAAAGGCCAAAATCAAATGCTTAGAAGACCAATGTGAAACTATAACATGAGGGTACTTTTTGGAAGATTGGCAAAGCAAGTATGGACAGTTGAAGCCTCGGCTAAAATGATATGAGGAAGGACATCTCCTGAGCAGTCGTCAAGCATCTCAAAATACGATAAGGAACTAAGACATCAGTTAATTAAAATACATATTTGAGTCAGCTATGCACTGCACTAAGCCCAGAGATGCTTTAAACGAAAAATACGGGGCGAAAAAGCTGAGTTAGATGCAGTGTTTTATGTTCCCATAAGCTTGTAATTTACTTTTGCTATGCTGTGTTAACATCATCTATAAAGTAACAAATTAAAACAATGAATGCTACAGGTTCTTTAACCCGTCTGAAAAGTACGTTTTCTTGAGGTCTGCAAAGTAGGCCTCCTTGGCGGCGATGACCTCTTAATTCGACTCAAATTTCTGCCCGGCAAGTGACTTTTTCATAGTTGGAAACAAAACGAAGTCAGACGGGGTCAATTCTGGAGAATACAATGTGACCAATTCGGGCGTGGCGGTGACGGAAGTGTGAGCCGCTGCCTTACCATAGTGGAAGAGCGCTTTTTTCTTCGCTAAATGTGTCCTTCTTATCTGCGATTCGACGTCGAATCGGTCCAATAATTGGCCATAGTAAAGCCCTGTAAACGTTTTGCCTTTCTCCAGGTAGCCGTTGCAGATCACACCTTGCAAATTCCAGAAAACGATAGCCATCACCTTTCCGGCCGATAGGACAGTCTTTGCCTTCTTTAAAGAACGTTTGCCGGGTTAGGTCCACTGTTTCGACTGCTCCTTGGTCACTGGTGTGTACGAGTAGAACAACCTTTTATCAAAAGTCACGAAACTACACAGAAACTCCTAAGAATCGCATTTAAACAGCATCAAATACTGCTCTGAAGTGTCTCACAGTTGCGTTTGTTGTCCAAAATGAGCAAGCACGGCAGCCATCGCGGTGACAGCTTTTTTTATGCCCAAAATTGCATGCAATATACGACCCATGCGGTCTTTTGAATTGGCGGTCTGCCAACAGGAGCTCGTAGATTTTTTCACGTCATCCTCCGTAGTAGCCGTTTTTGGGGCACCTGGGCGTGGCTCATCAAAAAGCGCCGTGCGACCACGTTGAAAATCGTGAAACCAATTTTTTAACGGTCACCATTGTAGAAACAGAGTCACTGTACACAGCATCTATGCGCTCTTTCTTCGCGCTGCGCGATTTCCCTTCCAAAAAAGAGAATCGACTCACCGACCAATATTGCTCTTTCTCGCAACAAAATTACAAAACTACGGGCCAGAATCAACTGAAATTTCGACAGTAGCCGACTTCGAGAATATACTAGAATAGTGAATCTTAGGCACCATCGCGCAGTGAGGCTAGGTACTTATCAAACCGCCACTGTAAATGCTTTCTGAAATTTTCACGTAAATCCTAACAATCCCGTAGCTCCATGGCTATGTATTGTTGTTGTCGTAACACAAACAATTAAAAAAATACCTTCGTCAAATGTCATCAGATTCCTCTGAAATTTTAATGGTTAATTTGCCTTATAAATAACCATGCGGACAAAGATTTCATCGGATTTAAGGATGCCCTTAAGATTTTATATAAGAAAGTGTGAAATTGATAAATCATGCTATTAGTGCAATAGAAAATTTTGCGGATAAGTACCTTTTCCTACTTTGTAGCACGACAGCCCCTTTCGGGCCTTCGCTTTCATCGAATAGCGCCTCCAACAGTCTCGGTCAATCGACCGCGTCTTCCAATTTCGAAATTTGAGCAGCGCTGAGCTATCTTCGTCGACTGAATCAAACCAGGGTTTCCTTGGTGTTCCTACTGGTCTCCACCCATCATCTGTAGCAACCAATAACTTTTTGAGTATCCGTTGTTCATTCATACGTTTCACGTGACCAGCCCATTGCTGCTTCCGCAGTCTTACAACCGTTGAGACCTCCTAAAGAACTACTTCCTTGTTTTTTTTTTTGATTTTGCGATCTACATGTTTCCAATCGCGAGGGGGGGGGAGACACTAGTTTTTCGTGTTATTTCGCTTACCTTTCTTACCCTGTCATATATATTTTAATTTTTGTAATGGTTATTTAGATATCCAATCAATACATTGTGGCAACGAAGTACCCAGAAATCGTCCCGGGGTAAATTATATTTAAAAAAAAGTGTTTTGGTAAGTTGGTAAGACTGTCCTTAATTACTATGCCAAATATGAGCACTATCAGTCAATCAGTTTGTTTACAGCAGCTGCTTACGTCAGTACACCTCAGTAGTGCGTTGCAATTTCGTGATTTTGTGAGTTTTTTTATTGTGACCGAATTTAAAGCCAAAAACGCAATAAATACCATCGGTCAACCACCGTATTCACCAGATTTGGCTCTGTGTGATTTTGATGAATAATTAAATATTTTGCATTTTACTTGCAATTTCCGAGTACTTTTTTGTCACAATGTAAAACAAAACTCGCTGAAGGAGCTCAAGGCCATCTCAAAAAGTGCTTATGAATAGTGTTTCGAGGGCTGGAAAAATCGTTGGCATAAGTGTAGTGCATCTGGTAGGGCCTACTTTGAAGGCGAAAAAGTAAATATTGATGAATAATTAAATACTTTGCATTTTATTCGCAATTTCCGGGTACTTTTTTGTCACAATGTACCTTTCATTTGATACCCTTCTTGACTATCTTCGGTAAAACATTTTTTTGACTACAGAACTTTCATTTAACAGAAAATTTGATGACTATAGCTTGCCTAGTTCCTGTGGAATTTTTCTGTGGCGCACTGGCGGCCGGACGAATGGACAGGTACTGATTTTAATAGGGTATTGTAAAAAAAGTTTTTACAAACGCCTTAAAAGTCTTTGAAATCTGGCTTCTCCCACAGTTTAAAGAATGGTTTTCTAGCAATGAGGACTAAATTTTCATACATAGAGCAAAAAATGTAGCTGCCTCCTTAGCGGAAAAAAATATTAATGTTCTGCCCTGGCCAGGAAATTCACCTAATGTCAACGCCAGAGAGAACACGTGGAAACTTACTAAATGCCCAACGGGCAAAGAAGTGACCACAACCAAGCGCCAATCAATAGCCACATCGATTAGAGACTGATGGTTCCAAACTCATGCTCAGGCATTAATCGTAGAACCCTACCCATATACCGAGTGGACTTTTTCTATCCAGGGTGCTAGAACACCCATATATTTAATTAGAGATATTCTAGTAAAAACAAGTTGGGTAAACAGACCTACGCTCATGTCAGAAGGGTTTTGTATTCAATTTACAAACTGCAGTGACGCAGATCGAATCAAATCAAGAAACATGTCAAAGACGATTTTATTGGAGAAAGTATGAAATACGAAGCTCATGCTATTATTAACAAAGTTGAACGAATTTCGACTTCTGAGGTTTTTAGTATTGTTATACCCATAAATATCTCCCTTGATAATTATTTCAGATGTCCATCCGCGACGGAGAAAACACATTTTTCATGTGTTTCACCCCCCCCCCCCCCCCCCCCCCCCCCTGTGTCCCCACTGAAGCAAAAACTGACAGTTCAAGTGTTTTGAAAAGCTCCCAGGGAAACTTTTATTTCATACTCATATCGGCTACGTTTGAAGAATTTTTTTTTCAGGGGCCACTCTCCTGTACTGTTATCATCGATCAATGGCCAATTTTTTCGAATCCTAGAATGGTTACAAAACCCTTTTGCTAGGAGCTCTCTCCCACCTCCTTGACTTGTTTCGCTTATGAGCATTAATTGTAGGTACTCATCTTCAGTCATTCATTCAATTGAATCAAGTGTTCAAAGCATGCACCATAAACGTTGAAGTTGGGAAAAAATAACTCAAAATTATTCAATCTTCGCATTTAAATCAGCCACTATTTTGTTTTACGATTACTGATACCACTAACTGAACCGATTCTCAAAGATATACATGACACCTATCATTCCTGAAATTTTCATGCAAATCCTAGCAAAATTGTAGTGTCTGAGTCGGTAAAAGGAGCATGTTGTTCCATAGCCATATGTTGCCATAGTAATAAATGCAGCGCATATTGTTCCATAGTAAAACAGGAAAATTCAAACCGCTATAACTTCGCTAAATATGATTCAATCTTTATGAAACTTTCAGGAGAGATCAATCTTATAAATAGTACTGAATTTAATTGAATTTAAGGGTACCGTTAAGATTTTATTCAAGAAAACATAAAATCAATAAATCATACTATTACTAACAAAGTTGAGTGAATTATGACTTCTCACGTATTTGTTGTTGTTGTACTCACCAAGACCTACATCCCTGATTTTTTTCAGATTTTTCGGATCACAGGTGTCCAATCGCGAGGGGGGGGGACACAAATTTTTCGTGTATTTCCCCTCCCTGTGCGCCCCTCGAAGCAAATTTAGCCAAACTAAGACCTGTTTTGAAAAGTTCTCATCAAGACCTTTCATTTGATATCCATATCGGCTACCTTCAATGAAATTTTTTTTCGGGGGGTCACTCTCCTATATGGGGGACCCCCCTTAATTACCTTATAAAATTTTTTTGTAGTTGAACTTTGAAGAGATCACCACTTTACATCTACACACAAAATTTGATGTTTCTAGCTTAAGTAGTTTCTGAGAAAAACTGCTGTGACACACGGACGGACGGACGGACGGACAGACGGACAGACTGGTCGCGAAACTAGTAGGGTTTTGTAAAGTTATTTTACAAAACCCTAAAAGTACAAACTCACTTATAATGCTATGCTATGTTAAAACAATATAGAAAATTAATAAATTGGTATGATATTATCTAGTTTATACATTTAGCACATATTTTAATCTGGTGCTCACTACAGATAGGTATTTTGCACTTGTTGCAAAAAGTATTACTTTTGCGATCCTTTGTGTGTAGGCATAACCTGCACCGCCCCTGTTTCGAAAGAGTAGGTGATAAAAATTCAAGATCCCACATTTGATTTGACGGATATTCGTGTGTAAAGTCAGCCAATTTTTTCGTTCTTCAAGCCAAAGTGTTATAAGTATTAAGACTAATTTTTCAGGTAAGTTCTTCTATTGACTGTTTTTTCTTTATTTTTAGCTGAGCTAAGCTTCAGTTGTATAATCGAATTTATACCCACTGTATTGAGTAAAGCATAAAACAGGCATAATGGCCAGCGTCGTGTCTTTTGAGACACGGAATACCTGTGGCAAAGCCGATCAAATTTATCAACTCCGCTCTTTATTTTATTGTAAAATCCTGCCATTTCTGGCAAAACAACAGTTTTGTCGTTATCAGGCATTGTAGATAATATGTGTACGATCTTCTTTTTACTACCTTTAGGTGGACAATATGATAGTAAAGTTAGTGGTCCACTAAAAGCAAACATAGCAGCATTTTTGTCAAATTGTGCTTTGTCTTTGAATAACGGCGATATTTCTTTTTTATTCTGTCTTCGAGTTACAGTTATATTTTTTTCTTGTAGAAGGGTAGTTGATGAATGTTTGGATATAAACTAGTTATCAATAGGAAGGTTTTGGTTCGATGGATGAATAGGTTGTATCAAAGTCTGCAGATAATGATCAGCAATTGGTTGATTCCAAGGCGTTGATCCTTTACCCAAATATACTTCTCCGTTTATCATGTCATTCGTTTTCGCGTCACAAAGTAGCACTTTTTTCAGACCGTATTTGTCAGGCTTATTGGAGATATACATCCTGAAAAGGCAGCTCCCGCGAAACCCCAGTAGTTGCTAGTCCATGGCATAACAATCGGTTGGAATATATAATTCCTTAGATTTTTGAATTAAATTCCCTTATAGGTGCAAGACGGTCGTTTTCACGGCGATCCTCTCAGATGATTCCATCATCAAACCACAAATAATTCGTTATGAACTCAAATCTTGAACCAGACATTGTAGCTCGAAAGTAGTTTCTTCGTCAAATAATTCCTTTGTTGTTACAGTATTCAGGTTTAACACATTGGACAAGTAGTAAAAACCAAGTAAAGCTCGTAATTCATTCACTGTCGTATCACGAGTAAACGATGGTCGAATACTGCACGGACCCTAATCCTCTTCAAAGTTGCTTCGGCCACCTTTATATTTTTATCTCTGTAGCGTAATTTCTGCATTGGTATACGATACAATACTTTCTATTGTCGTTGCATCAAAAAACAATGGCCAAGCATCTGTCGCTGTGGAGATATCCTTTGCAGATCCGTTACAACCTGGTGAATGTTTTATTATGTTTCGTGCTGGACCCCGAGATAAATGCTGTCGTTTTCCGCTCCATTATTATTTGTTGGTACCGTACAATCTTGATGGAACTTCCAAAATTCTATCCCGAAAATTCGATAAGGGATCGTCATCTTCGGAGTTTGATGATATTTCACGAAATCTTGAATAATTTGATCCAACTCGTTATCAGATGCTTCACCTTCAACCTCAGAATATCTTCGTCACCAATTAAAATAGGTCGCAGTCGGTTTTATTTACCGAACAGCTCTAGTACGGCAATTCGCTGTAGAGTGATGAATTTGGTACGGACTAAATTGGTGAAACATTCGAAACTGAAATCTTACACTTACACTCTCAGTATAAGCGCACTCAGCCACGCATCCTGATTGCTCCGGCTTCATACCCTTGGAATTGTAACAAGAACCAGGCAGTTAGTGCTATAGGAACTGTAGTCCTTACCAACCACAGAAGGGGTTGGGTTGTTAGAGACCTGTACGTTAACCCGAAGACACGGTCATTATTGATTGGTAAATCGCGCGAATGAGTGATAGGAATCACGCAACAGGAGAAAATCACCGGACAATTCCAGACGAATGCGACGTGTGGTACGAAAAATAGAGCACTCTTAACCCCAAAATGTAAGTTTGAATATTTTTGTCCTAGCTCAAATCAACAGGTGAAGCGAGAAACCGAGCCTGTTGAATTAGACACAGTTCTTGAATTAATGAATACGGTTGATAGCTGGCATGTACATCGTTTAGAGCGAATTAGTCAGTTCCGCGAACAAACGAAGCAATTTAAAGAAGAGATTAAATACTTCGGTGGAGTTTCGCTAAACCAGACCAGTTCTTTCGATCTTTCGCAACCATTAAAGACGCTGATTACGTACCACGATTGGAATTTATCGTTTGAGGCAGGCCCATCTACAAACTCTACAATTGATCAAACCAATCATTCTAGTCCTGTTTGTATGACTGGTAAGGGAGTAGAAGTTAAAAATCTTGCACGCAATATGGCCGATTATGCTAGGGTAGCTAAGTTGATGGAGCAGATGATCCCTTTATTTTCGGGAGCTCCGAACCCGTCAATAGTTTTAGACCTGCAGACCTTTATTGGCTACAGCAGGCAAGTTTGGAAGTGCTTGAATAGACAGGAGCAGGTGGCTTTTATGCAGATTTTTCCAACTCGTCTTCGAGATGAAGCTTACCAGCTGATATCGTCAATGTTTCCTTCAACTCTAGATGCAGCTGAGGAGCTCTTAAAACGCATCTACTTGCCAAGGGAAACCTACCAGGAATTGGTGAGTGGACTCATCTCAGCCAAATAAAGCCCCACGGAACCAGTATTATCTTACAAATCACGTCTGAAGCAAATACTTAAGCGGTGCTAGGAGTCCGCTGTTGTTAAATATGGATCAGGGGTAAGCAAGGTCGCGAACGCTCAGCTGGGGGGTTTCGCTAAGAATGCCTTTAGGGATGGGGTTAGCAATCCTCACTTTCGTCAGTATTTGTTGACGCAGGAAACGTCTACCTTTGAGGATCTGGTCACTAAAGTTTTAAATATGGAAAAATTGCAACAAGGGGCTTTCCTCCTTCAGGGCAGTCCGATGCAGTTATACCCACAGATATCACAGGTACAACCCACTTTCAGTACTTGGTTGCCTGGTCAACATGCATTTACGCCTCAACAAAGTAGTTACACACCTAATCCGTGCACCATTTCGTTCCAACCACCGGTAGCAATGGCGCCGGATCCAAGCTCGGGCTCGAAATCATCTAAATTTACAGAGTCCAAAAATCACGTGTAACCTTTGTCATAAACGAGGCCACACTTACGCAGACTGCTATAGTCGCAAAACTACTCCTTATTGTCCAGCATGCAAGGAGTATGGTCACGATCAGAGGGATTGTAAGACGAGGCCAACTTCGGCGACGCCAGTTATTACCGAGGGTCCAAGGGTTTTTAGTATCCAGGTAAAATGTGATTTCTGTGGCCGAAAGGGTCATGGCTAGGGTACGTGTTTCCAAAAGAAAACGTGGGAAGCCAAGCAGTGGGGAAACGAGACACAGTCAAGTCGAAAACGGTGCAACCAGGAAGCCAATATCTCAGTAGGAAGATTGAATCTAAGGTATCGCAGGAAGTCGGTGGCAGGCTAATCACAGTGAACAACAGTCACTAAGAATCAAACCTCATGACCGCTTTATTACCTTCAGATATTGAGAAACAGGGGAAAATTAAATTTACCATAGATAAGGGTGTAGAGGTTAGCATAATTAGCAAATCAGCAATACGCGATGCGTGTCGAATAGATGTTAGTCGTAAGCTCACTTTATCAAGCCCTTTTGGGGAAAGAGAAACCCTTGGTCCTACGCAAGGCGATTTCGAGCTTCCCACCAATTCAGGGGGCTTTCAATTATGGTCTTCTTGGAAATGACTTTCTAGCAAAAAGTTGTAATATAGAAGGTCCTGTTCAGCCACTGGTGTCTCCTCGCACGGAAGCAAATAGTACTGAATTCAGGATCCCTCTTGAGTGCCAGAAAGGAACGGTAGATTCGAATCAGTTTTTGGTTGAGGCGCTAAACAGCGCATACGCGTTGTCCACAAGGGTGACGTGAAGCGCGGCGTGCTTATCAAACCGAGATGAGGATGAGAATCGTAGTTCTGCTAAGGGGCACACTAGCAACCAAAGTGGTTCCAATGGAACCTACCGAGTCAGTTTCAAGGGGGGTTATCACATTGTTGCCACACTTAATGCAGGTTTCGATTCTGTTGGATCAGCAAATGCTTTGTACCGCAAGTTCAATAGCGGATGGTGTGTTTCTAACCAATGCTCTTCTAGATGAACTCAAGTGAGGCGCCAGTTGCACTTAAAGAGATTGTTTTGAAACTTGTTGAATGAGTATTTGATTGATATTCTGGAGGATACAAATAAGGAGGTAGAATCCTGTCAAACGCCTTACAAGGGTCCCCTCGTGAAACAGGTAGAGTGTGTTATATCAGCTGGGGAAAGAACTCAGAAGTTAGCAAATGGTCAGCGCATCAGTTTCCCCCGCGTGATGCTAGGCGCAATGCATTGTTGAGACAGGAGCTCACGCTTTATGAATATATCAACTCCGAGGAGAGGGCTGCTTTTAATGAATTATATCAAGAGTTTAGTCACATCTTTTTCTTACTGGGGGATAAGTTGAGCTACACGGAGGCTATAACACATGAAATTCCATTGGTGACGGACCAATCAGAAAACGTACCGATTGAGTCAGCCCCAGAAGGACATTATTAACGAGCAGCTCAACGGGATGTTGGACAGCGAAATTATCTAGCCGAGCAAAGCCCCTGGAACTCCCACTCTCTTGGTTGTGCCCAAGAAGGCCGGAGCCAACGGAGCGAAGAAATGGAGAGTAGTCGTCGGCTTCAGGAGACTGAATGAGAAAACTATAGGAGACGCTTTCCCATTACCCTGTATAGAGGATATTTTAGACCATTTGGGACATTCACGGTATTTCAGCACGTCAGATTTCTCCAGCGGATATCATCAAGTCCTGGTACACCCAAAAGATCAGCCGAAAACAGCTTTTAGCACCAGTTATGGATAGCTTACAGGTGCGTGGGTGAATGCAGCTAAAGGCAGTACTGCGAGGCTCCCCGGCAGAGGCCGGCAGGACCCCACGTATTAACTTATAACACGTCTACTAGTACTCGTCATTGACATAAATGCACTGTCTAGCACAAAAAAATTATTTCGAATGAATGAGAGTAAAATTAACACTAATAATCATACTCGTAATATGCATACACAAAACAATTATTTAGATTCTGACCTATTATACTACTCTAGGGTGCTAGAGCGCTTTGCGTATAGACGTCTTTTAAATCGCTCCTGTCAAAAAATTTCAAAAACTAAATTAATTTTTTAAAAACGTTAGTCCGCAGTTAATTTTTATCGGAAAAAATCTTATATTGTCGAAGTAATCGACTCAGGAAATTTCTATCGAATATTTTTACTTCGATTGGTAACGGAAAACAAATTACCAAAGAAAACTTCGCCGCTGGTATGGAGGAGCCCGACGGCTTCCCACCGTTGGGGAAACCTGGGGAAACGAAGAATATGAAACTGGCGATAATCACTAAAAGAAAACATAACGAAGAAAACTCCGCAGATGGAGGATGCAAGCTGGCCAAATTGAAAAAAGAAAATGATGAACTAAGGCAAGAGATACAGTCCATCAAGGATGTCTTCAAGAAAGGGATGAAGCCTCAAAAGACGTAGCCACAAAATCAATGGCAACAGGTAACAAAGTCGAAGAAAAGTACAAACCAAGCTATTCAAGAAGAAGATCTTAGTGCTGGTGGCACCAACGAGAGCCAAAACTATTTTGCAGCGCTGGAGAGATTAACCGAAGATATGGAAATTGAGGAAAACATCGGAGGTAATATTAATCAAGATAATGAATTAAATTTTATTCAATATTTAAAGAACAAAAATAAGGAGAAAAAACCAGCCCGCAGTTCCGCTGGTTCCTCTCAAAAAGCTTCCAACAAGACAGAAAAAGTTCCGCCAATCAACGTGTTCGGACAAACCGGGAAAGATATGGTTCGGCTATTGGCAGCCGAAAATAAACTGGCCGATTTCGAAATCAAAAGAGTTAATGCCGAAAAATTACATATAAGGACGAAATCATTCTGGTTGATTTCAAGTCAGCCAAAGATGCGCTGATTTCTGGGGAGGCTCCACACTTCACGTATACCCCAAAAAGTGAAAAGAATCAGACCTTCTTGTTGAAGGGTTTGGACAGCGGAGAGGATACGGTTGATCTTCTTCAGGTGCTCAAGGAAGCTGCACCAGATATTGATTTTGTTTCAGTCAAAGCCTTTGCGACAAGAAGGTCGACCATAGAAAGGAAGAATTTACCACTTTACCTAGTACAAATTGCAAATAAGAGCAGTCCAAGTACCCTTCAACAAATAAGGTACTTGAATTTCAGAGTGGTGAGGTGGGAACGCCTCCAGAAAAGAGAAGTCAACCAGTGTTACTGGTGTCAAAGATTTGGACATTCGGCTGCCAATTGTGCCATGCACTATCGTTGCATTAAATGCAAAGACGTTCATGCTCCCGGTGAGTGCAAATTGGCTCCGACGGAGCCTAAAGAAAAATTATACTGCGTTAACTGCGGTTTTTTTGGTCACCAAGCATCATATCGAGGATGCTCCCGATATCAAGATGCAAAAGTTAAATTTGCTCCAAAGCATACACAAGTACACCGTAATATCATACCTTCCAACTTCGCCAAGCCCGGAGTATCATTTGCACTCGCCGCTAGAGGACCAGCAGAAAATGCTGGAAATAATGTAAATAATGTAAGTGGCAATAATGAGCTGCTTCTCAAAATTTACCAGCAACTTAATTCTTTATCGGAGAGAATCGAAAAACAAGATTCAAAAATTAACTTTGCTTTTCAGCGCTTAGGTCTTCAAATGCCTAATAATAACTTGTCATCCAGTCGTATTCCCATGGATAGGCTTCACCTCATATCGATCAACGTCAACTCTATCGTTGCTCTACATTGACGTGATTATCTCCTTGAATTTGTTGTTAAGCAAAATCCTGACATCATACTTCTCACTGAAACCCACCTCAATTCATGGCATTCCATGACATTCAAGGATTTTGCATTCGTAAGAAACGATAGGGTACTAGTTGATGGGGGAGGTTGTACCGGGATATTGGTTCGAAGACCCTATTGTTTCCAAAATATTGAAAAAGTCGAATTCAAAAACTTTCAATTTCTTGAAGTGTCCGTCATCAAAATTTCACTGCCAGGTGGGGATAACCTCTTCGTTATCTCTGCCTATGCAACTGGTCAAAATGTTCTCAAGCTTAAGGAGGAGCTCAATTCCTTGTTTGAAATACTCGAATTGAACAGGCTGCATAGTCATTATATTTTTGCCGGTGACCTGAATGCCAAGCATACATCATGGCTGAACGCCACCAATAATCCAAGAGGTGTTTTCCTGAAATCATGGGTCGGAGTTCCCAACATACCCTAGGACAAATTCATATTTGGACCTCTGCATTGCTGACGCAAGAATTGAATTCAGCTTTAATAGTCCTCAACGGAAACTGCAGGTGCTTCCTTACGATAGCGACCATAACGCAATCGTAATGGAAATCAATCATCAAAGGGATGATTTCTTCCTCATTCCAGTTCAACATGAAAACCATCGGTTGAATTTCAAAAAACCATCGCAAGGTTGAAAAGATTGAAAAGCCTTCTTCCCACATGCGTCAACAATATTTATCGACGATTTTTGGACTCCAACCATCCCTCGTTGGCTTTGTTGAAATTACACCTGAAGAATATCTGGAACTTAATCCGTTCATACTTCAGGAGTGAGGTCAGCAATCAATGGGCGCAAAAACTGAGGGGTATTAGCCCACAGGACCCAGATGGCGTTTTCGCGAAAGTGAATAGCATATTCCGCAAGAAGCCTCGAGTGAAGGTATCGAATCTTGAAGTCGCTAGTGTTGAGATAAATCTTCTCGATAGGGCTTGTATCGAAATTGATAGTACGACTCTGGATAGAAATGGAAACAGGATTATATGTGATGGATTGCAGAAACTTGCCCTGATTGGAACACATTTTGAATTGGTTCATCTGCCAAACCCAGAGAGAAGGAATGAAATTTTTTCAGAGGTCGTTGAAGCAAAAGTTTCCGACTTCAAATCAAGCCTGAATGGCCAATCAATTCTTCATTTCGATGAAACATTAACATCTGACCTCATATCGAGCTTGAATCTTATTGATTATCAGCTATGAAGACTTGTGTTTCATATTTCGCAGAATAAACAACAAGAACTCATGTGGTACTGACGGTATTCCAAATATAGTTCTCCGACATTTGCCTGAGGTTGCTATTAGGAATTATTGCATATTGTTCAACAACATGTTGAACAATTCATATTTCCTAAATTAGTGGAAAAAGGCTAAGGTATTTCCGATCTGGAAGAAAAGAAAAGAATCTTCATGCCCGAAAAGCTATCGCCCAATCGGCTTGCTGCTTAACATCAGCAATGTGTTTGAAGTGATACTCAACAGAACATTAAACGCCCACATTGAAAAATATGAGTTGATGCCGAATTGCCAATTTGGTTTTCGTGCCAGGCATTCGACCATACATGCAATAACGAAAGTAACCTCACACATCTGTTGAAAACTAAACAACAAAGAATGTGTTGGAGCATGTCTCATTGATATGGAGAAAGCCTTCGATACGGTGTGGTTAGATGGAATAGTTTTCAAACTTCTTCAGGACAGGTTCCCCAGATACCTTGTCGCCATGATGTGCAATATGTTATACGGGAAATCATTTGTTGTAACTGATGGGAATCTGACAACAATGCGCGAATTCAAGGTCTTGAATGGTCTACAGCAGGGAACAGTTAATGCGCCCCTGCTTTTCTCAACATTCATTCACAAGCTATTGAACAGCTTTGACTTTAATGTCTCGCCAACGCGATCATTGGTAGCGATTGCTGATGATCTGATCATCTATACGGCAGACCGAAAAGCTACAATAGTTCAGAGCAATCTTCAAAAAATGTTCAATGATGTGCAGCTCCACACCGACAACTGGCGAATGAAAATCAATGCGCAGAAGTGCGAAACAATTTTGTTTCGGCCAACGCTGCAGGGGGCCAGTCAAGACCTGAAACGTAATTGGAAGGATTTCCACATTATGGCTGGTGAGGGTAGTTCAGAACGGGTTCCACATAAATCCTGTGTTCATCTCCATCAGTATCTGTACTATACTGAACATGTCAAAATCATGCTCAGTAAAGCAGTAAAAGTAAGTAGTCATGGCTCTTCGGCGACTCTTTCATTCCAGACACATTGACCAAAAAGTCAAAGTTATTTGTTACAAGACCCTGGTTAGACCAGTTTTGACATACGGATGCCAGATCTGAAACAACCAGAGTGCTAGTACAATGGAAAGATTAAGAGTTTTCGAAAGGAAATGTCTTCGTGCATGTACTGGTTTGTACAGAAAGCCTGAGACGGATTGGAAGCACTATATATCGAATAGAAAAATTTATCAAACCGCTCAAGTGACAAGAGTCGATATCTTCATATTGAAACTTCTTCGGAATCATATCGCAAGATCTGTAACTGTGTGTGAAAACCCTTGGATTTCACAGCCGTTCCACCCTACAGACGGGTATATTGTGACTTGCCTCACTACTGGCTTCGTTCCTCCAGAAGCATTCGTGTATTTGGACATGAATCGATATGTTTTTGATCCTGACGGCGTTCCAATCATATATCACATATATCGACGGGCCACCGATAAGAAGATAAAATATCCTCCGAATCTGAGTTCACGAGACCAACAATTCCAATGGAGATACTCATTTGCTAGATTCGTTGAGGCTGGTCGAGCTGAGATGGAGCAATCTAGGTATTGGTGGCTGAATGACAATGTCTAAATTATTCGTGTTTATTTTCTGTTTTTGTGTTTTTTTCTCGTTACTTAGTTTTTAGTTTCATCTCATTATTGCTACGTCTAGTGTTGTTGTTTATTTGTATTATAAATTAGGCCTAGGTTTCAATATAAGGTACGGTTTTTTTTGATTGAACTTATTTAGAATTAGGGTGTAACATATTAGGTATAGGATATAAGTTCACTGTTGTGTTAATAATATAAGTAATTTTTGAATAATGCTGGTTGGTTTTTTCTCCTTTTTCCACTTGAATCAAAAAATATGTAATAATCTTAATTAATTTAAATTTGCTAGTGTATTTTTTTTTCATTAAATGTGTTTAACTGATAACGTATAAATTTAGACAGCCATTCGGGCCATTAAGTTTTTCATAGTTTTATTGTTTGGAATTTGCTTTATGTTCTTTTAAAAATTTGTAACGATTGGTATTAACTAAAGCGCTTTTGACTTTGACTTTGGTTTTGAAGGGTACTAGAGCACCACACGCTATTTATTTACATTACTGACCGGTACAATATCCAATCGGCGACTAACACAGAATGGTTGACACAAACAAGAGAATAGAAGAAATTACAAAGCAGTGTTGCCAATAGTCAAAAAAAAAATTACCAATGAAAGTTGCCACAGGGTACTACAGCATGGTGGGTAAAGCTCCAGGATTAGTAAAGAGCATATTCCCATGCATACAAGCAATAATTAAACAAAATGGATATCACAAAATATTAAGAGTATTATTCATTTAAATAAATATTTTGTCTCCGTAGCAAATATGAAATACTACCGCAATTACATGCACTTACAGTAACCCTAATAATGTTCTCTTTTAAATAAAAAGAATATAATAGATTGTCCCTAATAATTTGGCAAATTACTATACATATGTATATATCATTATTGAGAAATGAATTGGCAATGTATTCCGTATTTTTGTATAAATTATGATATATGTTGCTTGAAATTCAAATTTCGAAGATACTAACGAAAAAGTTGTATCAATATATCTTTAAAAATAAGTATTCGTGTATACATTGGAAGATGAGTACATAAGTCGATTGGATTAAAATTTTCAGGTTCATAACAAATCCATTCCAATAGAACTTCTCTTTTTCAGTTTCGCCAAATACTTTTGAACCGGATATTAAAATAACACGTTTAAGGAATCACACCGACAATCCTCAGAAAGATAAGAAACACGTGTATTTCATGATTGATTTTACCGTCATCAAATCATCCCAGAAAATTTACTGCCAAAACGTGATCGCATTTTCTATTGCGTATAATTATATTTAAACTGAAAATCCCACAAGGACTGTAAGGTTTTTATTCCTCAGCAACCAAAAACGGAAAATATCGCCGACGTCTTTTATGACCTAAGCAATAAGACTGGAAATGCTCACAAATGAAGAGCTCATTGGAGTTAAATGATTGTGGCTCAAGGGTAAGGTCTTATGGGTTTTGATATTTGCAAATTTTATTGAGTGACAAAATGAAGATAATAACAGTTACTTATATTCTGAGTGATGAGCAATTTTTTCGAAATTAATTTTAGGTAGCCTTAAATTCATACAATAACTTTATGAAAGCTGTAGCTTTTTTGGATAGTGCATAAATTGAACCATCTGCTCAAATATTTTTAAAGACTACTTTTTAAAGGAAATTACATTTATTTCAATCCCTTTTGACTTTGCCTACATAGAGACAATTAGAGCACTTTTTTTCCGTCGACTTGGAATGACATCATCTGGGTGGAATTCAATAAGTCTTGTTTTATCCTTGACCTACTTTTATCGCGTGTCCATTCAAAATGTTTTCTGGAATCTTTTTGTTAAATTCTCTGCGAAAATTGAAAGATAAGAAGCTTTCATTATTGGAAATAGTAAATCTTCATAGTGGCTAAATGAACTCATTATGCTATCATTTCAATAGTTTGCTAATAAGCTGGATTTTTGCAGACAATGGTTACTGCTTGTCTACTCAAATATTTTGAATTTTATTTGGGTACTCTAAACATAACAATTAAATTGATTTCAATCGCATTGCCTTTAAATGCTGTACATTAAGTAATAAAACCTACTTGATTCTTCCAACAACTAATCTCAAGTAAAGTTTTGCACATGTGAAGCTAGAGTAAAACCCTACAAGGAAGCATAATACCCTATAAGATTGATTATCAACACTTTTCGGGCGACTGAACAACAAACAGACCGAAACCATAAGTGGCTCAATATTGATAAATGTGATTAACTTGCAGTCCAGAACGTTAAAGCACTTTACGTTATCGTCTACTGAAATAATCATAAAGACTTCTATAGACATAAAAGCTCCTTGCCGTGAAAATGATTTATTTATTTTGTTTTCAGAGTCAACAGCGCTTTATTTAATATTAATCGTTATAAATTTTCAAAGAATATGAAGCAAATTCCAAACAACAAAAATACTTAAAACTTAATGGACCAAAAGGCTCTCTAAATTTATACATTATTAATCAAAAAACAACATCAAATTCAATGTAACTAAAATTTATATTTTATGATTCGATTGGAAAAGGAGAAAAAACCAACCAATATTATATACAAATTAATTATAATATTAACACAACAGAACAGTGAACGTTTATCCTATATCTAATATTTTTAAGCTAATTCTAATAAAATTCAATCAAAACCTTTACCTCATACTAATAGAATATGAACACAATATTCCCGACCTATACGTTAAATTTAATCTTTAAATTTAATATCATAAACATCACATATGTATGCCTATTGAGCTTATACCAAGGATGCCAGTTTCTGGACTTTTGTTTAATGGGTTTCGCCCAGTTCCACATGTGATGGAGATTCGGTCCCAGACGTGTCGTTCATTATGGATAGCATAAGACAAGATGGTTCGGGTAGGGCAGGCACATTGTATTCGGGCTCAGCCACTGTGTATCGCTGGGAGTATTGCACGACCTCTAGCACTTTTGGTGAAGCGCAAAGCGCATGTACGCTGTACCAAGGAGCAAAGTCCAATAGTTCTTGTAACTCCGGTTTGATTTCCTCCTGAAAGTGACTATAGAACTCTGTCTTCAGTATGGGGCTTATTAATCGTTCCAACAAGCAACATAAAATTTCTTAGGTTGGTGTATACTTCGGAGCCTTTGTTTCAATATGGCATCGCTCTCTGCTGGTGTGAATTCATGTAATGCGGCGCGCCTCAAAGTCTCCCAATCGTATGTTGGAAAGGGTCAACGAAACGCCAGAACCATCGGCGAGCTCTTCCAGTGAACAGCCTTTGGGCACATCTGGCAACTAGTCGCATGTCCCCTCCCAGGTTCACTGCAGTCATATTTTCAACCCTTCGTAACAACGCACCTATGGTCGCAGGGTCATCTTGGCTCGAAAACACCAACTTCCAGCTAGATATGATGGGTGCCACTTTAGATGGTGAAATAGGGCACGTGGAACGATTACTACCCAGTTAAGCCGTATCACTGTGGCATCTCGGTGCGTGGACCTTCCTATACGACGACTTTCTGACTGAATTGGTGGTGGGAGATCCCAAGTATACCAGGGCATTGAGCCACGGTTAGGATCTGTTTGTTCAATCATCTGGCTCTAAGCACTCATGTTATTCCGGTGGTGCGGGTATGAGGTTGAAACATTAACCCAGGGCTTACATTCTGGGGCCATTGAGTTCATCACTACGCTGAGTCTTGGGGCCAGAAGCTAGTGTTAAGGTAGATCTGCTGTCTCCGTATTGTCTATCTTTGACGGTAGGACAGAAGAATGAGCCGCCAGATGTGAAACAGCCGTTGCAATTTTTTCCTCATTTGCTCCATACTGGCAGCCATCGTCTGCATGACGACCAGCACTTGGGCCGTTTCGGAAGTCAGTGATGAGGATTGAGGCGTCGGTCATACTTATGGTGGCGCTTCTGGTCTATCTGTGTTGCTGAGAAGAATGAGTGGATTAATTTGGCTGAGCCCGTTTTTGGGCACTACTGAACACGCGATGGAGGGCTGACTCTGTCCTGACTCAGTGGATGTTGTTTCTAATGGGGGGCATGTTGAAGATGTCTGACGTAATTGGCCTATGCGTAATTGCTGGAGATGATAAGCACAAGGCAACGTCTGACTGGGAAACTCGTCCATGTCCTCATGACATAAGGAGAAAAGCAGTGTCGGTCCGGCATCCTGCTGAATTCCCTCCGCTCTGGGGTCCTTTTTTTGGGCATTCTTTCATCAAATTCCTATAACATATATGAAACAACAAAATTCAACTGTAATTTTTAAAGTGGTCGTCAGTGGCGAACTATCAAAAACCCTCACACAAAAAAAAAAGTAATTATGATTATTACTTTTACTCAAAGAACTATTACTTATTTATTTATTTATTTATTGCCAAACAAGGCAGAGGTACAAAAATTTAAAAATATATTTTAGAATTTATTGAAATTTTATGAAAGTACAATATTTTTTCTTAATCTATGAATGAAATGATGGGATTAAGAGGATAGGGCATTAGACAACAAAGTTTTGAATTGAGATCTGGAAATTGTTGGGGAGTAATGCACACTTAGTGAGTTGAATGTTTTGCAACACCTGTTTATAGGTTCATTGTCAGCGTAAATTGTGTGATGACGCTTTTCAACCAGCAGACGTGAATGCCTTGTGAAACGTATTTTCTCATTTCTTTTTATTATTTCAACTAAGGACGGTATTTTTATATTGCCTCTGAGAATATCAAATGTGAAACAGCAAGTTATCACCTTTCTTCGAGAGTCTAGTGAGGACATATTGAGAATACGGAGTCTATGCTCATAGGATGGTAAATCTTTATAATTCTTCGGATCATATAGTGATCTCAACGCAAATAGTAGAAACTGTTTTTGAACGGACTCAAGTCGGTCTATATGGACATCAAAGGCAGGATCCCAAACAAGGCAGGCATATTCAAGAATGGGACGTACTAAAGAAACATATAATGATTTTGAAACCCATACGTTCTGAAATTCCTTAGATCGTCGTTTAATGAAGCTAAGGAGCTTATAGGCTTTACAGAGAGACTCATCGTAATGTAAATTGAAGCGCAATTTACTATCCAAAATGACGCCGAGGTCTACTATACTGTCCACTCTGCTAAGTTTTTGGTAGTTTAGATGATAGTCAGAAGCGATGACGGAGTTTTTACGAGAAAAACTAATTACCTGACATTTATCAAAGTTTAAATACAGTTGGTTTATTTTTGACCATTCTAGTAGGGAACTAATCTTGTTTTGTAAGACTAGTGAGTCCTTTTGGGAAGTTATCACGTGGTATAATTTAAGATCATCGGCATAAAATAGGTGAGGAATATCAGACAAGATTGAGAAAGATCCGAAATGAAGATGTTAAATAGAAGAGGACCCAGATGGCTACCCTGAGGTACACCTGAGCAAACATCGATTTTCTTGGACACAAATCCTTGAAATTTAACAAACTGAGTCCGGTTCTGGAGATATGAGTCAATCCAGTCCAGCAAAGAACCACTAATCCCAAGCTTTTTCAGCTTATGAGTCATAATTTTGTGGTTGACACGAACGAAAGCTTTGCTGAAATCAGTGTAAATCGCGTCGATCTGGTACCCCTTTTTCATCTCACAGAGAATGCTAGAGACCATTACTGTAAGATTTGTTGTCGTAGAGCGATTCCTACGGAAGCCATGCTGTTCGTCATTGAGTTGAGGTTCTACTATAGGAGACATCTTCGTACTAACTATTTTCTGAAATAGTTTAGGGATAGCCGATAGAATTGCAATACCTCTGTAATTTTCAATAGATCTTTTGTCCTTGTTTTTATGAATAGGGGTCAAATGAGATGACTTCCAGAGAGACGGGAAAATTCCAGAAGAAAGGGATTTATTAAAATTAATGTGAAGTGGTAAAATTAATTGCCCTCTACACTGGCGCAAAAGGCGCGGTGGGATTAAATCAGGGCCGGGTCCTTTATTGAAATCAAGCTCCTCAATCGCTTTACATATTTCTTCTGTGGAAATATGGATGTTCTCAATTAGGGGTGCGGAATATATGTCAGAGGAAGGTGTATACGGTAAACAGCTGGTCGCACAATATACGGATTGAAAGTGTTTAGCGAAAAACTCACATATATCTTCAGGGTTACATGAGGTCGATTCATGGTAGGATTGGGAAAACCTTGAGACTTGCGTTTGATATTTATGAATTCAAAAAACTTTTTTGGATTTTTGATGATGTTCTCACCAATTGAGTTAACATATGACTTATATGCTTCCCTAGATCTCAATTGGAATTCTTTTGCCAGCTTATCATATTTACTTTTCAATTCAAGACTCGCATTGGTTTTCGTTTGAATAATTTTGTTGAGCTTATTTCTTTGGTTTCGCAAATATCGGAGATCCTTATCAAGCCAAGGCTCTGAAAGTTTATTTTTCTTTTTGATCTTAGGTACGTATCTTTCAACGGCGTCCATAGAACACTTGTAGAAATGATCTACTGCATCGTTTACATCTAACGTTGTAAGCGTACCAGTCCAGTCGATTGCGCTAAGATGATTATTAATGCTTTCGAAGTCAGCATTATAGAAATCATATACAATTGAATTATTCTAAGATAGATGGTTTGTTTCTTCAGCAGTGGGCGATTCAATAGACAGTGCGGAATGGTGAAGGCTATTTGAAAACAAATGCTCCGCTTCACTAGTTGGATTGACCACTACTTCGTCGTACGCATTTGTAAAAATAAGGTCTAGCCAGTTGCCATAATGGTTGGGGGACATGTTAACTTGCTGCAAATCATTGCCATAAAAAAAGCTCATCAGGTTGAAGTCCATATGATCTTGGAGATTAACTGGGAGAAGACCTTTATCACATTCATCAGTCATGAATATCAAATCAGGTCGGTTAAAGTCACCGGAGATAATAACCTTATCTTCTACGTTGATGGAAGCAGCGAGTGAAGAAATTATATCACAAACATCGTTGAACAATACTTCATTGGATTTAGGAGGGATATAAAAAACGCCAATGTACATGTTTGATTTCGGCATTTTGATGCAGACAATTTTATGCTGGAAGGATTTGTTAGGGACTGTAGTGACGAGCTCGCTAGAAAAAGAGTTATGAACTGCAATCAAAACCCCTCCTCCTCTAGTTTGCCCAGTACTGCGGAAATCCCTATCTTCCCTATAAATAGCCCAGCTGCCATCAAGAATCTCTTCGTTTAAAAAAGAGTCATTCAACCAAGTTTCGGTCAAGGAAAGAACATTGAAGTGGCATAATTTGGCGTCTAAAAAAAGTCTATTGACCTTTCCTCTCATACCTCCGCAGTTGTGGTAAAAAAGTCTAAGGCGTTTAGAAGTGAGCGTATTATTGGGGACGAAAGCGATGAAATGTAATTTCAGCTAACATGTGAAGCATACGTGTCCAAGTCTTTATTTTTATTTTATTTTTATTTTTATTTTTACAAAACAAACCTAACAGGCCAGAGGCCCACTTACAAGGTTTTTTTGCTTGGTCAGATGTCACGCCTAGTTCTGTGTGAAATCTTAAATATAGTGCACGGAGAGCCTCGATTTCTATAGGAAGACCTTCCCGCTGGATCATAACTTTCAGGTTGGTTTTCGTCTTGCCATCAACACACGTAGTATCAGGAGCTTTGTACATATATGCTAGGTACAATCTGACATATTCATAGATTTTATGATCTCTTAGTCTAGATAAGAGATATCTGCATTCAAGATCAGCGCTCGAATTTATAGATGCTTTAACAACTGGAGGTGTGAGGGGGTCTATAAAGGAATTGCTGGTAATTGATAGATTATCCGTTGGTGCTGGCATCTGAATCAAAGGTGGAGATGAAGGTGTTTGAAAACCTCCATGTACAAAATTCGGGTATTTATTAGAAGGCGTATACACCTGCGAAGATTTTTTCGTATTTTCCGTAATACTGGTGGTGGAAAAGGAAGCCTCGATCCTTTGCGAAGGCCTGTAGTACGTTGTTGAATGTGGATCGATTGCATTATCAGTCTTGGGTGTAGAAGAAGTGAAAATTTTGTCTACAGTATTGATAACTTGGCTATGTGCAGTTAAAGAAGAATTATCTGGAGTTATATTACCTGGGACAACTCTGGAATTAGGATTTTGCCTGGAAAGTGGAGTTACAACAGAATTATAAATTTGGTTACCCTTTAGAGTAGAACTAATGCTAACTGAAGATTTTGTTAAACCTTTTGCTGATTTCGTCATCGTCGTTGTAGTACTATTGTCCATATCCAGCCTTGGCAATTTAGTTACTGATTTCCACTTTTTAAAAATCATACTATCCCAGCTGTAGGTTTTATTGTTAGATTTTACGTTCGTGAAAAGCCAAGCATATTTTTGTGGGATGAAAACTTTGACTGTACGTCTACGTTTGCCAAAATTTGCCATTTCTTCTACTCTGCAGCCTAGGATTAAAAAATCTGACTCGAGTTTCCGGCGGACTCCATCTACCCCCATATTGTGAGGAACTTTCTTTAAGTAGAAGACGGCGTATGAATTAGTCCCGGTTGATGACACGTCAAGAGCATTCCTTGAGTTTGTAGCCTCCAGCTTAGTATTCTATTATTCCAGTCTTCTTCAGACCAATTCACACCAAGCTTGAATATACTTTTGTTGATAACTGGAAATTGAGCTGAGGCGTTTAGATTCTCCTTCACCGGGGAAACACAGTTACCAGGTTCCATTTGCTTAAAACAGTCCACATATTTGACTACTGTGTGTACTGTATTTTGCTCCTCAAGTTTGCTTTCTAAACGAGCAATTTGTCTTTCCATACTCTCTAGTTTCGCATTCATATGTGAGTTTTGTACGATGTGTCCAGCTTCTTGATGGCAAATATAAATTCAGTCTTTGCCGAGAAGTTTTCGTGAGCAAGTATACCTTGTATTCTATGTACACGATCATAAGTGAATGAAAAAAAGTTTGAAGACCCATGTGCCCCTAATCCAAAAATATTGACCGATTTTTTGGCTACCATAAGCTTTAAGAAGCATCCGGCCTCTAAGCTGGGAGCCTGCGGGTGAACGAGTAGAGAGGTAGATGAATAGACAGATTACGATTCCCAAAATGGTTGTTATCTTTGACTGTACTCAAACATTTATCTGAATTGAGCTTTCACTCCAATTAATCTCAGAGACTTTACTCGGATTGTTTCTAGGGTTTTGTACTCTCAAAGCAGTTTTTCTCCAAAACTACAGAAGCGACAGCCATGAAACTTTGTGGAAAGGTCAGAAGTGGTGACTTCTTAAAAGGTTTTGGGGTAAATAAAAAAATTTAATATAGGTGGGTGACGCTTCTACATTGGAAAGTTTTAATTCAGATCTTTTCAAAACAAGTCTTAGAATTACCTTATCAGTACCGGGGGGACCGGGGAAATGAAAATGTACGAAATTTTTGTGTACCCGCCCTCGCGATTGGACAAATCTGAAAATAACCATGGATGTAGGTCTTTATGAGTACAACAACAATAAATACGAAATTCGATCAACTTTGTAGCAATAGTATGATTTATCAATTTTGCATTTTCTCGAATAGAACCGTAACCGGATCTGTAAATTCAATAAAATTTGATACACAAATGGCTATTTATATGGTTAACCTGCATTAAAAGTTTCAAAAACATCGAAAATCATTTCACGAAGTTATATCGGTTTGAATTTGCCAGTATTAATATGAAACAATATGCGCTATACTACTATGAAACCATATAGCTATGAAAGAATATGCACTTTTTACCGACTCAGACATTACAGGTTTGCTAGGATTTCCATGAAAGTTTCAGGAATGATAGGTATTATAAATATTTTTAAGAATTTGTTCAATTAGTGACATCAATAATCGTAACACAAAACGGCGGCTGTTTTAAATGAAAAGATTGAATTAATTTCTGCTGTTTTTCCCCAAATTCAGCATTGAAGGTACGTGCTATTATGACTGGCTGAAGACGAGCACCTAAAATTTAGAAGTGAACAAGGTCGAGTAAGTAGGAGGTTGCTCTCACCAGAAGGATTTGTAACCATCCTAGGGCTCGAAACAAATTCCATCCTAGTGTTCGAAACAAATTTCCTGATGGTATGAATCGATAACTTGAATTATTCATCCAATACTTCTATAAGAAATGATTCAAATTTATCCAAAAGATCCAAAGTTTCGTTAGTAAGCACATAGCAGGTGTCATTTTGTTCCAGCTTAAATAATTTAGTTGAACACATTGAAGATGCTCATATTAAACACGTTTACTTAAATTTGCATGAAAACCCGAAGAAAATAAGAGTATGTTACCTAGGTCGATTTGAAATATGTACCAAACATCAACGCCTGTCATTGTGGTTTTAATTCCATACAATTGAATTGGCCATAACTCACTTGATAATGATTTGATAAGGGTCTTATGTCAACCTATATACCAATGATATTTTAAAAGGTTTAAGGGCACCATTCTAATTTTTGTAGGAAAATGTAAAATTTACAAATCATGCTTTTATTAAAGGAGTTAAGTGAATTTTTATTTCTGTGGTATTTGTAGCCCTTGTACTCACAAAGACTTACCTGTGTTTTTTCGGCTCAAAAGTGTCCAATCGCGATGAGGGACACAAATTTTTCGGGCATTCTGCCTCTACTTGAACCCCTGTTGCATAAAATTACTTTTTGTTTAAAATTCTGCAAGTGCTGCCCAAGGCTTTTCATTTAACACCCTATTCGACTATATTTGATGGAAAAATATTGTTAATTAACATAAACTTTTTAAGAGAAGAGTTTATGTCATATATTTGATGACATAAACTTTTGAGAGTCCACCACCGTTGACCCTTCCAAAACTTTTGAGCTTTGTAGCGTCTTGAGTTTCTGAGCAAATTTGTTGTGATACAGAGAAGCAGGCAGATGGACGGATGGACTAACACGATGCAAAAGTAGTAGTTTTTTGCAAAATTTCTTTCACAAAGCCCTAAAAATCATGGAATTAGATTCAATAACAATAACTGAATAAACAAATTAATTGGCTAAATAACTTTTGGGCGCGAAATTCGTTGAACTTTGCTAATAATGTGTAATGATTTTAACGATCGTCCGATGAGATTTCCCAAGAAAATCTAAACCGACCTCTCATCGGTAATTTAGACGTGAAGCCTGAGTCGTGCCAACGAATGGTACCCAATCGGTCAACCAGTCCGTGCACTCGTAATCCATTTCGCGATGGCTGCTTGTCGGCCAACTAGTTCGGAGGGGATTTCGGTCGCAGGTCTTTTAAGTGGATTACGCTCGATTACATTAATTCAGCCACCATTAAGTGCTCATTTTAAACGCTTCTAAAATACAACCGTACGGAAAAGAAACCGATCTCTGCTTTATTCCGTATTAACCTTCAATTCAGTCAAACACCAACAAAAAACAAGTTGGGTAAACAGACCTACGGTCATGTCAGAAAGGTTTTGTACCCAACCTCTACGAAATACGGTCACCAGCAACAAATAAAGTCAAGAAACATGTCAAAGAGATGTGCACATTTAAAAGAAAACTCATTGTTTCTCCATTTTCAACGGTCGCCATTTTGTTCCAAACTAACAAAAATCCTTATATCATGAATTCCAAAAATATGTATTGTTATAAATCTTATCTGGAAATTTTAAGAAGATCAAATCAAAATTGCAGTGTCTGAACCGATGGGAAATCCATAAAATACCAAACCGTGTGTTATTGTTATTGTAATTGGAGAAATTTCAAATGGCTATAACTTCCGCGAATATGATTCGATTTTGATCAAATTTGCAGGGTATTAGGTACATGTAACTACTCAAATATCGAATTGTGTTGAGTTTACCTGTACCTGTACGATTTTATTGGGAAAAATGTGAAATTCGAAAATCAAACTATTATTAACAAAGTTGAGTGAATTTCAACTTCTAAGGTATTTGTTGTTGTTGTACTCATTAATATCTACCTCTATGATTTTTTTCAGATTTTTCAGATCACAGGTGTCGAATCGCGAGGGGGGGGACACACATTTTTCGTGTATTTTCCCTTCGTGTGCGCCCCCTGAACCGCAAAATGTTTTAAAAAGTTCTCGTTTAGACCTTTCATATGATACCCATATTGACTACCTTTGATGAAATTTTTTTTTCTGGGGCTACTTCCCTATATGGGGAGACCCCCCTTAAATACCTCATAAATTTTTTTTGTAGCTGAAATTTCAAGAGAGCACCACTTTACACTAGTGTGTAAAATTTGGTGGTTCTAGCTTAAGTACTTGCGAGAAAAACTGCTGTGACACACGGACGTACGAACGGACGGACAGACGGACAGACAGGTCGTGATTTTAGTAGGGTTTTGTGAAATTATTTTAACAAAACCCTAAAAACGATCTAATTCCGCGTTCCCGAATTTTTTTTTTATTTTACCGACGAGGTACCGAAAAATATACTACTCTAATGCGAACTTCAAAAAAACATCAAAACAAACTATGGTACCGCGTACCGAAACCGAACCGGGAAAAGATGATGTTCAGAGGACCATGAGCGAACCTTACGGAAGGTAACTTACGGCCCCACCCTGCTCGACGGCATACCTATCATTGTTGTCACCTACCTGTGCAAAGGAAGGAACTAACTACTGGAAGGAAAGATCGTAGTTTCTTAGCATTTCATTATAATTTTATTCATTACATGGAAAAATC
This sequence comes from Odontomyia ornata, assembly GCA_963969285.1. NCBI lineage: Eukaryota > Metazoa > Arthropoda > Insecta > Diptera > Stratiomyidae > Odontomyia > Odontomyia ornata. Next base: position 138,186,331 of record OZ017739.1, read on the forward strand.
ATTTTACCTTCTTGGACATTCTCCTGGTCGAAGTAAGACTTTTGATTTTTTTGAAAAACTAATTCTGAGAAAAAGTTTCCCACGTGAAATAAAGATATGACATTAAATGAATACCCAGACATGGAATATGAATGTTTTTTTTTTTCAAAAAACCGTTTTCAGGTTCAACCCCTTTTAATTTTCCATTTTCATCAGGCATAATCTTCCTTTAAAAATGCAACTATGAACACCAACCTTTGTTTTACGGTTTAAAATACTTTGTTCAGTAGTTCCTATCGATTCTTATCTATTTCATCACCGTCTCATCTCTGATATACATTTATCAATCACAACTGCTCCTAGTTCTGTACTGTCCTAAATTTTTGTTAACCTAACCAGTCTGTGTAAGTGATATTCATCCCTTTTTAACAACTTTCACTATAACCGTGTTAGGTTTAGAGAAAATACGTTGACTTAGTGTCTAAAAATTAATAATTATTTAAAAATTCAGCAGGCGGAAATTTTACAAAAAAAAACAGTGCACTGAAATAAATAATCTGGATACTTTCAAAATTTGAAATTCTATCTTAATTTTTTTGTAAAGCCGATTGGATTCAACTTGGTTTATGTAGGCCTATGACTTTTCATTGGTTGTTAGTCCTGCAATCTTTTCAACATTGACTGACTGATGTGTTTCCTCAATAGGAAATTAATCCTACACCCAAACTTAATAAGCGATTGAACAATCTTGGTTTATAACTAATTCATCAACATTCAAAAACTTCAAATAATTAGGAATTATAATAAAATTAGCGAAATAATTATCATGTAATAAACAATGCTTGATGCAGGAAAAACAATTGAATTCTTAGTTCTTAAACTGTCAAATATGATTATGATAATTATCAACAGGAAGCTTTCTTATTTTGAATAACCTCAAAGTTAAAAATAATTTTCAATTCTTCTTCTTCTTCTTCTTAGCACTACAACCCCGTTCGGGCCTTCGCTTCCTGCAAACAGCGCCTCCCACTGTCTCGACCCGTTGACCGCGTCATCCAATTCCGAAATCCGAGCAGCGATGAACTGTCTTCATCAACCGAGTCAGACCAGCGTTTCCTCGGTTTCCCCACTGGCCGCCGGCCTTCAGTTCTCCCAACGAATACATTCTTGGGTATCCGTTGTTCGTCCATACGATTCATGTGTCCAGCTCATTGTAGCTTCCATAGTGTAACAATCGTTGAGACCTCAAGCTCGTCAAAAATTTCATACAGCTCATGGTTGTACCGAATTCGCCATTGGTCCCCTTCTGACTGCGCTCCGATTATTCGCCTCAGGACCTGTCGCTCAAAGGCGTTCAATATATTTACGGATGCTTAGATTAGGGTCCATGTTTCACACTCATAGCATAACACAGGTCTTATCACAGATTTGTATACTTGGAGCTTTGTTTTTCTGTGTATGCAGCTGGTCTTCAAGATCGTCAATACTGAATAAAATATTTTATTTGCAAGATGTATTCTTCGGCGTATTTCGTCTCTTTCATTGCCCGTTTTCGTTTTTTTTGCGCCTAAATACAAAAATTCGCTAACATTTTCGATGCTGTATCCGCCAAGAGTGATATTTTGTGTATTTGGGGTATTTTTCCTCGACTGCGTCATGAGCTTTGTTTTATTTTCGTTGATTTGTAGCCCTACTAGTTTTGCTTCGCTGTCGAGTTTCAGGAGAAGTTCTTTGGCAGTTGTTAATGACCGTGACAAAATGTTGATGTCGTCCGCATAGGCCACTACCTGGCTCGACTTGTATAGTAATTTACCTCGCGTATCGACAGGTAGCTTCCGTATGACGTACTCCAAAGCTAAATTGAATAGCAATGGGGCCAGCCCATCTCCCTGTTTTAGTCCGATATTTGTGTCAAAGGCATCGGTGAGTTGGTTATTGATTCGGACTTGAGAGGTCGTCGACGTCATTGTCATTTTGGTAAGACGGACCAATTTGGCTGGGATGCCCAAACCAAACATTATTTGGAACAGTACGTTACTATCAATACTTTCGTATACTTGCTTGCAGTCAACGAAAATTTGGTGTACGTCTATTTTGAACTTCCAGCACTTTTCAAGTACCTGCTTGACCGTGAACAATTGGTTTGTTGTTGATCTACCTGCTCTTAAGCCACCTTGATACTCCCCAATAATACTGTTGGCGTTTGATCCGATATTATTTTCCAAGATTTTAGAAAATATTTTTTACGCCGTACAAAGTAGTGATATGCCTCTATAATTTTCGTACTGTAGCTTGTCAACTTTTTTGTGGATAGGGAATATTATTGATTGGGTCCACTCTTTCGGCATATGTTCTTCTTGCCAAATGTACTGGATGACTTTGTGAATAGCTTGATGAACACTACTGCCATCATATTTGATGAGCTCCACTGGAACCTCATCAATGCCCGGCGCTTTATTATTCTTTTGGGCTTTGATGATGGAACAAACTTCATCCAGAGTTGGTGGGGCCAATAAAAGCTCTCCGCAGACATCTATAGGCTCCGATGTTCTGGAGCTGTGCGGAGGATTAAGGAGGTGCTTGAAATATGTTGCCCATCTTTCTTTAATCTGGATTTCATCAGCGATTATATTGCGGCTGTCGTCACGATAGAGTGTGGTTTTGGGCTGATAACCACATTTCAGGCTTTTCACTACTTTGTATGCTTGTCTTGTGTTATTGCTCGCTAAACTAACATCTTTACTTCTCAATTGGTCATCATAGTATTTTCTTTTCAATTTTCATTTAGTTACTTGAATAGATATTAAAAATCCAAAAAAAAATTGTCAGTTTCCTTCTAAGTTATAAGTAGTCTTTCCATTTATCCAATTAAACTGAATTATTTCTAAGAATTATTATTTTCTTCAAGACAGAACTTCCTTATTTTGACACGTCAGCGTTTACCAATATATCCTGTTTCGTTTAAAGTTAAATTTTTTTGCTGATGCAGAGGGTAATGACAGACGTCGCCGCTAATTCACTTATTTGACTATACTTAGGATAGTTATATATCTTTTTCTTTAACTTTAAGAAAAATTCTCAACACAAAACTGTTACAGACGCAACACACACCTTATTTGGTTGCATAGAACGCCCCCTTTTTGATCCACCGATTTAAGTTGAAATTTTAGGATGTTATATTTGCCTCCTCGATACACGGCAATTTTCTTCAAATTCTTTGGTTTCCTCTAGTTTCCTTGCGGTCGCTTCGTACAGCTGGATCCGCGCGACACAAAGCATGCAAAACACACAAAATCGCAAGCAAGCAGACAAGCGAGCATCATACTTTTCTTTTGAGGGGGGCACACAAACGGCAGTTCCGTCTGTAATGTGATTAGATTGAAAGATCATTCCACCCATTAGAATACGTTTGTACCTGTGCCATATTACCAACAATTGATGTGGCTACGTGCATGAAAAGTGAATTATTGTTTATTCCTTGGGTAGGTACTGTTCTTCCTTTTTGTGACAATTAGCAGAATTCACGCTTTTCCGCCCTTGTCAATGCAATTTTTCTCATGAACAACGTCGAGTTGCTCGCGGATGTGCACAGTCGAATGTTCGCTTGTACGATTCACTTTCCCGGCTGCTATTCACTTGCTTCGGTGCTTTCTACCTGAGTTTGGCTTGTTTCAAGGCGATTTGTCGCCAAACAAAGACTTCCCGTATAATTATCGTACATTTTGAACGCCGACACTTGTAAACAAATTTATCTACGAAATACGAGCACTGATGCGGTGTTACACTCCCAATTGTTTGAACCAAACCCCCCAAAAAATGTTTCCTTTTTTTTCTCTTTTGACATTTCCCTGTCTAAGCACTCTTCGTTTCCCAATTTCGTTGGGTGCGAGTCGACAAACAACAAGTGGATGTGCAAAGCCTTCGTTAGGCGCAATCCGGCACACATCATGTTTGGATGAGTGAATATGCTTTAAGAATCATAGGGCGTACATTACAAATGGTAGTATTTAACATTTTCGCCAGTAAAACGGTATTAGTAGCATTAAATGGGATGAAATTAGACATTCAAATAGTTCTTAAAAAGATCGTCATACTTCATGTTTCAATAAAATTTACAAAAGATATAACTGTTTGAATTTACTCCGATTACACCAATCATATATGGGTTTTCTATTACATGGGCTTCCCATCGAACCAGACACTAAACTTTTGATTGGATCCTCTCCAATTTTTCAGATACTCGTAAGATGAAGAACAAACATTCATTCAAGATTCCACTCTGTCAAAGATTTGAGTAATATTGGTACAAAATGTTGGCCGGTTGAAATTGAGTAACGCTGGTTACTCTTGTTGGGCGTGTCATTAGTGGTTTTCTTTGCGTACAGGCAATTTTTGTTTGCTTGAAAACAATTGTTAGTTGTTGAGATTTCTGTTCAAATCAATCCGACTTCAAAGTACATACGTTACCATTTACGTAAATTTTTAATTAATTCATTCGGTTTTTACTCTGTTTAAGCTCCTTTTGACGGTTTCTTAGTAAAGGCTTTCTTTCAAATAGCAAGAAACGTGCAAATCTCATTGATTTCTGATTATATTTCCACGACAACGATTCAATACTTCGCTTGTATTCACTTTGCAGCTCAATCCACCCCGACTTTTTATTTTTATTTATAAAAATCTATATGTAGATAGTTACATATCAATATTTTATATGTAGTTTCGATCAATATAAAACTAAGCAAATGATACTCACTATAATAATATTGTTCATTTCTGTGTAGCAACGTTTTGCATTTACGGTGAAAGTGCATCTATTTTGCATGTACTAAAGATACGAATACCATACGATGAAGTAGTCCGTAGACCTTGCTATGCTTGTTGCGTCCAAGGAAACAATGTTTTATTGAAATTAAAGCTGAAACCTTCATTACTAATGGAAACAGATTAGCAGTAAAATAGTGGGTTATTATTACTTTGATGAAACATGATAAAATCAGTCACTCAAAGATAAAAATCTATTTCACCAAAAACTTGGAAATTATGCACTATAAGAATATTTTTGTAAAATATTGTCGCGTGTTATTGGTTCGCGGCCTATAATTTTAACGTTCCGGGAAAGTGAAAACGCAATGTCTTTTAATTTAAGTTAAAAGAGTTTATTCAATAAAATGCACAATAATCAGTTAACACTTTCACTAATTTTAATTGTCACTATTAAAATTATCTAACACTTGTCCATAAATTTATTATCGCAATTGTCTTCTAAATTACTTCACTATTACGAAACACACTTTTCTACTACTCGAAGAATATCGCTTCCCACACACAATCGCAGTTCTTCTCGCGGTCGAATGAATGATCCCCCCATTCATTCAGCTCGCCTTTATATAGGGTCTCTACCTATTCACCCATTTCTCGTTTATTGGCAAATGTTCTACCGAGAGGTACCTGGTAGATTCGAGCAAATTCATGAATGGAGTGACGTCACTTGCAGATGTTGATCATGCTTGTTGGGTTCTCGTGGTTTCGAGTGAATTCGTGTTCTTCATTGTTGTGAAAACAATTGCGACAGTAGCTCGCAGAATAATTTGTACATGTAACACTGCCCCCACCTCAGTTCTTTTCGCCCCGAAAAGATGTGTCGCTATTTGTAGTCAATTCTCCCTGGGTGTAATATGGGGCAAGACGGTCCAGATGCACGATTTTCATTTTAGCTCTCGGCTTACGATGTTCCTGTATTCGGTATACGACGTCGTTGATTCGCTTTGTAACTCGGTATGGTCCCTCCCAATTATGCTGCAACTTTGGAGACCTACCCTTCCGCCGTTGCGGGTTATAAAGCCACACCAAGTCATCTTCCTGGAAGCCAGTAGAATTAGCCTTTAGATCATACCTGGTCTTCATGCGGTCAGTAGCCGATTCGAGGTGTTTTCGCACTGTCCGATGTATCTGGTTCAACCGTTGTCTTAGATCACTTGCGTACTCCGAGATCGTTTGGGGTTTCTCAGGGGGTGTTCCGAACTTTATATCGGCTGGCAGACGAATAGTCTTTCCAAAAATGACTTTGGCTGGGGCTTGGCCCGTCGATGCATGTTCGGCAGCTCTGTACGCCATCAAAAATAGTGGGATATGTCGGTCCCAGTCCCTTTGGTTCTCGTCAACCATCTTGGCAAGGTGTTTATTGAGCGTGCCGTTGAAACGTTCGACCATTCCATCGGATTGGGGATGCAGCGGTGTTGTCCTCGTTTTCCGTGTTCCGAGCAGCTCGCACATTTCGCCAAAAACTAGTGACTCAAAGTTTCGGCCTTGATCTGAATGTAATTCGCAAGGTACGCCGTACCTACTGACCCAATTTAACACTAGCTGTTCAGCTACGGTGGTTGCTTCCTGGTTGGGAATGGGGTAGACCTCGGGCCATTTGCTGAAATAATCGGCTACAACCAGCGTATATCGATTTCCCCAATCGGATTCAGGAAAGGGTCCTGCGATGTCAACAGCAATCCTTTCGAATGGCACGCCTACGGTATAGGTTTGCATTTGTCCTCTCAGTCGTCGCTTTGGGCCTTTGACGGAAGCGCAAATTGTGCATCTGCGACACCAGTCCTCTACGTCTTCTCGAGCGTGGAGCCAGTAGAACCTTTCCCGCAATTTCGCTAAGGTCTTGTTAACACCAAGGTGGCCTCCCGAGGATCCTTCATGCATTTCCTTAACCACATCGTGGATTCGGCTTTTGGGAAGTATAGTTTGCATCCTATAGGAGCTACCATCCGCCGTTTCCCATTTCCGCTTGAGTACGCCACCCTCCACCTGTAGGGAGTTCCATTGTGCCCAATAGCTTTTCAGGGTTGCGCCATGCGTTGAAACGTCCTTCCACTCCGGTCGCCCAGTTGTCTCCTTCCATACGAGCAATGGTCCGATGTCTTCATCGGCTAGCTGGGCATTTCGAATCTCCTCCGATGACCAACCTTCATCGAATTCCGCCGTTATCAGTCGCAGATCAACGGGCGGTTCCTTTTCCTCAATCCGTCGGCAATGCTTGCAGTTAGCTGGACATGGATGACGAGATAGGGCGTCAGCGATTCCATGAACTCTGCCCTTGTGAAGCAGTTGGGGCCTCACTAGGTCTGGTCGGATCGTCGATCGGGTTGCACCAGTGTCGTTTGTTAGGGTGCATTGTTCTTCATCAACTTGACCAGGAAGGCATCTGTCTGCTTCTCCACGATGTTGCCTTGGCACGGTGCTGGGGATGTCGATACTCCTAGCCAACGTTCGCCCCACGAAGTTGGCCCCTGCAGTTTGATGGGCCTCCATTCTAGGCTCCTGACACGGTCTGGATCTCCACCACCCTGGACAATAGCTCGGTCTTCTTCCCTTCTTGCAGTCTCTTTGCAGGTGCCCTTTTTCCCCGCAATTCCAGCATCTAGGCGCACCATTCACCTGCAGTTCTCGCTCAATTCCCGCGCGCTCACACCTGCAATTATCTGCCAGTACCTCGCGAGCCTGGGCAGTGGTACGGGTCACATTTTTGGCTCCCTCAAAATTTAGACTATAAGCCAATGCATCCTTGACTGTTTGCTTTTGAGCTAACAGCACGGCTTGTTGCAATTCCTTGTCCTTTAAGGCGCTGATGAATGCTTCTGCTGCTACGTCATCTCGATGTTCTGGGTCGTACACTGGGTAAGCCAAAAGTGCCAGTCGCTCAATGTCTTGTGCTAGCTGCTGCAAGAATTCGCCAGACTTCTGCATCCGATGCCGTAGCTGTGCCCGGTAAATCTGCTTCAGATGATCGTCTCCGTAACGCATGTCCAGCGCATTCATTATAGCAACCGGGTTTGAATGCAGCTCAACGGGGATAGTCTGCAAAAGCTCGGCAGCTGGGCCTCTTAGAGCAAGAATTAACGCAGTTGCTCGTTCCTGCTCATTCCAGTGATTTATCCTAGCGGCTGCTTCAAACTGGATTTTGTAAATACTCCAGACCGTTTGCCCATCGAATATTGGTGCTTGCACATTTCTAGATGAGCTTTGCGCTGCGGTTATAATTGGGGCTGGTGGGGCGGTTATTACTGCCTTCGCTGCTTCCAAGTCCTTTTTCACTTTTTCCATCTCATGGTTCATTCTTTCTTCGACCTGGCTGACCTTTTCCTCGACCTGGTAAACCTTTTCTTTGACGCCTTTAATTTGCTTGTTAAGACTACTGAGCTCCGCTTTTATTTCGGTGGACTGTTTTTGAAAATCTGCCTTGATTTCGATCGCTTGTTGATCCAGCTTCGTGGTTAAATCGGATGACTGTTCATTGAGCTTCGCAGTTAAATTGGATGACTGTTGTCGCTGCTCCTGCTGCATCAGCATTAACATTTGCATCAGCGCATTTTCTGGTTCCTTTGGTTTTTTTGTTTCTGCTTCACCACCTTCTGCGCCTTCTTCTGCATCTGAGGGCTCACCCGAATCCAGATACGCGCCTTCCGATTCAATTGCATCACGCAAGCGTGCAATCAGTGTGGCCTTTGTACCTTGCGTAGCCAGGTTTCGTTGTTCCAACTCCTCTTTGAGCTCCGATATGCTCAATTGATTTATTTTTAGATTTAAATTTCCTGGCATTTTTATTGTTTCGGCTATTTTTCCACGTTAACTTTCACAATTGTGCACTTTAAAGTTGTTTAAACGTTTTCACTTCCAAAATTTTTCTTTCTCACTTCTTGACACCATTGTCGCGTGTTATTGGTTCGCGGCCTATAATTTTAACGTTCCGGGAAAGTGAAAACGCAATGTCTTTTAATTTAAGTTAAAAGAGTTTATTCAATAAAATGCACAGTAATCAGTTAACACTTTCACTAATTTTAATTGTCACTATTAAAATTATCTAACACTTTTCCATAAATTTATTATCGCAATTGTCTTCTAAATTACTTCACTATTACGAAACACACTTTTCTACTACTCGAAGAATATCGCTTCCCACACACAATCGCAGTTCTTCTCGCGGTCGAATGAATGATCCCCCCATTCATTCAGCTCGCCTTTATATAGGGTCTCTACCTATTCACCCATTTCTCGTTTATTGGCGAATGTTCTACCGAGAGGTACCTGGTAGATTCGAGCAAATTCATGAATGGAGTGACGTCACTTGCAGATGTTGATCATACTTGTTGGGTTCTCGTGGTTTCGAGTGAATTCGTGTTCTTCATTGTTGTGAAAACAATTGCGACAGTAGCTCGCAGAATAATTTGTACATGTAACAATATTTTGCACTTGTTTCATCAATTGTCTCTAATAACAGAACCCAAACGTCACTGAATGACTTATCTTATTTTCTTTTCAGGACTATGCATTGGCCCATCATGGTAAGATTTTATTACAGACCCAAATACGAGTACATTCATTGAGAACTGAATTTTGCTTTTGGTACGGGATATAAAATTTTACGTCTTAATATAACCAGCTATGTAGAATAGTCTAAAAGTTTTGAGTTATTTCAAAGAAGAACGGAATTTCGCATAATAGAGACAGTTTTTTTATGACATCCGCATTGTAAAACGGAGCCTGTGTTTGCATATACGAGTATATTAACAAGCGTACGTACATATTGGTGTGAAATACCTTTAGCCTTTAAGTGTTTATTAAAGTATGTCAAGCCTTAAAGATAATATATAACTCTATTCGTTTCTTTTTTATATACGAGTATATCATATAAGTGTCTAAACGCAAATATATGAAGGATTGTGTTTTAACCAAACTATTCCATTGATTGAACAGTAATCACTTGAAAAAAAAAATATATTCGCGACATAAGAAATTATGGCTTCTCGTCGCAAGAATTCTTATCCGGAAATAAAATCAACTTCGTTTCAACTTTAAGCGGACAGTTATAAGGCGGCTAACGAAACTTTACTTTACTGGTCTACTGTTCTGCCTCTCAGCAGACAATTACTTCATTGACTGCACTAACCCGGCAGTAAGTGCGTTCGGTCGATTGACCCAAACACTTCTATTTTCAAACATTTGGCGCCAACAGCATCAGTTTCAGGGTTGTACGTCAATGTACCTTCATGTTAACTATATCTGGAGACATTCTCGTGATCAGTTCGTTTCGTTATCTTCATTAGCCCGGTTCATTGAATTCCAAAGTTTGTGCTGGGTCGATTTGTTTGATTGATTTTTTAAGGAAATGGCCGGGTCGAGTAAAGATCGATTTAACATATCAGATCCTGGAGATTTCAAGATAATCGAAGAATTTTTGTTTAGTCGAGATGATGAAAATGAATTGTTGGAATTTTCAAGCGATGACGAAGTTTGTGATCCTAATTTTGAACTAGTAAGTGAATACATCAGTGATTCAGAAGTGAAAATAAGTAAAGTGCTTGCCGAAGAAGAGTCTATCTACTCAGGAAATGTTGTACATTGTAAGGGAAAAACTCAAAAGGAGTTTATGGTTTTAAAAATATTGAGTTATTTTCTTTTAGATTTGAGGCTACAAATAGCGGCGGACGGAACAGATTTTTTTTAGGCGAAGGACAAAAAAACCAGATGGGTTAAAGAAATAGCTGTTTGTATTATTCGTACCAGACAGCAAAATATAATTACTCACTTGCCTGGAGTAATAGGTGCAGTCCATCAAGCAAAAACAGCTTATGAACGATGGTAATTTTTTTTTTACAAATGAAATACTTCCGGGCATAGTGAAACATATTAACACGTATATTGAACTAAAGAGTGGTGCTCAAACTCAAGTGAGAAAATTCAGGCTGATGACAATCATCGAGTTAAAATGTGTCTTAGGAATTTTGTGCATGACGGCAATTCATGGTGAAAATAGAGTAAATATTGAAGAATTTTGGGCTACCGCTGGAACGGGCATCCCACTAAAAATTGCATGCATGTCTGTATTCAGTTCAGATTTTTATTTACTCTGTTCTAGCAGGGATTTTTTCCAAGCGTTTGTGTCAAATTCTCAAAAACATTACTCTAATGGAGAGAACGCAACCCTGGACGAAATGTTATGGGGCTTTCGAGGAAGGTGCCCATTTCGTATGCATATGCCTCAAAAACCTAATAAATACGGAATTAAGGTTACGAACTTGTTGACTCGAAAATGATATACACCTTAAACTTGGAAATATACGCAGGAAGCCAGCCTTTCGAAGAATTCTTTCTGAGCAACAAACTTGATGATGTTGTTGAGCACCTCTACATACTAATTTATAAAACCAACAGAAATGTAAATGTAAGATCCTAAATGACTATGGGCTGACAATCCTTGGGACTATAAGGAAAAATAAAGCCCACTTGTCTAGCATATTCATTGATCCCAAAAATATACAAATTTTTACGAGCTTATTTGGATTTAAAAAAAATGCGCCACTGGTTTCATACGTCGCAAAAAAATCCAAGGTTGTGATTCTATTGTCTACAATGCATTATGATGCCGCTATTGATGAAAGCACTGAAGAAAAACACAAACCAGAAATTATCACTTTCTATAACGGCACGAAAGGAGCAATCGACGTTGTAGATGGAATGAGTGCTCGAACCGCTGTATCACGAAACTCCAGAAGATGGCCACTGACATCATTTTTCAACATACTCAATATAGGTGCCATAAATGCACTGGTAATTTATAGAGCGAATAATCAAAATGATGCAGAAAGAAGATTTTTTTTTTTGAAAGAACTAGGTGAGTACAAAAATGTATCAGACAGCCCTTTAGGACATAATAGTTTGCATTAGAATGTATTAGGAAATACTCATATGAATAAATATTTTATCGTTAAACTTTTACGCTTGTTACAGCCAAAGACCTAATGGAAGACAACCTGAAAATTGGAGCTGCAAACAAGTATTTGGACAGGAAAACCCGACACCTAGCTTGGAAATATGCAAAATGCGAAGTTGAAATAACGCCGGAAAGTGAGCAGAAAAACAGGAGGCGCTGTATTTTTTGTAAAGTCAATAAGACGGTGCATTGTTGCCAGGAATGTTCAAGCTTCATTTGTTTGGAGCACCAAATTTATTTTGATTGAACTGCTCAAATTGAGCCGTTTTTCAAAAATAAATTTTTTTTATTTTGAAATTGTATTTGTTTGAAGACTATTACTAAAAAAGCAGCATAAATAACGAAAGTGATGTCGGTTCCATTGAGAGAGACTCCCGATTAGTGCTGATCTGGCTCTGAGCACATGCCCCATAAGGGCTTGTGCGAACTTTCGCATGGCCTCCTTACTCTGCAAAGACAACGATGGGACTAAAAAGGCAACTAAACTCACGAACGGAGATAGCGGCTTCAGCCACGATGTCAACAGCACATTGAGCACGATACCAACGACAACGAATGCAATGACAGTAAAAGCGGATGAAGAACGGTGAATAACGCAAAGCTTTGTGGAAACAGAAATTATTGTGGCGCTCAGACCACTGTAGGCGAAGATGGCTCAAGACAGATGAAGAGCAAAAGATCAAGCTCTCTGAAGCAGTCTTCTCAACACTTTACAACAGCGAGAAGTTGGCTTGCAGCCCAAATTAAAGGGATCGTAAAAATCAGAGAAGGCATGAGGAGGAGCCAATGAAGGTTCAGATTCTATTGAAGGACCAAATAGTTAAGTTTGGACCAGAAGCTATCAACAAAGTTCCATTCTACGACACAGTCAAAATTTCTTTGAAGAGAATACAACCGTAGCCTCGCTTGAACCTAGAACTGCTCTCGAAATGAGAAATATTAAATGTGTTGCTGATTTACCTGAGATAGAAGATTCCTTAAAGCAAGATTTTCCTAGCTCGAGTGGATCAAAAATCAAGCGAACCAATCCAAACAATAAACATCAACGCATGGCATGGCCAATATGACGGCCAGATGATAGAAAAGGAGAAAATCAGAATAGGTTGTTTTATCCGTAAGTCAAGGCGACCAGTAATCCCTCTCCGGGGTTTCAGGTGCCTTGGATACGAGCATACTGCAAGGGGCTGTAAAGAGATCGACAGGAGCTTCCTGTGCTATAACTGCGGCAAAACAGGACATGAAAAAAAGGAGTGCACAGAAGAGACATGCTGCTTCTCCTCTCAAGACTCGAAACCAACACCAGATGATTTGAAACACGTGTCAGCTACAGGCAAATGTCAGGTTTTCCGGGAAGCCCTAACTGAAGCCAAACCACTTTTGTAATGAACTGTATTCTGTGGATTAATCTACACTCAAGCAGTTTGCGAAAGACAGTCAAGCTGACTTGCTGCGACTCAGCGAGCAGCACCACAACCGAAGCTCCCGTATATGTACAAATATGATACAGCCACTACAGAAACAGTGCTCACTTGCAAGTGCAGGGTCAAGGGCGAGGAGATGATTTCGTTTGGGTTTGGCGTTGGTACTCCTAATTCCTAACGAACCTTAACCGTCTTTTTAATCTAAGCTCAATGCTTTGTAGGACGCTCTTTTGACCACAGCGTGTCACGTGTTCATCGAAGGTTCAATTGAATAGGGCATGCCCCAATCAGATCCAAGAGGCAAACGGGACCTGGATATGGTAGTTATAACTGGGTTTCCTGTACTGAATATAGGCTGCGCCCTTCAACCAGACTGCATTGGAACCATTTGGAATGTGACATTCACTTGAGAGTGCCTAGGGCCAAAGGTTTAAAACTGGAGAGTTCTAGAAGACTACTCCACCAGATCACCAGTGCACAGCACTTGAGATCTATGCAGCTCTTTTCCATGCCCGTACGGTCAGCCTTCCAGGCTCCGATGGAACACTGAGAAAGTGGACGTCAAAATATTTCCAGAAGTGCTAACAGCATGATCGTCACTACGGAAGTTTCGTGGAGGAGCGGGTGACTAGCAGGTAAAGATGTAGTGACCTCAACTATGAGTATCATTACATCTGCCTCCAAGTCTCTATGCCTCACCGAAAAAACCAGCATGGCAAGCCTCCAGTGTACTGGTGGCCCTCTGAAGTCCCCGAAAAGTGAAACGAGTGTCATAGCGAGCACAGTACCAAGAAGAGGCAGACGACAAACAAACAGCTAATAAAGCAGCTAGAAAAGGTCTTCGCAACCTCCTTAATAGCAGTAAGGCTAATCGCTGGCAAAATTTCTGAAGCTTAGGCTACAAGCTGATCATGCGGGAGTTCGATACCCAAAGATTACCCTGCTTATACAATGCGGAAAAGATAGACGGGGTCGTGCGAGCTCTCTTCTCTATACACCCAGTCTATATTAAAGTTATGCACAATGATACACTAGTAGAATGCCCACTCTCCACAAGGATGGAAGGAAGAGGCAATGTTGCCTTTCAAAAAAAGAAAGGCACAAGGACCAGGTAGAATTCTAGCTGAGTTGCTGTAGTTGGTTTACCAATTCTGCCCTGATTTTCTGCTCAGTATGTTCAATGCATACATGCATGAAGGGATATTCTGATTAGCCGGGAAATTACTTAAAGAACATGTCAAGAAAAGACTCGCTGAAGCGATCTGTATCGCTGCGGATCGATCTCCAAGGCAGTTTGGCTTCAGAGCAGGTCACTCAATTATTAACGCAATCGGGGAAGTTCTAAACGTGGTGTGGTGTGCCGAGGCGCACAGCAATCTATTTCAAAGGGTGGTCCGGCTCATCAATCTTGACGTCCAGATCGGTAGCTATTGTGGAAGCGCTGGAAAGTCATTTCAAAATACCACAATGCCCTAGGCGAATCTTGATGGAATACTTGGGGAACCGGAATCTGCTATACGACACGAACAAAAGGACTCGAAGTTTGGCTGTTACATCGTGTGACGCTAAGGGCTGCATCTTCAGTCTCGATTTGTGGAGCATCTCTTATAAGGCGCTACTGTGACTTGAGATGACGGACGAATCACGCTTGGTTGGCTACGCAAATGAGTTAGTGGCATTAGTTGTAGGACGTACAGTCGAACGTATGCAATGCAGACTAGGTATGCTGATGCAATGAGTGAGGGACTGGATGACTACTCACGGCTTCAAACTAGCACTGTAAAAATCCGAAATAGTCTAAAGGGCCTCAATATGGTATATTTACAGGATATTTGGCCCCGATTTGGCCGAAAATAAGCCCAAATCAGGTCGAATTTACAATCAAATTAGCCTAAACAAGGTCTAAACTTCGTTCATTTTGCAATGAATCAGGCCCAAAAGTGGCATAAAGGAATCTCAAACAAGACCCCAAGATGGACTAAAAGTGACTCAAACTTGGCCTGTTAATGTTGTTGTAATTGTTAAATATTCAATCGACTGTAATTTAGCGGCTTATGACTCGATGTTGTGAAATTGTCAGGACACGTACCACTATTACAAACTTGCATAGCAGCTCTTAGTAATTTTTAAGTGTCTCCTTTTGATTGTATAGGTAAAAACGTAAAATTTATGAAATGTACTATTATTAACAAAGTTGATTGAATTATGACTTCTGAGGTTATTGTTGGCCTTGTACTGTTGAAGAATTACCTTCAAGATTTTTTTTCAGATTTTTTATTCCCTGTACACAGCTCGAAGAAAAAAGTGGCAGTTTAAGACCTGTTTAGAAAAATTCTTACCAAGATCTTTCATTTGAGAACCATATTCGTTACATTTGGTGAACATTTTTTTTCCGGGGCCACCTCCCTATATGGGGAGACTCCCCTTCAACACCTCATGAAATATTTTGTAGTTAAACTTTGAAGAGGACACCATTTTACATCTACTTACGTTTTTACGTTTCCAGCGTATATGATTTGCGAGAAAAATTACTGTGACACACGGACGGACGGAGGGATAGAGAAGTAACGATTTTAGTAGGATTTTGTAAAATTATTTTACAAAACCCTGAAAATGGCAATAATTGAAATTGCTTGGCTCATGCTTGTCTTTTTCTTAAGTTTTGCAGTCGAAGAAGAAAATGATGTATTTTTAGGCCAATCCCGGGCCAAGATTAGGCTAGTATCGGTCAAACATCCCTACTGATCCAGTTTATGGCCCCTTTTTGTCCCTTTTTTAAGCCAATTTTATTTTTAACCGAGTTTTAGGGCCACTTATGGGTGAAAAACGGCCAAAAAAGGTAACTAAGCCATATTTAGACTCGAATTATTTGTACACTGGATCCCAAAGTTTTTCATGAGATCAGATCCCTTCAAGGCTGTTCTTAACTTCAATAAGATCTTACTGCCCTAAACAACTGGTACTTGTATATGTCAAATTTACTTTACTTAGCATTGCAAAGTGCTACAAATTGACCTTTACACTAAGTTCTTCCCTGTGATTTCAATTATACTTTCAGCGGTGTTCCTCTTCTGACAGTTAGTACATTTAAAGATTTAGGAGTCACATTTAGCGGATTCAAAGGCATCGAATTTCAGGGTTCATACTCAGACATAAAAATAAATTAAGCAACATACGAGTATCTCTCGCTGTCCACATAATTGTCTTGCTCACCCATTTTTTGAATTTTGTTCTGTGGTCTACTAATTGTTCCTACCTGCATTCATTTTTTGAGCTTGTTCTACAAGTTTAAGTTAGACGACCAATACCCACGCTATTCTTCTAACTTCCTCATTTTTCTACCCTAAATTCTCGTGGAGTTTTCTTAGACCAGTGTTTCTGGTATCAACTCTTTTACCTTCAAGTTGCTTTGAACTTAAGCACTGTTCGGGCCTTACTTTGTTGTGTGAGCACACGCGTTTCGACTTCTTTGATATGGTATGCAGGAGCTGGGCGGTAATTGATAACAGGCTGAATAGGGATATTGGGTTTGTGGAGTTTAGGTAGTGCTGTAAGGGGTGGTGTGGATGGATTTGGGTTTAAGTAGCGGTGCTTAGTATTTGGAGGAATGATAGTGGGGATTGTATAATTACTACTACACCACTAATCACCACTAATCATAATAATAACGAATACAAACAACGTGACATTGATAAACTTATTACACAGTACAAACAAAAACAGGAACGTAAACTGACTGTAAGTCATAAGAACAACCAACAGTGCATTTCGATAAACTACGGAGGCAAAGAGACATACAAACTACCAAACTTCCTTAGGAAATACAAGCTGCAAACTGCATTCAAAACTAACAATATTTGTAAGAAACTTTGCCCAAAACTGAATGACACATCAATATAGGAGAACAACGGCATAATCAAACAGACATGCAAGGCCTGCGACATTGTATACATAGGAAGGACAATACGGAAACTAACAACAAGATACAAAGAGCACTTACAATCTTTCTTACACAACAAAGCAGGCTCCAATTATGCGCACCTACAAAACCACGTACACGAACCGGGCGCTTTGACAAACTCTGACATTACTACATAAACAAAGCAAAAGACCGAGACTTGACATCCTAGAAAGGCTTGAAATATACAAACATAGAAAAACTGACAGTAACATTATCAATGAACGACATATTTCAAATTGCGACGCAATTTTCTCAGTACTAGACCACACTCTCAGATGAAAACGGAAACGAGATGAAACAGAGCAAACGGAGATCCAACAATCAAATAAACAAAAACTTGATATCCGTCCACCTGACCTAATTTAGTACCTAACCTATTTCAGTACTATCTGGTTAACATATCCTACGACTATATAAAATCATTCCCTTAAACACATCCTTTAGACACTGAAGATAACTAAAAGGAGTCGAAACGCGTCTGCTCATACAACAAAGCAAGGCTCGACAGCTTTTAAAGAAAAAAGAGAATTAGCCTACGGATACCAAATAAACAAAATAATCGAATAAATATTTGTTACGAATATTTACCGACATTGGGACCGCCATAGTTTGCACAGCGTACATATCATAGATTGAAGGAAGAAGAGCACATGGGGTTAAACTAGAGAATATCAGCTAAATCAGCAACATGCTCAATCGTAGACTTATCTCCGCAACAAAAGAGGGTGGCGAATGTATTGTACACAAGGTTGAAAAGCCGCTGGACGTACCGTTGAACAAGCACAACTTAGGCTAGGTATGCTAATGCGCCGAGTGAGAGACTGGAAGACTGCTCGCGGCCTGAGTTTAGCTCTGGAGAAAACCGGAGTGGTCATCTTGACAAAAAAGAGAATCTCTAGAGTATGGATGATCAGTATTGGAGACATACAAATCGAATCGCAGCCAGCGGTGAAGTACCTGGGGCTACTGATCGACTCGAAGATGAGTTTCTCTGAGCAAATCAGAGCAACGGCTGAGAAGGCTGCTTCGGGAATATCGGCTCTGAGCCGACTTATGGCCAACGTAGGGGGACCCAGCCCATCAAGAAGACGCCTCTTGATGAGTGCTGTAGGGTCAGTGCTACTGTACGGAGCAGAGGTATGGGGCGACGCTCTCAGCAAGGAGGTATACCGAAAACGTTTGGTACAGGTACAGAGAAGAGAAGCACTGAGAATTGCATCTTCGTATCCAACAGTCTCCGACTCGGCGGTGAGAGTGATTGCAGGCGTGAAACCTGTCGCCCTCCTTGCTAGAGAGGAGGAGATAGTTGTCCGCGAGGAGAGACAGCGCTCGCTCAACGATTGGCAGCAGTTTGGGTGAATTTCACGAAGGGAAGGTGGACTACGCGCCTCATCCCGGATGTGAAACCGTGGCTAAACCGAAGGCATGGTGAGACTGACTTCTTTCTGACCCAGCTTTTGAGCGGGCACGGGTGTTTTCAGTCTTACCTGCACAAGATCGGTAAGTCACGATCTCCCGATTGTCGGTTGTGCCCAGGAGAGGAGGACAATGCCTGTCACACATTTTTTGTGTGTACAAAGTGGGTCAGGCTGCGAAGGGAACTCTACAGGGAGACGGGAGAGCTCACCCCGGATAATATAGTTGCGGCGATGCTCGAATCGGTTGACAAATGGAACCAGGTGGCACATTATGCTCGGGCAGTCCTAAAATATAAAAGAGACTCACAGCAGACGGGGGCGCTGGGGCTGGGGGATCGCTCTTCTGGCATTTCCTCTTCCCGTCTCCCCTCCCGCTAGGAAAGGGACTCCTCACCTTGAAGGCGCCCCACGGCGTAACAAAACGACACCTGGCCCGAAGTAATGTGTCAAACGGTTCCAGGCTGGGCTCTCAGGTTGACAGGGTAGGTGTTTAGTGGGTAGTCCAGTCGTCCATGGGAGTCCCAAACTCTGTGCATAAATAGCATTCACCTCCGTACCACAAAAAAAAGGTTGAAAAAGATGCTCTCAAGAGGGTATCCTCTCACTACTTATTTAGATAATATATTTAGTTCACTTTCTATGACTGAAGTCAAGTAACTTAAGTAGGGATAAGTACTTAGTTGGAAGATTTTAGGATTCGCCATTTACAGTTAGTTCGTAAATGAAAATGTGTTTCTATCTCTCGAAGCCCACCCTTAAACTAGCTGCCTATCTGCTAACATAGAAAAAGCGCTTTGATACTAAACGATGTTAATGTCTATGCATCTTTCCCAAGATAAACGCATGAATCCTGGAGAAGGTTTGCCGGCTATGCAAACTAGAAAGTCGCAGACAAAATTGTAACTGGAAGGGATATTCCCTTTTTGATTCACATAATGACGTTGAAAATTGGACTTACTTGCCAAAGACTGCAATATGGTTGTTGAATAATGTTAAACTTACCTGAAAAGAAAAGAAAAAAGTTATTAATAAGAGATTATAGTCAAAAAAATTTAAAATGAATTGGTAACAATACTTAACTCGATGTAAATCTAAGAAGAGATTTTATGATCATTAGTAATGAAGTAACCAGTCTGTGTGGTCTAGTGGTTAGAGCATGAACGCACAAGCCGGAGGTCCTAGGTTCAAATCTCGTTTGGAGCAACGTGATTTAGTTCAGGGGATTTTTCGGACAGACTACGAATGTTCACTCAGTGGTGATATGTACTGATTTAATCAGATCATATTATAGCTGAGTAAGCACACAGGAACATGGTACTGATCAATCAACTTCCGAAAAAATCAATACGGTCATGAAAATGAGATACTCTAACTATCTCTAAGCGAAGGCCCGAGAGGGGCTGTAGTGCTACAAAGAAGAAGTAATGAAGTGAAGAGTCGAAAATCATTTAACATTATATCACATATATTCGATAGCCATGATATGAAATAAGCATAAAATTAACATGTGTAGCTATTTCTTCATTGTTGCATAGAGTTTAGTATCGTCTTAACCGATAGTAATAACTTGACAGTACAGTTGGTAGTCGTGTAATATTGCTTGCTGATTTGAACTTAAGCTGCAGTATCTTTCAAGTAAAAGTCTTAGCGATTTTTGTACCGGCTATTATGTAATCAGATATTTGGAGTAAATATTTATATCATCACTTACAGAGGTTACATAGTCCCTTACTGTGAAAGATGCAGCCCATTTGCGTTTCAGGGTAAAGTTACAAGAGAAACTGCGATCAGACCAACTGGCAAAGCAGATAATTTTACGACAGAGACTCTTGCAGATTTTGGATTAGTATTCCGATAGCATCAGTTTAACTGGCCATTAAGAAAAAATACCCAAAGAGCGCCCTGAGTGGACAATATTTAATTGCAATCGCAAGACAATTGAGGGAAACTTTGGCCTTGGATCGTACCAGAGAGCTTCTTAAACTTAGAAAAGATTTTAGCGGGCATGCAATCTGGATGTCTGTTACTTATAATGACTTCTGGCAGAGCTGCAGATATGATGAGGACAATGAAACAGCTCTTCGCCTCAGATATAAATGCCCGACTCTAGTAAGAAGAAGGTAGTATCTTGGGTTCAAATTATTCGCTGGCCTACTGGATATATATTCGGTGTGTAACGGCCTAAAAGACAGGCTAATCAGAAGGAACTATCCAAGCTTCCACTAGCTAATGTAAATCAAACAAGTGCTTCTGAAAGCTTCTTCTGACACGTCATGAAAATTAATAAATGAAACTAGTGAAGTTCAACTTCATAATATGCAAATTCAACATTTAAAATAACCTTCATTATTCTGATTAAACATACTGGACACCTGCTTAAAATAACTAAGTCAGTTAAATATTCAAACATTCTACCGATAAAATTACCACCAGAAATAACATATGAGGTTTTATAGAACATTTCTTCTTCTTCGTAGCACTACAGCCCCTCTCGGGCCTTCGCTTCCTGCAAATAGCGCCACCAAGTGTCTCGATTCATTGACCGCGTCCAAAAATTTCGAAATCCGAGCAGCGATGAACTGTCTTCGTCGACCGAGTCCGACCAGCATTTCCTCGGTTTTCCCACTGGTCGCCGACCTTCACTTCGCCCAACGAATGCCTTTTTGGGCATCAGTTGTTCATCCATACTGTCGCGTGTTTTCGATTCGCGGCCGATATTTTTAATGTTCCGGGAAAGTGAAAACGCACATTAAGTTAAAGGAGTTTTTTTTACTGAGAATGCACAATCATCAATCCATTATTTTACAAATAATTAAAATGTTACTATTTTTCACTTGTCTATCAATTTATATTCCAACTATCTATATCAGGAAAATCACTTCACTATCAATCAATATCGCCTTTAATTCGCGCTCCACGCTATTGCAGTTTTTACTATTACCCCCATTCATTCAGCTCGGCTTTATATAGGGCCTCTAGTCATTCGATCCATTTCTCGTACATTGGCAAATGTTCTGTTGAGGACTACCTGGAATAGTCGAGCAATTCTGAATGCCCGCAGTGACGTCACTTTCAGATATTGATCATGGATCTACTTGGTCCATTCTTGTGCTTTTGAGTACATTCATCAATCATGATGTTATTAATAGCTGCAAAAACAATTGCGAAAGTAGCTCGCAGAATTGTTTGGGCATGTAACAATACGATTCATGTGACCAGTCTATTGCAGCTTCCGCAGTCTTACACTTGCTAAAACCTGCGGCTCGTCAAAAATTTCATACAGCTCATGGTTATATCGAATTCACCATTGGTCCCCGCCTAACTTCGCTCCGATTAACTCTTCGCTCACAGCGTTCAATATAATTGCGCACTGTTAGGTTAGGGTCCATGTTTCACACTCATACACAAATCTTATCACCATTTTGTATATTTTGCAGCTGGTCATCAAGATCGTCAAAACGGAAAATTATATTTTATTTGTGAGCTGTATTCCTCCGCGTATTTCGTTTCTTTCATTACAGGTTCTCGTTATTTTGGCAACTAAATACACTAATCCGCTCACATTTTTGATACTGTACTCCCCAAGTGTGATACTTTGAGCTTTGTTTTATTTTCATTGATTTATAGCCCTACGAGTTTTGCTTCGCCGCCGCGTTTCAGGAAGAGTTCTTTTGCAGTTGTTACTGACCGTGACAAAATCTTGACGTCGTCCGCATAGGCCACTACCTGGCTCGACTTGTATAGTAATGTACCTCGTGTATCGACAGACAGCTTCCTTATGACGTACTCCACAGCCAAATTGAATAGCAATGAGGCTAGCTGATCCCCCTGCTTTAGTCCGATATTTGTGTCAAAGGCATGGGTGAGTTGGTTATTGAAGCAGACTTGGGAGGTCGTCGACGTCATTTTGGTAAGACGGACTAATTTTGCTTGGATGCCAAAGCCAATAATGCTTGGCAGTACGTTACGATCAATACTCTCGTATGCTTGTTTAAAGTATATATTGAACTCCCAGCATTTTTTAAGTACCTGCTTGACTGTGAACAATTGGTCTATGTCGATCTACCGGCTCTAAAGCCAACAGGTTACTTCCCAATAATACTGTTGGCGTATGATCCGATTTTATTTCACATGAATAAGAAAATATTATGTATGCCGTACAAAGTAATGATATGCCTCTATAATTTTCGCACTGTGGCTTATCACATTTTTCGTGGGTAGGGTATATAATTGATTGGTTCCACTCTTTTGGCATATGTTGCCAAATGTACTGGATGCCTTTGTGAATACACCATATTTAACGAGCTCCACTGGAATCTCATCGATTCCCGGCACTTTATTATTCTTTTGGGCTTTTATGATGGAATCCACTTCATCCAGGGTTGGTGGGGCCAATGGAAAATCACCGCAGTCATCTCTAGGCTCCGATGTGCTGGAGCTGTGCGGAGGG
The DNA here is from genome assembly GCA_963969285.1 of Odontomyia ornata. Lineage (NCBI taxonomy): Eukaryota > Metazoa > Arthropoda > Insecta > Diptera > Stratiomyidae > Odontomyia > Odontomyia ornata. The sequence goes on from OZ017739.1 coordinate 138,209,330, forward strand.
TTAAGGAGATTCTTAAAATATGATGCCCATATTTCCTTAACCTTGGTTTCATCAGCGATGATATTGCCGATGTCATCACAACAGAGCGTGGTTTTGGGCTGATAACCACGTGTTGTTGCTCTCTAAACTTACATCTAAGCTTCTCAATTGGAAGTCATGGTATTCGCGACCTGGTTAGTCATAGTTCGTGACCTGTCTGTCCGTCTGTCCATCCGTCCGTCCGTCCGTCCGTCCGTCCGTCCCTGTGGCACTTTTTCTCGCAAACTACTTAAGCTAGAAACATTAAATTTTGTATGCAGGTGTAAAGTGGTGCTCTCTTCAAAGTTCAACTACAAAAAATTTTATAAGGTATTTAAGGGGGGTTCTCCCCATATAGGGGAGTGGTCCCCGAAAAAAAAAATTTCATCAAAGGTAGCCGATATGGGTATCAAATGATAGGTCTTGATGAGAACTTTCCAAAACAGGTCTTAGTTTGATACTTTTTGCTTCGGGGGACGCGCAGGAAGAGGAAATACACGAACAATTTGTGTCCCCCCCTCGCGATTGGACACCTGTGATCCGAAAAATCCGAAAAAAATTATGGTGGTAGGTGTTTATGAGTACAACAACAACAAATACTTTAGAAGTCTACATTCACTCAACTTTGTTAAAAATAGTACGTTATTCGAATTTCACATTTTCCCCAATAAAATCGCATCGGTACTCTTAAACTGAACGAAATTCGATATTTAAGTAGTCCTGCTAAAGATTCTTAAACTCTGTAAGTTTGATGAAAATCGAGTGATATACACGGAAGTTATAGCCGTTTGAAATTTTTCCAATTACAACAACAATTACACATGATTTTGGTATTTTATGGACTTTCCATCGAATCAGTCACTGCATTTTTGACTTGATCTTCTAGAAAGTTTCCAATAAGGTCAACAACAGTAATATACTTAAGGATTCATGATTTGAGCGATTTTTGTCGGTTTGCAGCAAAATGGCGACCATTGAAAATAGAAAAACAATGGATTTTCCTTTGAACGTGCACATCTCTTTGACATATTTTTTGAAGTTATTCATTACTGGTGACTGCATTTCTGAGAAGTTGGGTACAAAACCCTTCTGACATGAGCGTAGGTCTGTTTACCCAACTTGTTTTAATCCGAATTATCTTATTCGCTACTCTTCTGAGATTTTCATAGTGTTCTCTCTCCGTCCTGGTTTTCCTTCCGATGTATTCTTTGTATGCCTGATTCTTTTTATCTAACGCATTGTGGCACTCATCATCGAACCAATCATTTCTCTTGCACCGGGCTTGATGTCCGATCATCTGTTCTACAACGGGCCGAATAGCCGCTTTCACCTCCACTCAGAGCTCGTTGCTCGTCTTAAACGATGCGTCTCCCCAGCTTGAAGACGCTCCACGGCGTAACAAAACGAGACCTGGCCCGAAGTAATGTGTCAAACGGTTCTCAGGTTGACAGGGGAGGTGTTTAGTGGGTAGTCCAGTCGGGCATGGGAGTCCCACAATCTGTGCATAAATAGCATTCACCTCCCTATCACAAAAAAAAAAACGATGCGTCTGATAAGATGGGAGCCAGCTGGTTGTTGAGGGTCTCCGTGAAATTTTTGGCCACAGGTGCCGTTTGGAGCCGTTCGATGTCAAATTTTTGTAGCGGGCTGGCCTTTGACATACGACATCGACAGATTAATTCGGTGAAGTAATGATCTGAGTTACAATTGGCTGCTCGGTATGTACGGACGTCAAGTATGCTCGAGACCCATCGTCGTTGGTTTAAAATATGGTCGATCTAGTTTTCTGTGATGCCATCCGGTGATACCCAGGTCATTTTATGATTGCGTCGATATGGATGCAACTCGAAAACGTATGACTAGATTTCTGCTACATGCAAAGTCAATCAGGCGCTGGCCATTGTCATTTGTTTCATCATGGAGACTATATCCTCCAGTCGTTCCGCGATGAGATACCTCATTGCCAACCTTAGCGCTGAAATCACCCAGAATTATTTTTGTGTCATTTGTAGGCCATGAGTCGACCAGTCTTTCCAGGTGATTGGAGAACATTTCATTTGTTTCTTCAGTCGGGGCGTGAATAGGTCCTTAACAGCGCCATAGTAATGGAGTGATCTGACATTCCAGGATCCAATGCCATAGTCCTTTTCTCATTTGCTGTTGCCGTGAGTCCAACCCATTCCGAGGGCCATCTGCAGGCTTCAAACATTTTAAGGTTTTCCAGGGACGGGGAGATTGCCCGTTGCCCAACCTCCATTCCGGCGGCATGATTATTATGTCGCTTCCGTTATCAGGCGCGAAAGATTCGCCTCCACCCTCTTACATCCCCTCAAAGGAGGTGTAAATAGGATTTAGTAGCAGAGCTGGAGATGTATTTACATTTATTAGCATTTCTCGGCATTTAATTTCACATTATTGGAGTACCAGTAAACCCAATGTGCGACCCCGAGAGCATTTACTACCATTTAATTGGGTAGTTTGGGATGAGGAATCATGGAGGCCATGGGTTTGGGAAAAACGGAGTTCCCCCCTCCTGTCTCAAACGGGCTTGGGACCGTCTATGGCGGAGTTATTTATTACCTTGCATTTCTATATTTATTGTGTTTTTTGATATTGTAGTGCTATTACCTTATTACATAACAATCATAGTTGTTATAGTGAACTATAGGAAAAAATTGCAGAGCTGAAAATATGGCCCCCTACTGGCCATATTTACTGTACAAAATTTATAGTACATGAAAATTTCTTATTTTAGGTCATGGCACGATACAAATCTCAAGGAAAACATGGAACCAAGGAGAATATAAAATCATCTTTGTTTGCTGTGAAGTGAGAGATAATGAAAGTTTATCCAGCCACCAAACACTTTAGCGTACCAAGAAGGACTCTGAGATGCTACTTAGCAGAAAATAAGCAGGCGAAGTCCGCTTTGGGAAGGAGACCACTGCTAAATTATGGACAAGAAAAAACATTGTCATCTCGTATAATCCGTCTATGTAGCGTAGGATATCCATTGACACAACGGGTACTGCAAACATACGTCAATAGTTTCTACAACTTGAATAATATTTCTATGACAAACCAAAGTGCGATGATTGGACGAGATTGGTTAAGAGGATTCCTCAAATGCCACAAGAATATCAGCCGGCGTAAGGCACAAAGTATGAATCCTACACGAGAACAAAAGCTGAATAAGACCATAGTTATGGACTACTTTAAAAAATTGAAGAAAATTATGCACGATAACGATATCATGAATCAACCAGAACGCATTTTCAATATTGATGAAGAAGGTTGTCAGCTGAACTTACACAAAGCACCGCAAGTTTTGGCTGAGCGCGGAACAAAACGAGTACATCTAATAGCACATGAACATAGCGAAAATGTTCCTATAGTCTCTTGTGGCAATGCATTAGGCCATGCCATTATTCCCATGATTTCATTCAAAGGAAAAAGAATGAAACCAAAATGGGTTGGCTCATTACCTGCTGGTGCAATCGTCCATATGACCCCAAAAGGCACCGAAACTTTTGAAACTGGATTCACCACTTTGAGAAATTTAAGTTAGCAGGGCTGTGTCTCTTGGTTTTTGACGGAGCTAAGTGCCATTTAGATTACTCAATTGTTGATGCAGCAGAAAAGTTAGAGATTAAGCTGTTTTGTTTACCTAGCAACGCCACTCATGAACTTCAACCGATGGATAAATCAGTATTTAGATCGTTTGAGAACTACGGGGATAAGGAAGTCCTTAAATACGGGTCCATACATGAAGATAGAAAAATCACTAAATAAAGATGTGGGATAATTTTTTGTAGGGTTTGGAACAAAACTGCACCACCTGCAAATATCAAAGCAAGTTTCGAAGCCACTAGAATATCTCCGTTTAATACAGAGAAGCATATGATCCAAGTATCCCTACTTACAACCACGTAACACCTGGACTATCAGTTCAAATTTACGATAATTTCATCAATGACGGTGATTGTAGTGACGTCAATGACTGTTTGTTAGCTTCTCACCCTTTGAATAATAATGAAAACTTCCATTTCCAAGCTGGCCATCTTGTTTCAACAGATAACTCCGATGAAACCCAACTAGTAACTCATACTCTCATGTAAAGGATAGCTCATATAATAATGCACCGTCCATTGAGCGTCATACAAAAGGCCAATCAATTAACTTGTATCCTTATTCAAAAGATAACAGTTCTGTTTTTATTGAACAGTCTGGACTCGCGATCTTAATTACTTTTGATGACGACAATTTGCGCAGCTTCAACAGCGAAGATAACATTCCAATAGCTCAATTACGGCAAAGAAGAACCGATCAAAAAATGTCAGGACCAGAGCCCCTTTCAAATATTCGTGTACTGCGTAGTGAACTCAATATATCTTATGGACATATGTTGAAGACTCCAGAAAATATATCAAATCTACAAACTACGCCTACGGCCAAAGCTATCAATATTCTTGCTCAAGAATTGATCAAGTCAACTTTTACCGGCAAGGAAAATAAAGCAGTGCCAGCCAAAGCTTCTCCAAATCGAAACAGTCTTGCCAAAGCTAGCAAGGGACAATATGATAAAAAATCTGAGCCATCTCAAAATATTCCTCCTAAGCTATCATTTGCTGAGGGAGAGTTAAACAAGACTGCTGCTGCATCTTGGTTTTGTTTTGTGTGCGCCGAAGATAGAGTTGCTGATATGCGGGCATGTTTTTTTATGTGCAACATATGTACGTGAAGAATGTGTTGGCTGGCTTAACTGCAGACGACAAGGAAATGATTATGTGTACCAAATGTAGTCCGAATGAAGTGTTGCTTTGGGTCTGTTTTGAACTTATTTGAGTTAGAATATTTCTAGTACTGCACTAGAAATATATCTTTGCTTCCTGCACATTAAGTAAACTACTAAATTGTGAATTGGGCAGATAGAAAATTACATTATCGCGGTACAAAAACATTGGTGACCCCAACGTGGTCTAGAGCGATGAGCACAGAGTGAAGCCGACCGTTGCAAATCAATCGCAGCATTTGAACAAGCCCACAATGGAGAAGTTGACGGCCACACAATCCGAGCTGGGGAGCAAACTGGGACAGCTGCTGATAAACTTCAGGAAAGATTCAGTGTCCAGAAAAACCAAGGAGTATCTAGACAAGAGACTAGGTTTGTCAGAAGGGTACTGGTCCGAGTTTGATAAAGTCGACGAACAATTGAAACCATTTGAAGTGACCGCGCCAGATCATCCGTACTTTGCCAATAATTACTACAACGAAATTTGGAAGGTTTACGAGAAGCTCATTCATGCACTAGATGACGCGAGGAGAAAATTGGAGGGAACTTCTTATAACGACAACCCCATGGCATCATCACCTGCAACCAAATCTGGAGATATATCTGCCACAAGAAAACCAGAACGTCATGCAGATTTCAAACTCAAAAGCGATGATGAAGAAGAAAGGGATGTTCTTCCAAGAATGATCCGGAAGCAAAAGGCCTTAATGAGGACCCTTACCTTCTTCATTCAAGACATTGAACATGAGGCTGGTAGTGAACATTCTACCGAGTACTACGCACTTAAGGTCACCTTATTACAAAGATATGTGAATGAGCTGGCAGACAACAATCAGGCAATATGGGAACAAACCACTGAAAGAAGCCTTTTTGAGTACAGTCCTGAAACCTGCCAAAAACTTCACTGCTGGACGCAAGAGACAATAATCTCACTGCAAGAACGTTTGAAAAGCACTGAAGGGAGAAGCGACAACCCACTGCTGCAATCAAAGGATACCGTAGTTCAACTGCCAAAAATCTTACTACCGACCTTTGACGGTGATTACTTGCAGTGGACTCAATTTCGTGATTTATACCTCCAACTGATCTACAACCGTGCAATCGGAAATGCGCAAGAAATGTATTATCTGCTTAGCAATCTATCAGGCGAAGCAAAACGATTAGTGCAACATTTGCCAGTTTCCAGCGAGAATTATTTAGATACATGGAATATAATTAAAGAGAGATATGACAACAAAAGGTTGAGACACATCTTCTCAACAAACTTCTTTCTCTGTTGAACCTGCATCATCAGTTAGAAATCAACATGACGTAACCAATAAACGTCTACTGGGACCCAAGAATTTGGGCATTTTAATCAACGCCTGGGATCCAATGCTACTACATGTACTGGTTAAAAGGTTGGACCATACTACATATACGCTGCATGAGCAACCGTTGGCAGAGCCCCGGCAGCTAAGCTCTGTGAAGCATTTTGTATCATTTCTGGAGAATCGTTTTCAAAGCCTTGAAACCCACGGCAAAGGGGGCTCGCCATCTCTAAAGCAAAAAAAAAATTAAGCCTGCCTTGCTAGTGGCGTCATCCAAAAGGAGCCCATTCATAGTGTGCAAAGGAACGCATCCACTAAATTCTTGCAAAACTTTCCTGAATCAAATGCCAAAGGTTCGTCTGCAGACTGTGAAGAAAAATAATCTGTGTTACAACTGTTTGAGGGCGGACCATAATAATCAACAGTGTTCGCTTCGAGGCTGCAAGAAGTGTACCAAGTCAAGCTCTAATTTACCTCCGGCACAAGCAGAAACATCGACAATGCCATCAAACTTAGCGAGCTTAGCAGCGAAAACCAACAACACATGGAGGAACAACATCTTGCTGAGCACTGTATTTGTCAAGGTATTGACTGTGGATGTTCGAGAACTCGAATGTCGGGCTGTTCTTGACTCCGGGCCTCAATTAAATTTCAGCACTAAAGATATGGTCAGACGGCTTGGTTTGAAGGAAGTTCCCGAAGCATTGTGTGTTCAAGGGATTGGACAAGGAATTCAAAATGCTCAATCCAGAGTAAATTTTTCAATACGGTCCAGGACAACTGGATTCTCAGCCGGAATCGAAGCCTTTGTCCTACCGCAAATTACAACTTATCAACCGTCGGAATTCATTGACGTTGTATCACGGCCTTTTCCCCAGAATGCGTCGCTTGCGGATCCTCAATTCAATCACCCTAGTCAAATTGATATTCTCATTGGGACAGAAAACTTTTGAGTTCTGGAAACTGGATGAAGTGGAGCCAGGCTCAAACATTACGCAGCAAGTAAAAAGTTGTGAAGAACACTTCACTGCAAATACCAGACGAGGACAAGATGGACGATTAGTTGTAAAATTACCATTCACGAAAGACCCTAAGTTGTTGGATAACTCCAAAGGGACAGCATATAAACGTTTTCTGGCTTTGGAACGCAAATTGAATCGCTGAAACAGCAGTACACCGACTTCGTGAAGGAGTTCCGTCACTTGGGACACATGGAAGAGGTCGATATTCAGCAGGTACCTACACCCCATTACTTCTTGCCGCACCACTGTGTCATGGACCAGAAAATACCACAGCTAAACTTCGAGTGGTATTTGATGCTTCAGCGAAAATGTGTACGAATATCTCCTTGAACCAAGTTCTGCACATTGGACCTTTTCTCCAAGACGATGTATTTACCGTTCTGTTACAGTTCCGGCTTCTGATGTTTGTATTAACGGCGGACAAGATAAGAAGTTTCAATTAATATTTTGCAGACACCATCTAAATGAACCAGTTAAGTGCTACCAACTTACTGCTGTGACATACGGTATTACAACGGCTCCACACTTAGCCATAAGTGGCCTCAGACAAATAGCAGCACAAGCTGAAACGTCAGTCCCATTGGGATCGCAAACGATAAGGAATAATATTTACATCGATGACGTCATGGCGGGAGCTAACAATGTAACGAAAATCCTCGCAGTACAAAGGCAACTAAAGGAATTACTTCGATCAGGAGGGTTCAAATTGCGGAAGTGGAGTGCAAACCATAGTCGGCTACTTCAGGGCATTTTCAAAGAGGACCAAGCAGTTCAATTCAACATAAACGGCAAAGACAGCGACTATGTGAAAACGTTGGGCATAATCTGGCTTTCCCAAGAAGACAACTTCTGCGTAAATCCAGTCCAGCGACGGTAAAGTAACCAAAAGAACAGTGTCTTCTGATATTGCGCATCTCTTCGACTCGTTAGGAGTAATGAGCCCAGTGGTGACCAAAGCCAAAATATTTTTTCAAGCATTATGGAATCTAAAGATAGATTGGGCGCAGCTATACCAATGGAGATGCAATGCCTTGAAGATATCAAGTTTCCCAGACAGGTATTTTTGGGCAAAAACCCGCGAAGCATTGAATTACATGCTTTCAGCGACGCATCAGAGAAGGCATACGGTGCAGCTGTATACGTGCGATTAGAGCAAATTGACAGTACCGTGGTCGTGAGACTGCTATGTGCCAAATCAAAGCTAGCGCCAATCAAGGCTACAGCGATTCCGCGTTTGTAGCATCAAGCTGCAACACTCACTACCAAGCTCTCTATTCCATGCACATTTTGGACGGACTCTAAGGTAGTTTTTGCCTGGCTGAGGAACCCATTATCATCATACGCCACCTTCGTTGCAAACCGAGTAGCAAACCTAGTAGTGGCATTTTCAGTTGCAAACGAAGGAGACATACTGTCTACGATCGACCACCGGAATTCTTTTCAACATTTGCAACAGATTTTAGCTTATGTTCTTCGGTTCGTAAGTAACACTAGAAGCAGAGGGTTCGAACGCTCATTATATTTAACTGTTGAAGAACTGGATGCAGCCACGGCACAACTTATAAAGGGAGAATAACGCCAAGACTTCTCACAAGAGTTAGCCTCCCTTGAAAAAACGGCCGTAGTAGACAAGCAAAGCAACTTAAGTTGACTCGCCCCATTCTTGGACAAGAATGATATTATCAGGGTTGGAGACGATTACATAAAGCTAACATCAAATCTGATGCAAAACACCCAATGTTACCATACAATGACACACTTACTCGGCTGGTAATGACAGACATTCATATTAAAAATGTTCACGTCGGACTGCAAGGATAACTTGCTACCACACGCTATAAATTTGGGCCTATCAAAGGGAAGATAATTGCGCGGTCAATTGTATTGAATTGCATTCACTGCAGCAAAGAAGATAATGGGTAATTTGCCTGAGAGAAGAATCAAATCTGATTAGTCATTCCGAATAACAGGAGTTGATTTTTGCGGACCATTTTAGATTCATCATAAAGCCTCGAAAGTGTTACGTAGCATTATTTGTTTGCTTTGCAGCAAAGGCAGTGCACTAGCAATTCGGTGAATACTGATGATATCACATTATCAAAGGGCACAATTGACACTTCTAGAAGTGATAATAAGGGCTCATCACGGCAATGTCAATCCGCACGTAATAATCCAAGACAGCTACGAGACCAGCTAATTATGATTAAAGCGCACCTCCCACCAACTTTTCGAGTACCTGGAGATCATTGATACTTAGCAAAATAATACGGAATAATGTCTATAGAAAGCAGAATGGTAAGCGGGCAAATGATTTGCCAAATAAAGCTTCCACTTCTATCACAAGAAATATTCGAAACCTTGCGAATCGTTCCAATACCTATATTAGGTAATGAAACATCTCTCACCGTCAATCCATCAACACAAATTCTACTAGTAAACCTACATCGAGATCAATTGTACCCAATCTCTGAACTGAAAATCACAAAATATCTGCCTGTTGACTATTCCGAGTTCATCTGTAAACTAAGGCATCGATGGAAATCTAGTATCAACCACTGCGAAGTGGCAATCTCAACTGAATCGGACAACATTTCTAGCTGTGAAGTCATCAAAACAAAGGAAACCGTAAGGTGGACCCAGCTCTTGATTCCAAATCACTCGATTTAAAAAACCAACCTGTGAGCATCAACATAATTTGTTAAGCGACAATCTCAACTTGCGTGCTATCCGGATCGGGTATCATCAACGTAACTCGCGGATGCAGCATCAAAGACGAGGTTACTACATTACAGACGAGCAAAGTACATCCCACGATGATAAGAACGTCCATCGTTCCTTCGCGAAACATTTTCGACCTCATCGAGCTCACCGAAAATTTCAATAACACACGTCTGTAGGCCGCGTACAAGGACAATTTAGAACACAATGTTAAAACACTTCAACAGAGCATCAATAAGCGGTGAGCCGCCGAAACGGAACTCCCAACAAGCAAATCAACTCACGTGCATCATTTCACTGTTGGATACTTGGGCTTATCAATTTAGGTGGTCTGTTTATTGTACATTGTGTGGAAATTTTGCAGGAGGCGGCCTACACGCACCATGCAAGGTGAATGTTGAGGGATTCCATGTGAATCCAAAAATCCATCTTTGAACAGTTCGTTCAAAGGGGTGGCGGATGTTCGCTTACGATAGCGAAAGTAACAAAATCCAAGTAAATTACTTGCCCGATAAGTTAAATTCACATGCATTAAAAATTCATATACATCATGTATAACATTACTCACCCGCCCGCGAGCAGAAATTGAAACTTGAGCGCGTTTAATTTTCATCGCAATGTTTGTCCGGCTGAATTCCGCAAAATTATGTGCCGAGTAGAATTTCCTGAGTCGCGGAACATTTAATGAAACGTGAGTTGCAATCTTAGTTCCCATGGGAATGAAATTTTGTTATGAATTTTAGAGTAAGCAATTTTAGGAATAAGAAAATGTTGTATTTAAACTTAAGCTTTTGGGAAATAAATTCAGTTGTAGTCTTTTCGGCGTTAAAAAAGGCTTATTTTATTTATTCTGGTGTTTTGGTATGACATAAATGATTCGAAATATTTCTAGTACTGCACTAGGAATATAGCTTTGCTTCCTGCACACTCTGGTGTCTTGTTACGACTTAAAGGAGTTAGAATATTTCTAGTACTGCACTAGAAATATAGCTTTACTTCCTGCACATTTAGTAAACTATTAAATTGTGAATTGGGCGGTAAGAAAATTACCTTATCGCGGTACAAAAACAGGCATATTAACATACATTGGCAGAAATATGGCCACTTTCTCTGTTGTTGAAAAAATAAAAATAACTCCAAAAGCAGATATGTTTGCTGTACTTTTTTCTTTGTAGTTTGTACACTAGAAAGATACACCTTACTATAAAGTACTTTTGTTAGCCTAATACTCTAAAATATATGAAAAAAATCGTACGAAACTTTAAGGAGGCCATATTCGACTCGGTTACCTTATAAGTAACACTGCAAATCCAAACGTTTTAAATTAAAACGCTTTTGGTGTTTTAATTCCCGTCCCAGTTTTAAAACACTTCTCAGGTGTTTTAATAATTAAAACACCTAAAACGTTTTAAATTAAAACGCCTAGACGTTTTAATTTAAAACACTCGGCGTTTTAATTAAAACGCCTAGTGTTTTAATTAAAACGCCTACTGTTTTAATTAAAACACTAGGCGTTTTAATTAAAACGCCTAGTGTTTTAAATTAAAACGTCTAGACGTTTTAATTTAAAACGCCTAAGCGTTTTAATTAAAACGCTTAGTGTTTTAATTAAAACAGTAGGCGTTTTAATTAAAACGCCCAATGTTTTAAATTAAAACGCCTCGTGTTTTAATTAAAACACTAAGCGTTTTAATTAAAACGCTTAGGCGTTTTAAATATTAAAACACTTAATAAGTGTTTTAAAATTGGGACGAGAATTAAAACACCAAAAGCGTTTTAATTTAATACATTCGGATTTGTAGTGCGTTTTAATTAAAACGACTAGTGTTTTAATTAAAATGTCCAAGAATTTTTATTTAAAACGCCTAGTGTTTTAATTAAAACTTCTATGCGTTTTAATTAAAACATTTTAGGTGTTTTAACTATTAAAATGCTTAAAATTGTTTTAAAGTTGGGACGGGAATAAAAACACCATCTTTGAGGCTTTTCATTTAAAGTTATTTACAGCTTTAAACAACACGTACATAGGAACATAGTGGATGTAAAAACATAGGAACGAGGTGCATATATATATATATATATATATATATATATATATATATATATATATATATATATATATATATATATATATATATATATATATATATATAAATATATATATATATAAATATATATATATATACAAATATATATATATATATATATATACATATATATATATATATATATATATATATATATATATATAAATTTACAGTTTTTTTAGGTACTCCCCCTTAGAAGTTATGCATTTTCTCTACCTATCCGGAAGCTTTTTCATGCCGGTGTTGAAGATTTCCTTGGGGAACTCGGACAACCATGTGCGCAATGACCTCCTCTACCTCGTGGTCGGTGTTGAATCTTTTACCTCCGAGGGTTTCTATAAGTAGTACAAACATATGGTAGTCGCCGGGTGCTAGTTCCGGACTATAGGGGGGTGTTCCATTGCCTCCCACGCCAATCCCGATACCGTATCGAGCGTGAGACGCGCGGTATGGGGGTGCACGTTATCATGGAGAAGAATAGCACTTCGTGCTGGAGTGCTCCTCCATTAAGAGCGATAAGCTCTAAGGTTAAAGTAGTATGCAGCATTGATGGAACGTTGGATGTGCAGAAAATCGACGAACAGCAAGCCCCACCGGTCCCAGAATACACTGCACATAACCTTACCCGTGGACCTGGTTGTCTTCGCTTTCATTGGTGCTCCTTCTTCCTCTACTCTTTAGAGGATACCTTGCTTTTGAGAGTGTAATAGTATACTCATGTCTCGTATGTAGTGGAGGTAGTAGTTTCCGAGAAAAACTGCTGTGACACACGGACGGACGGTCGGACAGACAGACGGACAGACAGGACGCGATTTTAGTAGGGTTTTGTAAAATTATTTTACAAAACCCTAAAAAGGCTAATGACAAATTTCAATTACCTTTGATCGTACTTCACTGCTAGAAACACAAATTTGTTTAAATTGAAATACCACTGTTCTGCTTTAGACAAAAATTCATTATTTTTTGCACTATTTTCACAAACAATTACTGTAGAACACAAATTAACAGACAAATATAAGTATTTCGCCATGAACTTAACCAAACTTTCTATCACTCCACAATATATAGCCACAATACCTTTTGCTCGTACTTTAATGCTATAGCCACGAACTGTTGAAGTTTAAATATCACTTCTTCTGCTTTAAACAGAACTTCATTACTTTTTGTACAATATAACAAGAAATTACTGTAGAACACATTTGACAGAGGGATTTTGACGTGAACATGAAAGTATTTTCAATAAAACGCCTGTACGTTTTAATTAAAACAGCTGGTGTTTTAATTAAAACGCCTGACGTTTTAATTAAAACGTTTTTCTTGATATTGCGTCAATTAAAACACTTAAAGTGTTTTTTCCTCGATAAAACGTTTTCGGCATTTTAATTTAAAAGCTTGCCGTTTTAATATAAAACGGTAAGCGTTTTAAAATAAAACGTTCAAAGTGTTTTATTGAATTAAAACACCAAAAGTGTTTTAATTAAAACACTTAGGTGTTTTAATTAAAACGCTTTAAGTGTTTGTTTCAGTAAAACGTCTGAGACGTTTTAATTAAAACATCTAGTGTTTTAAAATAAAACGGTAGGCGTTTTAAAATAAAACGCCTAACGTGTTTTATTGATTTAAAACACTAAAAGTGTTTTAATTAAAACGTTTAGGCGTTTTAATTTAAAACGTTTGGGTTTGCAGTGAATATAGCGTGAGACATGCGACTATGCTTGAAATTAACTTGGTGCAAAATTATTGATTTGCATTAGTATTTTGAGCTTTCGATTGAAATCAAAGTGTTTGTATTTCTTATTCGGGTAGAATTTGGACCACCGGGCGAACACTAGTTATACATAATTGTACTAAGACCATTCGTTTATGAATAATTAATTCTGTTGTGGTGAATCCATCAAAAGGCATTCAAATTTTACATTTAAATAAAATTTAGTAGTCCCATATCACAACAAAAATTCAGTATTTTTAGCTGAAATAAAGGTGAAGGCGGACTTCGACCCAAAAGTCACGTGACTATAACGATCTACACATGTGGTTAAATGGAAGCGCGCACACTGCGACTTCCTATTAACCATGTGTAAATAACGATTGTCGCGCGACTATTGTGTTGTAGTCTGCCCACACCCTGACTCATTTCAATAATCCGCAAACTTTTGCATCAACCCCGTGAACGATGGTTTCACAATGTACACCATAAAATACTAACCTCGTGCGACACATCCACATTGTATTATTCATAATCCCATGTTTGCCTTTTCTGCTTTGTGCAAACGACAAGGAACCCCACAAGTATTGCAAAACTTTACTTGCAAAGTATCACCACGGGACTTTAAACACAATTCATGCAACTGTGACTCCTGCAATCCTGCGAGAGTCTCCACGTACGAGTTTTCAAACTTTTGTGTGACTTTTAGAATCCTAAAGGCGATTGCACTTCTACCATTTTTGGTAAAATGGTGTATAAAAAAACGTTTTGGCTTTCTATCTTGCAAATAACTGGATGCAATGCATGCGACATTTGAATATACCCCAGATAAAATACTGTACGTAAGAGAAAATACACATACCAGTGAAAGTATAATAAATCTGAGAGTATCACAGCAGCCATGAGAGAAACATATGTGGAAAATTGTAGAAAATCCAATATGTTACGGTCGATGGGAACTGCTCATGTTTGTTGCCATCGGGAATATTTTTTAGACCATTTCCTGGCTCCATTTACATTATTTGCTTCTTTCGTAGTTGTTGAACGTTGTTATTTGACAAATAACTTCTATTGGTTTTCTTTCGTACGATATACTTTTGATTTTTCTCTCGGTACCTGGCGCCCAACATTGATTTGGCGTTAGGATACCGATGTTTGCGAAGAATTTCCTGCTGACATACGACCATTGGATTCAGCTAAAATATTTAATTTTGGTCCCGAAAAATGCTGGCTTGCAATTTAAATTTTTGACCGGCACTTTTTTTTTATTCCACACAGTCAGCATTTATCCTCATCATGAAAAAAAAAATTAGAGAGAAAAGAAAACGGACTTCTAAACGCTCTAAAAATGAGGAAATGAAATTTTCGGAATCGACACTACATTTGTTGTTGGCCGTTAAAGTTACTATTTATTAATAAGTTGTTACCACCCACTTGTTCGAAACGGGGCAAACTTATTTGGCACCGATTCAAACATTTTTTTTCATCGTTTTTAGGGCGTTTCGAAGGCGGTTTTCTTTTTTTTGTTTGTTTTTTTTTAGTCAATTATTTGCTTTATTTCGTTTCAGCAGGCCAATTCTCTTTTTTCTTTAAAAGCCGTCGGGCCTTGCTTAATTGTGTGAGCAGACTCGTTTCGACTTCTTTGAATCACCTTCAATGTCTAAAGGATGAGTTGCAGGGAATGATTTTCTATAGTCGTAGTATGGTTTAAGCAGGTAGTGCTAAATAAGGTCAGGTACTAAATTAGGTCAATTAGTAAGTTAGGTCAGATAGAGGGATATAAGGTTTTTGTGTTTTTTATTTTTTGATTGTTGGCTGTCCGTTTGATCTGTTTCATCTTGTTTCCGTTTTCGTCCGAGAGTGTGGTCTAGTATTGAGAAAATTGCGTCGAAATAAAGTGTGGTCCAATCATAATGCACGATGTTAATTGTAAGTCCCACTTTAACGTGAAGTTTTTCGCCCAACATAATTTGGCATTTCTTTGTTTCAGTGTTTGACAAATTCAATCATGGAGAGGTACATAATTGAGCAGCGCGTTATGGTTGTTGAAGCCTTTTACAAAAATGGGTGTTCAAATCAAAATGCATTTCGTGTACTTCGTGATTTTATCTGTCAGCTTAATCGACCAAATGTATCCACAATCGGGAGAATCGTGCGCAAATTTCAGCAAACTCGCCCAGTTTGTTTTGCGGAAAACATTGCTGCTATTCGCGATAGCGTGGCAGAAGAGCCGTCAACCTCGACTCGTCGTCGTGCGCAACAACTGAACATCTCACGAACATCACTGATGCGAATTTTGAATAAAGATTTGAATTTTCACGCCTACATGGTTCAATTGACTCAAGAGCTGAAGCCTACTGACCATTTCGAACATCGGCAATACGCCGAATGGTTGGTTAAACAGACAGAACAGAATGGTGACTTTGCAAAAAATATCATTTTAAGCGATGAGGCACACTTTCACTTCAGTGGGTTCGTTAACAAGCAGAATTGCCGCATTTGGGCAAATGAGAATCCACGAGTGATTGTTGAAAAGCCAATGCATCCACAGAGAGTGACTGTTTGGTGCGATTTATGGGCTGGCGGTGTCATCGGGCCGTACTTCTTCGAAAACGAGGACAACCAGGTACTTACCGTGTACGGTGCTCGCTATTCCGAGATGATAACGGACTTCTTGTGGCCAGGAATTGAGGTTATGGATCTGAACGATATGTGGTTCCAACAGGATGGGGTCACTTGCCACACAGCCAACGAAACAATGGCTCTTTTGCGCGAGAAATTCAATGGCCGTGTTATCTCACGTTGTGGCGATGTTGATTGACCGCCACGACCGTGTGATTTGACAGCGTTGAACTTCTTTCTCTGGGGATATTTAAAAGAAAAAGTGTACGTCAATAAGCCAAGAACAATTCAAGAGCTAAAGGATGAGATAATTCAGCACATTAACGAAATTGAACCTCAATTATGTCTCAGAGTCATTGAAAATATAGACCATCGAATAGAAGTATTCCACCGTAGCCGTGGCGAGCATTTGGACGATATTTTGTTTTACAGATAATTGTCATCGATTTTTTTATTACAATTAAAAAATATTAACATCATTCTCTTCAAACATTTTGTTTTATTTATAATTAACATCGTGCGTTAAGGTCGGACCGATCCATATAATTATCCTTTTGTTCAACGCATTTTGAAATGTTCAACTTTATGAAGAAGATTGCGACGACATACATCAACAGTACCTGTCAAAATACCAAATTCAATGGAGAAGAATTTTGCGCGAAACGCACAGTAGATGTAAACTGTCTGTATGCATGAATGAAATAGATAGCAAAATCACAGTCGGCATTGCCAGCCGAGAAGGCGAATTTCTAGTAGGCATCCTTATTTTCAACAAAATTTGATTAGCCGCCACTTTTCAAGTCAAAGTTTTCTGTTGTACAAATACATCCAAGCCATTTCAAACGTTTCCAAAAAGTATGAGTCTATTCAACACTTTAGTTGGTAGAGAACTAATGAGTTTCGCCTACTCTTTGAAATTTGGAGGCCGCTATTCCGCATTTAAGCGTTTGATTTTGCATATTTTGAAAAGAAATCTGTCTTGAAGCCTCATCAACCACTGTGCCAAATATCATTCACATCGGAATTTTACTATGGAAGAAACAAAAACATCCGATTTTTATTGAAAATAGCAGCTAAAAATAGTATCTTTTAACTTTTCCACTTTTTAATTTATCGTTCAGTTTTCATATTTTCCGCAAAATGAAAAAACGTTTTATAGTCGTTAATTATATGTTTTTATCAATAGGTCCTGTGCTATAAATATTTGGTTGTGCTTATTACGAGAAGGATTAATTTGTGGAAAGCTCCTGTAAAAATTCAAATGTTTAGACATTTATGGTACCGATACCACTAGTACTGTGATGGCTGTTAGTCGTGCTTAGATTGATATCCCTTGGAACTACACTCGCACATTGCTCTAAGCTTCCTGCTCACTCCGAAAATTCCACAGGACTCCGTCCCAAATGACTATACCTACGCAATAAATCACTCCACCGGGCGTTGCGAAGGATAGTGAAAACGCGAGCGAACGCCTGCGCTTAACCCTCCTCGCACTAACTACTTGGGTTGAAAATAACGAAATAATCATCCGGGCACCACATACGGCTCAGCAACCTCGACGTGTCGCGGTGGTTGACAGACAGAAGACAGACCGACAGCAGATAACAGTTACTGCGCTTTTGCTCTTTTCTATAGTCATTCGCAAGCTATTGAACGACGCGATCATTGGTAGCGTTTACTGATGATCTGATCATATATACGACAGACAGAAAAGCTACAATAGTTCAGAGCAATCTCCAAAAAATTTTCAATGATGTGCAGCTGTACACTGACAATTGGCGAATGAAAATCAATGCGCAGTAGTGTGAAACGATTTTGTTTCGGACAACGCTGCAGGGGGTTAGTCAAGACCTGAAAAGTAATTAGAAAGATTTCCACAACATGGCTGGCGAGGGTAGTTCAGAACGGGTTCAACATAAATCTTGTGTTCGATACCTCGGTGTTCATCTCGATCAGTATCTGTACTATACTGAACACGTCAAAATCATGCTCAGTAAGGCACAAAAGGTAGTCATGGCCCTACTTTGACTCTTTCATTCCAGATACATTGATCAAAAGGTCAAAATTATCTGCTACAAAACCCTGATTAGACCAGTTTTAACAATTCTACGTCTAGCACTTGTTGCATGTAGATATGTTTTTAAATTGTTCCTGTCATTAATTTTTAAAATTTTATCGGTCATCGAGATCGAGCAGAAAGCTGTCAATGTTGAGAAAGAAAACGAAGAGCTCAAACTTCAAATCAAATCACTAGAAGCACTCGTTGGAATATTGACGTTCAACAAAGCTCAAGAAAGCAAGAAAGGAAAAGAAGCCAATCCAAAAATTCCTGAAGATAAAAAAACTAAGAAACCGAAACAAGGATGTCCTCAGCGCAGGCGGAGCAAACGTCAGCAGGAATTTTTATGCAGCGCTAACTGAACTAGAAGATACGATGAGTATTGAACAGGATCCAGGTAAAACTTCCGATTTTTGTACTGCTAAGCCAGATAATGGATTTATTGAATACTTAAAAAATTAAAAATAGGGAGAAAAAACTAAAAGTTTTGTCTACTGGTCCGTCCGTCGAAATTGATCAAAAGAAAGAAAAAATCCCACCAATCAATGTATTTGGGCAAACGGGCAAAGATATGGTTCGGCTTTAGGCAGCCGAAAATAAGCTAAATGATTTTGAGATTCAAAAGAGTCAATGCCAATAAACTGACAATTAGAACTAAGTCGCTGGTTGATTTCCAGGCAACAAAAAGAGCGTTAAATTCTGGAGATGTTCCGCATTTTACATACACCCCCAAAAGTGAAAGAAACCAAACCTTTTTATTGAAGAGTCTGGACTGCGGAGAGGACACAGTCGATCTTCCTCAGGTTCAAGAAGTTGCACCAGAAATATAATTTATTTCCGTTAACGACTTTGCAACAAGGAGATCGATTGTGGAGCGTAAAAACTTGCCTTATTACTTGGTCCAGATTTCCACCAAAAGCAGTTCAAGTTCCCTTCGAAAAATACGGCACTTGAACTTCCGTGTGGTGAGGTGGGAACGCCTCCAGAAAAGTAAGGTCAACCAGTGCTACAGGTGCTAACGATTTGGGCATTCGGCTGCCAATTGCGCCATGAAATATAGGTGTGTTAAATGCAAAGATATCCATGCTCCCGGCGAGTGCAAATTGGCTCAGGTGGAGCCAAAAGAAAGATTATATTGTGTGAACTGCGGTGTCTTTGGTCATCCAGCATCATATCGAGGATGCCCCCGGTATCAAGGTGCAAAGGTAAAATTCACTTCAAAACAAAGTCAAGCACACCGCAGTGTGATACATACCAACTTCGTCAAGCCCGGGGTGTCATTTGCACTTGCTGCGAGAGGACCAGCAGACAATGTAAATAAGCTGAGCTACTCCCTACAATTTATCAGCGATTAAATTCCTGATCAGAGAATCGATTAACAGGATTCTAAAATACCGTTGTTTTTCAGCGTTTAGGGCTTTAAAATGCCTCAAAACAAGTTGTCATCCAGTCACATTCCCTTGGATAGCATTCATCTCATCTCGATCAACGTCAACTCCATTGTGAATCTCCATCGACGTGACTGTCAACTGGAGTTTCCCGTCAAGCAAAAGCCTGCCATCATGCTTCCAATTCATGGTACTCCATGATATTCAAGGATTTGGAATTCGTAAGAAACAATAGGGTTATAGGTGATGGGGGAAGTGGTACCAGAATATTTGTTTGAAGACCCTATTCATGAATATCTATTTTGTCCCCTTCAAAGTAATCCCCATGAGATATTATACACTTGTGCCAACGGTTTTTCCAATCTTCTAAGCACTTCAAAAAATCGTTTTTTGTTAATCTTGTTCAGCTCCTCCTTCGATGCCGTCTTCATCTCGTCAAGCGTGGCGTAACGTCGTCCTTTCATGGGCCTCTTCAGTTTAAGAAACAAGAAAAAGTCACAGAGGGCCAGACCTGGGGAATACGGTGGCTGCGGCATCATTAGTGTGTTGTTTTTGGCCAAAAAGTCGCGCACAAGCAACGATGTGTGAGCAGGGGCGTTATCGTGGTGCAAAAGCCAATTTTTGTTCTCCCACAAATCCGGGCGTTTCTGGCGGATTGCTTCGCGCAAATTGCGCATAACTTGCAGGTAATATTCCTTATTGACCGTTCTTCCCTGTGGCAAGAACTCATGATGCACCACGCCCCTGCAATCGAAGAAAACTGTCAGCAAAACTTTCACATTCGACCGAACTTGGCGCGCTTTTTTCGGTCTTGGTTCATGCGGCAGCTTCCATTGAGATGATTGAGCTTTGGTTTCCACGTCATAACCATAAACCCACGATTCGTCACCAGTTATGACCCTCTGGAGCAAATTTGGTTCGTCGCGGACAGAGTTTAACATCTCATTAGCAATGTTCATGCGTTGCTGTTTTTGGTCGCAATTGAGCAATTTTGGTACGAATTTCGCGGCGTCCCATCTCATTCCCAAATCGTTGATAAAAATCGAATGGCACGAGCCAATCGATATGTTTAAGTCCTCAGCAACTTCTCTAACGGTGATTCGACGATTGGCCAATACCATTCCCTCCACTTCATTAATTTTTTCGTCTGTTGTTGAAGTGCTCGGGCGTCCGGCACGCTCTTCGTCGTTCACATCTTCTCGGCCTTCTAAAAACATTTTGTACCACCGATAAACGTTGCTTCGGTCCAAGGTAGCTTCTGCGTATGCTACAGTCAACATTCGGAATGCATCCGCGCACTTAATTTCGTTTTTCACACAAAATTTGATACACGTTCTTTGATCCATTTTTTTGAATAAGTAAAAATCGAAGATGATTGAAAACACGTGCAAGTAAAGCAGCTATCACCAATCAAGTGAACATTCAAAATGGCCGAGCTTGTCGGCATAAGTAACAGACATGAGTACCAACATAACGCCACAAAAAAATCGAAATTCGAATATACGTAACCCGCGAAAATTCAAAATTCGCGATACTTTTTGAACACACCTCGTATATATATATATATATATATATATATATATATATATATATATATATATATATACAGATATGTGTGTTTATATATGCATATAAACATAAAGTGAACTCCGCAATTAATCTCAAGATACTTCTTAACCGTATCACTTGTTCACGTTTATTCGATACCCATCGCCTTCTTTTTCAGTTAATTATGGCACATCATTTTCATGAAAGTTTCATGAAAATTATACCCTATAGTTCAATGAAAACTCGACTATGTATTTTCAGGTTCATTTTTAAAGTTCTGATCAGTTATAGCAGGAAAAGTATCGTATGTTATTTTTAAACCCCAATTCTCGTCGGCAGTTAGTATGGCAATAACTAATTTTAGATTTCTAGGCATATAATGTATAATATTCAAATAGTGACTTACTCTATAATTTGCAATCACTCAGTCCTTATTATTTCTTCGGAGAATTTTATAAATCATATGTGTAACGTTTACGTCTAAGGATGTAAGAAGAAATTTTCCCCAATTAAATTGCTCTAAATCATGTTGAATTGTATTTATGCTGCATTTAGAAATAATTTATTGGCTGTTTGCTTTGCATAAAATTAAGGATACTAATCATTTTTGTCATCTGTTAGCGAGGAATCAAATTTATATGAGGAATCAAATTTATACATATATATATATATATATATATATATATATATATATATATATATATATATATATATATGTATATATGTATATATATATATATATATATAGTATATGTATATATATATGTATATAGATACATATATATATATATATATATATATATATATATATATATATATATATATAGGATATATATATATAGGATATATATATATATATATATATATATATATATACACAGTATATATATATATATATATATATATATATATATATATATATATATATATATATATATATATATGTATACATATGTATATATATGCATATATATTGTTACACCCAAACTATTTCTCGGGAGCCAATATTGCACCCAAAAGAAATTCGGGTGCTCCAGCGGGGCTTACGGACCCGTTTCCGCTCGTCCGGAGACGGGCGTAGGGCACCACTCGCTTGTCCACCAAGGCCCCAATAAGCCGCCAAGCGAGAATTCGGCTTGCCGGTTTCTTTTTCTCGCAGCACGACCAAAACTTCACTACTACACTTTCTATGTCGCTTAGAATACGCATGCGACTAAGCGCAACCGTTTTTCAGCCATACGTTTAGAATGGCTCTGAATAAATACACTTTCCTTGGAACTCCCAAACGATCGGACAAAAGCTAGTTTCCACACTATACGACTCGTACACACTTTCCTCGAAACTCCCTAACGAGGGAACAAACGCTATTTTTCACACTATCTGACTCCTCTATGCTTCCCTGGATTTATAAGGAAGACCCCTTCACCCTCCCTTTTTTCTTAATTACGATTACGGGGCGTGCAAAGGCAAAATACGATCCCTAGAATTCACTACCCTATATACACAACCCCCGAACACTGACACTAAACTTCCGATTTTATTCGTGCAATTTACCACACAAGCCGCACCCGTTACAACCTGAAACTCAACTTTAATTACGTTCTTTAAAGAAAATTTACCTTTTTTTCCTGGAATTTAACTTTAATTACATGGATTAAATTTTAAATATACAAATTCATCTCGTATTTAAGTTGCGGAATGTAACAAAACAGTTTAAACTGTCCACTTCAATTGAATACAAAAGAAGAAGTTTTGAAGAAGGAAAACTTACTGTCTACGCGTTTTAAAGGGGCCCCTTCTCCACTGCTTCCCTTGACGTTACTCTACTAGCTTCGCCTCTTGTTGCTACAATACTTCCTCGTTTCTTTATTTAGTTTTTCTTGATTCGCCGCTTGTTGTTCAATTTACCTCCTCGTCGCTTTACACCGTTCTACTTGCATCACCACTTGCTACCACTGCTTTTAAAATCCACCGACGCTCGTCGCTTCACTTTTCCATCACTTCGCCAAACCCAAGAAGAAAGAGAAGGCGCGTCATTCGTCGTGCGCTTTTATAATTTCCCTCTAATGGCCCATGTACCGCTCTCCGACCGAGTTCTTTGTCTCGGGTTCAGCCACCTCTTCGGAGTTGTTCTTCTGATTCCCGAGGAGTGGTTTCACTCAGACTCAGCGTGATTTCTACTCCATCTTCAATCACTCTGGTGGCGATCACTTCAATCACGGCTGAACATCTTCTGTGACAGTTTGTACTGTCAGATCAGATTGTAAATAGAAGTGAAGAAGTGGAATTTTATATTTCGTCGTCGTTAGTAAAGCGAAATGGCTCGTCGTTAATAAAGTGTCTTGCATCATTTGGGTCATTCTTGGGTCGGCATTGCCAAAAACCGTGTTTTCTCCCCAAAAGGTCTGCAAGTGAGTTTTCTCGGTATGTGTTATGAAAGGCCGCAATAATTCAAAAAATGTAGGTCCCCCACGTAATTTTCCATGAAATACATTCAATGTAGAATGTAATTAATGGAAATACATAGCGGAAGGCGGTATCAGAGCGCGGAGAATCTTACGGTTGTATGCGTAATTGATTTTGATGCTTGTTTTTATTATTGATTCTGATGTTTGTTTTTATATTTTTTATCTCTGATGTTTTTTTTATTTACTCATCCTACACTTTTGAGCAATGCCAATTCAATGTTATTCGCCTCACAGCCTGAAACATTTCGTTCCCACAATTTTTTTTTAAGTGCTTCTATACTTCACATATTTCCAAGGAATTCCGTGAACAGTGAATAACCTCGCGCGCGGTCATGAGAGCTTGTTATTTTTGGCCAAGCGTGGTAAATCTCGCGTCGACTTCCCATAATTCCACATAATGTTTACAATTATGTTACACGCTTGTTGAAAAAGGTGTCCTAGCCCGTTTTTGTAGTAGGCACGTAGAAGCTTTTTCGCTTTTTGTGTTCTCCTTTGACGGAGTTGTTCGATGTTGTGCGACTTAAAAGTTCGGATATTGACTTGCTTCCTTAACCTTTGGCTACAGGCAATCCTTCGTCATGACACACAATATTGAAGTCGGTCGGTACATTTCCACAACTCGTCTCGTTAGGGCACTTTCGGTCCCTAAACGGTGTTGAACATTCTCGTTCAGGATGTGAATGTTGTTGACCAATGGTTCTAGACATTCCTTCCAAATTAAGTTCTTGTCCGCTTAACGCCGGACTTGTATAAACATTCGCCGCAACGTATCTATCTCCCAGTATGGGTTATATTTATTTATTTTTTTCCACTTTTTAAGAATCAATACTACAAGTGCTCGTACTTAAATTATTGCTATGGGTACAATTAGGAGTGTTAATCAAAACCCTAATCGATTGCGGCTTTGGGTTGTTTAGTTTAACGAGTCACGCGACTGATATGGTAGTGTTCGGGGTGAGGTAATGTTGATGCCTCTCTAATCCATTCGTATCAACATGCATATATATATATATATATATATATATATATATATATATATATATATATATATATATATATATATATACAGATATGTGTGTTTATATATGCATATAAACATAAAGTGAACTCCGCAATTAATCTCAAGATACTTCTTAACCGTATCACTTGTTCACGTTTATTCGATACCCATCGCCTTCTTTTTCAGTTAATTATGGCACATCATTTTCATGAAAGTTTCATGAAAATTATACCCTATAGTTCAATGAAAACTCGACTATGTATTTTCAGGTTCATTTTTAAAGTTCTGATCAGTTATAGCAGGAAAAGTATCGTATGTTATTTTTAAACCCCAATTCTCGTCGGCAGTTAGTATGGCAATAACTAATTTTAGATTTCTAGGCATATAATGTATAATATTCAAATAGTGACTTACTCTATAATTTGCAATCACTCAGTCCTTATTATTTCTTCGGAGAATTTTATAAATCATATGTGTAACGTTTACGTCTAAGGATGTAAGAAGAAATTTTCCCCAATTAAATTGCTCTAAATCATGTTGAATTGTATTTATGCTGCATTTAGAAATAATTTATTGGCTGTTTGCTTTGCATAAAATTAAGGATACTAATCATTTTTGTCATCTGTTAGCGAGGAATCAAATTTTTGAAGACTGCAATACAAAATAATTGGCTTTTTTCGTACGAAAGATCATTAAATTATTGAAATTTCTTGACATAAATGTATCATATTGAACTGTTAATATCTACAGAGTTCGTGAAAGGACCACAATTCTGTACTGAAACATTTTAGTTCAATATATTGTCCTTCATTTGAAATCCCTGGAACCAAAACCTTTACACGCGTCGACCAGTTTTGCTGAAAATCGGGATGAAAGCTGGAAATTTCGTAGTTTTAACTGCAAAAGCCCTTTACCGTTATTTGAATTTTATGTCCTTTAAATGGGACCTAATATAAAGAAAGGGGTATCATTTGCCGAAAACAGGACTCTTCTATCTATCTCCGTTCAAAAGTTCTGCGTGAACATACAAACGTTTTGGTTAGACCAACTTACGCTCATGTCAGAAGGGTTTTGCACCTAACTTACGATATGCAGTCACCAACAACGAATAAAGTCAAGAAACAGATCAAAGAGATGTGCACATTTTAAAGAAAATCTATTGTTTCTCCATTTTCAACGGTTGCCATTTTGTTGCAAAGTAACAAAGATCACTCAAATAATGAATTCTGCAGTCACGGATTCGATGGAGAGCCTAAAAAGTACCAAAATCGTGTGTAACTTCCGTAAATATGATAACATTTTCATCAAACTTACACGGTATGAGAACCTTTTGTAAGACTTCTTTAATATTCGTTGAGTTTAAGGGAATCCATACGATTTTATTGGAAAAATGTAAAATTCGAAGATCATCATATAATTGGTGGAAAAATTCGAGCTGTTGGGATAACTTAGTGATGTGAAGAATTAAAGAAGAACAGCCGAGAATATTGCTGCTGTAGCCGAAAGTATTTTAGAAAACCCAGGTTTGCCAACTTAAGCCGGTCGATCATCAACAACGTCGTGTCTTTGTTGATTGGGTCCTTGAAATGCATGAAAATAATCCGGAATTCCATCGAAAAATCATCTTGAATGATGAAGCCCATTTCCACCTCGGTGACTTCGTCAGCAAGCAAAATTGTCGCATCTTGGGCTCGGAAAATCCAAGAGTTATTGATGAAAAGCCTCTCTATCCTCAACGTGTGAGTTTTTGGTGCGGTTTATGGTCCGGCGGAGTCATTGGACCTTACTTTTTCGAAAATGAGGCTGGAGCAACAGTTACGGTGAATGGATTGCGCTATCGAAAGATTATAAATAATTTTTTATGGCCGCAGTTGGATAGTATTGATCTGGACAACGTTTACTTTCAACAAGACGGCGCTAAATGCCACAAGCAACGAAACCATTGATCTTTTACGGGAAAAGTTTCCGGACCGTGTTATCTCTCGAAGAGGTGATCACAGTTGGCCACCAAGATTTTGTGATTTAACACCTTGCGACTTCTTCTTTTGTGGCCACGTGAAAGAGAAGGTCTACGCCAACAGCCCAGCGTCGATTCAAGACCTCAAAGATGGAATTCGTGAGGCTATCGAGGACAAAGGGCAGCCACTTGGAGAATTTCATGAAAAGGATATGGTCCTGTAAGCGTGGTCATGGTGGTCATTTGCCTTATATTATTTTCCACTATTAACGGCATACCTTTTCTTTATAATGAAATAAACATCAGATCATTTATATTAAAAAACTTTTAGAAAAAAAAGAAAACCGACTTCGGAATGCCCTAAAAAGGATGAAATAAATTTTATGGAAGCGGTGCTATATCACTTTTACCCCGATTTTTGTGTGATGGTGCAGATGTTGGAAATATTTATGTTGAAATGGGGAAATTCATTTGGCACCGCTTTTTAGTGGCAATTTTTTTCATTTATTTCATCCTTTTTAGGGCATTCCGAAGTCAGTTTTCTTTTTTTTCTAAAAGTTTTTTATTTCACTCTTTTTAGTGGCAATTTTTTTCATTTCAAACCATTCAAAACTAAGTTTCTTGAATACATTGCATCATGTTCTCGTATATTAAAATATAATTTTCTTACTGCAACGCAAAAACCACTACAGCTAAAATCTGCACCGTTCATTGGAATCGAATTTAATTTTGGTACATTTAATACATGATCTCATCAACGTCTACCTTGATTTTAGATTTCATAATAATCAAATATGAATTGTAGCCTTGAAAAATTTTCAAATTTTGCATTCTGATCTGACCCTGAAGCGCTTTTTTATCGTTCAACTTTTGCGACCTTTGAGCGGCCGCCATTTCGTTTCAAATTGTTCGACTTTCGATTTATTATTGTGAGCTTTGTCACACAATTGAATAAGTCGTTGTTATAGTTTTGATACAAACTGGAGCTACACTATGGCCAGAACAGAAATATTGCAGAAAATTTGGCGAAAATCGAAGCAAAACTGCGACCCCCAGGCACAAATTTCGTTATATCC
The DNA here is from genome assembly GCA_963969285.1 of Odontomyia ornata. Classification (NCBI taxonomy): domain Eukaryota; kingdom Metazoa; phylum Arthropoda; class Insecta; order Diptera; family Stratiomyidae; genus Odontomyia; species Odontomyia ornata. Next base: position 138,237,100 of record OZ017739.1, read on the forward strand.
TGTGTAGACTCACACATACAACCAACCACACTTATATATATATATATATATATATATATATATATATATATATATATATATATATATATATATATATATATATATATAAATATATATATATATATATATATATATATATATATATATATATATAAATATATATATATATATATATATATATATATATATATATAATACATACCTTTATATATATATATATATATATATATATATATATATATATATATATATAGATGTATATATATATATTTATATAAATATATATATATATATATATATATATATATATATATATATATATATATATATATATATATATATATATATATATACAGTCTTCCACAAAAGTCAAGGTACAGAGAATCGGTAACTGTAAATTGTATTACTGAATCAATATTTTTATTTGAAAACCAAAAGTTATGAAATGGTAATAATACGAGTTCTGATGAATTTAAGTTTACATAAATTCAAAGGGATTCGGCAATAATGATCATTGAAGACAATAATTTTTTGTTGGCAATGTCTCTTTTCTACTCCACAAAAGTCTTGGTACAGTTGCAGAAAATGCCCTGTTATTTGTAAAAAGGGGAATCCCCCAAGTACATATTATCAGAGTGAGTTAACAACCGTAGGCCGCTGTCTTTAATATCGCGTCCGTATTCGTGGTGTATCTTTTATTTAATAAAATTTTTAAAAAATGAGTCGAAAGGAGTTGAGTATTAAGGAGCGTGAAATAATTATTAATCTGCATTCAAATCAGAGCAAATCATATTCTGAAATAGCTGAACTAGTGTTGCGAAGTCGGTCAACCATTCAAAAAGTGATAAATCGATTTAAGAAGGAAAATAGAGTGGAAAATGTGCCCCGAACAGGTCGTCCATCTAAACTAAGTGCAAAGGACAAGAGAAAAATTTCGCGAATGGTAAAACAAGATCCATTTCTAAGCTGTAGAAAAATCTGCGATGTTCTTGGAATTAATGATAAGAAGGAGGTTAGCGCAGAAACTGTGCGTAGAGCTGTCGTAGAAGCTGGATTTTCATCTCGTACGCCTAGAAGAAAACCTCTTGTAAGTTCCATAAACAAACAAAAAAGAATAACATTTGCAAAAGCATATATTGACAAACCAATAACGTTTTGGGATAATGTTTTATTTTCGGATGAGTCTAAATTTTGTATATTTGGTGTAAATGGGCATAAGAGGGTCTGGCGAAAAGTAGGAGAAGCATTTAATCCCAAGAACACTATTAAAACAGTAAAACATGGAGGCGGTGGTGTTATGGTTTGGGGTTGCATGGCTGCTGCTGGAGTTGGAAATCTGACATTCATCGAAAATACTATGGATCAGAACTCTTATTTAGAGATTCTACGAAACAACATGAAACAAAGTGCAGCCAAATTAGGTATGCGAGAAGATTTCTTGTTTCAACAGGACAATGACCCTAAGCACACTGCGCATAAAGTTCGAATGTGGCTATTGTACAATACTCGCATGCTTGCTACACCGCCTCAAAGCCCCGATTTGAACCCTATGGAGCATCTTTGGAATGAGGTTGAGACAAAAATCCGAAAAAGAGTGATATCAAGCAAGGCGCAGCTTAAGGATGTTATATTGGAGGAGTGGGCCAGAATCAGCAGCGAATTTACTAAAGAATTGGTATATTCTATGCCTAAAAGACTGAAGTCAGTAATTCGGATGAAAGGATATCCGACAAAATATTAAGAAAAGTATAATTCAAATAACTATGCAAGACTATAATTACAATTTGTATCATTTTTCTTTAGGTGTACTATGACTTTTGTGGACTTCATTCATTGACTTTCCAACACATCATATGTAATAATATATTAATACGACAGAATTTTCGTTTTGTTTTACATGAATTCAAAGTGTAATGATTATAGTTGAAGTAATACCAAAAAAAATTTTATCACTATAGGTTTTTTAAATAAAAATATCAAAAAATTTTCATGATATTTATCACTGTACCTTGACTTTTGTGGAAGACTGTATATGTGTATGTATATATATATATATATATATATATATATGTATATATATATATATATATATATATATATATATATATATATATATATATATATATATATATATACAGTCTTCCACAAAAGTCAAGGTACAGTGATAAATATCATGAAAATTTTTTGATATTTTTATTTAAAAAACCTATAGTAATAAAATTTATACATATCTATATATATATATATATATATATATATATATATATATATATATATATATATATGCATATATAAATATATATATATACATATCTATATATATATATATATATATATATATATATATATATATATATATATATATATAATATATATATATATATATATATATATATATATATATATATATATGTATATAGACATATGTACTTATTTATGTAAACATAAAGTTCACTCCGCAATGAATCTCATGCAATTTACTTAAAAATATCCTTCTTAACCGCATCATTCGTTCGCGTTTATTCGATACCCATCGCCTTCGTTTTCAATTAACTATGGCACCTAATTTTCATGAAAGTTTGAAGAAAATCATACCATATAGTTCAATGAAAACTCGGCTATGCATTTTCATCTTCATCTGTAAAGTTATGATCAATTATAGCAGGAAACGTATCTCTTTTTAGGTTGCGATTCTCGCCGGTTTTTAGTATGGAAATCACTAATTTTAGATTTCTGGCATATGTTGTAATATACATATAATATTAACTGGAAAGTAACGAGTCAACTCTATAATTTGCAACCACCCAATCCTTATTATTTCTTCGGGGAATTTTATAATCCTATATGTAACGTTCACTTCTAAGGATGTAAGAAGGATCCTATACCAAGCTCATTGGTAAGCAAAGAATGAATGCGGGAGAGAAAAGCATCCTGAAATGTTCCCTTTAACTATTGTTGAATTGTACTTATGCCTCATTAGAATTAATTTATTGGTTATTTCCGGTACAAATGATGGACCAAAATGTACCGCTTATGTAGAAAATTAGGGATACAGATCATTTTTATCATCCGTCACCAAAGGACTCGGTATCTCGAAGAAATCCTTGAACAGTGCCAACTAGTTGGCACTTTTCGTTCGAAATATCATTTAAATTCAATTTCTCGACATCAATGTATCATATTTAACTGTTAATATCTACAGAGCCCCTGTAAGGATTTCAATTCTGTTCCGACACATTTTAGATCAATATGTTATCCTTCATTTGAAACCTCTACAATCGAAATCCTTACACGCGTCGATCAGTTATGCTGAAAAATCGGGGTGAAAGTCGGAATTTGTTTTAATTTTAACGGCAGGAGCCCTTTACCGTTACTTGAATTTCTTATCCTTTAAACGGGACCTAACTGGAAGAAAGACGTATCATTTGCCAAAAACAGGAGTTTTCTATCTATCTCCGTTTAAAAGTTATGCGTGAACATACAAAAAAAAAAGCAAAAAAAAATATATACGCGATGAATTGATAACCTTCTTTCTTTTGGAAGTCGGTTAAAAAATGGCATTTTTCTTTTAATATCAAAATAACACCTTTTATTGGAAAACCCTGTATTATTAACAAAGTTAAGCGGATTTTGACCCCAGGCGTATATGTTGTTGTTGTACTTATGAGCAACTACTTCCATAACTTTTTCAGATCATAGGTGCCCAATCACGAGGGGAGGAGACATAAACAAAAAATGTCAGTTTGAAACCTGTTTTGAAAAGTTCTCATGAAGACCTTTCAATTCATACCCATACCGGCCACTTAGCTCTATGGGGAGACCACCCTTAAGAACACTGTAAAAAATGTTCTTGTCCTTTGAATGGGACCTAACAGAAAGTAAGGCGTATCATATGCGGAGAATAGGAGCCTTCCATCTCCATTTAAAAGTTATGCGTGAACATTGTAGCATCACTAGCGCATTACGATCAAACCTTCCCGTAGCTCTAAGTATAAATAACTAACGATAATTTCATTTTTTGCCAACATGTAAAAATAAAAGCATATCATAACACACAATTGCAAGCATGCTGGCAACACAATCACACAAACTAAAAATAACAGTTACAGTTTTTCACTAGACAGATTTTCGTGCGGTTGTTATTATTTTGCTATAGTCGAATTCTTATTGTTATTTTTTTAAATTAATGTGAAATAAAGTAGGAAAACTATTTCCAAGTGTTTCATTTACAAAATAACAATTTCGTATAGCCGTCGCGATACAGAAAAAAAGTTAAAACATATATAAAAAGAAGTAACAAGAACAAAATATACGCAACAAACTGATAACCTTCTTTCGTTTGGAAGTCGGTTAAGAAAACCCTTGAAAATAAAAAAAAATAAAAATATATATATATATATATATATATATATATATATATATATATATATATATATATATATATATATATATACGCATGAAAAAGATAACTTTCTTTTGTATGGAAGTGGATTAAGGAAAACTTCAACAATAGATTTCTTCATTCAATCTATACAGCATACAAATCCAAACAGTTTCGACATTATTTCGAATTTCGATACACGGCTGGAAAGCTTTTGGCATCACTCGAAACAACGCCAGGTGGAACGATGGAGCGCATTGTTCCATACACAATCAGCAGCCACAAAGTGCTTGTATGGTGTGTTTTCTGATGGATTAAATTGATACCATTAAGGCATTGACACCTTTGGTTGTTTGTCCCGTAATTGTCGCCAATTCCTGAGTACCGTCAAAGGATTTGAATCCGCATGAAACTGGAATCCTTGATGGCAATGCTTATATTTTTGCGCATAAAATGCAGATAAATGATTAAGTGCAGTTCATTCCATTACTTCTCCATTATTTGTTCTTTCAACGAGGCATTCAAGATAGATAGGTATGGAAACAACAATGAATGAACGAGATTCATTGAATTTCCATTTGCTACGAGCAAGGCTTAAATTTAAGTATATATTGCATTGTATTTTGTCGTCACATTAATCTACGCCAGCAATAAAATAATGAATTGCAAGAACATCCTCATGCTGAAATCTTTTTAACACTGAAATTGTAAATAGTCTGGATAATTTAAAGCTTACCATTTCATCACTTTAACAACTCCAAACTTTTTATTGCGCGATTAAATACTTAAACACACAATTAATTCCTTTTTGAATCAGTCAAGTGTGAAAACATTTCTTTTGACTTGTTCAACATACAAGTTCATTCCACTTGAATGTTATTTATACAAATGGAGCTCAAATATAAATAAAATTTAAAAATATTCATTTTGTGCAATAATTTTGGCAATGCCCAACATAAATTCAATCTGAGACGATTAAAGTGAATTTGTACCAGACATTGACTATTCATTGGATGTGATTCGATTTGGTGGGAATAGAGTGTATGAATATAACATAATTAAATCTTTGCTATAGAATATAACATGTGTGTAACTTTGTGGCTAATTTTAAAATGGTATGCCTGCGCCACCATCACAATATAGACGACCTGATTTTCACGTGAGTCTGATGTATGAAGTGTTTTTAGCATCAAATGAATTAAAGTTGAGACCATATGTGAGGTTTATTTAAATAAATTTTGATTATGTGCAACATGTGTTAGAAAAAGTCCCAATACTTTCTAATTATATGACTTGATCATTCGATCGGAAACATCCTTAAGTTTTTGATAGGGTGATATGATTTTTTTTTTTCATTTTAAGCATGTGATGTAAATTTAAATAGGTGCGATGATGTTGTACTCACTTTCTCGAAAATACACTTGAAATTCACGCGATAGACGTTTGAATAATTTGTAATCGAAATTTTAACAGATCAACTAGTCATCATTTACGTGTAGCTCAACTTATCCTATTATATGACTTTCAGTTGTTCAGGACATCAATGAACATTTTTCGATTACAAAAGATCAGTTTCGCTGAGGAAAATACAGCAGCTTTGCACTACACTACATAATGTGATTCTTCACGTAACTACGAAAATTGAAGTCGGTCTTTATACTATTAATCTTAAAGTTTGCCTAAAGATGGAAGGATTCTATCATATGAAGTGGGTGAATTACAACCTTTGTTACAGTACCTTTTATGTTTTTAAAGGTTTGTTTTACTTACGTACTGAAATCATGATCTATCTGTTCGGCTGTTTGTTTCAATAAATTCGAAGCTTTAGCAGTTACAAATATGAGATTGGGCAAGTTTTTTCGTAGTGGCTGGCCACTTGAAGGTGTTAGGATTCCATACTGTGTAATAACCACCAATATATCGGAGCGATACCTGATAGAGATCTGTCATCCCTACACAATTTCCCAACCAGCTGATAAGGTGGTTGGGAAATTGTACAGGGATGACGTTTGATGAGTTGCAGTTCAGATCTCCGCCAACGCGGAGTTTATATAGGTTCAGTCGATCAGCGAGTTGGCTATCGTTCCATTAAAACTGTGTGAGAAGGTTGGTGTTGGATATAACGTGAGTCGCCATTGCAGGACAGACTACTCGCACCTGATCGCGAAAACTTGCAAGGACCTCCGCTTGTCGTGGTGCGAATTTGTGCGGCCAACAATTCTGATGCAGCAATTCATCAATGCGAGCAAACCGTATTTTGCGCGCATGCACTTTAATAGTTTGGTAACAATTTAAATTTGGGGCTTTACATCCCTGCTGGGTTGGGAAGCATGGAATACCACTAATTTTTCCTATCTTCCTTGATATTGAGAGGAGTAGGAATTATCGAAATACTTGCGATGAATCGACAAGTTTCACGGGTATATTCGAGGCGACGATATGGAGAAATGCAAACTGACCAGGCAACAAGCCAACCAGCTGATGTTAATTACTCGTAAATGGCCGTCGTTGGAACTGAACTTCGAAATTATTTTGATCATGGTTTTCATTAAGTGAGTATTGACTTACAAATGGACTTGAAATCAATCTGGCAATAATGTAACGCTGCGTATTTTTTTTATGAAGAATAAGTGGATGATAAAATTTTTTTTTATTTTTTTTTGTGAATATATAACTGTGTTGTAGATTGTAACATAAATATTTTAATGAAATTACAAAAACAAACACTGTCATTCTTTAGCATTCACGGTCTTAACATATGCAGTTCTAGTTATTCACGGATGAAAAATGAGGAAAAAATTTAACATTCCCGCGACCGGATTTCATTATTCGCGGAAAAAAAACCAAAAACTTGTGTAAAAAATTCGATTTCGGCATCGCATGGATTGGACCCAAGTTCATTTTTCCTTCTTTTCAGCTCGTTTTGTTCTCTCGTGGAAATTTTGTCGCGTAATGCCTCCTCTACCAAAACGTATAAAACTGAGAAAGAAATAAAAAACTTTTGTAAACAATTCGATTTCGGCATCGCATGGATTGGACCCAAATTCACTTTTCCTTCTTTTCAGTTTGTTTTAATCTCTCGTAGGAATTGTGTCGAGAAATGTCTCCTCTACTAAAACGTAAACAAACTGTCCGAACCCTTGGTGAAAAAATAAAATTTTTAGACAGGTTACGTGCGGGAGAAAGTTTTGCCCCCGTTGGAATCCACAGTTCATTCGATCAAGGCAAAAGAGAATTCAATCAGGGACAGTGTGAGTGCTAGTTCAGCAGCGTCATCAAAAAGAGTGTCACAAATTAGAAATAATGTGTTTGAAGAGACCGAACAAGCTTTAGGAATATGGTTGGATGATATGTCTCAAAAGAAAATACCCTTAAGTTCAGCTTTGATCAGAGAAAAGGCGAAAAAACTGTACGATAGCATTAATGAAAATTCTCGCTTTGGATTTATCTTTCAAGCAAGCAAAAAGTGTTTCGAGAATTTCAAGAAGCGACTTAGCTTGCACAACATCAAATTAGTTGGGGAATCTGCTTCTGCTGATCACGAAGTAGCAGAAAAATTTCCAGCAAGTCTTCAGGAAATTATCAAGAGAGGAGGGTAATTGCCACAACAAGTCTTTAACGCTGATGAAACTGGCATCTTTTGGAAGAAGATGCCGAATCGAGCATATATTTCTAAAGCTGAAAGAACTGCCCCAGGATGCAAGGCTGCGAAAGACCAAGTTACTTTACTGCTGTGTGAAAATGCTTCAGGGGATTGTAAGATAGAACCTATGATAATTTACCGATCCCAAAATCCAAGAGCACTATAGGGAAAAAATAAAGATCAGCTACATTTTTTTTGGAGGGCTAATAGAAAAGCATGGGTTACTGGTGCCTTATTCCAGGAATGGTTTCATGCTTGTTTTATTGAAGAGGTAAAAAATATCTTACTTCGCAAAACCTGGCTTTCAAGATGCTTCTTCTTATCGACAGCGCTGCGAGTCATCCTTCCAGTTGAGTTGGGGCTAATCCGAATGTAGAGGTGATTTTTTTGCCCCCGAATACGACATCATTATTACAACCGCTTAATCAAGGAATGATCGCAGCTTTTAAGGCTTATTACACCAAAAACAGTTTTAAGCGAATTTTAAATTCGATTGAACGCTGTTCCGATGCAACAGTAACGAGTTGTTGGAAGAAATTTAACATTGCCGATTGCATTCGTGTCATCGATGAATTTAGCTCAATCAATGCTTGCTGGAGACAGATGTGGTTGAAAAGGGAAGGACTGTCGCCAGTCCAAGATGAGGAAGATAAAATAGTCCAACTAGCACATTAGATTGGTGAAGGATTTGACGATATGAGACAAGATGGAATTAACGAATTGCTGAATTCTCATGAAGAGGAGTTATCGGATGAAGAGCTATTGCAACAAAAAGGAGAGGAAACTAAAGAATCTGAAGATGTAGAGCGCTCGGAAGAGAGCCGGGAAAATGCGGGTAACAATTTTGACTAGTTTCTATCAACTTGTTTTTTCATTTAATATTTTGTATGCAGGCCAAAGTTTTTCTTCAAAACAGCTCAGGGAAATTCTAACCTTGAGGGTATAACTTGTTCAAAAAGCAATGGATTTGGATCCATCTCTTAATCGAAGTTTGCAGTTTAAAAGGGATATCGAGGCTGCTTCAAATCCTTATGTGGAAATACTTAAAGAAGTTGATTTATCAGCACAGCAACGTTCAATTACGAATAATTGCTTCCCATCTACGACCAAAACTAACAATGGAAAAAACTAACGTATACCTACACATATTTTGTTTTATTTTTTATTTACACACTATAATTTTAAATAAATCTTTTTTAGGGTTTTGTACTAAAATACAAAACCCTATTGCAATCACGACCTGTGTCCGTCTATCCGTCCGTCCGTCCGTCTGTACGAGTATGTCACAGCAGTTTTTCTCCGAAGCTATAGAGGCTACAGCCATGAAACTTTGTGGAAAGGTCAGAAGTGGTGACTTCTTGAAATTTCAAGGGTGGAAAAATTTTTCAATGGGGTTTAAGGGGGTCTCCCCATATACGGAGGTGGCCCCTCAAAAATTTTTTTGTACCATTGGTAGTCGAATAGGGTGTCATTGGAAAGGTCTTAATAACACCTTTTCAAAACAATTGCCTTATAAGAACCGAGGGGGGGAGGGGAAATGTACGAACTTTTTGCGTACCCCCCCCCCCCTCGCGATTGGACACCTTCCATCCGAAAAATCTGAAAAAAATCATGAATGTAGGTCTTTATGAGTACAACAACAACAAATACATGAGAAGTCGAAATTCACTCAACTTTGTTAGTAATAGTATGATTTATCGATGGAGCCATATGCGCTTTTTACCGACTTAGACACTACAGGTTTGCTAGGATTTGCATGAAAATTTCAGGAGTGATAGGTATCATGAAGATGAGTACATACAATTGAAACAAGTCGAAAAGGCAGGAGAGAGCTCCTAGCTAAAGGGCTTTGTAACCATTCTAGGATTCGAAGAAATAGGCCATGAATCGATGATTACAGTACAGAGGAGTGACCCCTGAAAAAAAATTTCATGAAAGGTAGCCGATATGAGTATCAACTGAAAGTTCTCTATGAGAGCTTTTCAAAACAGTTCTTAAACTGACCGTTTTGGCTTCAGTGGGGGGCGGGGAAATACATGAAAAATGTGTTTCCTCCCTCGCGAATGGACACCAGTGATCTAAAAAATCTGAAAAAACTATCAAGGGCGATATTTATGGGTATAAGTATAACAGATACCTCAGAAGTCAAAATTCTTTCAACTTTGTTAATAATAGTATGATCCTCGAGTTTCACATTTTCTCCAATAAAATCGTCTTTGACATGTTTCTTGATTTTATTTGTTGCTGGTTACTGCATTTTGTAAGTTGAGTACAAAACCCTTCTGACATGAGCATAGGTCTGTCTACCCAACTAATCTTGAATTTCATCTCAATTGCTGCCGTTGAGCAACGTAACCCCCTTATTACATAGGAAAGTAGACTCACCATTTAGACTTTAACATCCATGGCAGTTTTCAGGAACCTAACCCCCGCAAATGTTAAGGGATTACTGTAGTTCAAAAATCAGTCTCTCGGAATGATACCGATATATTTATTCTAGAGGCTTCATTCTGGTTATAAATAGTTACGAAGCCAATTGATTCTTCCTCACGATTAAATTATACAGAAAATTATGACCGCAAAAAGATTAACTGAACCTTGTCAAATGTCTAAATTTTATTCATGGAATAATAATTATTAGAAGTGAAAACCTATTTAGAGTACTTCAATGACTGCATTACCTCCATTCTCTATAGAATTAAGGAAAAAGTCTCAAAAGAGAGGTTTCGATTTCCATGCAAACCTAGTATTATCTGTAATAATTTTCGCTTATGCATAAGGTTGCTAGTTTTTAGGTCTTTGTAAAAAAAATTTTTACAAAGACCTACTAGTTTCGCGACCTGTTTGTCCGTCTGTCCGTCCGTCTGTCCGTGCGTCACAGCTAGTTTCCTCAGAAACTATAGAAGCTAGAATGCTCAAACTTTGTGAAATGGTCAGAAGTGATGGTCTCTCAAAAGTTAAGGTCTTACCAAAAATTTTAATCTAATAACGAATGAACCCTTAAACTTTTTTTTAAACCAAAGGTAGTCGAGTTGGGTATCAAATGAAAGGTCTTGATTAGAACTTTTAGAATCTGAAATAAAAAAATCATTTTAAGAATAAGGGGGTCCAGGGGAAGGCAAAATGTACCTAAAATTTGTGTAGACACACCCCCCCACCTCGCGATTGGACACCTTTTAGCCGAAAAATTTGAAAATTGTCACGAATGTGGGCCTTTATGAGTACAAGGGCAACAAATACCTCAGAAATCGAAATTCGCTCACTGATATTTCCACTATTCCAATAATGTTTATTAACTCTTTCCTATTTACGTCGGAACGCTTGCTGGTTTTGTAAGGGAGTGTATTACATTCATCAAGCAACGACTTGGCGATTTTCGTTGTTAGAGCGTTTATTGCCGATTAAGAGTACCGAATCCATGTCTCTCACGAATCAAATGTGCTCCAGAGGTCCATAAAATAGATAATGAAATAAGGGAAATATACAAAACTAGCCACCTTATGCATGAGCGAAAATTATTTTGTGTTTAAAGGGAGATACTACAAAGCGACAGAAGGAGCAGTAATTGGTAAGGCGAAGAACCGCCAACTACCTTTTCTGGAATTAAGGGCTCGAGGAAACTTGAATTTGACATACATAGGAAGGAAACGACAACGCAAAGGACGATACCAATGGAGTCAAACTACGCGTATGGACGTAAAATGGCGGCGTATAATACGATGATTCGCCGGATGGTTACCATTCTAATGACGAATGTGCGATTACAATTGGAGAAAGAATACATCATTGATACAGCCATTAAAAATGGGTACAGCAGGAATATAATCGAACAACGTATACGGAAAAAGAAACAGGAGCAATGAAAAAACTAACTGACGACACTGTTCAAACAAGAACAACAGGCAACAAGGATTCTCTTCACGCCTACAACAATCTCGGACGGATAATAGGAAAGATGGGAAACAGTCCGGCCTACACCAGCCGAAGATAGAGCCAAGAAGTAGCGTTAGGATCAGTAAAGGATACGAGGAACTAGGAAGAAAAACGGGGTATCTATAACATCACTTGCCTGGAGTGCGACATGATTTATATGGGGCAAAAAAAAGATAAGCGAAAATCAGATGGCAAAAAAACATAAAAAAAGCAGAACATACTACAAAACGAGGTTCAACGGAAGCAGCAAGATCTTTGGTAGCGAGGCATATGATTGAAAAAAAAACAAAAAAATTGCGTGGGAGAATCTGGAAATAGCGCAGGAAGTAAGGGATTGGAAGAAACTAGATGCTTGCGAAAGTTTATGGATATTGGGAGGATGAACACGGACATTGGCAACGGCTACAGTGGCTTAATGAAGTTGGTGTAATTGTCATAAGATAATCTTGTAATTGTAATAAGTTAGTTGTCTGTAAAATGCTTTAAGTTAGTCACCTTAATTACCCTTAGTTACCCTTGAAATAACCATTACTAAGAAAGTCCTTTAATTACCTTATATAGAACTGAATATAACTATTGCTATGAAAACCAATGTAAAGAGGATATAGCCTCAGAATATTGCCACTAAGAAAGGAGACAATAAGTGCTCGAAATCTCGGTATATGACAGAAAAAAAAAATGAAAATAGTGCTTGTTAAGGAACATTTTGTCGAAAAAGAAAATTATTTTGCGATTACTCGTACGTATAGAATACTCAAAGGTTGTATTTCGATTTAAGATAATCTCAAAATATGAATCCTATGAAGTTAAGCCATTTTGAATCAAAATTCTTTTAATTCGCGCATTGCGAAACTGAAGTGATTCAATCGTTTTTATTGAAGGAATAAGACTTATTTTTGTGGTGATTCTCATTGAAGGTCTTGCTTAATGACAATGTAGCTAGAATCAATTGGCAGTTGTAATTATTCGCAGTCAATACGTGAAGAATTCGCAGTCAATACGTGAAGAATAAAATAAAAACACAATGAATTGTTAATTTACCCCAGCCTTTCCTTTTAAGCAAACCCGTACTTTTTCAGAGGGAAACCACAGCGAAGGTGAGTATGCAACCCAGAGGACAGGGTTTTGTTAATCCGCGCAAAGTCGGTTTCAGGTCGCGGTCGGTACGCGGTGCCATAGTTTGGTTTTCGCACTTTTTAGTTAGAGTAGATTGACTCAGTTTTGAATTTGAGTAAATTATTTCCGGCACCGCATCGGTTAATATTCGGGACGGCGTGGTATTGGTCGAGGATGTTCCGTGTTGCTCAATTTCTCGGACCGGAAGAAAAATGTAATTGAACTAAACTAGAGTTGAGTCATTAGAAGTTGTTCGACGCATTTTAAATCAGGCATTTGAATTGATGACTGACTCTTGTATTTCGGACCTAGTCTGCTGGCAGATGACCTGCGACCGAGATTAATCTCCGAACTAAACAGCCTGCCAGCAGCCACCTTGGAGTAGACTAAGAGTTTCCGGTCTTGATGACATGATGGGTACAGTCCGTTGGCATGGCCCCAGACTTCACGTCTATAATCAATGAGAGGTCGGTTTCGATTTGCTTTGGGAAATCGCTCTGCTAAATGAACAAGAATTAAAAATGATTACAACTGGGCGCTTCAGCTCAGGCCTTGGGGTCTCCGCTAACTCGTCGAGATGAGGAAGATTATCATCACAACTTTTAGAAATGCTCTAGGAGCATGACGAAGTTCAGATACGCGGAACAGCCTCCAGTAATACAATTGAAATTTATACAAAATGAGAAAAGGGGTTTGATAAGTAGTTTGAATAGTTACACCACTAATTCACCTGAAATACGATATCACCTTCGCAACCCTGAATATAAACCAGGTGTAAACGCCTCACGTTGGAAAGGCATATGGAGACATTCCCACGGGCCAGTGAAACCAATCGTCTCCTTCTGCTTCGTAGCACTACAGTCCCTCTCGGGCCTTCACTACTTGCAACAATTGCATCCAACTGTCTCGGTTCATTGACCGCGTCCTCCCATTTTCAAATCCGAGCAGCGATGAACTCTCTTCGTCGGCCGAGTCAAACCAGCGTTTTCTCGGTTTCCCCACTGGCTTCCGGCCTTCAGTTCTCCCAACGAATACCCTTTTGGGTATTCGATATTCGTTCATAGGATTAAGGTGGCCAGCCCATTCCAGCTTCTACAATCTTACAATCCTTGCGACCTCCAGCTCGAAAAAAATTTCATACAGCTCATGATTTTATTGAATTCGCCATTGGTACCCGTTTAGTTTCGCTCCAATCATCCACCCCAAGACCCATCACTCAAAGGCGTTCAATATATTTTCGGATGCTTGAGTTATGGTCCATGTTTCACACCCATAGCATAAGACAGGTCTTATCTCAGATTTGTATACTTGAAGCTTTATTTTCCTGTGTATGCAGCTGGTCTTCAAAATTGTCAAACTGAATAAAAAATTTCATTTGCGAGCTGTATTCTACGCCAGTTGCGTCTCTTATATCTGCATTTTTAGTTATTTTGGTGCCTAAATACACAAATTCGTCCACATTTTATACAATCGCCAAGTGTGATTTTTTGAGTATTTGAGGTATTCTTCCTCGACTGCGTCATGAGCTTTGTTTTATTCTCATTGATTTGTAGCCCCACTAGTTTTGCTACGCTGTCGAGTTTCAGGAAAAGTTCTTTGGCGGTTGTTAACGACCGTGACAAAATGTTGATATCGTCCGCATAGGCTACCATTTGGCTTGATTTGTATAGTATCGACAGATAGCTTTCTAATGACGTGTTGCAGAGCAGAGAGTCTTTGTAACAATGACGATAGTTTTCGTGTTGTAATTTAGCTTTCTTAGCCAAGATTGTATTTAATAAAGTTTATTTTAATATAAAACATTGTTTTTTTTTTTGGAAAGTAACACACCGTTACTTTGGCTGGTGCATTCGAAAAATAAGGGCGGAGTAGAAAAAGTTCGACTTAATTCAATCACGTTCTAATGTAATACAAGTTGGGTAGACAGACCAATGCTCATGTCAGAAGGGTTTTCTTCCCAATGTTTCTGAAATGTAGTCACCAGCACTGAATAAAGTCAAGAAACATGTCAACGACATGTGCACGTTTACTAGAAAATTCATTGCTTCTCTAGTTTCAGCGGTCGCCATTTTGTTGCAAACTAGTAAAAATCACTCAAATCATGAATTCGCAATAATATTTATGTCATTGATCTTCCTTGAAAATTTGCAGAAGATCAAATCAAAACTGCAGTGTCTGATTCGATGGGAAGGCCATAAAATACCAAAATCATGTATTATTGTTGTTGTAATTGGAGAAATTTCAGGCTATAACTTCCGTGTATATCATTTAATTTTCATCAAACTTACAGAATATAAGGACCTCCTACAAGACTACTTAAATATCGGATCACGTTAAGTTTGAGGGTTCATATACGATTTTATTGGGGAAAATGTGTAATTTGAAGATCAAACTATAATTAAGAAAGTTTTCAGAATTTTGACTTCTAAGGTATTTGTTGTTGTTGTACTCATAACCACCTCCCTCCATAATTTATTTCAGATTTTTTGGATCACAGGTGTCCAATCGCAAGGGGAGGGGACACAAATTTTTCATGTATTTCCCCTCCCTGTGCGCCCCCTGAAGCAAAAAATGTCAGTTTAGGACCTGTTTTGAAAAGTTCTAATCAAGACCTTTCATTGGATACCCATATCGGCTGCCGTTGATTTAATTTTTTTTCGGGGCCACTCCCTTCTATGGGGGGGCGCCCCTTGAATGCAATATAACACTTTGAACAGAGCACTACTTTACACCTGCACACAAAATTTGACGTTTCTAGCTAAAGTAATTTCCGAGAAAAATCGCTGTGACACACGGACGGACGGACGAACAGACGGACAGACAGGACGCGATTGTAGTAGGGTTTTTATAAAATTATTTTACAAAACCCTAATAAGGAAATAATTTAAGTGAATCTGCACGGTACTGAACTAGATTGGGACCGTATTAAAAAAAACTAAATTCTGCACTACGCAGACAAACGGAATAAATTTATATAATTTAAAACAAAATACCAACTCGATACAGAAATTTTATTGTGAAGTGGTGGAATTACTCATGTGAACATTCACGCGAAAAATCAAAGTATGATAAGTGCAAAATGGTTTTTTTTTTCAGAAATGTGCTTTAATACATTTTTAAGTGGTATAAAGGAACCTTTTAGATCAACTGTATGGGCAATGAAAAATGATTCCTTAGCTGATACTCATGCCTTTTGCGTTACAGAACAAACAATTTTCTATTCGAAGCATCAAATTCCCCAGCAAATACTAAATGCAAAACTATTTAGTAAGCCAATACCAAATTTTCTAAACCCACTTCCTAAATTTTCGAATATGCAACGTAGTCTACGTAAAGCTCCTCAACTAAGCCCGCAAAATTTCTCAAACCAACTATTTGCACAGCCGTACAGGTCCATTCAATATCATTTCACCCAACAGAAACCGATGTTTGCCAACCCATACCAATAACCCATGCAAAGGTTTAGACCACAACTAACTAGTAATCGTTTCAATGAAAGTACGAAAAGACGAGGGTTTAATCAAAATTTCTAAGGTTACAATAGACATTTCCATCCAAAGCAACCAATATTTACAAAACCTAGCCTCCCAAAACTGAACCCATTTTTTTTGTGGTAGGAAGGTGAATGCCATTTACATACAGAGTGTGGGACTTCCATGTTCGCAAGAATGCGACTGGATTAATCACTAAACACCTCCCCTGTCAACATGAATACCCAGCCTGGAACCGTTTGACACATTACTTCGGGCAAGGTCTCGTTGTATTACATCGTGAGGCGGCTTCAAGCTGGGGATCCCTTTCCTAGCCGGAGGGGAAAGGGGAGAAGTGTCAGAAAAGCGATCTCCCAGCTCCAACGCTCCCGGCTGCAGTGAGTCCCTTTTTTCTTTCAGGACTGCCCGAGCATAATGTGCCACCTGGTTCCATTTGTCAACCGATTTGAGCATCACCGCAACTATATTATCCGGGGTGAGCTCTCCCGTCTCCTTGCAGAGTTCCCTTCGCAACCTGACTCATTTTGTACACGCAAAAAATGTGTGGCAGGCAATCGGGGGACCGTGACTTACCAATCTTGTGCAGGTAAGACTGAAAACACCCGTGCCCCATCAAAAGCTGGATCAGATACAAGTCAGTCTCACCATGCCTTCGATTTAGCCACGGTCTCACATCCGGGATGAGGCGCGCAGTGCACCTCTCCTTCGTGCAATACACCAAGACAACCATCTTCCTCCCGTTTTCGTTTCGACGCAGGCGAATAGCGCGGCCTTCTCTAGCAAGGAGGGCAACAGATATCACACCCGAAATAACTCTCACCACCAAATCAGAGACTGTCTGATACAAAGATGCAATCCTCAGTGCACCTCTTCTCTTCACCTGCGCCAAAAAATTTCTGTATACCTCCTTACTGAGAGCGTCATCTTCCAGTCGATCAGTAGCCCCAAGCACTTCCCCGCTGGCTTCGATTCGATTAGTTTGTCTCCAATACTGATCATCCTTACGCAAGGGATTCTCTTTTTTGTCGAGATAACCACTTTGATTTTCTCCAGTGCTAAACTGAGCTCGCGAGCAGTCATCTAGTCTCTTACTCGGCGCATTAGCCTACCGAGCCTAAGTTACGCTTGTTAATCGGTGCGCCCCACGATCAGAGCCGCAACATCATCCGCATAGCCAATCAAACGCGAGTCATCTGACATCTCCAGTCTCAATAGCTCGTCGCAAGATACGTTCCACCGGTATGAACCAAGCACAGATCCCTGGGCAACATCCGATGTACTTCCATCTTTCGTTCGCCCTGTGTCGTATCGTACATCAAGCTTCGGTTCTTCAGATAGTCCCTCAAAAGTCATATTAGATATTCTGGAAACTGAAAAGGGCTTTCATCGTATCCAGAATATCCACGCATCTAGTGGGGTTGAAGGTGTTCCTACCATCGAGTGTCACCAACAGTTCCACTTCCACTTCAGCTGAAACACCATCTGGACTTGGAGTCTTCCTCGCTTTCAGTGAAAGGACTACCTCTTCCAGTTCCGGCTGTGTGAAGAGTGGACACTCGACTGCTGTTTCCCTATGTACAGCATCAACACGAACGGGATGGGCGGGGAAGAGTGCCCGCGCTATCTCATCTTTTCCACATCATGTATGCAAGGTTTCAGAGAGCACCAAGCTTCCGCATAGCTACAAGCTGCGTTCCAAATTAAACGAGACTTTTGTCATAAATTTTTTTTTTTGTGGCGCCATTTGTTAATGACCCGGACATCCAGTGACAGTTTGGTGACATTCGGATCAGCAGAAGCGAAGCTACTGCGTCTAAAGTGACAGTGTGTTTGTGTCATCGGTACAAAAATGAGTTTCGAACAAAGAGCTAATATCAAATTTTGTTTTAAAATCGGTAAAACGTTTACCGAAACATTTTAATTGATGAAAAAAGTTTATGGCGATGATTGTATACCTCGGTCCAGAAGTCATGATTTGTTTTCATTTCAGATATGGTCGTGAGGACATAAATGACGAAGAGCATACGGGCCGCCCAAAATCAGTGATCACCGAGAACTCCATCGAAATTGTGCATGAATGTATCAAAAATGAGCCGAAATAATCGTTGATATTTAAGGAATCGAAGTTGCATGTCTCCAAAACATCGATTTATCGCATTTTAACCGATCATTTGAGCTTACGAAAGGTCTGCGTACGTTTTCTTCCGCACAAGTTAACTGATGACCAAAAATTGCTCAGAATTCAACATTCGAAAAGCATTATTAAAGAGGCGAGAAAAGACGAGAACCTACTTTACAACATTGTGAAATGTGGTGTTTCCAAGATGAACCCGAAACCAAGCGTCTAAGTGCCGAATGGAAGGCCCCAGACGAGCCACCACCCGAAAAATCGCGTTTGGAGAAGTCAAAAATCAAGATGATGCTTATTTGTTTTTACGATTCCAAGGGAATTGTCCACAAAGAGTTCATGCCAGCGGGCCAAACCGTCAATGCAATTTTCGATCTTGGCATTTTCAGGCGTTTGTTACATCGCATTCGTGAGTTCGGCCTGAATACCGCGAAGGAAGAAGCTGGCACTTATTGCATGATAATGCACCATCTTATCGATCCACTCTTGTGGCTGATTTTAGAACTACAAATCGCATTATAAGCATCGTCGATCACTCATCGTATTCGCCTGATATGGCTTTCTGTGACTCCTGCCTATCCGGAAAATTGTATTTGGTCATGAAAAGAAAACGCTTTTCGTCTGTAGAGGGCATCCCAAAGGCTTGTATCGACATCCTGTAGGACATTCCGGTCAATAACCTGAAACACTCTTTCAAAAAGCTTTTGTATCGCGCAAAACAGTGTATTGAGGCTGGAAAGACTATTTTGAATAAATGAACTCGAATTTATCAGAACAAAGCTCCTGTCGTTACTATTTTAGCTCCTGTCGTTACTATTTTATTTGTATACACCATTTGAACTTTTTTATGGCATAACATATAAATTTATTAACAATATAAAAACCACTACCAGTCAGGAATATATAGAACAACTAACATAAGAGACGCCACCGTATGTGGTCTCAACCCGGTTTGAGAAAGGAGGAGGGAACCCCTTGTTTCCCCACCCCACAGCTTCCATGATTCCTCATACTAAGCCCCCCAATTGAATGGTGGCAAATGTTCTCGGGATCGCACATTGAGTTTACTGGTTCGCCAATAATTAAACATTCAATGCCGAGAAATGCTAATAACTGCAAATAAGATGTAGCCCTGCTACTTACACCTCCTTTGTGGGGACGTAAGAGGGTTATGGCGAGTCTTCCGCTCCCGATAACGGAGTCGAAGTAATAACCATGCCGCCGAAATGGAGGTTGGGTGACGGGCTAATTCCCCGTCCGTGTTATGATATACAAGTATGTGTGAAATATGGACCGTAACCCAAGCATTCGCAAAAATATTTACCGCCTTTGAACGACTGGTCCTGAGGCGAATAATCGGAGCGAAGCTAGACGAAGACCAATGGCACATTCGATACAATCATGCGCTGTATGAAATTTTTGACGAGCCGGAGGTTTCAACTACATATTGTAAGACTGCGGAAGCTGCAATGGGCTGGCCACATAAATCGTATGGACGAGCAACGGATACCCAAAAAGGTATTCGTTGGGAAAACTAAAGGGCGGAAACCAGTGGGGAAGCCGAGGAAAAGCTGGTTTGACTCGATTGATGAAGACAGCTCAAACTCGAGGACGCAGTCAATCGACCGAGACAGTTGGAGGCGCTTTTTGCAGGAATCGAAGGCCCTAGAGGGGTTGTAGTGCTAAGAAAAAGCAGAATAAATGATCTTTCATCAAGCTGGGTGCAAAAAAATGATTGGTTCGACGATGAGTACCGCATGCATTAGACAACAAGAATCAGGCGTAAAAACCATACTGTAGGAAACGAGGATGAATGTGAAAATCTCAGAAAAGTAGCAAATCCGATCATTGGAATGAAGAAAAGAGAATACGTTTACGACCGATTGAGAAGTATCGATGTGAATCTAGCAAGCAACAACACCAGACCAGCATAGAAAGTAGTAAAAAACCTGAAATGAGGTTATCAGCCCAAGACCACGCTCTGCAATGATGATATCGGCAACATCATCGCTGATGAAAACCAGATTAGAGAAAGATGGCCATAATGATTCAAGAATCTCTTACATCCTCCGCTTAGCTTCAGAGCATCGGAGCCTATAGATATTCCCGGTGAGCTGCCATTGGCCCCACTCTGGATGAATCGATTGGATAAGAATCGATGAGATTCCAGCGGAGATCATTAAATATGGTGGCGGCAGTGTTCAGACAGCTAATCAAAAAATCATCCAGCACATTTGGCAACAAAAACATATCTATTCGAGCGGAGAAAATCAATTATATTCTACATCCACAAAAAAATGACAAGCTGCAGTGCGAATACTATAGGGGCATACCACTACTGTGTACGGCATACAAAATTTTTTTCAAAGATCTTAGAAAATAAAATCAAATAAGTTTTTTTTGCTTTGCTTTAGCACTACCACCCCTTTTGAGGTTTCGCTCAGAGATAGTTAGAGTATCTCATTATCTTGATCGAATTTATTGGCACTCTAGAAGATGATATGGTCAGTGCCACGTTTTGGCCTAATGCCGTCTATCCAGCTGCAATACATTCTGATTTTAAGCCCGCACGTTTCATAACTGAACGGACTTATGGGCTGTCTGAGGAATCACTCGAACTAAATCTCGCTGTCGCCAACGAGAGTTGAACTGGGGACCTTCGGCTTACGGGGTGAGTGCTCTAACCACTCCATCACGCGGGCTATGAAATCAGATCATACGCCAACTGTATTACCGGGGAGTATCAAGGTAGCTTTAGAGCAGGTAGATCGACAATAACCCAATTGTTTACAGTCAAGAAGGTACTTGAGAAACGCTACGAGTTTCGCAAGGACGTACACCCAATTTTCGTTGATTTAAAGCAAACATACGATAGCTCTGGAATATATCATAAGAAAGTTACCTGTTGATACAAGAAGCACGTTTGTATTCAAGTTAGACGTGTGTAGCGCATCAAATTTTGATGCGCTGATACACTGATACCAGCGCCAGCAGTGGTATCAACGCACTGCACTGATACTATTGCGCTCTGATACCTTGATTTCATACAATTATGCTTGATATAATTTGCGCTTTTGTCTAGGCTCACATAATAGCATCAGATGAGTGCCGGCAATGATATTAACGCATTGTATTGATACCAGTGTTGCCAAACATAAGATTTAAATCGTATTCATTCGTCCTTTTAAGCCCTGGTACGATGTACGACGATGTATTCGAAATCGTACGCAAAATGTACGATCTTCTCGAATAATAAGAATCTTCACAATAAATTGAAAAATAAAATCAAATAAGTTCATTTGTTTATGTGAACAGAGCATGAACCCATCCAGAAACGATCTTGCCTAATTGCCACCGGTTCGGGAATGCTGCGGGTTTGGTATTATGTGTGCTTGTTGGCTTGCGTGAGTAACGAGTAACAAGTTCTGCGGGGGTACGTGTAGGAATATATCGATTGTTGGAACCTCGGTGGCGCATTCGGCGCATTTTTGTTATTTTCCTTCTCTAATCGCTTGAACGTTTTCGTGGTTCTAATTTTCAATATAGTACGAAAACTTTTCAATGGTCTTGCTTGGAAAATCGATGTTGCAGTTAGATTTACTCGAGGAAAGAACTCGTTTGGAAAGAGCTGCTTTTGTTTGTCTTACTGTAGATGCATGCAAACCGCACGCCAATGATAGTTTTTATATCGTGACGGTGCAATATATTGTGGAAGATGACAAAAAAAAATTTCTTGCCTCCGATCTGTTAGGCTCTAGAACATAGACCGAAAAACACACCGGACAAAATATTGCGATAGGGTTGAATAGTATGGTAACTTTGTGGGAGATTCAAGGCAAGATTTCGGCAGTTGTAACAGATCATGCTGCTAACATGAAATGTGCAGTGCGTTTGTGTGGATAGGAAAGTTTTTGAATTATAATTTGCACAGTAAGGAATAAAAATGTAATTGCATTTAATTAATTATAATGAGACTTAGTTCTAAAATGAGCCTTTGGAAAGTTATTTAGTTTATTTTTACATTGTTTTTGTTATAATAAATATAAAATTTTGTTAGTCGTTTTGAAACGAACAAATAAAAAGTGATTTCGTTGAAGTTAAGCTATTTTTTTATTAAATGAACAGCATATACTATTTTACAATTCCATACGTAGTTTCAATTTCTACTACACAATTAAATGAAATGCATATTTGCAATTTAAAACTAACTTTAAATATTGTTTTTTCCTGCTATTTCAAATAGGAATTAAAAATTACACGATCCAATCAAAAAAAGAATTATTGAAAAAGCTTGTATGACTTGGGAGCAATTCGAATTTGAAGTTGAGAACTTTCCCATACAAAATCCGCTTGATAGCGTGTCACCGTAGGCGATACACTACGTGCACATTTACATAACGCCCTAACCGTGCATACACCGCTTTCCATCAATCAAACTTGTATCGAACACCTCATACTCCCGCATATCGCACCATGCCGTAACGTAGCGCTAAGCCAAATAGCTTGGCATTGCCAATGCCAGCGCGATAGATACATCCCTTGAATCCAATGTTATCACCAACACACAGCAACTGCTATGATGCTAAGCGTTAAATTTCTCGACATAGAGGCTGATGCCAAAATGTGCTACTGCGCTGCTGATACCGAGGATAGGTATCAACGCAGTGGTATCATTGATAGTGCTTCAACGCAATTGCGCGGCGCAGCGCTGCGTTACCCATGTCTAATTCAAATCAAGCCAAATGGTAGCCTGTACGTTTGACATCAACATTTTGCCATGATCATTAACAACTGCCAAAGAACTCTTCCTGCAACTCGACAGCGAAGCAAAACTAGTAGGACAACAAATCAATGAGATTAAAATAAAGCCCAGACTTAGTCAAATACACAAAATATCACACTGGGCGAACATAATATCGAAAATGTCGGCATATTTTTGTAACTAAGCGCCAAAATAACGAGAACCGTTAATAACAGGAAAGAAATACGCCGAAGAATACACCTGCTAATAAAAAATTTTTTAATCGGGTTAGACGAGCCTGAAGATCAGAATATGTGATAAGACCTGTGCTATTCCATGGACCCCAACCCAAGCATCTGGACACCTTCGTAAGATAGATAATAGGAGCAAGGCTTGGCGAGGACCAATGGCGAATTCGATACTATCATGCGCTGTATGAAATTTTTGAGAAGGTCTCTACAAATGTATGACTGCGGAAGCTGCAATGGGCTGGCCACGTAAATCCTATGAACAAACAACGGATACCCAAAAAGGTTTTCATTGAAAGAACTGAAGGGCGCAGACCAGTGGGGAAACAGAGGAAACCAAGGAAACGCTGATCTGACTCGGTCGGCAAGACAGTTCATTGTTACTCGAATTTTGAAATCGGAGAACGCGGTCAATGGGCCAAGATAGTTGGAAGTACTTTTAGCAGGAAGCAAAGATCCGAGAGGGGCTTTAGCGCTACGAAGTAGAAAAAGAAGACAATACATTTTACAAGAAGTACCATTAAGAGCCATAGCGCAATGGTTCCAATCTTATGGATAAAATCAGAAGTAAATAAATGTAAAAATTGAATCCATTGTCGACCATCAATGAAGTGTTATATAATATTGGAAAGTCTAAAAACTATTGAGCCTTTTTTTGTCATTGTTCGATTGAACATTTCTTTTATTTAAAATGGATTTTATGTGAATACATATTGTCTATTACTATCTATGACCTTTTGCCATTTTTTTGGGTGGAGCTATTATCCCATCTGTGTAGAGCTTCTGTGGTTTATCGGCGAAAAATTTGGCCAAGTGATTTTCACTGTCGCTTTTTGAAATGAATTTCTTTTCATTAAGGAAGTTTTGCACAGACCCAAACAATGGCAGTCTGATGGTGCAAGGTCTGCACTATCCGGTGGATGCATCAAAACTTCCCAACCAAGCTCTGTCAATTTTTGTCGGGGCATCAAAGATGTGTGTGGTCTAGCATTGTCATGAGGGAAGACAACGCCCTTTCCATTGATCAATTCTGGCTGGTTTTTTTGAAATACTTGTTACAATCTGGTTAACTGCTGACAGTGCAGAGCCAAAATGAGTGTTTGCTCAGGTTCTAGCAACTCATGATAAACAATTCCTTCCAATCCCACCATACACATAGCATCACCTTATTTGGTGGCAATCCCGGCTTTGAAGTCGTTTGTGGTGATTCACCTTTTTTGACAAGGATCTTTTTCGAACGACATTCTCGTATTTTACCCATTTTTCATCGTCTGTAACGATTTGCTTCAAAAATGACTAGATTTCATTGCGTTTTATTAGCATTTCGCAAATGGAAATTCGGTCGATCAAATTTTTTTGTGTTAATTCATGCGGCACCCAAACGTCAAGTTTCTTTGTGTATCTAGCCTTACGCAAATGCTTCAAAACTGTTTGGTGATGGATATTCAGTTCCTTAGCAATGTCATGGCTGCTTATGTGTCGGTCTTCTTCAATTTTTGTAAGATTTCACCGGCTTTTTCAGTGGTTGGTCGACCTGAGCGATGTGCATCTTTGACATAAAAATTTCCAGAACGAAAGCGTGCGAACCATCTCTTTGCTGTGGCTTTTCATGAAGTATCTTCACCATAGACACGACAAATTTTTTCACGAGCCTGCGATGCATTCTGACCTTGATCGCAATGATATTGTAAAATATAATGATTTTTTCAGAAATTTCACTCGTTTTTAAATGAATACAATTTTTGACACGAATATTTCGTCAAACTGGACATATGAAAATTGTAGACTGGAATGTCACCATTCAAACGCATGTCAGTTTGACTCAATCTGATTAGTATTGCCCGATATATGACAACGAACACCATCTAGTGACAAAGAATGCTCTATACTTTTTAAACTATCCAATATAATGTTAATCAAACCTCGAATCCAAGTTATATAGAGGCACAAAGTTTGCTCATCTGTGGTGTTAATTTTATTCCTGTTACATGAAGTTTTGTGAATAAGACCATCAGAAAAAAATTAAAATAGTTGATAAGAATTTGTATCGTACACTTCTTCTGATCATCTTTTTATCAATCCTGCAATTTCAAGGCTTAATATCGATAAATGTTGACCAAAACTATTGATGCGACACTTGAATATTTTCGGTGAAACATAAGCGATTCACATGTTTGTGCATAGAGTCCACTCTCAAACCCCATTGATTTTCAGGTCTACACAACTAACATTAGACCAATTTTTCTGAAAGCAAAAAGTTTGATGAAAACTGGACCCGCGGGTAAACAGCAGGGTACAAGAGCTTAAAAATCATTCGTTTTAAAATAATAATCTACTTGAAAAATAATGTCATGGTGATCAAAATAAAGAAATTCAAATCGAACTGGTGAAATTCAATATATCACTTCAATAAAAAAAAGAAGAGAAGTCAGACTATTCAATCAGTCCAATTAAATGTTCTTACAATTTTGCATGATTCCTTAATTGCAGTTTCAAATAGAATTTCCCTTCTTCAAAGTATCACCTACACAGAAATAGGAAGAATATCTGTGTAGGAACTTTTTTTCCTCGGCCATTGATTCTCCTCCAGCGTATTACAACATTCCAACACAAGTTTCATTATCTAGCCTTAATATCGGTCTCACTGTTGTTGCCTAGTTGTTCGTTATCGGTGTCATTGCGAGACATCAAGGACCTTAAAAAAGGCATGTCTGTTGTACGTAGACAATGCCGTGAACGAGAATAGCTACGAGAATGTCTTAAACGACTTTTTGCATTACAATCACCGACAATCTGATTTCTGTTCTTGTTTGTTGCTTGCCAGGACAATAGAGCATTTATTCGAAACATTTTAGTCTGTCTAGGATTTGTTTGCAAGTTTGCTGTTTATGCTTGTATAGTATCGAAATAATTCGTTAATGTTGGAAATTATCGGTCAGCCTTAAAGCTTCGCCATTGCAGAAACCAGTTGGATGTGGAAACAAAACTACATATTTGAGGAAACTTTGTTGAAATAATTTGGTAGCATAGACCTAAAATACAATATTAATGAAAATATTGGCGCTACTTACTTCCTTATCAACCCAAAAAATTACGCTTCATATATTTCTGCTTTGAAATTGGAAACATATTGCAATGAACGCAACAGTATGACAAAATTTATTGCCGTACCGATAACATATTGAAAGTCAACGCCTCAATTGAACGATAAGCAAATATACGGAGGATTATTTGAGCTATAGCTTACAATATCCTGAGGACAAAAGGTGCTTAGTAATGCGTAATCGTACCATCAGGCGTAATGAGAAATAACGCAATCAATTTACCAATGTCAATACACCCACTAGTAATATCACGCTTAATTTATGTTCACATATGCTCTCCTTATCTGCTAATATGATAATGGTTTTGGATTAATTTCGAATCCATTTATAATAAATCGTATCATTACCTGCACCTTTCTCATTAAGCTAAAGGCTTAAACTATTTTCCCAACCCTGCAATTATTGCCATCCACGTTCATGATTGTGATTTCAACCACTCGCCAGACAATAAAAGTGCCAATTGTGTGGAACACGCTTGACCATCAAAAGGCCTCAAATGCATGATGACCGTTCCACTAAAGCCTTTTTTTCTTCCCCAGCCGTAGATATTTCACAGGAAGTTGCCAACAAGAATTTACATCGCGTTTACACGCAAACCCAATGGGATGGAACTGGAAAGTGAAAATGGAAGTGATGAAGGAACTCAACAGATTCAGGTGAATTTGGCGACCAATTTTTATTTCATGACTTTTATTTGGGTCATTAAACTTTTCAACGGATGGAAGTTTGAATTTTTATTGATTTTATATTTTTGGCATGAACGTTTGGAAAGATATTTTGGTACTTGCATTTGAATCAAACTTCAATTATCTGTTTGAAATAGATTACACTAACAGAATTGAACCTGGTTGAGAAGGAGATTTGGCATTCAAATTAAGCCGTGACGCCCAACGGAATGGGTTAAGGAAATGATCTCGTTAGATTAAAACGTATTTGCCCCAGATTCTCAGGCATTATGCAGCCCGTGTCCATGAAAAGGAAATACAGAAAGTAAGCTTCACATCTCACCCAAATTCTCCATGCTACTTCGGGCAAAATAAATTGCTTACTATGTTTTCGTTTAAAACAAGTTTTTGTATGAGACTACGCATTTTCGCGTATTAGAGAACCCGGGTCAGTTCAATGAATTTGTTCTTACCTTTTCTTCTATGGGTTTTTATTCGATACCCGCTTTCACTAAAAATAGGTAGTAGGTATAACAATAGCAGTCCTTTTTTAAGCGCTTAAGTATTGAAGATGTTTTGAGAATGCAATCGCAAAAAATCATTGGAATCAGGTTAACGATTCTCGAGGTTGATATCCGAGAATATCCCGGAAATCCAAGTGAAACTTATAGTCAAAATATCATCTTTTCATACCGAAACTATAACACTACTGAAATCTACGAGTACAAACGTGCCATAGATCCCCAGGTACAAATAACGAGAGTGGAAATCAACTCCATGGTTTCAGGAATATCAACTCAATTCAATATTGATGTAGCACAATGGTATCAGAGATGTATATTCGCAAAAGTCTGGAGTTTTAATTGAGTCGACATTTTAGGACCACTACAAAAGCAACGACTATGAGTTCTATATTATATGTTGATTTTCGTCCATACATTTGACATCCTTGAACAAATTATATATTGGTGGAATTTGTACGCTACCAGCAAGGGTCATGTGCGTTCTGGCTGCTTGCGAGGATTCTGAACTCTACAAACTGGCAAAAATAGCAGACCGCATAGTGGAAACGGTATTCCCGCTTACGTGTTGGCTGCAGAGGTCACTCCACCGCAGGCACGGGCGCCTGATACGTCGGAACTCAACAAACGGATTGAAAAAATCAAGCATTAGTTCAATGACGTTGTCGCTCAGGTGAAAAATTAACAACCAATTTCCACCACGCTGTTTCGCATGGTTCGACATGCGGTACAAAAGGCTACCGCACTCCGACTAATAACAAGACTTGCAATTAGAGAAACGGCACTCGGAGCCTTGCTCGTTCCAAGCAAATCAGGGAAACTGGGACAGTTGTCTTCCATCACCGGAGTGGGAGACAACCTAGACACAATTCTGGAATTTCAACAACACATAGTCGATCAACAGTCACACTTAAACTTCCTAATCGACACCGAATCGTCCGTCTCGATTCTTCCTGAAGGATTCGTTCAAATTCAACAGCCACAAATGCTAACGTTACATGCCGCGACAACACCACAACTACCACGTATGGTAAACGGCCCTTGAAGATCCACTTGGGTTTCAAGCATTTATTTGCGTGGAATTTTATTGTAGCAAATGTCTCGACACCAATTATTGGGACTGACTTCCTAATGCATTACGAACTTCTAATCGATTTAAGAAACAGAAGGTTCTTAAACACAAATCTCATCTGCTTCACCCCAGGAAAAACCGCTCTGGTTGAACTTTTCGGGGTGTCCAGGACACACGCAACGGCATCCGCCACCAGCATTACATAAACGGGCACTAAGATAACTGCGACAACTTCTACGACAACCGCCACGCACATTACAACAACTGCCACAAATCCAACGGCAAACGGCACCAATACAACATGAACTGCTGCATCTGCAACGGTAAGCGCACAACGACAACTATCATTCAGCGTACGGTTCACGACACGTTCTCAACGACAACAATAAGACTAACATCAGCCCCTGCATTATCAGTCAAAAATGGAACAACACCAGCTAACCTAGTGGCACATTTCATCGAAACCGTCTGACAGGCGAAAAACTGAAAGCAGCACAAGCAGAATTCGATCAGATGCTTAAAATGGATATCTGTCGTACATCAAGTAGTCCTTGGGCCAGCCCCATCCATATGGTTGGCAAAAAATCCGGTGGCTGCAGAGTTTATGGCAACTATCGAAAACTTAAGGCTCAAACTGTAACGGATCGATATCAAATCGCACACATTTATGACGTGGCTGGCCGGATTCACGGTAAAACTATATTTTCGAAGTCAGACCTAGAACGGGCTTACCAACAGATCCCGATGACCTTATTCAACATCAAAACGACAGCCGTTACAACACCATTTGGACTTTTTGAATGTTTGGTCATGGCTTTCGGTCTAAGAAATGCCACAAAGACATTTCAATGGCACATGGAAATTTCGTCTTTCGTCTATATAGACGATATTATAATCATGTCAGACAATGCTGATCAACATCGAGAACACTTCAGCATTGTCCATCAACGAGTAGCGCAACATAAATTGCCTATTAACATTGATAAGTGTGCATTCGGTTAAACGGAGATAGAGTATTTGGGCTACACGATCAACAGCAACGGTTCACAACCAACACAAGAGCGAATCACTGCCCTGCTTATTTTCAGACAACCTGAGACCATCATTGAACTGCGTCGATTTCCTGGGGCATGTAACTTCTACAGACGTTGTCTTAACATTCAGCCTATCATCAGGCTTCGTTGAACGCTTTCTTAAGCAACAACAAGAAGAACGACAAGCGCAAAGTTCCTCGGATAGCAAAAACGAAATCAGATTTCTAAATGAGCAAACATGACCTCGCAACTGCAGCCTCACTCGCCCACCCGGATCACAAGGCACAACTTCAACTTGTCACTGGCACATCCAATAGGTATTGCTGTGGAAGCAGCCTAGGAACAGCACAATGGCGAGCACTGGCATCTACTTGGCTTTTTCTTTTGTAAGCTGAGTCCAACAGAAGCTAGATAAAGTGCGTATGATCGCAAATTACTAGCTATTTATGCCAGCATCAAGTTTTTTAGGCATATTCTGGAGGGTTGGCATCTTATTATCAAAACCGACCACAAGCCTTTAATTTACGCATTCGCTCAAAGTCTTGACAAAGCCAATACGAGAAAATTGAGACAGTTGGATTTTATCTCTCAGTTTACGACGGAAATAGTCCACATCTCCGACGCGCAGAATCTGCTAGCCGACGCCTTCTCCAGAATTAATACTATCAAGATGCCGTTCACCCTAGAACCAACTCAACTAGCCGAGCCGCAACAAGACGAGCTTCGTATGCTCCTGGACAACAGCAACAACACTGGACTACAACTGCAAAAGCTGTCAATTGGCACGGCGACATTTTATTTCGATACTTTAACGAGACACATTCATCCTTACGTCCCTCCGGAACTTCGTCAACAGGCCTTTGCTTCAGTACACGGAAAGGCCACTCTTCACCAGCTACGCCAAAAATACGTATGACTCAGCACCCAGAAGGACACAATACGATGGACCCGCAACTGCATCTCCTGTTAAAGGTCGAAAATCCAACGACACAATAGGAACCAGCCCATCTCAATAAATGTACCGAACGAAAGATTCGATCATGTCTTACCAGATTTTCATGGTTGCCAGAAGCCGTGCCTATGCAAGACATGACTGCGGTCACAGTCGCCTACGCTTTTTACAACACCTGGGTTGTGTGTTTTGAAGCTTCCAAAACGTTGATTACCGACCAAGGCGCTCGATATGAGAGCACACATTTTCAAGCTCTTACCAATCTGACTAGAACATAACCAATTCGAACAACACCTTATCATGATGCGTCGAATGGTGCCATTGAGCGATGTTACCGAACCTTCAAATTAGCTCTAATGAGCAGTAACCGCCATCTTGGATAAAACTACTTCCAACTGGGATTGCGAGCATCGATCAAGGAGGACTTGGGAGCTTCACCCGCCGAACTACTTTACGGCGAGCATGTACGTGTTCCGGGCAAAGTTTCTACAAAGGAGGACATGCCAGCCGATCCCACCTATTCTGTCGAGAAATTTCGTGAGCACATGCGACTCCTTCGACCGACATCAACAGCCTTTTAAGTACAAGGCCTTTTAAATACAAGGCCTTTTAAATACAAGGATCTCTACGCTTGCACTCATGTCTTCCTGCGAGTTTATCAACGATTACGTCTACATTATCAAGGTCAACGGAGCGACTCAAACCAGCGTATACTGCAAAAGACGACAGTGAGCAACATCATGACATTCTTCTCATAACTTACAGCCGGACGTCAAAGCCAACAACAACTTGAAGCGCTTCTTGGAAAGGGATGCTATGGTGATCATGGACACCATTTCCACCTCACCTGGAAACCAATCTTCTGGCAACGAGCGAACTGACAATTAGCTGCTCTTTCTCTCTCTTTTTGGTCGCGACACGAATAAGAACTAATCTGCTATAGTTTCTTTGTTGGACTTTATAGTATATTTAATTTGGTAATAAATTGTTTTGTTATGACATTAAGTGAATCTTAACATTGCTTGCGTTCATCTTGGTCCACGGGATAAACAGGCGGCTGCAGATGGGCTTTATGTCATCTTAATCAAAGTCAACTCTTTTCTAACTTTACCGTAGCGTGACTATCTTTTTGAATTCACTATTAAGCAACAGGCTAACGTTATGCTTCTTTCTAAAACCCACCTCAATTCATCGCACTCAATGACGTTCAAGGAATTAGAATTCGTACGAAACGACAGAGAGAACGATGATAGGGGAGCAGGAACCGGGATACTAGTAAGAAGATCCTGTCGTTTTCAACATAGTGCTAAACTTGAATTCAAAAATATTGAATTTTTGAAGTGTCCATCAATAAAATTTCATTGCAAGGTGAGGATAACCTCTTAGTTTTATCTACTTATGCAACGGAAAGAAACATTTTCAAATTCAAAGAGGAGCTCGATTTCATTTTTGACGTGCTCGGATTGATCAGGCTGCACAATTTTTATATTCTTGGTGGCGATCTTGATGCTCGGCGTACGTCATAACAGAATGCCAACAATTATCCTGAAATCATGGATAATAGAGAATCAAATCAAATATAAGAACAATTTATATGGGTCGGAGTTTCCATCATTTCCTAGGAGAAATTTATATTTTGGCGTCTGCATTGCTGACGCAAGACTTGAATTCAAGTAAAACAATCCTCAACGGAAGTTGCAGGTGCTTCCTTATGGTAGTTACCATTTCGCCATTGTAATGGAAGTAAATCATTAAAGGAATGATGTCTTTCTCATTCCAGTTCAAAATGAAAGTCATTAAACAAATGTATCGGGAAAGTTTCACAGGAACTTTAATCAGGAATACCAGAAACAATGTCAACTTACTGATGGCGATTACTTTCAGCCAATGGTTCCTAATGACAAGAATCTAACTAGTGAAGAAAAATGTCTCTATTTGTCGAAGTTTGAGAAACTGACTTCTGAAATCATTAAAAAAGTAGTGCCTAAGATTAAACATCGAAACAATATGAAAGGATATGAAACACTAACCGTCACAAGACTGAGAGACCTGAAAAGCTTTCTCGTCACACGCGTCAACAATATTTATTACCGATTCTGAATTAGGATTCACCGATTCTGCAGCCTCCCTAGCTGATTTTGTTAAAATTACACTACAAGAATATCCGCAACTTAGTACAGTCAACTATAGGAGTAAAGTCAATAACTGAGGGATATTAGCCCTTAGGATTCAGATGACATTTTCATGAAAAAGAATAGTATATTTTCAGAGAATTCTCGCTTAAAAGTGCCGAATCTGAAAGTTGCTAGTAATGAGATAAAAATTCTAGATAGGGCTGTTATCGAAACTAATAGTTAGATTCTGGATACTAAGGGAAGTAGGCTTATATTTGATGGATCAAAACATGAAAGAAGGACACACGTTCAACATTTGTTGATACATAAGTTTCTAATTTCGAACCAAACCTGAATGGTGAATTTATCCTACATTTCAGTGTAGGCACTTACATCCAACCTCTTAGTGCAATTTAAAACAGCATAAGCAAAAAAATTAAATAAGTCAAATATTCACATCAAAAACTTTGCCATTGGAGGACATTCCTATCGGTGGCCCGTCTATATAATGATATATTACCGAAACACCGTTTGAAATAAAAAAACACCGATTCGTGTCCAAATACGACAATGCTTCTTGAGGTATGAAACCAGTGGTGAAACAAGTCTCAATTTACCCGTCTTTAGGGTGGAACGGCTGCGAAACCTAGGGGTTTTCGCTAATATTTACAGGCTTCGCAATATAATTTCGAAGTAGTTTCAATATAAAGATGTTGACTCTTGACACTAAGGGGTTTGAAACATGCACTAAGACATTTCCTTTCGAACAATCTTAATCTTTTCATTGAACTAGCAGCCTGATTATACCAAGGGTCTTGCAACAAATCTCCTTAGTCTTTTGATAAATATATCTAGAATGAATGTGTACTGAGCATGATTTTGACATGCTCATTGTATTACAGATCCTAATTGAGATGAACAACGAGGTATCGAGTACAGGATTTATGTCGAGCCCGTTGTGAACTACCCTCACCAGCCGCAATGGAAAATCCTTCCAATTATGTTTCAGGACAACCGCAGCATTGTCCGTAACAAAATTATTTCGCACTTCTGCGCAAAGACTCTCATTCACGAATCGTTCGCATAGAGCTCGAATATAATGATATATTTTTAAAAGATTGCTTGGAACTACTGAAGCTTGTCGGTCTGCCATATAAATTATAATATCAATAACAAACGCTGCTAACGATCGCATTGGTGCCACGTCTCAAAATCAAAGCCAGCCAATATTTTGCGAATGAATATGAAGAAGAGCAGAGGCGCTGTAACTGCACCTAGCTAAACCATTCAAGACCTTGAAAAAGAGTATTGTCGTCAGATTTCCATAGTGGTATAACATCATGGCCACTAGGTCTCGCATCTTTAGATACGTGAGTTAACATTGTCCTTTCCAAAAACTTCTATTAAATGAAAACATATCAACCAAAGTAAGGGCATTGATAGTATCCAAAGCCACATGGTTGGATTTGAGTGAGATGTGGAACTTTACTTTTTGTGCATATTGATTTTACGTTGTAGAGTAGTTGGAAAAGTTCGTAATCTACTCCGTAGTCATGCAAAATATAGAGTTATCTTTTCGCGTAAGTTTATTAAGTTTGTAATTGATGTAGTTACAGGGGCAATGTATGAAATCGGCATAATAATGGAAGCATTTCATTTTAACTTTCTATTTAAAAATGTGACATAGGTTACCAATCAAATTTCGTGATCTAAAGAAAATAGACTTTGTCACTTTTTAAATGTTACCATATTTTCAACATAAATAACATTTGGTAGATAGCTAATTGATACAGTTGTATGACAGACTAAATATAGAAATATGATAACGCTTATCCAATGTCTTATATCTTAACATCCAAATATTTAACAGAAAATGTTGGAAAAAGATACAAAAGACTTGAGTGTATTAAGTTCAAAATAGTACTTCGCAATAAATGACCAACAAACAACTTACATAAGAATTTTCGTTGAAAACGATATTTTCATTTTCCATATGAAGCTTAATACACCTGCTGTCATTTCACACTTTTAAAGATGAAAATAGTACAACCATCAAAGAACGTGAGAGAATCAAAAATAAAGACGTGTTAATTAAATAGAAAGATGTGCCATTTAATGTTTTTTATGTTCAAGCTTAAATTGATGATATGCAGACTTTTGAACCTGATACTTTACTTGAATATCATATTTTTAATTTAAAGTTTTTAAGATGATAGTAAGTTTATTTTGTTTAAATGATAATGATCATTAGTGGTTTTCTGGTGGCAGACTATTTTTGCACAAATCTTCTAGTCACCACATAGTAAACATTAATATCTATAGAAGCTTTTCCAAAAAAACCAGCCCATAGTTTCTAAATTAGCAATAATTTTGTTCGGGTTAGTTCCTGAGCTATAAAAAAATGTATCGTCAGCAAATGCTGCTATTTCACGATTGAAATCGGTTGGAGAATATAATATTGTATATATATATACACTGATGAGAAAAAGTTTTGGAATTTTTATAATCATTCTGCTTGTAAGTAATTAAAATAAAGCATTTCTCTTTAAAGCTTGGATTTAAGTTCTGAACTAAAATAATACATTTGCCACCTTTTTTTTCAAAAATAAGTTGAAAAAAAGTTTAGTATTAAATTCAATATTCAAATAAACTCGTCAATCTGCCAATCAGTGTGAAATAGTTTTAGACTTTTATACTAACTTGTCTTCTGAAAAAATTAAAAAAAAATGACATTTTTCAAAGCAGAAATTATTAAAATTGATGATTGATTATACTGAGGCCATGACTGGATCGAAGGCACGGCGTAGTTGACTTCTACTTGACCAATCAATCCTGTATAACACCACTACTACCTACACTGTCAATCAAGCTAGGTAAGTATTCTCAACAAAATCAAACAATCGCATTGACCATCTTCCTAACAAAAATATATTATTAATAT
This sequence comes from Odontomyia ornata, assembly GCA_963969285.1. Lineage (NCBI taxonomy): Eukaryota > Metazoa > Arthropoda > Insecta > Diptera > Stratiomyidae > Odontomyia > Odontomyia ornata. The sequence goes on from OZ017739.1 coordinate 138,273,184, forward strand.
CCAATAATTAATGCAGAGAAAATCAATCCATATTCTTAACTCTAATCTTGTGGATCTGAAAATGATCCAAATATGCTTCTCAACAATTCAAACATAATATAATTAAATGCAAACTGGTGGCAGTCAACCCCATTAATCCCGGCGAGCTTTTATAAATCAACAGGAGAAACTAACAAGTTGGGCGATCCTCCGAAAACACACTGCCGGCAGCCACAAATGTGGTCCCTTTAAGGGGATGACTACGACTATTTAGCCGCACTTCTATCGCAAGTTACACATGGTTAGATAGAAGCCCGCACACTGCGATTTTCGACAATTTTGTTCAGGTCGGCAGTCGCAGGAATTTGCGATTTTCCCTAAAACCAGTTTAGTAGGTAGTTTTTGTGATACTCGCGCAGGCGCACATCATTTGGACATTTGACGCTGACGTGCGCGGAAGTTTCTTTCATAGCGTGCAAATGAGTTAGCGCATGTGTTCCTGGCTAAGACATACCTTCAAATGAGCATATTAGTTCTGCGCATGCGTGAAGTTCCTTTGCAAATCTTGTCGCAGTGTGTTCGTATCTGCGTCTGAAAATCGCTGGTTACGGCAGAAAAATCGCAATGTGGCCGAACCCTAAAACGAAACTATTGGCAGCCACTCAGAAATGAAATAGCTCCTGAGTTGTTGACCGGCATCCATCAGCAGACACCAAAAGATTGAACAATGGCCTCTGAGCTGCCGACCCTAGTGGACACGCTATTTTTAGTTACAAGTCACTAATGAAATAAACAATAGCCTCTGAGCCGTCAACCCAACCTGTTGGCGGACACGTTATTTTTAGTTACAAGTCGCTAAGGAAACCCACAATAGCCTCTGAGCCGTGAGCCCTAGCTGATACGCTATAGCCTCGAAGCTGCCCGACTTCAATTGTCAGCAAACACGCTATATTTAGTATTAACTCGTTTGTATTCCAGCAAAATAAACACCGATTTACCAAACAATCGGAGCCTCTGAGCTGTTGATCTAAACTGATTTGCCGGCACACTACTCGTACCACTAGTCACTACGTTCCCCCGCTCAATAAAGTATTAAACTAATAACTAACTCACCAATAAAACATCTGAGGATAACGCAAGAAAATTTAAAACATTTAATTTTGTACACACTCTTTATCAACAAAAGACAGGATAGGCTACAGCGTGACCTCCCCATTTAACTTGGAGGGATATCCGCTGGGATTATAGTCGAAAAGATGCTTAGATCAATTGACAAATGGAACCGAGTGGCACATTATGTTTAGGCAGTCCTTATATATAAACATGGCACACTGCACAACCGGGGGTCTCTAATCCAGCAATTCCTTCCCACTGGAAAGGAGACTCCTGTAAACCAAAGGCTCTATATGGCGTATGAAAACGTGGCCTACTCCGAAGTAATTTGCCAATCGATTCCAGGCCAAGATCTCAGATTAATAAGAGAGATGTTTAAAGCGTAGTCCACGAGCAGTTCACATTTTGAAGTCCCACACTCCAGGCGTAAACAGCCTTCATCTCTGTGCCACAAGAAAAACTTCTTTTGTGCTTTATTTAGGTCTTCCGATAAAAAGTTCTTAAACTCTACAAGTTTCAACAAAATCGAATCGTGTTACGGTAGTTACAGCCGTTTAAAATTTCTCCTTTTACAAAAAATAAACATTACAATTTTGATACAATTTACTCCAAATTTTAAGATGAAATGAATAGCAAAAACGTTTTTAAAATTTAATTTAGTCCTTGGTTGTTGATAAAATTGCAACGAAATGGCGACAGGTTAAAATGGAGTTATATTGGTTTTTCTAACAAACCGAGTATATATTTATTGTGGATTTCGTTAAAGTTTTAACACTTGGCGAATACAGTATCGAAAATGTGGGCAAATTTATGTATCTACTCGTAGGCACCAGAATAATGAGAAACAGCAATGAGAGAGAGGAAATACGCCGAAGAATACAGTTCGCAAATAAAATTCAGTTTTGGCGATCTTGAAGACTAGCTGCGTGCCATGCTTTGGGTGAGAAAAATGAACGCTAACCCCAGCATCTGCATATATTGAGCACCTTCGAGAGCCGGGTCCTGAGGCGAATAATCGAAGCGAAGCTAGACAGACAACCAAGAGCTGTATGAAATTTTTGATGAGCCGGAGGTCTCAACGATTGTAAGACTACTAGCCACATGAATCGTATTGATGATCAACGGATACCCAAAAAGGTGTTCGTCGGGAGACCTGAAGGGCAAGGACCTGTGGGGAAATCGAGGAAATGCTAATCTGACCCGGTCGACGAAGACAGTTCATCGTTGCTTGGATTTCGAAATTGAAGGACACAGTCGATGGACCGAGATAGTTGGAGGCAGTATTTGCAGGAAGCGATAGCATGAGAGAGGCTGTAGTGCTACGAAGAAGAAAAGATATCGAAGTAAACAAAATCGAGACTTATCAGACCACCTACCAGTTACACTACATATAGAGAACACGTCACATACCAAACCAGCAGTGAAGAAAAACAAGAAGATAAAATACAAAAAGCTATAATGGAACCACTTACATGTAACAAAATATCAACAAGCTACAGACACAAACGTGCAAAGCATCATCGACTGCGGGATAACAATACAAATAATAAAAGAAGCTGCTCAAGCATCCAACACGACAGAAACAATAACGATACACAATAAAAAAAAAATGTAGCCAGAAAAGAATGGTTCAACATTGATCGTGCAGTTAAAAAACTAAAGTGAAATCAAACACCATGGCAAATACGGGATTCCAGCAATCCGAACGATTACACAAATTATCTGAAAGCAAAGAAGAGTATGTTGAAAAGATAGCCCAAGCCAAAGAACCGGGGCACTATATTGCAACAACAAGTAGCTAAAGTTGAACACCCTAAAGAATCATGGTCAGCAATTAAAAAATTAATAAACACATAATAATAATGTACCGAAAGAAGAATGGGGCAGACTTAAGTTGAAATGTATCCTATCGAAGCCACCCCATAAGTCATAATGAAAAAAGAATAGCGACTCCCGCTTTACGATGACATCAAACTAGGAAATATGACAGCAGCCATCAGCTAACTTAAACTGGGTAAAGCATCTGGCCCTGACGGCTTCCACCTAGCACGCTACCCCGCTTTCTAAATAAACTTAATGGCTCCACATCCAACAGCAGATGACCAGATTCCTCACGTTCATGTTGCTCATTTAAATAACGAAAGCAACTAGGTTCCTCTAACTTCCACCAAACAAAACGCATACAATGGGCAGAGGAACGCAATGTTCTAGACTACCAAGCTGATTTCCGACTCAAAAGAGGGTGCATGGATAAAATATTTATATCAGACACAATATTCAATATAACGACGACAAAAGCACAATCCTACATGATTACTTGGTTCATAGATCTCAAAGGGGCGTTTGACAATGTAAAATACTCACTACTTTGGCAAAAACGAAGTAACAGATGTGTAAGTGGAGCCTATATCCTCAAACTCGAAACATTATACCAGACCTCGACAACTTCACTAATACTGACGCACCTCAGACAAGTAACCAAGGGAGTGTTGCAAGGTGACCCATTAAGCCCACTCCTTTTCAACATTTTCATATCACATGTGGATGAATATGACAGAAGAGAAGTACTTAGGGGCTTCAGTATAAATGAAAGTACATATTTCCCCCCCGGCCTATGCAGACGATTAGTAATCTTCGCCAATAACAGAGTCGATCTTTTAGACAAACTCAATGCACTTGAAAGATACTGGCATTTGAACAGTATACAGATTAACGTTTCGAAAACCAAACTGATGTTTATAAAATCTTTAGTATCCAAAAAGATCACCAGAAGAGTTACATTGTCTAACCAAGAAATCGAATGTGTCAAAAGTTTCAAATACCTGGGTGTCACCTTTACCACCAACGGGAAATAAAACGAAAGCGTTGAACAAAAAGTTACAACCATGAGAGCTGCCCTGGCACAAAGCTTAGGAGCGCTCCCATCTAGATAGATACTCGTACATAAATTTAACACTAGCCTAGCACATTAAAAGCCGGTAATTAAAACTGTTTATTTCTATGGAGCAGAAGTTTGGGGATTATCATGTACAGAGGAGCTATAGATCAAACCACTACTGCACCTATCATCAAACACGCCATCCGAAGAGAGCTGTGCCTGGAGCACATACAACTGGACGTCGTACGGAAATTGCTTAAACTATACCTGAAGGAAATCTTAATCGACGATCACAGAACTCTCAAACAATGCCTGATGCTACAGAGAAACTAACACGAAAGCGGAAACTACAACTGGCTTGTCAGAATAAAAGAGTACATATTTAGGAACAATCATGAAACACATTACGTAAAACCTTTTAACTACAAGGACATCATATGGAACTTAATGGTTGACTCTCACCGCACCCGCATATATGAATAAGATACAGAAAGAATTCAAAATTCCCACTTCCGACTTAAATTTTGCCGTTGAATAGTAAAAAATACAACTTTCTTAGATATCAGATATTTTTAAAGATTATCTAAATTTTTATAATTTTATAGAAGTTTGTACTCGTATTGCACATTAGATCTGAGCATGTAATGAGAGGTACTCCCAACTTACCTTTTGGTAGAACGTTGGACTATTGGTTATTTAAATTATTGCCTGCAAGATCTGTTGCGGAGTTTCATACCATCTTAAACTAGTTTCTTAGAAAAATGGTCACTGGAGATGGATCGCAGAGTATTTTTCTGCTTTAGTAAAGTATATTAAATTCCAACTAGGTTACTCTCACATCGCTGTTTAAAAACAAAAAAAAAAAAAAAAGGAATAATCTGTAAAAAGCAAGAGAAGTTCGTTTTCGGAAGGTGAGTTCAATAAGCTTGTGTACGCTTATACGGACGTTTGCACTGCTCAAAGGTCAACACAAGATTGGAGTGCTTTCCAGATGAATTCCCTCATAGAGATAACAAATAACATCGATCGATCGAACAACATTCTAAATTAAATTTTGATGTAATCACTATACATACGCTCGCAATTTGTGTTGGTGATTTTGCAAACACTTACCTGAAAAAGAAAAAAATATATGTTACTTAAAGTCATGGTAAATCATCAAAATTTTGTAGGTAAAGTTATTTATAGCGTGTATTTACATATTTTCGGAAATCAGCTACTTTGAGCAGTCTCATTTAACTTTGCTAAAGGAACAGCCTCCGCTCAAGTCAACGAAGAATCTATTACAAATTCCAGCGCAATTTTTTCAGTACTAGACCATACTCTCCAACAAAAACGGAAACGAGATGAACCAGAACAAACGGACATCCAACGATACAGAAACCAAAAACCGAATATCCCTCTACCTGACCTGATTGAGTACTCACGGAACTCAGTACTTACCTGCTTAGCCCATCTTACACCTATATAAAGTCATTTGCTCCGACACATCCTTTAGACACTGAAGATGACTCAAAGGAGTCGAATCACGTCTGCTCATACAAAAAGCAAGGCCCGATGGCTTTTCAAGAAAAAAATTCAAATAAGTAGTTGAAACTCCAGATCTTTTTCAATTATGTCCCGCTTTTTTTTACAAAAAAGGCTTAAAAATCCGGCTTTGACATATTCTAGAGCCAAATTGAATAGCAATGAGGCCAGCCTATCTCCTTGCTCCAGCCCGAAATTTGAGTCAATGACATCGTGGAGCTGGTTATTGATGCGGAAGACGGACTAATTTGGTTGGGATACCTGGACAAAGCATTATTTGGTATACCTCAAAGCTTGAAGGTGGCTCACGGCGTAACAAAACTAGACTTGGCCCGAAGTAATGTGTCAAACGGTTCCAGACTAGGTTCTCAGGTTGACAGGGGAGGTGTTTAGTGGGTAGCCCAGTCGCCTTCTTTCGAGCATGGGAGTCCCAAACTCTGTGCGTAAATGGCATTCACCTCCCTACCACAAAAAAAGCATACCTCAAATACCTACTTATCTGTAAACAATTGGTCTATCGTCAACCTGCCTGCTCTAAAGACACCTTGACACTACCCAATAAGACTGTTGGCGTATGATCTGATCCCATACCCTGTTATTTTGTCAATAATTTGTACGCCGTGGAGAGCAGTGATATGCCTCTATAATGTTTGCACTGTAGCTTGTTATCTTTTTTGTGGATACGGAATATAATTGATTGGCTGCACCCACTCAGCTTTCGTTCTTACAGCAAAATGTGCTTGATGACTTTATGGATGACTTTTCATACACCCCTAGCACTAAATGTCATGAGCTCCACTGGAATCTCATCGCTGCCCGGCGCTTTATTATTCTTTTGGGCCCTTAATGGCGGAGCAAATTTCAGAGTTGGTGGGGACAATGGAAAGTCTTCAGGAATATCTATAGGCTCCGATGTTTTGGAGCGGTGCGGAGGATGTAGGAGGTTCTGGACATATGACGCCGATCTTTCCTTAATTCTATATCCTATCATATATATCAGCGATGATGTCGCCGATCCCATCAGGGAAGAGCAGGGTCTCGGGCTAATAACCTCATTTCAGCGTTTTCACTACTCATTGCAGATTTTTTAAATTCTCTGCAATTGATTTGCCTTCTCGATAGTTTCTTTGGGTTTCGTTCGTAAACAGATAAAATTACAAAAACAATGAAGTAAGTTAATCCTTTCTAACTGTTTGCGGATAACTTTTCTAACATAAATAGTCGTAATGATTCCTGTCCTTGCAAAGATCTAGACTTTGTAGCGACCGGGCGCAGCCTCGAACTTATCCGCCTGCCAGATACAGCAAACGGCCACAACATAAAACATTTCTTCCCACTGGACTTAAAGACCAAGTATTGAAGCCGAACGAGTCGAGCGAGTATCGAAGCAGAACGAGCAAAGCGAGGAAAAAGCACGAGCCTCTTTCTAAACAAAGACAGCATCACGGCAACATCGATTCATCGTTACTTGTGGATATTCCAGGTGAATAAAGGTTATCATTAATTAAGAGATAAAAACGCCCAAACAGCAGCGTTCTCGCCTTTTGTTTACACGAGTTGAGACATAATTCATATGTGCAAAAATAAGAACGGATGAACAGATATTCGATCGCGTGATTAGCGAATTGGAAAATGATGTCTTCACGCAGATTGCGGACATTATAGAGGAGCCACTTCACACTGACAAATACGAGACGCTCAAAAAGCGCGTCACATCCATCTACGCTATATCTGAACTTCCAGGGATTGCTGACAGGCTTGGAACTTGGGGATAACAAGCTATCCCAACTACTTCGCCCAATGAAAAAGTACGGTGGGCAAAAACGCTTCAAATGAATTTTTAAAATCATTATGAATGAAACAGCTTTCAAGATGTTTTAACTGTGTCAACAGTGACTTTGTATCAGCTAGCCAAAATAGCTGAAAAATTACTAGGATCACGCGGTTGGTCAACACAGTTCATTTCCGAAGTCAACAGAATTCAAGCTGCCATTGGGAATGAAATCAAACGCGAGCTTCCCAACATTTATTCGCGTCTAGTCTGAATGCAGCAACATAAGCCGCAGCCGTACTCGCAACAGTTTCGCTCGTTCACCTAGCCCCACTAAACACCGAAATGACATTTGCTACTTTCATCGTAAATTCGGTGGAACGGCAAGAAAATGTTCCCTATTAAAAGTGGACCAAAAAACTAGATAACGCGTCGCTCGTCGCAAGCAGAAGCGACGCAACAAAACGCTCACGTCTGTATGTTCAGGATCACAGCACCAAGCTTAAATTTTTCATCGATACGGGAGCGAAGTTTCTGTCATCCCTGCTCCACAAACTATTGCCAAGCAGTTCGGAAACGGCTATAAACTTTTCGCTGCCAACGGCAATGAAATTTAAACGTTCAGCACGCGTTTACTCAATGTTCAATCGGCCTTAGAAGAAATTTTTGGTGATCGGTGATAGCAAAAGTTACCCCACCGATACTTCATGCAGACTTCCTGCAACACTTCGCACTGCTGGTGGACATCAAAATTCGTTGTTTGTTTGCCCCTACGACACAATTGTCAACCAGCGGCTAGACCGACGTACAAAAGCACTCGTCTGTGTCTACATTAAGTAGCAACATGAAGTACTTTGAAATCCTGAGCAAATACCTGAACATCAAAAATCCGCTACATATTAGCAAAACTCAAAAGTATTCAGTGCTACATCACATCGTAACTCGAAGACCAGAAAAATTCTCGAAAGCAAGTGTGGAATTTGAACATATGACATAGCTTGGCTATTGCAGGATATCCAACAGCCCTTGGGCAGCGCTTCTACAGCTCGTTTCGAAGAAGGGAGGTAAATGGCGCACATGTGGGGACTACCGGCGTCCAAACGCAGTAACGATTCCGGGCCATTACCCAATGCGACACATTCAAAACATAGTGTTAAACGTATCTGGCAAGAAAATATTTTCAAAAATAGACCTGCTTAGAGCATTCCATTCGGCCTCTACGAATTCACTGTAATGACTTTCGGCCTCAGAAACGCTGCCCAGTCTACCAAAAGTTTATGCACAAGTTTCTCAAGGGTCTCGAATTTTGCTCTTGCGATATTGATGACATATTGATCGCTTCGGATGCAGTCAAACAACATGAGAAGCACCTCCACACCGTTTTCAAAAGCCTGAGCGATTACTGAGTGGTAATCAATACCGTGAAATTTACAGTAGAAGCTAAGCAAGTCGAATATCTAGGACATATAATTTCAGCAGAGGGAATCTTTCCCCCAGAAAGCGGATCGAAGCAAATAGGAATTTTCGGAAACCAACTAAAATCAAACAGCCCCGTCGTTTTCTTGGAGTTATTAACTTCTATCGAAGGTTTTTCAGAAAAGCTACAGAAATGTAAGCTCCCTTAAATAAACTCTTGCACAAATCAAAGAAGAATATCAATATTCCAATAAATTGAACCAAAGAAACAAACGCAGCATTCGAAAAATGCAAAAACTGCCTCGCAGATGTCATACTTATAGTGTATTTCCAGAGCAACAGACCTCTGGCATTTTCTACCGACGATCGTATACCGCTATCGGAGGAGAGCTCGAGCAAGTTAAAGACAACATATGGAAAGCAATTGCATTTTTCTAACGCAAGCTCACCACAGCTGAGTCTCACTAGAGTGGCTATGTCAGGGAGTTACTTGCCGTATACAGCAGCATCCGCCATTTTCAACATTTTCTAGAGGGTTTGGAGTTCGTCGTACACACTGATTACAAGCCATTTGTTTTTGCCTTTAACCAGAACTTTGATAAGGCATCACCTCGGCAGTAAAGACAATTGAATTAAATCTCACAATTTTGTACCAACTTTGTACATATTAGTGACGATACTAATACCCCATATCACTACCGCTATTAATTGAAAATCATGAGCTTGTCAAAGAACAAATGATCAATCCCGAACTTAACGCTCTTATTAGAAACAACTCGACGGTCTTGCAACGGCAACTAATCAACACCCAAAGCTGAAAAATGTACTGCAAGAGCAATGTTACGTGCGATTGCCCAAAAATTTGTTTGGTCCGGAATAAGAAAGGATCTGCATCTTTGGTGTCGTTGTTGCCTTCCTTGCCAAACATCCAAAGTCGGCAGACATACAGTAAACGCTTTGCAACAATTTCCAGTCCCAGACAAACGCTTACAAGTAGTGCACTTGGATATAGTCGGACCACTGACGCAGGTGCATGGATTTAGGAACGTTGGTTGACAGGTTTTCAAGGTGGCCAGAGACAGTGCAATTGGAAAATCAGTCAGCAGATGCAGGTGTCTCGCTTCGGATCGCCAGAAATTGAGGTCACCGACCAGGGAACACAATTTAAGTCAGCAAAGCAAGAATGTCACCTTATCACTCTGCTTCGAATGGACTAGTGGAAATGTGGCATCGGACACAAAAAGCCGTCATCATGTGTCACGAAGATGACTAGAACTGGCCTAGTCTACTTCCGAACATACTCTTGGGCCTAAGAAATCGCTATAAGGGTGACTCGGGAGCTAGCTGTGCGAAGTTAGTATTGGGCACAACATTAAGACTACTGGGGAGATTTCTGGTCGAAAACAACATCCCAAGTGATCCATATTTGTTCAGTGAAAATTTCAAACTAGAAATGCGAAAAATCAGGCCTGAACTTATTGCCCAGAAAAACAACTGGAGTACTTTTGTTTATAAGGACCTCAGGACGTGTACACACGTGTTCCTTAGAGTTGACGCATTACAACAACCATACACAGGCCCACATTGAATGATTAACAGAATCTCAAACACAAATTTCACCATCGACGTGAACGGCAAACAGTTAAACGTTTCGACAGAACGCCTCAAACCAGCATTCTCTATTAACCAGGATCCTGGCGGTGACAGCCCAGTTCCGGCGTCACAAGTGCAGTTACCACAACAGATATTACCATCAGCAAACTTTCACAATTCTTTTCCATCAGAAACTACTTGTCCGGCCAGAGTTTCAAGCAACAAAAACAACCCTGTAAATCAGCCACATGCTATTCAACCATATAATCACTGAGTCCGCTGGGATGCAAACGTCAGGAGCTCTTCACACGAACGACCACCAGTCTGGACCTACCCACCAGCCAAACGTCACCGCGATTGCCCTGTATCTACCGGGCGCAGCCTCGAACTTATCCGCCTGGCAGATGTAGCAACCGGCCGCAACATAAAACATATCTTCCCACTAGACTGGAAGGTGGAGTATCGAAGCCGAGCGAGTTACGAAGCAGAATGAGCGAAGCGAAGAAAAAGGAGGAGCCTCTTTCTAGAAAAAGACAGCGTTACGACAACATCGGATCCTCGTTACTTGTGGGTATTTCAGGCGAATTAAGGTTATCATTAATTAATAGATAAAAACGTTATTATTTTTTGTAGGACGATGTAGCACTTACAACTTATATGATAAATTTGCGAAAAAATTATATTATTTATGCAATATTTATACGGGAGAGAATTCTAGAAACGCTGTCTTCCTGTCGCATTTTTGTCTAGAAGTCATTAGAAATACTGAAAACATCATATTTTCTTTTTCCGCAGTTTTTATTTTCTCCTCACATACAAAATTTAAATTAAAATTTTTTTATACTTTGTGATTTATGTTTCATAAACCACAGATTTCATGGAACAACGGAAGCAAATGCTTAAAACTATGCAAAATACATTACTCTGGCCGACTAATGTATGCATACTCATATACTATATGAATACACATAGGTTGAAATTCCCCAAAACAAAAGAAAAAATTCTATACTTCTAAACATTGCATTGGTAACATTGGTCACTGAAAAATGTCGTTACGTATGTTTGTATTTTATTCTGACTTAATACATAACGTAATACCTTTCGCTGTGTATGTAAATAAATTTCTGTTTTCTATGCGACGGAGACGATGTACAAAACCGCAAAATATATTTTGGCACAATTCCATAAGAATCGTACACACCCTTAGTCTAGATGTCTGAAAAATGATTTTGTTGCTTTTTGCCCACTGCTGGCGGTTTTTTCCTAGGAATAAGTAGAAGATAATACAAATTGCAGGAGAAAACCAGGGAATGAATATTACATATTCAAATGTAGGGACTGCAGACACGTCACCAAGTTTGCGCGTTTGCTACATATTTTTAGGAAAAAAGTAGATACTCAGTTGAATAGCGATTAGTGATTTTATTACAAAACGCATGTGAAAAAGCAAAGAGTAGGATAACATTTTTGAATTTATGTGGGCAGCGAGTAGTGAAGTGATTCTTGGAAATGTTTATTTAGAAATCTTTTCAAAGATAGGAAAAATGCATAAATTTGACTTGAGTTTTGAGCAAAGTTTATTCAAAATACTACCATGAAGTTGTAAATGCCAGAGAAGAGAATTAAATATCCACATTGAGAGCTCAAATTAAACAACATCCGAAGGAAAAGTGAACTCAACAGCATTGCGTAGGGTGGCATTTAAAAAGATAATTATGTCCCTTCCAAAGAAAAAAAACCAGTTTCTCGTAGGTACCCTTATTTTTCAAAGCAAATAATAACTTTATTGGCCGCCACTTTGAAAGTCAAATATTGTTTAAGGGTAATTTCTGTTACATACTCAAATACTTCCAATTTAAGCCATTTCAAACGTTTCCATGAAAAATATTCAACATTTCAGTTGCTACTAAAATAGCGAACTTCGTTTACTTTCTGACCTTTTGGGGCCGGCATTTTGAATTTATGCATTTGATTTTTTTTTATATATATCTGTTTCATCAATGACTGTGCTCAAGCTCGTTCATTTCGGAGTTTTACTCTAGATAGGACAAAAATATTCAATCTTTATTATAAATGGCAGCTAAAAATTTTAAGCTTTAAATTTCAATTTTTTTTTATTTTAAACCAAATTTTGATAGTTTTTTGCAAAATGAACGAACTTAATTCAATAGTCCATAATCTTAAGTTTCATTAAAATCCGTTAAAAAATTTGACCACTACAGGGCAGTGAAAATCTGAAATGTAGCGAATATCAAAGCGACATCTATATGTGAAACGGTTTGGAATATCGATAGCGACTTTCTATAAAATAAACCTTTTGTCATTTTTCCTTCTTTTTGCTCGAGCCTCTGAATTGTGAAGACGTAATTCATAAACGTTATTGGGATATATGAGATTCAAGTGTTTAAATATCGGTTCAATTAGTTGCTGTATGCCCATACAGTACAATTGGTGGAGTGAGTAAGTGGAGTGCGTTCAAGACTTTAAACAAAAAAATAGCGACGAAAGAACAACAACACATTCCCGAAAATGCTAGCCCGGATACCCCAAAAACTTCGCTAAATATCGCGCGTGAATTGTGGCCTGGCAATGAACCCCCGCGGCAGGATGCTGTTCGCGACATTAAACTATCGCCATTGTGGGAATCACAGGTTAAGCTGTGGTTCTCCCAAATCAATCGACGTTTAGTCATTATAAAGTGCCGTCATAATAACACTGGACACAACAATATTAAAATAAGTTGCAGACGTTGTCAAATGGCCCCCTTTGACAAAAAATATGTGGAGCTGAATAAAAACTTACTGGCGCGATTTGCAATTTCCCCACGACAACAATTGACACAGGTGTTGACGGAGCTCGCATTAAATGACCAGAAACCTACGGATCTATATAGATAAATGCAGGCTTTGGTGGGCACTCAACCTTCGAAGGATGCACTACGCGCATTATGAACTAGGTGCCTTCCAGTTCACGTACAAGCCAGAGTGTCAATTTCCACCGAAAAATATGTGACGTCATTGTTAGAAATGACTGACAAAACCGTAGAGGAATTTACGCAGCACCCCCAGTGAAAGCAACGACATTGAAAGCTCCACTACGTTCGACAACAGAATCTGATACGCCGTTACTGGAAATTTTGAAGCACCTGAACAATCTCAAGATGAACAGTAAAAACAATTATTCTAGAAGCCGAAATTTCAAAACCGCAACTGAATAAATCACGAGTCAAACACAGTTAAAAATGAGGTAGAAGCATCACGCTTCTGTTATTGCCATACATTCGATGGTAATAACAGAAGCGTGATGCTTCTAGGAGAAGGCAATCCACTGTCGAGACCCCTGTAATTATCAGCGATATTGAAACTAATGGCGTCGTCGTCAAGAACGGTCAGCGGTGACGCCCAAACAAAAAACAGTTTATCCAACAATAACAAAAAGACGGGAAAGATATTTCTTATGAACAGGGGCGCAGAAGTGTCGGTAATTCCAAATCATACTATTATTTACAAAGTTTGGTGGATTTCACTTTCTGATGTATTTGTTGCCCTTGGACTCATAAAGGTCTTGTAGAAGCAGGTTTGTGTTTTTTTTTGTTAATTTTTTCTTCCGTCTCTTTTATGTTCTTTTATTCCGCTCGCAACTTTACCAGCATGGAGGCTTTTGCCTGACGGAGGATGTCAAAATAACAGCCACTTTTGCAGCTGTTAATTCGAAGAAAAATTCGCTTCGTTGACATCGGCGGTTTTTTTTGGGGAGAGGGGATCTATGGGATGGGGTGTAGAAAGATGTTACGTTTTTGCTTAACTTCTTGTAGCAGAACGCCCAAAAATACTTGAAACCTGTAACAAAAATAAGCAGTCGAGCAGCCCCGTGATGATCAGGAGTGGCTGCTCCTGAAGAGATAAGGTGGTCACCCCGTCGAAACTGCTTAGTTTGTTGTTTTACTAGTGTAAAGTGAACTACGTCCAACAAGTTTCCATCCTTTAGGCAGATATGAGTGGTTCACTTCAGCCACTTTAACATCATTAGGTTTGACATTCCCCTTGTAATGCAACGACCTTCTTCGGAGAAAGTAACGGTTGCTTTTTGTGTAATGTTTGCGATTGTCTCAAGCCTCCGAGTCCGCTAACTTTAATGAGGCAAAAAAACTATTGAATTACTATAAAGTAGCTTGATTGACACCGAATAGAACATTTCTAAAGATAATAAAAATAGATTGGTACGTCTTGTAGAGTACGCGTGATAAGTATTTTGTAGTGTAGCTTCGTGGCTCGACAAGAACCCGCCTCATATGATCCCGCAAATGCTAGTCGTAAAGCACGCGCACGCGGTCGTTAAGCGAAGCTAGTTAGCTGAGCTCGGTGTTGTTTATAGCTCGCTGACACTTGTGCCAGACCATCGGCACCCGTGTCCTACACGGGCATTTCGAAAATCATTACAAACCCCCTAAAAAGCTATACTTTTACTCCATAAATAACACAGAGTGTGTTGAATGTGTGTAAATAAGAATTTTCATCGTTAAACCGTGCCTTGAGTTGGGTAGGATGCTGCCGATTCAGTGCTTTGTTGATCCACAACATGTGGTCATTGATGGGTCGTTAACATAACTCGTCAGTCAATTTGCTTGTCTAGTACAGATTGTGGATGATTTTGAGAATAAATTGACCAGGAAACTATGAAACCTCTCCGAGAAACAGCAGGACTCCCGCATCTGACATTTTCAAGGAACTGCTCTTTCCTGTGAAAATTTTCTTGATTCCGTTTGAAGGCTCGAGTGCTGATAGCAAGTGCGAAAAGGCTTGAAAATTGAAATGTGCTGGTTTGAGTAGTCGAAAAAAAACTTGTGAACACATTGATTCAAGCATGCTAGTAATCTAACAATAAACGATCCCAAAGTGATAACCTAGAGATATACATAAACACATGCATACGGACAAAAAACTAAATTTATTTTTGCGCATATTTTAAGTGAAATCTCTCTCCAAAAATAATAGTGCAAGGACGTGTTCGGTGCGATTTTACACTTATACTTAAGATATTTTGTAGCATTGTTGTTATAACAACTATCGAAAGAAGTTCATTAGTGTAGTTTTGATTGAACAAATATCACAATTAAACTTAAGATAATTACAAGCAATAATATTTTATGCACTTGATAGTAGTGCCTTTTTGCTCGAGTGTGGAGAATTCATGCAATTTCACTCTTGAAATTTAGAAGTGCTAAGAAAGCAAGCAAGGTTCTTCCTAAAAAAATATGAGCTAGCCATCGGGCGTAGCTTCCCTGTTTGGTCGTTTCGCCTGGAATGATTGGCCTTCCACTTTTTTTATCATCATCAATTCGGATCCTTTATTCAGTTGAGAGGGGCGCGAGGGAGCACCACTACCACCCGAATGTCCCACTCTTTATGTGGGTCGTGGGTATCTGCGGCAATGAGGAATTAATGTGCATTCACCCAACAGTAAAACTAGGTCAGATCCAAACATAACGTCATATGCTAAAAATGCTGTTAGCAGTCGATCGCCCTTTCACCATAGTTACAATTCAATTGGGTCAGTTAAAACTGATGACATTACGAATCAATAAAATAGCAATTGACTGATCGATCATCAGTTGATGTTATGATAGCATAAGATACAGTCTGAAAATAAAGTTAAGTACGGAAAGAAAATGGTTTCGTTTTTTTTTAACTCGATACGGTGGAAAATACGTTATTCACGCGGGGAACGTTGTAATGTCATTCCGTCTCATTCGTTCGATACTTCGGTTTGTTACCTCTTCTTTCGACACCTGTCGAATGGATCCAATTTCTCCGTCCGAAAAACTCATAAGCGTGAAATTTTTTGTAGTGGCCATTCCAGCTGAAGAATGTTCTTTTGCTCGCTGAGGCAGCATTCTACCCCTGCAGCCCTGAACAGATATTTTACATCCAAAAAATACTACAGTCTACCTCCTTGATTTTTTTGGCTCAATGGTGTCCAATCGCAAAGGGGATCGAAACCAAATGAATGATATTTTTGATAAGACCTGATATTTTGAAAGACAATCACTTCTGACCTTTGCACAAAGTATGAGCTTTCTAGCTCTTATAGTTCCCGAAAAAACTTGCGATGACTCGCGGACAGACAAGACGCGAAACTAGTAGGTCTCTGTAGAATTTTTTTCACAAACGCCTTACTACAGTTTTAGCCATACAAGCCAAATCGTTTCAACTGTAGGGGAGCCTGGGGCTGGTTGTGACAGGGGTAGGTTGCTACAGCAGCAATAGCTGCTAAACTATGAACGCTATATTTATGTTAGAAAGAGCAAAATAATCACTTTACCTTAGGCTTCCACATGACGTGAGTCAGTCGCGCTAGCATTCGTATGAGAGCAGTCCGTGAGTACACTCATCAAAACCGCAGGTTAGTAGTATTTTTGATTTTCAGTAAAATTGGTTTACACCTTGTTTTCTGTCAAAGCAGTGAAGTGTGTGCGTGTTACATTTATGCCCTGATGCCTTTTGTTTTCAACAAATCCACGTTTGTACAGTTATACTTATTCGTGTTTCTACAATTTAACCTCAAAAGATTAGTTTTGGTGCTGGGGCTAAAAGTGACATATGGTCGGGGTAGGTTGTGATTTGTCACTACCTGCCCCGTAGTGATTGTATTTTTTTATTTGAACTCGATCTACATAAATGCGTTATTTTATGTTTTTTAGATTGAGGACGTATAAACGGAAAAGTGACCGTGGAAGAATATCGAATGACACCTACGAGAAAGCAGCAGTTATTGTATAAGAGGATGTAACTAGAACAATTCGTGGTATCGCAAAAGACTTTGGAATATGTCATATGTCTCTGACAAGGTATTTGAAGAAGCGAAACAACAGGGTGAATCTATGGAATTTCTCACAGTTGGCTACAAAAAAAACAGAAAAGTTTTCAGCGATGGGCAAGAAGCAATTTTGGTGAGTTACCTAACAAAGTGCAATCAAATTTATTATGGATCAACGCCAAAAGATGTCAGGAAATTAGCATTTAATTGTGCACTGAAATACAACATTGTTATGCCTCAATCTTGGCTTAAAAAGAAAGAGGTGGGAGTTGATTGGCTGACAGCATTTTAAAAACGCAACCAGTCTTTGTCTGTGAGATTACCAGAGGCTACTAGCCTGAGCAGAGCCACATCTTTTAATAAAATCAATGTTGCAAATTCCTTTTCGAAATTGGCGGAAGTATTGGACAGACATAAATTCCCTGCATCACGCATATGGAATGCCGACGAAACATGTGTTACAACCGTGCAGAAACCAAGAAAAATTTTGCCTCGGAAAGGATCTAAACAAGTAGGTTCCATTACGTCAGCTGCAAGAGGAGTTCTTGTTACTGTGTGTGTAGCAGTAAATGCAGTGGGAAACTCGGTGCCGTGTATGTTTGTTTTCCCTCGAATTAAATACAGGGAGTATTTTGTTCGCGATGGACCTCCAGGTTGCATTGGCGCTGGTAACTCGAGCGGCTGGATGACTGGGATTGAATTCCAAATATTCATGAATCACTTTATTGAAAATGTGAAGCCATCTCCATCTGATCCTGTACTCCTATTATTGGACAACCATTGTTCACACTTGGAGATTGAAGTTGTTGAAATGGCTAAGGAAAACAATGTCGTTTTGCTGTCCTATCTAGCACATTGTTCTCATAAGCTGCAGCCTTTGAATGTAGGAGTTTATGGACCATTCAAAAATTATTGTGCCACTCAACAAGATGCTTGGCTCAGAAGCAATCCCGGTAAAACAATGACGTTTCACGATATTCCGTCTATAGTGAATAAAGCTTTACCCTTGGCACTGAATCCGGCTAACCTCATCAACTGATTTAAAAAGACTGGTATTGCACTATTAAATAAAGATATTTTCATGATGATGATTACTTGTCTGCTTTTGTGACGGACAGAATAATAGCTATCCCAAATATTGAAAATACTGCTTTTACTCCACAAAAAACTCCGGTTTCACCTCCTAGGACTCCATCTCCACCTACTCATCCAGTTGCTGGTTGCAGCAGAGATCCTCTCAGGACTCCATCTCCACCTACTAATCTAGTTGCTCGTTGCAGCAGAGATCCTATTGATAATTCATGCATTTTTTCTCGCGAGGCTGTTCGGCCTTATCCAAAAGCAGCTCCTCGAGTGAAAAAGTTTACACGAAAATCTCGTAAATCAGCTATTCTGACAGACACAACAGAGAAAGATGCGTTGGCACTAGAACAAAGCAAGAAAAAAGAAAATGCTTCTAAAAAAGGAAATGTAACTAAGAAAAGAAAGTCATCTGAGCCAGAGAAGAAAGCTAAACAAGGAAATAAAAGTAAGGTGCAAAAAACAATGAAGAAAACAAGAAAGATTTCTGTAAAGAGAAAGATGTTACAAGAGTCTGATAAAGAAAGTGCAGAAGATGAATTCTTTTGCCTAATATGTTGTGAACCATTCGACCAGAGTCGAGCTGGTGAGGAATTGGTACAATGTTTAGTCTGTAAGAAATGATCCCATATCAGGTGTGCTAAGGGAAATGCTGTATCCTATATTTGTTTAAACTGCGAAGCGATTGTTTCGACTAAAATGACTGAAGTCCTTTGTAATTAGCTTTTAAGATCTGATTGTTCTTTATAAGAAATAGGGAAATAACTTATTTTTGGTTGGTTGAAGATTTATGTTTAGCTGATTCTTAATAATCGTAGTTTTAAATTAAAATAAAGAAGACTGTGAAATTGAAAAAGGCTGAAAGCTTCCTAAATTTTGTTTTTATTGGGCAGAACTCCAAAACAATATTGTCAACTTAAGATTCCTTACTTTGATAAACAAAAAAATGCTGTTTTATTTTAAGATAGATGTTATGCTGTTAATTTGTAATACAATATTCGTATAAAGTAGTTTATTTTGTTAAAAGAAACTGTGATTATTCTTAATAAAAAGTCTGAAATAAACTTTGTTTTTTTCTTGTAACATTTTGCCCCTTATTGTGTAACAACCAGCCCCTGGCGTGGGATTAAAAGTTACACGCGACTTTTCCAACAGTTCATTAATTTGTCTTATTTCTTAAATGCTGATCAGAAAAATTGTTTTTAAATTTAAACATAAACAAGTAACTTAATGAATAGAGCTATAATCAGGTAAAATAAACAAAGAAACAGAAAATTAAGTCACATTATAAAAATATGTCACAACCAGCCCCAGGTTCCCCTACCCAGTATATCCTGCCTTGTTTGTTAGCAAACATTACCTGGTTAGAATATTTTCAACCTTGCTTGAGGTATTTTATTAACGAAAGCCTGATGATACACATTTCCATCAGTCCTTTAAAATTGCTACCCCCCATACGGGCGGCTAAGTTGCGCTTAGGATCTATGCCCCCGAGAAGCTTGTCGGAAAACGGGTATAAGCACCACTCACTTTGCCTGCGGACCCCGTTTCACCCGATAAGCGAGAACACGGCTTGGCAGAACTTAAGCAATATACTAGCGGGTCTATCACCCACGCCTTCGACCTTCCTTCTTCGAAATTCTGGTTTCATCGAATCTCTTAAATGCAAGCCAAATAACTACAAGAACACTCCGTATCGAAGCCAAGAGAGTTGATCTTCGTTCAGAACTATACATGCGTGAGGAACCAAAAGGCTTTAGCCTCACATATATATATATATATATATATATATATATATATATATATATATATATATATATATATATATATATATATATATATATAAATATATATATAAATATATATATATATATATATATATATATATATATTTATATATATATATATATATATATGTGTGTATATATATATATATGTGTATATATATATATATATATATATATATATATATATATATATATATATATATATATATATATATATATATCAAAACACCAATTGAACCTCGGTTCATAACATTTTCCGGCAACGTAATTGAAAGGTTCAATTAAATTGGTATACTTCACTTGGTTTGATGAAAAGTAAGCAATACAAAATTACGAAATGATAAAATATACTTAAGTCTACTCACAATCAAAGGAGATCCCCAAGACGTTATCACTGCCGGGTACAGTCCACTTCGCCAGTAAATGTTTCGCCGGTCGTAAAATAATCTTCCCAAACTTGTGGTGCTGATCCCCCGCTAAATAAATGCTTCTCGAATTCACTAAAAAATGTCTTCCAATTTCTTTCGCTATATGTCGACCTGTCGAGATGCATATCGGAAGCTACGCCCTGCATTATCGAAAGAATAAGAAACCGGCAAGTACCTTCACTTAAAGTAATTTCGTCGTTTCCACCTCAAAACGCTCCACTCGTGAAATCACCCATCACCATCACTTCGTGATTCGACTACACCACGCATCCACCGGGAGTTACATCAACGGCCGTCCCGGAGGAATTGAACTTTCGTTCCATCGAATATTGCGCACGTGTGGTTGTTTAAATGCATTCATTTAGCTTTGGCACAAACCTGTTGGTGTTGCTGCGGTTTGCTTCGTGCAGTCATTGCACTTTCGAGTACTTTTCTTTTCTCTCTTACTGCACAACGACTGTCAACAAAGGTGGTTGATAATAGCTGATGTTTGTATTTACCCCCGACGGCCGTCATCACGGAGTAATTTAAAACACGTTTGTTTATTCCGTCCGGGATTGTTTTTTGCCGTAAGTTTTCTTAAAAAAATAATCCGTGGATTATATCATGATGTGTTGACGCGTATGCCCAGGGAATTGCGAGTGGTGGAGTTGCAGTAGGGAGGTGTTCGATTGGTCTTCCGCGGAGGTATCAGAAATGTAAGTAAGTCATCCTTCCATAACTTGGTGAAACGTGTGATATTTACTGATCGAAACGATGGTTTTTCGGGTCACTTGTTCCAATACATTTTCTTTACCTTCATCTGGGTCAAGTCAATTCTACTCAATCTAAAAGTCGTAAAGTATTGCTTCTCTGTTGGTTCTTAATTTATCTTCTTCTTCGTAGTACTACAGGTCCTCTCGGGCTTTCGCTTCCTGCAAATAGCGCCTCCAACTGTCTCTGTCTATTGACCGCGTCCTTCAAATTCAAAATCCGAGCACCAATTAACTGTCTCCCTCAACCGAATCGAACCAGTGTTCTCCCAACGAATATCTTTTTGGGTGTCCATTATTCATCCAAACAATTCATGTCGCCAGCCCATTGCACCTTCCGTAATCTTACAATCGTTGAGACCCCCGGCTCATTAAAACTTTTTTACAGCTTATGGTTGTATCGAATTTGCCATTGATCCCCGTCAAGCATCGGTCCGATTATTCGCCTCAGGACCCGTTGCTCAAAGGCGTTCAATATATTTGCGGATGCTTGGGTTAGGGTCCCTGTTTCACACCCATAGCATAATACAGGTCTTAGCACCGATTTGTGTACTTGGAGGCTTGTTTTCCTGTGTATCCAGCTGGTCTTCAAGATCGTCAACACTGAATAAAATATTTTGTTTGCGAGCTATATTTTTCGGCGTATTTCGTCTCTTTCATTCCCCGTTCTCGTTATTTTGGCGCCTAAATACACAAATTCGCTAACATTTTCGATACTATATTCGCCAAGTGTGATGTTTTGTGTACCTGAGGTATTTTTCCTCGACTGTGTCATGAGCTTTGTTTCATTTTCATTGATTTGTAGCCTTACTAGTTTTGCTTTGCTGTCGAGCTTCAAGAAGAGTTCTTTGGCAGTTGTTAATGACCATGACAAAATGTTGATGTCGTCCGCATAGGCTACTCCTTGGCTCGACTTGATTAGTAATGTACCTCGCGTATCGACAGGTAGCTTCCTTATGGCGTACTCCAGAGCCAAATTGAATAGCAATGGGGCCAGCTTATCCCCCTGCTATAGTCCGATATTTGTGTCAAAGGCATCGGTGAGTTGGTTATTGATGCGGACTTGGGAGGTCATCGACGTCATTGTGATTTTGATACGACGGACCAATTTGGCTGGGATGCCAAAACCAAACTTTATTTGGTACAGTACGTTACGATCAATACTGTCGTATGCTTGCTTAAAGTCAACCAAAAATTTGGTGAACGTCTATGTTGAACTCCCAGCACTTTTCAAGTACATGCTTGACTGTAAAAAATTGGTCTATTGTCGATCTGTCTGCTCTAAAGCCACCTTGATACTCCCCAATAATACTGTTGGTGTATGGTCCGATTTTATTTCCTAAGATCTTTGAAAACATTTCGTACACCGTACAAAGTAGGGATATGCCTTTATAATTTTCGCGCTGTAGCTTGTCACTTTTTTTGTGGAAAGGGAATATCATTGATTGGCTCCACTCTTTCGGCATATGTTCTTGTAATTAAATGTGCTGGAAGAGTTTGTGAATAGCTTGATGAACGCTACTACCACCATATTTGATGAGCTCCATTGGAATCTCATCACTGCCCTGCGCTTTATTATTCTTTTGGGCTTTGATGGCGGAACAATCTTGATCCAGAGTTGGTGGGGCCAATGGATGCTCTCTGCAGACATCTATAGGCTCCGATGTTCTGGAGCTGTGCGGAGGATTAAGGAGGTTCTTGAAATATAATGCCCATCTTTCCGTAACCTCGTTTTCATCAGCGATGATATTGCCGATCTCATCACGACAGAGCGTGATTTTGGGCTGGTAACCGCGTTTCAGGCTTTTCAATACTTTGTACTCGTATGCTTGTCTTGTGTTGTTGCTCGCTAAACTTACATCTATATTTCTCAATTAATCGTCATAGTATTGTCGTTTCTTAATCCTAATTATCTTATCCGTTACTCTTCTGAGATTTTCATAGTGTTCTCCCTTTATCCTGGTTTTCCTACCTACGTATCCTTTGTACGCCTGCTTCTTTTTGTCTAACGTATTCTGGCACTCATCATCAAATCAATCATTCCTTTTGCGCCGGGCTTGATGTCCGATCGTCTGTTCTGCCACGGTCCTAATAACTGCTTTCACTTCCATCCAGAGCTCGTTGCTCGTCTTTAACGATGCGTCTGATAAGATGGAAGCCAACTGGTTGCTGAGGTTCTCCGTGAAATTTTCGGCCACAGACGACGTTCGGAGCCTTTTGATGTCAAATTTTTGCAGCGGGCTAGTGTTCGCCGAATATGCCTCAATGATCAAGTAATGATCTGAGTTACAATTGGTTCCTCGGTATGTACGGACGTCAAGTATGCTCGAGGCCCAACGTTATTGGATCAGAACATGATCGATCTGGTTTTGTGTTTTGCACCAACCGGTGATACCCAGGTCATTTTATGAATTCGTCGATGTGGATGCAAGTCGAACGTATGACTAGTTTTCTGCTACATGCAAAGTCAATCAGGCACGGGCCTTTGTCATTTGTTTCATCGTGGAGGCTATATCCTCCAGTCGTTCCCCGATGAGACAGCTCATTGCCAACCTTAGTGTTGAAATCACCTAGAATTATTTTTGTGTCGTTTGTAGGCAATGAGTGGACCAGTCTTTCCAGGTGATTGTAGAACGTTTCCTTCGTTTCTTCGTCCTTTTCTTCGGTCGGGGCGTGAACATTAGTCAGCCAGATTTTAAAGAACTTTGCTTTTGTACGGATCGCACACAACCCTTCGTTTATTGCCTTAAAATCAAAAGCGTGCATTTTGAACTCCCTATGCACAATGAAGGCCACTCCGAACTCTCGTTTTGCAGTAGGCTCCCCACTTTTGAATGCTGTGTGCGATCTCATGTCTTGAATATCGTTTCCAGTCCAATTCGTTTCCTGGACTGCCAGTATTTTTAATTGAAATTAACTGGCCTGTTTTAAAAGGCCCTTAACAGCGCCAGGGTGATTGAGTGATCTGACATTCCAGGATCCAATGCCATAGTCCTTTTTTCGTTTGCGAGGTCGTTACCGTGAGTCCAATTCATTCCGAGGCCCATCTGCAGGTTTCGAAACATTTAATTGGGGGATTTGGGATGAGGAATCATGCAAGCTATGGGTTGGGTTGGGGAAACAAGGGGGTTCCTTCCTTCTTTCTCAAACGGGCTTGGGATCCTCTATGGCGGAGTTAAAATGTATTCTTCATGCGCCTGATTCTATTTGTTTAACGCATTGTGGCACTCATCATTGAACCAACTATTTCTTTTGCTACAGGCTTGATGTCCAGTTGTGTGTTCTATCACGGCCTTAATAGCCACTTTCAATTCCATTCAAAGCGCGCCGCTCGTTTTTAACGGCGCGTCTGATAAGATGGGAGCCAGTCGTTTGTCGAGGGTCTCTGTGAAATTTTTTTGCCACAGACACCGTTTGTAGCCTTTCTAGGTCAAATTTTTATAGCTTGCTGATCTTCGATGAATACACTCTTCACATACAACATCGATAGGTTAATTTGATCAAGTAATGATCTGAGTAACAATTGGTTCGTCGGTATGTACGGACGTCAAGTATGCTCGAGGCCCAACATTGTTGGATCAGAACATGGTCGATCTGTTTTTGTGTGTTATCATATGGTGGTACCCAGGTTATTATATGTATGCGTATGACTAGATCTTTGCTACATGGAAAGCCTCCAGTAGTTTCCCGATGAGATATCTCATTGCCAATCTTAACGTTGAAATCTCCTAGAGTTTTTTTTTGTCGTTTGTCTTGCTACGCGATTGTAGAACGTTTCCATCGTTTTTTCATCCTTTTCTTCGATTGGGGTGTGTCCGTTGATCAGCCAGATTTTGTAAAATTTCACTTTTATACGCATTGCACACAACTGTTCATTGACTTCCTTAAAATCAATAACGTGCGATTTGAACCCCCTATCCACAATGAAGGCCACTCCGAATTCTCATTTTCCAGTAGACTTATTACTTTTGAATATTGTCTGCAATCTCATGTCTTGAATATCATTTTCAGTACAGTTTTTTTTCCTGGATTGCCAATATTTTTAATTTATATTGACGGGTCTGTTGTCAAGGGTGCTTAACAGCACCAAGGTAATTGAGTGATTTGACATTGCAGGATCCAATATCATAGTCCTTTTTTCGTTTGAAAGTTCGTTGCCGTGATGCCAATCCATTTCGAGGCCCATCAGCAGGTTTCGAAACATTTTAAGGTTTTCCAGGGATGGCATGGTTATTACTTCGCTTCCGTTATCAGGCGCAGAAGATTCGGTTTTCACCCACAAAGGAGGTGTGAGTAGGATTTGGTAGCTGAGCTGTAGATTTATTTACAACTATTAACATTTCTCGGCATTTAACTTCCGATTATTGGGGAACCAGTAAACCCAATGTGCAACCCGAGAGCATTTACTACCATTTAATTGGGGAGTTTGGGATGAGGAATCACGGAAGCTATGGGTTGGGGAAACAAGGGGTTTTCTCTTCCTTTCTTAAATGGACTTGCGACCGTCTACGGTGGAGTTGTCTGAATTTTCCACTGATTGTAAATATTATTAATTTGCGTCTATTTTCATAAGAAAATACCTTCGTTAGGGACGTATTGTGTAGCGGATGATACTTTCATAGTCACCACAATACACCATTGTATCGTGTTGTTAAATGGATTTTTTTTTTTTTTATTAACATTTTACATGATTTCAACCTTGCCAAAGAATTTCAATCTTGTCCATTTTTCTGAAGCTTTTAACGACAATCATCACGGTTCAGCGCCAAGGGTTGCGGAAAATCGTCTTACAGCGATTGCTTCGACCTATCCGATTTATAGTCTTCAGCAACTTTATTCGTATACATAGTTCTTTGATGCCGTTCGGGCTGTAGCCGGTTCAGCATGCCGATGGTAGTCCCGGGAAAAGGCAGCGATGACGATGGATGAGGTTGTCCATCAGGTGAATTGAAATGTGATGGTGTTGTTCGGTGAAGTTGGTGTGAGTTTGAAAAACTCACCTCCAGCATGCCCAGTCGCCATTTGACAAATTCATTTGCTCCATATGAAAGAGATTAACGTTGTTGACGTGGCCCTCTAGCGATATGCTTTTCATACTATGCGCATCAAGGGACGCATACTTAATGGCTTGGCATGGTGAATTGGATTAGGTGATCTTGTTATCGAAAGTGGCTTATTCAGGCGACGAAATCCTTTCAATGAGAGTATTATTCTATTGTTGCTACGGTTAGCGCTGGAGCTGTTGTTGTTATTGTTGCTGCGGTTGTTGTTCGAGTGGCCAATGCTCGTGTTAGTATTGATTGAGAAATTTGATTCGTCTGCTTCCGTTTGCGGTTTGTTCTTAAAATTCTTAAAATAGACTGCGCTTACAAGCTACATGATTATATTTACCATCGTATCGTCTAGTTATTAATTGATCTTAATCATTGAAATTTGATGAAAAATTAATCTAACACCTTAATCCGGGGTTTCCTCAAAATTGTTTGAACAACATTGTATTTATTTAACCCTAATCACCCTAAGTCATTTCACTTACATTAATGCCTGCGATGAGTCTCTTGGACTCATATAGAGATTTTATACAGAAAGTGCTTTATTATGTTAGACTATTTGTTCTATTAGTCATTATGAAAGATAAAAAGAGTACAAATAAATAGAGTTCGAAAAATATGTAATACAAAATTAAATTTATTATTTATTAATACAGTTCTTACAAAAAACGATTTTCTCTGCATGCTCACTGCAAACGTTTTTCTTGCAGCCACTGCATATCTGTTTGTTCATGCGACCAAGTGCTGCTGGACACATATAGCACGTTCGCTTTGTTGTCTTTAGATTTGGCGGATTCTGGAGCTGCTCTTCGGTATTATTGCCTGTAACCCTGTTCATAGCATCAACTGTCGATTTTGAGAGATATGCAGAACTGCGCCTCTCGATGTTTGGTTTTACTAATTCCAACACCAGTTCTTGAAGAAAAATCTTACGACGCGTATTTGGTTTCGCAGCATTCCAGCCTGGATACATATTTAGCCACAGAATCTTAGCTGCTACTCCGGCCACGTCAATTATGTTGTGAAACTGTGCCATTGGCCATCGTTTTGTTTTCCGTCTTGCGAAAAAAGCATGACATTGCTGATCCAATGTATCTACTCCACCTCTTGTAGCATTATAAAATAAATTGATAGCAGATTTGTTTTTATTCTCGGCATCAATATTGTTGTCGTGATGCATCGTCGATAACAATATCACGGCTCGGGTTTTCTTTGGTACATAGCTTACCAATGTCATATTTTTTCGAAAACCAAAAACATTTGACTCTATAGGTCTATGGCGATGGCAGAGAAAATTTGGTGGAATGCACCTTTTGTTTTTGCGCAGAGTTCCAACGCTAGTCAGTCCGACGCTCAATAATTTTTGCGCTAGCTCAAAACTAGTGAAAAAGTTATCAAACGTGATGTTTCTGTTTGCTCTGTGAAATGGGATGCACCGTTCTTTTACCACTTTGGTTCCAAGATTGAAAGACCTCCGGACCCTCTTTTCCTAAATATGGAATTCCATGAAGTGGATAGCTATTCGTGCTGTCACAAATCCACCAGATTTTCATTCCGTATTTATCTGGCTTAGAAGGAATATATTGCCGAAAAGATACTCTGCCTCGAAAAGGCACTAGTTGCTCATCAATTGTCAGGTTTTCTCCAGGAATGTAACTTTTTAATAAATTGGAATTTATTAAATCCCAAACCTCACGAATGGGCGCAAATTTGTCGTGGCTCCTTCTTACTAAGCGCGTGGTTTTGTCATCAAACCGGAGGCACTGACTAAGTACTTCAAAGCGATCGCGGGACATACTTGCTTTGAATAAAATATTACCAAACAAAGGATGCCAAAATTCTCGCATATTTGAACATCCTTGTTTATTGGTCCCAGCATGAATCAGCAGTCCGATATAACAACGAATCTCAGTTTCATCTTCCACTTTTCTTTGTGTAATTGCAAACCATGCAAATTGGTACATTTGACAATCATATCGATAACGTTATCACTTATGATAAGAGAAAAAGCATCAATTGGCGAATCAACTTGTTTTCCCGGGACTAGTCTGACTTTGTGAACCCCACCTTTTGTGATATTATGTGCGGGAGTCCTACCAAGTGGATAGGGGATTGATTACCACTGGCCGCCATCCTTACCAGTAAAACACATTGCTTCCGCAGCCGGCTCCGCTACCTCATTATCCGATTCTGACATTAGTTGCTCATCAGCGATATTGGATTCATTTTCCAATATGTCCAGATCACTATCGGAAAAATCACTTTCAATATCCTGTTGCGAGTTGTTTTCAGAATCTTCATCACTTTCCTGCATTGCCATTCGAATTTCATCATCCGTCAATGGTCGTTTTCGGGCAGCCATTCTACATATAATAAGAATATGAATTAACTAATTCAATTTCTGTTTACCTTTCTTTACAAAATTCACCTTGCACAAAAAACTCAGCACTGTATTTTTAGGGGTTTTGTAAAATAATTTTACAAAACCCTACTAGTTTCACGACCAGTCTGTCCGTCTGTCCGTCCGTCCGTGTGTCACAGCAGTTTTTCTCGGAAACTACTTAAGCTAGAAACATCAAATTTTGTGCGTAGGTGTAAAGTGGTGACCTCTTCAAAGTTCAACTACAAAAAAATTTTATAAGGTATTTAAGGGGGGTCTCCCCATATAGTAGAGTGACCCCCCGAAAAAAAATTACATTGATGAGAACTTTTCAAAATAGGTCTTAGTTTGGCAAAATTTGCTTCGAGGGGCGCACAGGGAGGGGAAATACACGAAAAATTTGTGTCCCCCCCCTCGCGATTGACACCTGTGATCCGACAAATCTGAAAAAAATCAGGGATGTAGGCCTTGGTGTGTACAACAGCAACAAATACGTTAGAAGTCGCAATTCACTCAACTTTGTGAGTAATAGTATGATTTATCGATTTTATGTTTTCTTGAGTAAAATCTTAACGGTACCCTTAAATTCAATGAAATTCAGTACGTAGATGTCTATTTATAAGACTGATCTAACCTGAAAGTTTCATTTAGCAAAGTTATAGCGGTTTGAATTTTCCTATATTACTATGGAACAATATGCGCTGCATTTATTACTATGGCTACATATGGCTATGGAACAACATGCGCTTTTTACCGACTCAGACACTACAGTTTTGCTAGGATTTGCATGAAAATTACAGGAATGATAGGTGTCATGTAGATCTTTGAGAATCGGTTCAGCTAGTGGTATCAGTAATCGTAAAACAAAATAGTGGCTGTTTTAAATGCGAAGATTGCATAATTTTGAGTTATTTTTTCCCAACTTCAACGTTTAAGGTGCATGCTTTGAACACTTGATTCAATTGAATGAATGACTGAAGATGAGTACCTACAATCAATGCTCATAAGTGAAACAAGTCAAGGAGGTGGGAGAGAGCTCCTAGCAAAAGGGTCTTGTAACCATTCTAGGATTCGAAAAAATTGGCCATAAATCGATGATTTCAGTACAGGAGAGTGGCCCCTGGAAAAAAATTCATCTAACGTAGCCGATATGAGTATGAAATGAAAGTTTTCATGGCAGCTTTTCAAAACAGTTGTTAAACTGTCAGTTTTTGCTTCAGTGGGGGCACAGGGGGGAAATACATGAAAAATGTGTTTCCTCCGTCGCGGATGGACATCTGAAATAATTATCAAGGGAGATATTTATGAGTATAACAATACCAAAAACCTCAGGATTCGAAATTCGTTCAACTTTGTTAACATACGCTCATGTCAGAAGGGTTTTGTATTCAATTTACAAATCAAATCAAGAAACCTGTCAAAGACGATTTTATTGGAGAAAATATGAAAAACGAAGATCATACTATTATTAACAAAGTTGAACGAATTTCGAATTCTGAGGTTTTTGGTATTGATATACTCATAAATATCTCCCTTGATAATTATTTCAGACGTCCATCCGCGACGGAGGAAACACATGTAATGAATCCTGTGACGCCGCTGGCGACTCACTAACACACCTTGCCACCGAGGGGCTTGGCATCTCATGTCGGTTGTGACGGTTGCACATCCCACGTCAATTTTGTCGTGGGATGTCAAAAGGAAAAATTGACAGCCACATGGGGAGTTTCAATACAATTCGTTTCTTAATCAGTTATGAGTATTTAAGAGTATTTCTATATGGTATTGATCGCTCCAGATGGTTTTTTTTTTCTTATCAAATTAGTCAGTGTAATTTCGATATTTTCGTTTAGTCCTATTGGGAGCATTTGCTGAAATTCGCAGTATCAGGTAAGGTTAACTGAAAAGGAATAAAAAAGCTAGCTGTTTAGTAAGTAACGCCAAAGACAATCAAATTATGATTAAAATTTTTCATGGATCGATAAGTTAATCTAGTGAAAAATACGAGGAAGCTAATCAAAGATTCAATTACTATTCTCAGTAAATTTAATTTTGATATCTTATATACAACTATCCAGGGTGATAAATTGCTGAAGAATTTATAAGTATTTAGCTGCTTTTCACCTTTCCTGAAGTCAGAATTATGCAGAAAGACTAGGTAGCTGCATTATTCTGATATCCAAGTCCAAATTTTCTATAGTTTATTTCCATTATATACTTATAAACGTATTTTCAAGGAATAAGAGTTCGGATGAAAGGAAAGTGAACTAGAACTCTCCGATGAAATAAACAAAATTTGTCTTGTCAAAGTTGTTGATTTCCATTTTCTTTAAGAGGAGATTGCTCGGAAAAACTGCCTGTACACGAAGCCGTATATTCAATTTCCGGTTTTAAAGTAAAACTTCAAAAATAAAATAGGTGAAACGTTCTTTAAGATATTTTCTAAATGATCATTTTAAGCGATCCTTTAATTTATTACTTATTGCCTATATGAACCGTTTCGTGTAAATAAACATATGTATGTTATGCCAAGAAGAGAGCATTTATTATTTGCTAATTAAGAATTTGGTACCCACGTCAATATTAGATTAGGGCGACGGCCATGTTTTCTTGTTCCTTTATAATCTTTTTCTAACTAAAAGCGACAGAACATTTACCGGTGGTGAAATCTCAATTCCAAGCCCAGGAAACAATTTCTTTTGACTGGTTTCCCTTTCTACTTGAAAAATTATGAATAGTGTACTGTCCGGCGTGCCATAAACATAAAAAGCTATTTGATATCTGATATTTTTCGGGGAAAAATGTAACCTTCTACCAGCATCCCTACAGGAAAATTCGAGAACACCAGAGTACAATATTGTCTGATCTACATCGACAAAAATAAAAAGTGGTAAATTTGATTATCGTTTGATATTTTCAGTAATTATGCCAATGTCGCCATCTCTCGAGATTTTGTAAATATTGTAGTAATTAGATCGATTTGTAAATCTCATATAGGAAGGAATCTTAAGTGATGGATATCCTTTGGTAGCGATTAAATATTGAAGTAAGATTTAGAAAATATTTTAATGTAATAAAACGAAAATCACATATTCCATACTTTTTGAAAATATAGTTTAACGGAATAAAGTAGCAAAAGAAATACAAAAACAAAGGAAAAGATGTTAAAAATTATATGTTTAAAAATCTGTATCACACAATAAGAAAATATGAAACGTGAAAACAGTAACGATGAGAAAGCATAAAAAAAAATAAACTCATAGTTTTGAAACAAAATACCTAATCGGCTCTAAATAAAATCACTTTCCATTGAAAAAAATATATATATAGTAAATATGTTCAATTCAGAGAAGAAGAAAAATAAATATATCGACAAAATCTATGGAAAATATTATAGACAGTGATATCAAATAACTGAAATTTGTAACTTTTAAAAGTCGAATAACATTTTGAGAAGAAAATAAAATAAATTAAACAAACAAAACGGGAAAAACGTATCCAATTGTTAATATATGGAATAATGGAAGAGAAAATAATTAATATATATATAGAGATTGTATCAAATAAGTGAATTCACTATTCATTTATAGAAATCAGGAATGCAAACCGAAATTATGTAATTAAATTTGTAAATGAAAATAATCAAACGATTTGATTGATTTGAACAACTGGTAAAATCTTGAAGGAATGTTACAAGGTTGGATAGAAATACAGGATATCATGAATTGCTAATTAACACACGACTTTCCTTTCCAGTAGTTCTGCTTTTCAGCGGGAAATGAGGCCCAGGGTAAGTATGCCGTCGCGAGGTTAGGGTTTGAAAAAATCCGCTGTAGTCGGTTTCGCGTCGCGCGCGATACGCGCTACCTTAGTTGACTTTGAGTTTTCTTTAACGTAGTTTTTGTCGGGTTGAGTTAGCGTAGCATACTTTTCGGTACCGCGTCGGAAATTCGGGAACGCGAAATAAAAATTAAATTTTGTACTTTTGACTGGTCAATGAAGAAATACGGAGTAACGTAGAATAGGTTTCCTCTCCGTATGGTTTTGTTTTTGTAACGCGTTTTGAAAACGGGCGTGTACAGGTGGCTGAATATTGTAAATGAGCGTAACCCATTCGGAGACCCGCGACCGGAATCCTCTCCGATCTAGCTGGCCGACAAGCAGCCACCGCGTGAATGGGTTACGGTGCACGGATTGGTTGACCGGTTGGTACCATCTATTAGCACTAATCAGACTCAACGTCTAGAACCGATGAGAGGTCGGTTCCGCGATCGCAAGGAAATTTAAAAATCATTACACACATTTTTCATGTATTTCCCCCCCCTGTGCCCCCACTGAAGCAAAAACTGACAGTTTAACAACTGTTTTGAAAAGCTGTCATGAAAACTTTTATTTCATACTCATATCGGCTACGTTTGATGAATTTTTTTTCAGGGGCCACTCTCCTGTACTGAAATCATCGATTCATGGCCAATTTTTTCGAATCCTAGAATGGTTACAAGACCCTTTTGCTAGGAGCTCTCTCCCACCTCCTTGACTAGTTTCACTTATGAGCATTGATTGTAGGTACTCATCTTCAGTCATTCATTCAATTGAATCAAGTGTTCAAAGCATGCACCTTAAACGTTGAAGTTGGGAAAAAATAACTCAAAATTATTCAATCTTCGCATTTAAAACAGCCACTATTTTGTTTTACGATTACTGATACCACTAGCTGAACCGATTTTCAAAGATCTACATGACACCTATCATTCCTGAAATTTTCATGCAAATCCTAGCAAAACTGTAGTGTCTGAGTCGGTAAAAAGCGCATGTTGTTCCATAGCCATATGTTGCCATAGTAATACATGTAGCGCATATTGTTCCATAGTAATACAGGAAAATTCAAACCACTATAACTTCGCTAAATATGATTCAATCTTTATGAAACTTGTTGTTGTACACACCAAGGCCTACATCCCTGATTTTTTTCAGATTTGTCGGATCACAGGTGTCCAATCGCGAGGGGGGTGGGGGACACAAATTTTTCGTGTATTTCCCCTCCCTGTGCGCCCCTCGAAGCAAATTTTGCCAAACTAAGACCTATTTTGAAAAGTTCTCATCAAGAGCTTTCATTTGATACCCATATCGGCTACCTTCAATGTAATTTTTTTTTTTCGGGGGGTCACTCTCCTATATGGGGTGAAATTTTTTTGTTGTTGAAATTTGAATAGATCACCACTTTGCACCTACGCACAAAATTTGATGTTTCTAGCTTAAGTAGTTTCCGAGAAAAACTGCTGTGACAAACGGACGGACGGACGGACAGACGGACAGACTGGTCGCGAAACTAGTAGGGTTTTGTAAAATTATTTTACAAAACCCTAAAAATGACCCGTTTCTGTTCTTTTTTACTTCTATTCCGTGCATTTTGTCTATAAATTGAATAGCGAGTGAGTGAGTGAGTGAGACTGTGAGACTCATCGCAGGCGTTAACGTTACTTTTTTGAGAATGACCCTATCGGGATTGTGTTAGTTGAAATAAAACATTTTTTTTATACATATAGGTTCGTAAATAATAATTATTAGAATACATATACCGCCGTAGACAATAAACAAGTTGGGTAGACAGACCTATGCTCATGTCAGAAGGGTTTTGTACTCAACTTACAAAATGCAGTAACCAGCAACAAATAAAATCAAGAAACATGTCAAAGACGATTTTATTGGAGAAAATGTGAAATTCGAGGATCATACTATTATTAACAAAGTTGAACGAATTTTGACTTCTGAGGTATTTGTTATAGTTATACCCATAAATATCTCCTCTGATATTTTTTTCAGATTTTTTAGATCACTGGTGTCCATTCGCGAGGGAGGAAACACATTTTTCATGTATTTCCCCCCCCTGTGCTCCCACTGAAGCAAAAACTGTCAGTTTAAGAACTGTTTTGAAAAGCTCTCATAGAGAACTTTTAGTTGATACTCATATCGGCTACCTTTCATGAAATTTTTTTTCAGGGGCCAATCTTCTGTACTGTAATCATCGATTCATGGCCTATTTTTTCGAATCCTAGAATGGTTACAAAGCCCTTTTGCTAGGAGCTCTCTCCTGCCTCTTCGACTTGTTTCAATTGTATGTACTCATCTTCATGATACCTATCACTCCTGAAATTTTCATGCAAATTCTAGCAAAGCTGTAGTGTCTAAGTCGGTAAAAAGCGCATATGGCTCCATAGCAATATGTTTTCTTAGTAATACAGGGCATATTGCTCCATAGTAATGCACGAAAATTCAAATCGCTATAACTTCGGTAAATACTATTCGATCTTTATGAAGCTTTCAGAAAAGATCAATCTTATAAATAGTCATCTTTTTGCTAAATTTTATTGAGTTTAAGGGTACTGTTTAGATTTTATTCAAGAAAACACAAAATCGATAAATCATACTATTACTAACAAAGTTGAGTGAATTTCGGCTTCTCATGTATTTGTTGTTGTTGTACTCATAAAGGCCTACATTCATGATTTTTTTCAGATTTTTCGGATGGAAGGTGTCCAATCGCGAGGGGGGGTACGCGAAAAGTTCGTACATTTCCCCTTCCCCTGCCCCCCTCTGTACTTATAAGACAATTTTAAGACTTATTTTGAAAAGATCTCATTGAGACCTTTCCAATGACACCCTACTCGACTACCAATGGTGAAAATTTTTTTTTGAGGGGTCACCCCCTTATATGGGGAGACCCCCCTTAAACGCCTTTGAAAAATTTTTCCACCCTTGAACTTTCAAGAGGTCACCACTTCTGACCTTTCTACAAAGTTTCATGGCTGTAGCCCTTATGGTTTTGGAGAAAAAGTGCTGTGACATACAGACGGACGGACGGACAGACGGACACAGGTCGTGATTGCAATAGGGTTTTGTATTTTAGTACAAAACCCTAAAAATGATTGTCACAGTTTTGTAAGAACCAATTTCAAATGAGTCTCCGAGACTCATCCCAGGGTGATTAGGGTTAAGCTAGACGGTGAGTGTGGTATGCGGGGTCTTTTCCCATAGATACTTCAACGTTGCAAAATATCGAAACATTCCACCCGAACTATAATTGATTGTTCAATTTATTCCTGCTGCCCTCGCAAAGCATTCCTCTGTGTGTTTTGTATAAACGAACACCCCCTTTTGATCCATTTCTATTATTTTTATCTTGAATTTTTCCAGCGGTTCTTTTTCTATTTTCTTTTTAAATATCAATTTTTCACGACCACGCACAACTTTGCTAAAATTCAATGAAACTATAGTAGCATCCGTAAAAACATACATCCTTGTGCAGATGATGAAGGGCTTATGGGTGATTAAAATCTAATTTTATTGCTAATGTTTATGTATTTTAAGTTGGACGAGTAAAAGTTTCACAGCCGGCGAATTCAACAAAATCAATTCTCTTTTGTTCCATACATAATCTAAGATTAGATCCCAGATATCCCAGGAAGAAGAAAATCATATGCAAAGACAAATGTAAGAAAATTTTCAAAATACAGACGTTGAATTGTTTATTTTCATTTGATTTATGTTTGTGATGTTTTCGTTCATTTTGGCTTTCAAATTAGCGCCATTGTGGATGTTTATTGAGTTTGGTTACATTCTAGTAAAATAATTTGTGAATTAATCCAAAAAATTATTTTAGTTTGGTTTATTTCATTACAATTTAATGGATTTGATTCCATAATTATGAGACTTAATAATGAAGTAATCATTTTGATTGAGACCCAATTTCAATGAAGTGAAAAAACGTAACACCGTAATTTTTTCATTTGCACAAGATATGTTTCGAAGCTTTTTCCCGCTTTTTGTAGCCAAAACACTGTTTCCTCTATTTCTTTCAAGGCTTAACCAATTATTTTCCGCAAAATAAATGCGGATAAAATTAGCAAGGAATGAAAGAAATAACTTGCGCTTTTAATTGCTTTCATAACCATTCAGAAACCCACGATGTAATTATCGTGGTTAAATTAAGAATCAAACAACTTAGTTTAATTTCATCTTCCCACGGTTTTGCGAAAAAAATCTTTTAATTACACAAAAAATGCCATTAAATCCAATATCATTGCATTCGAATTTTATCTTCAAGAAGACTAAAAAATTTCATTGATTACCCCCTTTAAAAAATCATTAATTCAAAATTACCAATTAACGCTCCGTAAGATTTAAAGTGAATAAAGTATACAAATCACATCAAGGATATTAGAGGAGCGGCAATGAAAAATGTTAAATTAAATACCCGAAATCTCGGCAACGACTTCAAGTTGTTTGTACTGGAATCTCAAAAACCAATTTAGATTTGATGATCCTGCCAAATCACTTTGCATGGTTGCAATTGGAAAAGCACATGGCTCAAGCAAGATACTCATTCTTTGCGAACCACGATTCAGTGCCCCTTGCGGGTCTGCCAAGCACCTGTGCATATTTTGGTTATAGGCACAATTAAAAACAAATTTTTAGATCGATATATAATTTATCAATTATAGCTGCCAGAATCTTCCCAGCAGCGCCGAGGGAACACTAACAGGAAAGCTATTCATTTGATTCCCATTTTCCTGTATAGTCTCACTGAGTTGAATAGAAGCCATTAATTGCTTTTATATAAATAAATTTTCCTGAACACTAGTTCGGTAATTTCGAAAATATATGTGTTTTGGTCAGCGTCAGGGCTACAACGAACGACTGGTCAAGCTCCAGCGAATATTGTTGAGCCTGACGTGGTGAATGAATAGGATTGGATAGGTGAGGATGATAAATGTTTGAATGTTAATGGAGGAAAGAGTAATGGAATTATCTGGAATAGTCAGGAACATGTTACACGGCCAGCTACTATTTTATTGAAATTATTTTGTACATTGGGCTGATAGTAATCAGGATTAATAATTTCTCAAACGTAATTAATGTTTATTGAAATGACTGTTGGTTATTTTGCGCGGATTTATTTGCAATAGGTAGTGCGTAAACGTGATCTATTCGTAGAAGTCTATATGTTACAGTTGGGCAACGGCTATGGACTTTATTTTATAAAGCTTATTATTCTCCATCCTAATGTCATATTCGAAGCTTGATTTATTAGCGCAATTTGTACAACTCTTTTCCTAAAACTGAACAAGCGAACATAAAAGATGATATACTTCCAATTTTTAAAATGTTTTAACTAACAGTGAATTTGTGGACCAATTAGCTTTTTCAGTAGCATCCTTGAAAAGCATAGTGGTTTTATTTCTAATTAGTTCAAACTATTGTATATAGGTAAACATAAAATAATGTTGCTGCAACATTGGAATCATAAACACTTGGCTGATTATCAATTCTTAAAGCATCAAAATAATAATTTTTAAAAGTTTTACACTGTTGACAAACATCAATTGAAGTCAGTTTTGTCTCTCCGTTTATCTGTCCGTCCATTCCTCCATGTACATGGGCCTTTCAAATGGGAAACAATTTCCCAATTTCCTTAATACTGTTGCATGTCCACACAATTCTGCGAACTACTGTCGCAATTGTTGTCGCAACTTTTAATAACATCATGATAAATATTGATTGAAAAAAAGCAACCAACAAAAATAAACGAATGTCGTCAAAAGCATGTACTCGAAAGCACAAGAATGGACCAAGTAGGTCCATAATCAATATCTGAAGGTAAGCAAGTGACGTAACTGCGGGTATTCAGAATTTCTCGAATATCCCAGGTAGTTCTCGTCAGAACATTCGCCAATATACGAGAAATGGATTGAATGACAAGAGATTATATATAAAGTAGTAGTAGTAGTAAAAACTACGATAAGTGTAGAGCGCGAATTGAAGGCGATATTGATTGGGCTTTTTCAGACGCAGCGTTAAAAGTGAGCGTTAAACAGGTTATATGGGCAAGAAGAGTGAGAGGCATTGAGGGAACCTGATGATAAAAACATACCAAAATTTTTTAGGGTGAACGAGCGTAACGCACATACACAAATGCATTTTGTTGATCATTTGATGGGGGAAATTTTATACAAACGCCGGTAATCATTCCGAATTGAACATTCGGTGAAGAAGGTAGTCGTCATGAAACGATTGCCTTTCTTTAATTTGCGTGCAAAAATGGATGCGTGGATGCGCGAAGCTACGCATTATTTAATAAATTTATGAAAGCGGGGCCATGTTCAATTTCAGGAAACAACACGACGAATATCACGATTACAATAAAGTTAAATTGCCTATTGTAAATCGATAGAAAATTAACAGTACGCATAATCTTCATAGAATCACATTATAATAAGCGAGTTTACTACACAACAAGAAAAATATGTGACTAAAAAAGATATTCAAATTTGGAATATATTTTTCAGAAAGCGGAAAAACACGGAGGATTCAAATAAATCCAATAGAAATTTGAATCGACAAACTTTAACAATCGTAAAATACATTTTCCCTTCTAGTTTTTATTACCTCGTGCACAATTCAAGACTAAAACATCAATTCTCAATCGCTTATCTCTCTGTCTTCGCTTTCATGTTGTCCGCACGATATTTAACGATCAAGTGATCCTTTTGACACATACACTCGCAAGACGTGTATCATATACAGCAAGTTGGGTAAACAGACCTACGCTCATATCAGAAGGGTTTTGTATTCAATTTACAAAATGCAGTCACCAGATCGAATCAAATCAAGATACATGTCAAAGACGATTTTATTGGAGAAAATATGAAGTACGAAGATCATACTATTATTAACAAAGTTGAACGAATTTCAACTTCTGAGGTTTTTGTTCTTGTTATACTCATAAATATCTCCCTTGATAATTATTTCAGATGTCCATTCGCGAGGGAGGAAACACATTTTTCATGTATTTCCCCCTGTGCCCCCACGAAAGCAAATACTGACAGTTTAAGAACTGTTTTGAAAAGCTCCCATGTAAACTTTCATTTCATACTCATATCGGCTACGTTTGATTTTTTTTTTCAGGGGCCACTCTCCTGTACTGTTGTCATCGATTCATGGCCAATTTTTTCGAATCCTAGAATGGTTACAAGACCCTTTTGCTAGGAGCTCTCTCCCACCTCCTTGACTTGTTTCACTTATGAGCATTGATTGTAGGTACTCATCTTCAGTCATTCATTCAATTGAATCAAGTGTTCAAAGCATGCACCTTAAACGTTGAAGTTGGGAAAAAATAACTCAAAATTATGCAATCTTCGCATTTAAAACAGCCACTATTTTGTTTTACGATTACTGATACCACTAGCTGAACCGATTCTCAAAGATCTACATGACACCTATCATTCCTGAAATTTTCATGCAAATCCTAGCAAAACTGTAGTGTCTGAGTCGGTAAAAAGCGCATGTTGTTCCATAGCCATATGTTGCCATAGTAATACATGCAGCGCATATTGTTGCATAGCAATACAGGAAAATTCAAACCGCTATAACTTCGCTAAATATGATTCAATCTTTATGAAACTTTCAGTATAGATCAATCTTATAAATAGTCATCTGTTTACCGAATTTCATAGAATTTAAGGGTACCATTTAGATTTTATTCAAGAAAACATAAAATCGATAAATTATACTATTACTAACAAAGTTGAGTGAATTGCGACTTCTAACGTATTTGTTGTTGTTGTACTCACCAAGGCCTACATTCCTGATTTTTTTCAGATTTTTCGGATCACAGGTGTCCAATCGCGAGGGGGGGGGACACAAATTTTTCGTGTATTTCCCCTCCCTGTGCGCCCCTCGAAGCGAACTTCGCCAAACTAAGACCTGTTTTGAAAAGTTCTCATCAAGACCCATATCGGCTACTTTCAATGAAATTCTTTTTTTCGGGAGGTCACTCCCCTATACGGGGAGACCCCCTTAAATACCTTATAAAATTTTTTGTAGTTGAACTTTGAAGAGAACACCACTTTTTACCTACATACAAAATTTGATGTTTCTAGCTTAAGTAGTTTGCGAGAAAAAGTGCTGTGACACACGGACGGACGGGCGGACGGACGGAAGGACGGACGGACCTACAGACAGACGGACAGACAGGACGCGATTTTAGTAGGGTTTTGTAAAATTATTTTACGAAACCCTAAAAATAGGTTGGCTGAACTATGCAACGTGTAAACATAAGGGCGTAAGCGCGAAACCTGTTTGGATATGAGTTTTTACCATTCCCGTGTGAAAAAGCCCATTGATAGCGAAATAAAAAAATTTTGTGATATATTTGAAGACAGTTGGAACATAAAGTGATAATACAAGTGAAAACTAAATATGTAAAATAGGGTAATCAATAATTGTGCATTCTTAGTAAACAAATTTTTTTAACTTAATTTAAAAGACAGTGCGTTTTCATTTTCCCGAAATATTAATCTTATCGGCCTTAACCGGAACACGCGACAGTAGTGTCGAGAAGTGAGAAAGAAAATTTTGAAAGTGAATACATTTAAACATTTTTGAAGTGCACAATAGTGAAATTTAACATGGAAGTTGGTGGGAAAAAAAGCTACAACAACGAAAATGCCACAAAGCTTACATTTAAAAATTAATGAATTGACCATATCGCAGCTTAAGGAAGAATTGGAACAGCGAAATCTGGCTACGCAAGGCAAAAAGACCATCTGATTGCACGCCTGCGTGACGCGATTGAATCGGAAGGCATGTATCTGGATTCGGGTAAGCCCTCAGATGCGGGAAAATGCGCAGAAGGTGGAGAAGCAGAAACACCAAATTCAAAGGAACCCGAAAATGAATTATGCAAACCTTGATGCTGATGTAGCAAGAGTGGCGACAACAACCATCCAGTTTAACTGTGAAGCTAAATGAACAATCAGCGAAGCTGGACTAATAAGCAATCGAAATCAAGGCAGATTTGCAAAAGCAGTCAACCGAAATAAAAGCGGAACTCGGTAGTCTGAACAACCAAATCAAATGCGTCGAGGAAAAGGTTTACCAGATCGAGGAGAAGGTCAGCCAGGTCAAGGAGAGAATCAACCATGACATGGAATAAATGAAAGAGGAATTGGAAGCAGCGAAGGCAGTAGTTATCACCTCATCACCCCCACTTATAACCGCAGCGCAAAGCACATCCAGAAATGTAAAAGCACTAATATGCGACAGGCAAACGGTCTGGAATATTTACAAAACCCAGTTTGAATGCGCTGGTAGGGCAAATCACTGGAATGAGCAGGAATGAGAAATTGCATTAATTCTTGCTCTAAGACGCCCAGCTACCGAGCTTTGGCGGACTTTCCCCGTTGAGTTGCACTTAAACTTGGCTGCCATAATGAATGCACTCGACATACGTTATGGAGACGATCATTTGAAGCAGATTTATCTGTCATAGCTACATCATCGAATGCAGAAGTCTGGCGAAACTTTACAGAAGCTAGCCCAAGACAATACGCAACTAGCACTTTTGGCTTACCCAGCTTATGACCCAGAACATCGAGATGACGCAGCA
Source organism: Odontomyia ornata (assembly GCA_963969285.1). Classification (NCBI taxonomy): domain Eukaryota; kingdom Metazoa; phylum Arthropoda; class Insecta; order Diptera; family Stratiomyidae; genus Odontomyia; species Odontomyia ornata. The sequence continues at coordinate 138,315,202 of OZ017739.1, forward strand.
ACAGAAGCATTCATTTGCGCATTAAAGGACCAGAAATTGCAAAAAGCCGTGCGTTTAGCTCAAAAGCAAACGGTTAAGGATGCCTTGGCTTATAGTCTAAGCTTTGAGGCAGCGAAAAATGTGGTTCATACCACTGCCCGGGTTTGCGAGGTAGTGACAGACGAGTGCAGATGTTAGCACGTGGAAATTGAGCGAGACCCGCATGTCAGTGGTGCGCCTAGATGCTGGAATTGCGGAGAGAAGGGGCACTTGCAAAGAGACTGCAAGAAGCGAAGAAAACCGAGCTATTGTCCCGGGTGTGCAGCTAGGAGGAGATCCAGACCGAGTCAGCAGCCCAGAATGGAAGCCCTTCAAACTGAGGGGTCAGGAAACATATAAGAGCCAACTTCGTGGAGTAGAGGTTGGCTAGGAGTATCGACGTCCCCAGCACTACCATTGCCGTGTCAAGACTATACCTTGGAGGAGCGGACTTATGCCTTCCGGGTCAAGTTGACGTACAACACTGCACCATAACAATCGACACTGGTGCAACCCAATCGATTATCCGACCAGACCAACTACTTCACAAAGGCAGAATTTTCCCACTACGGATAGCTACGGGAGAAACTGCACCTGTCCATGGAGAGGTCAACCTCCAGATACAGTTGAGAGACCTTGCGTTCCGACATAATTTTCTGGTCGCGAACATTTTGATGACTGCGTTCTCGGAGTGGATTTTCTGCGATTACATGGAAACACGTTGGATTTGGGCAAACGGGTATTGAAATGGCGGAATGTCGAAGTATTGATGAAGGATCCCAGCGTCAAAATCCCCAAGATGAATGTGGTAGTATGTGCCGACACTGATGTACCGAATTCTTCCGAGAGCATTGTATGGGCCAAGCTTGATGGTGATTCTGGAGAGCACGGATCTTACCTGATAGAGCCGACGAAGATGTCGACATTGCGCAACTTGATTGTAGAACGAAGCCTTGTAAGATCTATAAGGAACGGATGCGTGCCAGTTATAGTCCTTAATACCGCAGGCACAAAGCGGGAGAAGTCATCGGCAGCTGCCAGCTTCTTTCCACCATCACCTCTTTGGAAGCTACTCACGACCATCATTGGAAAAGGAGGCAAGATACAGACAAAGCCCGGGAATTAACGTCTGCAATTTTCAAGTAGACCAAATTGCTAGTGCAGCTATTCAAGCAAGCCTCTGATCTGGTTACCAAGTACAGTGACATCTTCTCGGATGACCAAGGCCCGGATGACCAAGGACGAACGAGTATGGTAGCTCACGTCATAGATACACAGGGAGCCAAGCCGATTCGACAAGCCCCGAGACGTCTTCCTATAGCCAAACAAGAAGAAGTGAGCGCACTGATCTCGGACATGGGCAAACAAGGTGCTATCAAACCTTTTGTCAGCCCATTGGCCGCGCCAGTAGTTCTAGTAAAGAAAACGGATGGTAGCACTCGTTTTTGTGTCGACTATAGGCAGCTGAACGGCGTCATTAAGAAAGAAAGTTACCCACTTCCACGCATCGACGACATCATGGACACTTTAGCCGACGCAAAATGGTTTTCTACACTCGATCTCAATAGTGGCTACTAGCAGGTAGAAATCAACAAGAAGGGCCGAGAGATGGCCGCATCAGTTGGGACCGCATTGTGGCAATTTGTGGTGATGCCATTTGGGCTTTGCAATGCTCCAGCCACCTTCGAACGCCTGATGAAATACGTTCTACGAGGTCTAAGCTGGAAGACCTGCTTGGTGTACCTAGATGACATCATTGTTATCGGGTGAACGTTCGAAGAACATGTGCGGAACTTAGAAGAGGTGTTTTATCGATTGTGACTGGCGAATCTGAAACTTAGTCCCAACAAGTGTATCCTCTTCGCAGCTGAAGTTAAATATCTGGGACACTTTGTATCCATGTTGCTGTGGTTTAGCAATTGAACTCAATGACTCAAGAAGCCTATTGTGTTTAAGTCGCTCCAGGAGCTTAGAGAAACAGGAGAGGAGTGATATGCGACGATAGTTTGAAACAGTTGATGGGTCACCGTTTTTAAAGATAGGAACAACGTTCGCATCTTTCCAGTACGTAAGAAAGGTGCTAGTACTAAGACTGAGATTGAATATAAGGGATAGAGGAAGACACAAAGAGGAACAAAGTGGTTTTACAAATATATTTGGCAATCCATCGGGACCAGGACCAACATTCGGATCGAGCAAGTTAATAAGGGACTCGACTTCAGAAGAATCAGTGGAGTACGATGTAATTGATGCTGTACAAGTTTGAATTGAGTTTATGGAGGAGGGTAATATATCACAAAAGGAAAATATAGGGGGAAAAAATTGGCAAATAGTTTTGAAATATCCTGTGGGGTGGAAGCTTCAGTGTTATTCCATTTAACAATATACAGGATAGCAGAACAAGATTTAAAAGATCGGATGTAGGACCTAAAGGGTTTAACGTTATTTATTATGAGTGAACTCTCTAAACTGCATTCACACAAAACATTCTGCAATCGAAAAGCGTGAATAAGGTTCCATATGAATCGTGGCACAATCGCACACCGATTTTTCGTATTTCTGCCAATTCGGCACAAAATGTTTCATTCATGCACATGGTTCAAATCACACAAAGGTGGACCCGACAACCCAAGACGGTATATAACTGGGTTTCGACATGTATTCAAAAGCATACCGATTATACGTTCCTGCTCGTCACAAATCGCTATTTCATGCGATGTGCGTTTTATGGGTGACTCACACACATCAACCATCATTTCTCGTGATACGACGACAGACAACAATTAAGTTGAGTTCGAGTTTTCTCCAATTAAAAGCCAGTCTACGGTTGAGAAGGAGAATAAAAGGGATGCAACCGTATGTGACAATGCTGCCGATTAGAATCAAAATGATGGCGATAACGATTCAGTCTCAATGACTGGGAGTGAGTATTACATCGACGAAATTTATTTGTATATGGTTTCCACGTCTATCAATGAGCCTGCCACGTATAACGAAGCCATGAAAAGTGCAACCTTCTTTCTTTTGGAAATCGGTTAAGAAGGGACTAGTCAGAAATACTAACACTCTCGGCAAAAAGTTGAATTATTTTTTCTTCTTTCAGATATAAAACAAAAGTTTTTATCATAGCTATGCCTCTTACGGGACGTTCTGGCGGTTGGAGCGAACGCAGATAAAACCGACAAAAAACGACCGACATAAAAAATAACCGACATAAGCATAACATTGACATAAAAAACCGCCAAGAAAAACATCCGACATAAAAAAACAGCCGATATAAAAACCAACGACCTCAAAAAAACATAAAAAAAATGCGTGTGGAGTACACGCCCGACAAAAGCGAAACGTCTTACATATATATATATATATATATATATATATATATATATATATATATATATATATATATATATATATATATATATATATATATATATATATATATATATATATATATATATATATATGCGTACATGTATGTATTTACATAGAAATGTGTTGAGACTATCAAGAATGTAAGAATCTTAATGAAAAGAACCATATACTCGTACAGTATTTTTATTCTCTTTTTCTACTAGTTGAATGAATACTCATAAGGCTATATCACTGTGTTATTATATATTTATTAAATGTTAATATACTCTACTCAATCATCAATTCGATCTAATTTACGAAGTTATTATCAAATCATCAATTCTGCTAATATTATCTTATGCGGCATCCTATGCAAGGCTCTCTCCATCTCTGCTACTTTCCCGCAGCATACCTAACTAGTCTCCGTAAACGGGTAACGGTTACGTTACATTCAGAAATTTTCAGATCGTTAGCAAAGAACTTCCACCTCTGATTATCAACCACCCACGAAACATCATCTGCCGTCATCACTTCAATTGATTGAATATCGCTGGAATTAGCATGAGGACCAACGACGGCTACCATCAGACCTTATACATTCGCTTATGATCATCAAACATCTGCAAACTATCATCTGCCATCGCCACTTCATTCCATTGTACATTGGCAGCATCGGTGCAAAGACCAAGAACCATAAACCACGATGAATAAGCCCAAGATCACCAACGACTAACCAACCATTATCCATCATCACCACTTCTATACATTGAAAATCGACAGCATTTTTGCAATCACGGCGATCGCCAAACCACCATGCATCCGCCAATGACCCCCAACGACGCACAAGCGAATATCCGTCATCGCCATTTCAATGCATTGCACATCGGCAACATCGGTTCTAGGACCAAGGACGGCTACCGCTGATCCATCATGCATTCGCTCATATTCATCGACAGCTCACTAGCCATCAATCGTCGTCACCACTTCAATATATTCCATATCGGTGTCATCTGTGCTATCACAAATCATCATCATCGTCACTACTTCAATACATTACACATGAGTGGTATCTATGCTTGGAGAAAGCATGGCTAAGGCGGGACCACCGTCTCCAAATACCCAACAACGACCATTCGTTATCGACATTTCAATATATTGCTCATCGGCAGCATTGGTGCTAGGAAGAAGCACGGTTACTGTGAAACTACCGCGCATTCGCCAATGATTCCCAAATACCAACCAAACACCATCCTTCGGCACCACTCACAAGCATCAATTCTAGGACCAAGCAATGGTACCGCCGCACCATCAACTATTCGCTCATAGTTCCCAAATACCCATCAACGACCATTCGTCGGCGCCACTTACATAAATTGCATTGGCAGCATCGGTGCAACAATCAATAACAGGTACCTCCTAATCATCATGTATTCGCCCATGATCTCTGAAAATTCACAAACTATCATCCATGGTCGCAAATCAGCAGCGTTTGTGCTAGAAGCAAGCACGGCGACAGCCAAACCACCATGCATCCGTCCATGATCCCCAACGACCCACAAACCGATATCCGTCGTCACCATTTCAATACATTGTACATCGCTAGCATCGGTACTAGGGCCAAGGACGGCTACCACCGAACCATCATGCATTCGCTCATGATTACCCACCAACTATCATCCGTCGTCGCCACTTCAATGCACTGCACACAGGAAGCATCAGCGCTAGGACCAAAGGCGTCTACCGCGGGACCACCATGCATTCACCAATCATTACCAACGACCAGCCAACCATCACTCATCATCGCCACTTCAATGCATTGGACATTGGTGGCATTGGTCCTAGAAGCAAGCGCGACTACCACTGAACCACCATGGCTTCGCTCATTGTCCCCAAACACCCACCAACGACCATCCGTCGTCGCGATTGCAATACATTGCACATTGGTGGCTCCGAGGCTAAGAGCGAGGACGGGTACTACCATAGATATAGAGAGTACTGGATCCGCAACCGGTAGTGAGAGCCGAAGCACTTAGCAACCCTCGCTAAAGTTGTGTGAAGTTGAGGTTTGAAGTGAAATGCTTTTGTTTTAGCACTTTATTCACCCCGAAACACGTTCACGTTTAAAAAGTTTATAATTTTGAAGATCGCGTGTACGAAATCGGCACTTTAGTTCACTGTTTTGATTAAAAATTTACGAATTTTCCATCCCTTTTGACACATGAGTTTTTTCGCCATTTTCGCGCCTCTTTCGTTTTCTTTTACGTTGACGTTCGAGTTTTCTGTGAGAGCCGTTTCTTGTGTTGTACTCAAACTGATTTACGAATGATAACGAAGTCGCGATCGTGTGCACGTGAAATGAAACTTTGTCGGTGTGCGCGGGTGTTAGTGGGGGAAGTGATTCTTCGGAAGAGAGGAAAGAAAAACCTCTCGGGAAACAAAGGGGAAGGAGAAGCAGATGGAATCATATAGTTTCGAGAGCGTAAGTTATTTATAACTTATTTATGTGGCAAATTTGCTCTCACATGGACGAATACACAGATTCTCGTTGCTTGTCCGTTTATTTATATGTCTTTGGGTACCACTGTACCATCATGCATTTGCCCATGGTCCCCGAATAGCACCAACGACAATTCGTCGTCACCACATTCTTATTTTAGATACTCTTATTTTTAAAAACAAATAATCATTTTCTTGTCCGCCATTTTGAAAGTCAAACAGGATTTAAGGAAAATGTACTGTTGAACAAATACTTCCAATTTAAGTCATTTCAAATATTTTCATGAAATATATTCAACATTTTAGTTGCTACTTTTGCGGTTATTTTCTGACCTTTTGGGGGAAAAACCTTTGGGTATGATTATTTTCTAACTTAAACTTGAGTTTCATACGCAGCGAATCAGAATTGTGACTTTTAGAAACCTTTGAAATTTCGAGCTCCAACAAGCTGCCATTTTTCTTTTGAAAACTCTACATCTAGTTTTCTTACATTGTTCTTTAGACACGTATACTTTTCACCAAACTGCTGGATTTCATCAACATCGGCAGAAAGTTTAGTAACAATTACAACAACAAACTTTTCCACGTTATTCGACCTTTGAGCGGCTTTAGATATTTTATTGTGAATATCATCATATAGTTCAATGAGCCTCTATATCGAATTTCGTCAAAATCTGAGCTATACTTTGATCAGCTCGGCCGATAGCTAATGAATAGGTTAAATTTCTCCCAAGAAATTTACCTAACAACGGAAAACGTTCAGTATAAAAAACAACAGATATAAAAAAATCAACTGAAATAAGCAAACAACCGACGTAAAAAACAACCGATATAAAAAAACAACCGACATAAAAAGTAACAAAGAGTTCCACTATTATCTCAGGAACCATAGAAGCTTGAGTCATCAAACCTTGTGAAAAGGCCAGAGAGGGTTGTTGCGAATTCCGGCCGCCCCGCCATTCTCCCATTCCCAAGCTCAAACTTCACTTGTACCATCTTCCACATTCTTTTGGGAACACATACTTTTTTTCTTTTTTTTTGTAATTGAAATATTTAATCAATTTCCTATTTTCTTATTCCCCGTCATCATTAATATTTTATTTCAATTTCCATTTTTGGTATTTTTTGTTCCATCATAATTTATTTCCATTCATTAAATAATATTAGCTTCCTACTAACAAAATTTTATTCTTTGCTTCCTACTAATAAAATTGCATTCTTTCTCATAATATTTGTTGTTCTCATGCATTGATTGCAATGAGACAACAATCGCAAAACCATTACATTTCCTGATTCCTCCACGACGCTTCTACTCGTTAAGAGTACAATCGCCCATTGTAACGACATCCTCGCAAGCATGTGGAGTTTGATGAGCGGGAGAATGTTGAAAGCTAGTATCGGTACTGCGCGTTGGACTCTCAATCTGGGGGTTCTACTATGACCTCGGGTTCAAATTTCCCCGGGCGCAAGGAAATGTTTTTAGTTTCATCAAATGTAACTATTTCTGAGTATATTACGATTTGCATATAGATACGCATTATCATGGTTATATGGAAATCACCATTCATGCAATTAAAATCATTGTATTTGGCTAAAGTTGAAAGATGAACAGAGGGAACAGGTTCCGAGGTAAGGATGTGACCCTTAAAAAAACCGAAAGGTCTTGATGATCTTTTAATACTAGGTCTTGTTTTAAATTTGTACGTGGGTAGAGCGGCAAATAAAGTGAAAGAAGACGAAAAATGGTATCTCCCAACGCGACTTGACCCCTGTAAATCGAAAAATCTGGCAAGAAATACCTCACAAGCCAAATATCGATCAACTTTGTTAATAATAGTATAATAGATGATGTTAACATTTTTTATATCAAAACGGGACACTTACAATTGTTTTCTAACTTTGAACTTCTCTAGCTCCCTTAAGAATGCGAATTCGGAAAACCGGTGGAAACTTTGAGAAGTCTTAATCGAGGAAATGTTTTGGGGGTCAGAAAATCGTTTAAAAGTGTTAGCTTTTGTCTAGAGCGCAACAGAGCTCGTAAAATTAGGAGGTTTCATATGTTCACATTCTTTTCTAACTTTAAACCGATCTAGCCACCTTAGGAATGCGAATTTGTTAAAAAACTGATAATTTTAAGAATGTTGAAAGCTAGTATCGGTACTGCGCGTTGGACTCTCAATCTGGGGGTTCTACTATGACCTCGGGTTCAAATTTCCCCGGGCGCAAGGAAATGTTTTTAGTTTCATCAAATGTAACTATTTCTGAGTATATTACGATTTGCATATAGATACGCATTATCATGGTTATATGGAAATCACCATTCATGCAATTAAAATCATTGTATTTGGCTAAAGTTGAAAGATGAACAGAGGGAACAGGTTCCGAGGTAAGGATGTGACCCTTAAAAAAACCGAAAGGTCTTGATGATCTTTTAATACTAGGTCTTGTTTTAAATTTGTAAGTGGGTAGAGCGGCAAATAAAGTGAAAGAAGACGAAAAATGGTATCTCCCAACGCGACTTGACCCCTGTAAATCGAAAAATCTGGCAAGAAATACCTCACAAGCCAAATATCGATCAACTTTGTTAATAATAGTATAATAGATGATGTTAACATTTTTTATATCAAAACGGGACACTTACAATTGTTTTCTAACTTTGAACTTCTCTAGCTCCCTTAAGAATGCGAATTCGGAAAACCGGTGGAAACTTTGAGAAGTCTTAATCGAGGAAATGTTTTGGGGGTCAGAAAATCGTTTAAAAGTGTTAGCTTTTGTCTAGAGCGCAACAGAGCTCGTAAAATTAGGAGGTTTCATATGTTCACATTCTTTTCTAACTTTAAACCGATCTAGCCACCTTAGGAATGCGAATTTGTTAAAAAACTGATAATTTTAAGAAACCGTAACCAAAATTAAAATTTAATAAAGTTTTTTCATCCTTATAGACCGCAAATAATAGAGTTTAAAATAAAACAAGTGTTCAAATTACATTAATTTACGTAAGATTACATAAGATGTTAAAATTATGTTTTATTCTGAACAATACGTATGCCTTTCAGCGCCACACGTGAACCTACTAATGAAAAAATTATAAATAAGCATAAACATTAGCTAAAAGCAGTTAATTGTAAAATATATAATTCAGTCGTGCGATTTTTAATACGTGTTCCGATAATGTAATACACGTAGCAAAGAAAAAATGGATCGAATTTGAAATACAACCTTATCGATCAACAACTGCTAGAATTGTATGAATTACACCTAAAGATGACAAAAGACCTGAGAACGGATGAAGATTCCAACGGATTTTAATAAACCTGTCAATAAATTTTAACCGGAGCGAAGGGACTTTACTCAAAAGACTGAAAATTCAATTTGAAAAGATAGCAAATCAAGACCCGAGCTTGAAATTGAAGATGAGATGAAACTATTAAATTGTGGTCTCAATTTCACAGGTAAGACGTTATCCCTACTTGTAATTAATGTAATTGTAGATATTGATTCTGCAATCCAAATGAGAGCAAGGGCTATGCGAGTTATCGACGATGCTGAAAGAGGTGCTAGAAACAAGAAGCCTGACTCCAATACAATAAACTGGTATCGTGCCTTAAGATCGTTAAAACAACGCGATGTATTCTAGGTGAAATCTGACATAGGAATAGGAAGCATTTACCTATTCTATTATTAACGATCCTACTTTATATTTTATTTCCACTCCTTTTCCATAAAATACAACAATGTAACACTCCTTTCTTCCCCACTGATAAAATTCTGTATTTTATTTCCCACTAACCAAATTTTTATGTTTGCTATACTGACAAAAACTCAATCTTTCCCCCTACTACTAAAATTTCATACCATTGTCAATTAAAAAACTGTTAATGCAAGCATTCAAATGTCTTGCACAATTGAACTTGCCTGTTCAATGGATGAGAGTTTATCGGAAGATGGCCTAGTGCTGGTGCGGTGGACTCTCAATCTGGGGGTCTACTGGGACCCTGGGTTCAAGTCAGCGCGGCCGTAGGAAAACTCTTTATTTTCGTTAGAAGCAATTGTTTCTGTATGTATGACGATTTGCATAACAGGCCAATTAAAAAGTCCCTGGTCTGATACACAGATGGCGGTGCTTGTATTAAATCCATATGATTTTTAGTTAGTACCAACCTTCAAACGATACGTGTCAAAATTTGAGAGCAGTCCGACCATTAGTTTGTTAGATATTGCGTCGGGATCTGTACTAAGAAAATCAACCATCATTGATTGGTATGCTAAGTTTAAACGTGGTGAAATGAGCACCGAAGATGGCGAACGCAGTGGACGCCCAAAAGAGGCTGTCACCGACGAAAACATCAAAAAAGCTCACAAAATAATTTTGAATGACCGTAAAGTAAAGTTGATCGAGATAACAGATATTGTGAAGATATAATCTGAACGTGTACCTCATATCATTCAAGAAAGCTGTGTGCAAAATGGGTGCCGCGCGAGCTCACAATCGATCAAAAGCAACAACGTATTCATGATTCTGAGCAGTGTTTGAAGCTGTTTAAGCGCAATGAACCTGAATTTTTGCGTCGATATGTGACAATGGATGAAATATGGCTCCATCATTTCACTCCGGAGTCCAATCGTCAGTCAGCTGAGTGGATTGCACACGATGCACCGAATCCAAAGCAAGGAAAAACACAGCAGTCAGCCGGCAAGGTTATGGCATCAGTATTCTGGGATGCGCAAGGTGTAATATTCATTGATTACCTTCAAAAGGGCCAGACTATCAACAGCGATTATTATATAGCGTTATGGGATCGTTTAAAGGATGAAATCGTTAAAAAACGGCCCCAATTGAAGAAAACAAGTGCTGTTTCATCAAGACAATGCATCGTGTCACAAATCAATGAAAACAATGGCAAAATTGCATGAATTGAGCTTCGAATTGCTTCTGCATCCACCGTATTCGCCGGATCCGGCCCCCAGTGATTTTTTTCTGTTCTCAGACCTCAAAGAATGCTCGCTGGAAATAAATTTAGCGCCAATAAAGAAGTAATCGCCAAAACTCAGGCGTATTTTGAAGGGAAAGACAAATCGTACTACAAAAATGGTGTCGAAAAGTCGGAAGATCGCTATAATCGCTGTATAGCCCTCGAAGGCAACTATGTTGAATAATAAAATGGAATTTTGCCAAAAAAAAAAGTGTTTTACTATGGTAGACCGGGGATTTTTCAATTGGCCAGTTATAACTAAAGGTTATCATGTTTATATGCAAATCGCCATACAGGCAAATGGAAATTATTGCATTTGTCGAAAGAAACCGGATTGAAGTGCATTGAACTTCGATCACGTTACCTCAGTGCGACAGCGATAATTACGAAAACGAGTTACGAGATTGGGAGTCAGTTTTTGATTTGGGTTCGGCGACGAAAGTTTTTTTGAGTCGAGTAGGTTTATCGAAAGTTGGTGACGGAAGTTAGGGAGTGAAAAAGGAGAAATAAAGAACTAAAATTTGGTTGTGATTCAGTGAATAAAAACCAGGTGTTAGCGAAGCGGTGAATTACTTATTGCGTTGGGATTTTTAGACGAATCGGCAAAGCGAAAAGTTGTGACAAAATTCAATTTGTTTCACATTGCGGAATTTGCGTTAAGAAAAAGAAAAAACGAACCAACAGTGGCTGTTTTTTGTTTTATTCCAATTGAAAGGAGTGAAGTGAGAAAATAATAAGAAACAATTAATAACGGTTTCAGTATACTTATGAAAGCTAACCACCAACACTTTGATGAAAGTAAAATCAAGTGTTCAATACAAAACTGCAACATTTAGATTATCAAATGCCAGGATTATTAATTATAAACAACTGAAGAGTGAACTGAGGATTGAAAAAGCAAAGTGCTGAATTTTATATTTTCTTCTAGTAGTCAGAACAGAGGAGATATATTGACAGCGGATGGTAATTATGAAAGTCACCGTTTCGTGTTCTTTTGATTTATTTACGTTACATCATATTTCAATCCTAATTTTAAGAGGCCCGACGCTTCTTTTTTTTGTCTTTCATTGAGCGCTCAGAGTTAGGCAAGAAAGGGAGTGCGTATACATTTGATTTTCTTTCTCTATTTTAATTTCTGCATTTTATGTTTTCGCTTGTATAGAATGCTTATTTAACCTTTTTTCATATTAAATTACAGGCTGATTTGTTTTTACTTTTTATTTTTGTTTTTTTTTTTAACATTTGCGAATTATCCATGGACATTTTCTTTTTGTTAAATACAGCGGCCATGTCTGTCTCAAAAAACATTTTTCGTTTCTCATAATGACGCCTTCCTCTCCTTTCCCTGACGACGAGCGCTAACCGACCTCGTTATGCCACCCCAGGTTACGAACCCCTCTGCTAGAAATTAATGTCTGCAACTGTGGTGACTTCCGTGGTTGCAACAAGATCTCTTGCGATTTCGTCGACAAGGTCAAAGATATACAATAGAAGTCAAGGAAGATAAACGGCTTGTTTCTTTCGATGTCACAGCTCTTTTCCCTACCGACCCCATCGAAGCAATAAGAGATCAACTCCAAAAATGCAACATCTCCATCGAACATATCGACGCATACATACGCTGCATCGACGCATGCATGAAATACAATTGCTTCAAATTCAGGGGAAAATATTACTCGAGCGACTTTGGATGTAATATGGGGAACAGTTTGCCACCACTCATAGCCAAAGCCTTTATGTTTAAATTGGAAAATGAACTGAAGGATAAATGAATTTTACCAACGGAATCAAGTGTAAATCATCAAGTGTAAATCAAATCTTGGAATTGCTCAGAAGCCGTTACCCTAGCATAAAATTTACCATCGAATCAGAAAATGAAGAAAAAATTTTTTAAATTTTAATCAATACCGACCAAAATAGTGTAAATTTAACAGATTAAATTGTTAGAGAATCATTTCTGAACTTAACTAAAACATCTGGAGGGTCGGAAATCGTTTAAAAGTATCAGTTTTGTCTAGAGTGCACTAGAACTAAGGTAGCAAAAGTGGCTTGTAAGAGATTGGGAGATATTTTTTTTTCACTTTTCTTGAGCTTTGAACTGCTTTACGCCCCTTAAGCATACGAATTCAGAAACTCGGTGATTGTTTGAAGAAACCTTAACGGAAGAAATATTTTTGGGGTCGGCAAATAGTTTAATAGTTTCACCAGAGCCAAGATACTGAAAACGTCTTGATTGTAATTGGGACATTTCCGATTTTCACATTATTTTCTAACTTTTAGCCAGTCTAGCTAGTTATGTATGCGTCAGCAGAAACGGCTATTTTTATATGCCGTTCCCACGCACCTGCATCTTTTTCGCAAGATGCAGAAATCCGCGGAAAACTGACACCGTCTGGGAAACATTGCAAACGTTTCTCGAAAATGCAAAAAAGCCAGACGCTGTGTCAGCACAATCGAACTCATGGGATTCCGAAATCATGAACTTGTCGCCCAGTTGCGCGTTTTTTTAGATTAGAACAGAGCGTTATAAAAATTATCCGCTTATTTCGATAAAATAAAATTACTTTGCTTTAAAATATTAAAATCCGTGTTTTCCTTTAAAAAAACAGTTATAGTTCCAGTGGAAAGTCTTAGGAACTTTTATTTATTTATGGCCTCCCGTGGCCATGACATAATTAGCTCCCTTAGGAATGCGAATTCGGAATGATGGTGATAATTTTAAGAAACCTTAGCCGGGAAAATGTCGGAAAATCGTTTGAATGGATCAGTTTTTGTTTGTGTGAAATTGGAAGATCACCTATTTGCATATTTTCTTCTAACTTTCAACTACTCATGCTCCTTTAGGAAGCCGAATTTGGAAATAACGGGGCTAATTTTAAGAATCTTGAACCGAAAAGATGTTTTGGGACTCAGAAACGCGTGTAAAAAAATCACTTTTTATCTAGAGTCCACCAGAACCGAGATAATCACAACGGTCTGCTGAAATTAGATCTCCTATTTTCACATTCTGTTTTAACCTTTAACCGGTATAACTCTTTTGGGAATGTGAGTTTGGAAAACCAGTAATAATTTTTTTGGGGGGGGATCAGGAAATCGTTTAAATGTATCAGTTTTTGTCTAGAGTCCACCAAAACCGAGATAGCCACATAACCTTTGTGAAATTTGGTGGCTTCCTTTCTTCACATTTTTTTTTACTTCGGACTAATGTAGCTCCCTTACAAATGTGAATTTAGAAAAACAGTTATAATTCGAAGAAGCCTTAATGGTTTGCGTGCGATTTCGCGGCCTCGAATTTTATTTATTCCTTCATAATATTTAGTCAAACCCACGTTATTCATTTTCTGATTCTCAAATACATTTATACCCTCATATTTACAAGCAGTGTAGAAGTTTAGCTATTGTCGGTCAGTCCCATGACCGCCACTTTTTAGTTTTTTAGCAATTGCCAAGTTTAGAAAGATATTATCAAAGTTATCTTTTCAGTAATCCCAGAAACGTAATACATATAAGGAATTATGCAGCTTGATGTGACGAGTTTACAAATTAATCAGCCAATTTTTCTGTATACTGAGGAGTTTTTGCTGTTTATTTGAGTTGAAAGTGCGTTTCGGAAACAGTGAAATCCAATGTCAGAAGAATATTAAAAATATCGTTCATTTTGGAAGCACCTTAACAATCATTGGAAACCATATGAGAAAAAATTAAATAAATATTTAGCTTATCAATTTTACGAAATCAATAAAAACCCGATGTCTGAGTGGTACATAATTTTCCGTTATGTTTAGAGTAAGCTGTGCTAGTTTTTTAGGGTTTTGTAAAATAATTTTACAAAACCCTACTACAATCGCGACCTGTCTGTCCGTGTGTCACAGCAGTTTTTCTCGCAAACTACTTAAGCTAGAAACTTCAAATTTTGTACTTGGGTGTAAAATGGTGCTCCTTTCAAAGTTCAGCTACAAAAAATTTTATAAGTATTTAAGGGGGGGCCTCCCCATATAGGGGAGTGGCCCCCCAAAAAAAATTTCATCAAAGGTAGCCGATATGGGTACCAAATGAAAGGTCTTGATGAGAACAGGTCTTAATTTGATACGTTTTGCTTCGAGGGACGCGCAGGGAGGGGAAATATACGAATAGTTTGTGTCCCCTCCCCTCCCCATTGGACACCTGTGATCCAAAAATCTGAAAAAAATCACGGTGATAGGTGTTTATAAGTACAACAACAACAAATACCTTAGAAGTCAGAATTCGCTCAACTTGGTTAATAATAGTATGATATTCGAATGTCACATTTTCCCCAATAAAATCGCATCGGTACCCTTAAGCTCAACGAAATTGGATATTTACGTAGTCCTACTAAGGGTTCTTAAACTTACTAAGTTTGATGAAAATCGAATGATATACACGGAAGTTATAGCCGTTTGAACTTTCTCCAATTACAACAACAATAACACGTGATTTTGGTATTTTATGGACTTTCCATCGAATCATTCACTGCAGATTTGACTTGATCTTCTTGAAATTTTCCAATAAAGTCAATAATATCAATATTTTTGAGAATTCATGATTTGAGTGATTTTTGTCGGTTTGCAACCAAATGGGGACTGTTGAAAATAGAAAAACAATGGGTTTTCTTTTGAACGTGCATATCTCTTTGACATATTTCTTGACGTTATTCATTGCTGGTGACTGCGTTTCTGAGAAGTTAGATACAAAAGCCTTTTGACATGAGCGTAGGTCTGTGTACCGAACTTGTTTTTTTAAATGTGGAAAAAATCAGAACATAGTAGCTTGAATATTAGCTAGGATAATTTTGGTAGAGCTAGGTCCGACAAATAAAAGACTGTGAAACCACGTGGCAAGTCTGCACATTGAAGAACCATAAACAAGCTATCAAGCGTGTGGCACCCACCGACTTGTCTCCCCGGGATAGACAGCATTTTCAGTGCACGTCTTCCGCAAGAGACCATAATTTCAATTCACAGTAGCTTTGTAATAAAACCCCAAGTTTAGAAGATAACGTTCTTATTGAGCAATCCAATTAGTGGATAACACTACAGTAAATTCTCGTTGATTACTATCAAGGAACAAAGTTTAGCACACGGCATATATCAGCAGATCTACACTAGAGCCCGTTACAAAAAAAAAATCTCCGTTGGCAGCACCAGCCGGAAAAAAAAATTTCTCGTATGTAGCGTAACGTTTCGAAAAAGAAATTGGCTTATCTACTACTGGACTTCTTATTGCAATTTTTGTAGCACTACATGGGTATTTATTAACAGAAAGGATCTGCCGCCATTCGTATTTGGAGACCCTTGATAGAGGCGCAAATATTTGGCTAATTAAATTGAGTTGCACACGTATGGATCACATATTGAAAATCGGCGGGTAATAAATTGTTATAAACATATTTATACTCGTTTCGCCCTTCTCACATTTGCTGTTTATACATTTGACAGTGGTTGTCAAACAAAGGTGATAAATTTTTGGATTAAATAGCTCAAATAGTTAATTTCAAAAGATTTCCATAAAAGTTTAATCAGCACTTGCATCGCCATTAATATATACATTTTCGATTCTTTTCTGAACCATCAGGGGCCGTTATTTTGAATTTTTATTGAAAACGGCTGTTAAAATTATTAAGCTGTAAATTTTCGAATTTTTTATTTGTCATCCGATTTGCATAAGTAAATTAAATTAAATTTCCTTGATAACTTATAATTTCAAGTTTTATCGGAATCTGTTGAGGAACTTGGCCGCTAGAGGGCTACAGAAATAAAAAAAATTTTATGTCACCCTCCTGTATGGGGAGACGCCCTTAAACACTTTAAAATATGTTCTTACACTGCAAATTTCAAGAGGCACCACTTTTGACCTACGTAGAAAATTTCCTCATTCTAGCTCAGGTGGTTTGCGAGAAAACTTCTGACACACGAACAAACGGACGGACGGACAGACAGACAAGTCGCGATTTTATAATTTTTTAGGGTATTGTTAAAAATATTTTACAATATTTAAAAAATATTCTGATTTATAAATACGTTCAAGATAAGTCATTTAAAACGTTTCCATGAAAAAAATCATTATTTCAGTTGCTACTAAAATAGCGAATTGCGCTTGTTCCTGACCTTTGGGGGCCACCATTTTGAATGCATGCATTTGATTTTGGATAATTTTAAGTCTCTGTGGGCTAGGACCTCATTAATTAATGTGCCAAATCTCGTTCAAATCGGAGTTTCACTCTAGACAGGGCAATATAATTCAATTTTTAGTGAAATTGGCAGCTTAAAAATATTGGGTTTTAAATTTTCAACTTTTTTATTTTTCATTCAATTTTAATAATTTTCTGCATAATACAAGAACATAGTACAGAAATCCATAATCTCAAGTTCCATCGAAATCCGCTGGAAAATGTGACCGCTAGAGGGCCACAAAAACCTGAAAAAAACGCATATTTAAAACGCCGCCATTTTTAAATTTGGACATGCGTGATCACCAAAATATTAAAAACTGTAGATCTAAGTAATGCCTATCTTAAAACCAAGTTTCATATATGTCAGACTAAAATTGCGACTTTTAGAAGCCTTTGAAGTTTTGAGTTTCAACTGGCCGCCATTTTGTTTTTTTTTGACCTGACCTCCACATTTTTCACGCAATACTTTAGATACTCATAATTTGTATCTAAATGCCGAATTTCATGAAAATCTGTTGAAAGCTTTGACCACTATTACAACAACAAAATTTTGCACGTTTTCCGACCTTTGAGCGGCCGCCGTTTTGTTTCTGCCGTACCGACTTTGGATTTTTTATTGCGAGATTCATCACATACATCAGCGAACCTTTGTATCAAATTTCATCCAAATCGGAGCTATACTTTGGTCAGAACAGAAGTCACAATTTTTCGTCTAAAATGACCGCCATTTTGTTTTTGCCCAGCCGATATAGCTGGTTCACGAACTTAACCGAGATATTAACCCAATACACCTTTTCTGAAAATTTTGTGAAAACCGGAGCAAAATTGCAACCTCTAGCGTGGTCACAAATTTCGTTATATCCCATATATATATATATATATATATATATATATATATATATATATATATATATATATATATATATATATAGATATATATATATATATATATATATATATATATATATATATATATATATATATATATATATATATATATATATATATATATATATATATATATATATATATATATATATATATATATATATATGATGCTCTCCGCAATAGGTAAATTTCTCTCGAGAAATTTACCTAAAAGGATCGGTAAGCTTGACTTGAACTTTGACTTGACCGTCGTTGGGTCCATTATAGTGTGAAGAATGGGGTTCCTGACATTTTTTACTGGAAATTCAATGGAAGTGCTTTCAGAAGGGTAGATTGGTTTGTAAAAATTTTCCGAACGGGCTTCCCTTATTGAAAGTCAGCGTGATATAATTTAATATCAGAATTGGGCCTTGAAGCTCTACTAATGTATATCTATTAGGGTATCTCGTTCAAAATTGACGTTAAATATTTCATATATACATACTTTCATAATCGTTTTGGTAATTCGATAAAATCGAAACGAAGTCGCACGACCAACCCTCAAGCTAAAAACATTAAATTCGGCAATAATCATTCCAGGGTGACTCGGATAAATTTTATTTATTGCCAATAGCCAGGATTTCTAGTAAAGTACAGCCGCTCCACCTAAAATGCTAAACTGAAAGTCCACGTGGATGTATAAAAAGCATCAACTAACGACCAAGTCCGGAGTGAACGATTTCTTTACCCGCAAGTTACTCCTAACGAAAGTATTCTTGTGAAAGAAGGAGTGAAATGTAGATTAAGTAAATTCTGCAATATTCTCGCTACAAATTCCAAGAATTTTAGGCGCCTACACCCAAAAGACTTGTATTACATGTTGTTCTAAGCAAAATTTGGTTATTACCCGGAAAAGGATATTTGGTTAAGTGAAAATTTGATGAAAAAGAAGATATCTAAATATTTCCATTATTTCTAAGAAATAACAAACACATGCAAATGCCAATAGTCGATTGTTATTTATTTGGGCACGTTTATACAGCATTACACCACTCTACTTCTGATTTGATGGTCTCATAAAGAAATCGCCTTCAGGATTCTTTTGCAACGCTTTATGCAAATATTAGCCTACATTCTCTTTGAATACCCAACATTTGCACATTCTGACAAATATTGTTTTGCCCAACCCATTCTAAGGCATCCAAAAAGTTGTGGACTTGAACCCCTGACTAATATTTGTTAATACTTGAGGAAGAAAAATTAAGAACATGAAAAAAGTCAACGTCCTACCAAGAAGATGAAATTTCCATATTTGAGTCTCAATCAATGGTGACCGGAAAAGAAGGTTAAGGCGGCAGGATTTTGGCAAGTTTGTACAAAGATTGTATGCATAGATGACTACCGAGAAATCTTTAGATACTTAGAGCCAG
This sequence comes from Odontomyia ornata, assembly GCA_963969285.1. Taxonomy (NCBI): domain Eukaryota; kingdom Metazoa; phylum Arthropoda; class Insecta; order Diptera; family Stratiomyidae; genus Odontomyia; species Odontomyia ornata. The sequence goes on from OZ017739.1 coordinate 138,334,530, forward strand.
TTCTACAGATAGCACTAGAAAAGAAATGTTTTTTATTTTTTTTGGTGTTGTTGACAAGCGTTGTAAAGTGTCTGTAATGCTGCTTGAATGAGAGCGAATTGGTTTTCGCAAATGATTTTAGATACAAAGCAAAAAAATAAATTCTAAGTAATTGGAGAGGATTTTTCGGAGAGAAACTTCCTTTCCGAGAAATATTTCTGAAATCATAGTAAAGATATCAATAATAAATATTAAATTGATTTCTTTAGAAAATTGTAGAAATATTTACAGTTGTGTTAGTGTGAAATTAGACTCCTTCTAGGCTGCAGGAATACTAAATGTTTTTATCCTTGGATGATGTTAATGGTTGTAGGTGGTGCGTATTTGGTATTATAGTCACTGTGATGTAAACGGATTCAATCTACTTTCGCTCATGGATTTTATTTTGAGCTCCATTTTTATTTGTGCAGTGACCGTTATCTACGCACTAGCAGAAGATGAAGCCTGCATGTGAGCGGCTCGCAACCGAACTAATTATATCAGTCTTAACAAAATTGTGAAAGGTCTCATTTAATATTCCCTTGACTTGAAAAGTTTTTTTGTTCGATATACTAATTTTAAACCAGAATTTGAATAGAAAATCTCATTTCAAAAACTTCTATCGTTGGGAACGTAGCCGTGAAATGCACCTATATTTTCATCAAGCATCAGTTTTTGTATGCAAGAATTATACTTATGACAAATTCCTGTAATCTCAATTAATAAAATTTTGTTTTTGGTGATAACTGTTGCAAAGAATGACATCAAATGTGGCGACACTCGAGCGATCGTAGCGCATCTGCTGATGAGATGTAGCGACTTCAGTCGTTTAGTGGATAAAATGAATTTCACAACTCCTGTCAATCAAGCGATCACTTGAATTGTAACCTCCATGAAGTAAAACGCGTAATCATGTAACTTTCGACATGTTAATTTCAGTTCATATTTTTGTTTGCCAATAAGTATATTATTTGTTTTTTAACTTGTTCTTTGCGTCTCGTATGGGGAACGTGCATCGCATTTAGCTGAACCCCACAGTGGTGACCTTGAACCCACGAAAAAGGAAAAAACAATATAAATTATAGTGAGCTAGGAAGTGCATAGTGATGCCAAACACAAATAGTGACGCCATTTTTAATGTTTCCACAAAAACTATTTAAACTTTGATAATGTCTACGCATCCTGACAAACCGAAACGGGCAGGAGAAAGCCCCGCGCGATCTGAAATCCACATGCATTCTGTGAACAAAGTTACAATTCCGCCTTTTATTGAAGACAATCCAGCTTTGTGGCTCATTCAAACGGAAATGGCGTTTGAAATTTCCCATGTGGTGTCGGAACGCTAAATTTCGATATGTTATAGTGAACTTGGACGCTTCAGTTTCGCAAGCACTTTCGAATATCGCTTTTAATCCGCCCGAGCATGGAAAATATGACACACTTAAAAGGAGAATTTTTGAATCTTTCGCAGAATCAAGTCAAAAGAAGTCGCGTCGCGTGTTGCGTGGCGTTGACATTGGAGAAGAATAACCGTCTCTTTTCTTACAAAAACTACAAAGTTAAGCCAGTGACCAATTCAACGACGTGATTTTAAAGACATTGTTCCTTGAAAAAATGCCGGAGTACGTTCTAAATTAGCGGCACAGGCCGATAAAATAATGGAAATTTTGCGTCCATCGATATCGGCTATATCAACACCGCATCGAATGAAAAAACGACTACACAAATGGAAACGTTACAAAAGGAAATCGGAAGGCTGTCTCGCGAAATTTAGCATCTACGGCGTGGACGTTCACAGTCAAGAATGGTATGTGTTTTTACCACTCCAGGTTTGGTGAGCGAGCAAGAAAATGTCGCGCGCCTTACATCGAATCGAAGCAGCAAAAAACTAGTTTCAACGGCATGCGAATCGGCGGACGCATGTCAGAACGAAAAAAACTAGCCGTCTTTCCATTTATGACAAGAAATCTGGATTTAAATTCTTGATTGATATGGGAGCGGAAATATAAGTCATACCCAGATCTTCGTGCAACAAGCAACATTCCACCGATTTGAAACGGCTCAGTTATGAAAACCTACGGATCAAAAGTCATGGCAGTGGCATTAGGACTCATGCGCAAATTTACCTGGGCTTTTGTAATAGCTGACGTCACACAAGCATTCCTAGGAGCCGATTTTTTGCAGCATCACTGCGTGGTAATCGACTTAAAAGCTAGAAAGCTAGTGGTTACAAATACAAATATAAAGATTTTTGCATCAGTAGCCGCAATGAAACTACCAGCAATCCACACGTATGACATAACTGATGAAAAACTTTTGTATGACCAAATAACACGGTTTATTGTACAAAAAGCGCATTTAATCCGGTACCACATTATAACACAAGGTGTACCGGTCGTAGAACGTGTTCGAAGGCTATCGGGGGAGAAGCTTAAAGCTGCGAGAAAGGAGTTTGATTTTATGTTGGAAAAGAACATCTGCCAACCATCTGACAGTGAATGGGCCTCGCCCTTGCAAAATGTGTTTTTGGACAGCAAGATATTTAGTGCAATTTTTGAAGTTCCGGTTTTGTAGTGAAAGAGTTGATTTATTTTTGTTATTATTTTAAAATACTTTTTATTTCACTAAATTTAATTAATTTTACGGTAGCAAATAGCAAATACGTATTTCGGGAAATACTTGCTCCCTTCCTCAGTGTTATTACTTAACACGCTTTTACAAAATATATATATCGAAAACTTTTTTTGTTATGACCTTTTATTAATTTCAGGCAATAAAACTAATTAGTTTCAGATAATAAAACTATTTAGTTTGGAAGGTACATTTCCTAAATCCGTATTCATTCTACATTGTTCAGGTAGTTTGGAAATATTGATGCTTTCGTACGCGTCTAATTTAAATGAGGTTCTTAATCTTTTTATTACTTCTACATCCTGAATTGATAGTGAATGATCCTCTTGGATGACATGCCTTGCGACCTGATACCTGTTGTTGCTCTTTTGTTCTTTTTCTTCCATATTTCCGCTTCTTTTTGGTGTTCTTTGAAGCATGTTGTCACCAGTCTTTTTGTTTGGCATTGGGGGCATGAGATTTTGAATACTCCACTGCACTCTGGAGTCGTGATTTTGTCCTTTACTGATTTCAGTACATTCTTGAGCTGGATACGTCTGCTGGATGTTATTACGTCGAAACCCGCTATTTTCATTACTGGACTTATTTTGGCAGCTGTATATGAATATCCGATTCATGCTTTCTTCGTTTCATTCAACATTTTTTCCTGCCTTAAAAGGGACGTCAAGCTGTCCTTTTGCAGCTTCTTCCTCGTACGGTTGATAATGTTGTCTACCTTTGTTTCACTGTATGCATTTTTGTTCGCTGTATCCTAAATTAATTTTAATTCCTCGTTGAATTTCACTTTATTCATCGGGATGGTAAGTAATCGGCGTGGCATGCTGTGATACGCTGCAGATTTTTGTCGGTGGCAATGATTCGATGTTGCTGGAATAGTCCTCTGCATTATTGAAAGTTTCCCATAAATACTAAATTCAAGCTGATTATCTGATCGATGTATCATCAAGTCCAAAAATGGGAGCTGATTATTTTGTTCTATCTCCATCGTGAACTGAGTTTTATTGTGGACCCCATTCAGTTTATTGAATATTGTTTGTAGCTCGTCCTGCTTGACCACTGCGAATACATCATCTACGTATCTAACCCAAATACGTGGAGTAATTTTCGAATCGTCCAATTTATTTTCATAAAAATCGTCCAATTTATTTTCATAAAAATCGTCCAATTTATTTACATAAAAATTTCACTCCATAACGGTGACAATGGATTCCCCATAGCTGTCCCGGAAGTCGTTTTATAAAAATTCCCTCCGAAAGTGAAATAATTCTCATTCATACAGAGAGCCGTTAATTTTATGTATTGTTTCACTTTCCTTTTCCATGAAGCTGTTTCTCGCATGCGGCTGATGTGCAAGCACCACTCCTTGACCTCATAAATGGAGCGCATAAGCGTGACAAACGACCAGTGCAATGAACCCCGGAAGCGAAAAAAGCATTTGAAAAATGCAAAGAGCTGGTGGTAAATGCAGTTTTACTTGCATATCCTAACGGAAATGTTCCACTTACTCTTTATTGAGATGCATCAGACTTGGCTATTGGAGCAGTTTTGGAGCAGGAAGTCAACGGAAAATTAATGCCAGTAGGCTTCTTTTCACGGAAATTGGACCGAACGCAAAAGCGATATAGTGCATACGACTGCGAAGTTCTTACGGTGTATCAAGCCGTTAAATTTTCGTCATTTCGTGGAAGGCCATAACTTAACAATTTTTACCAACCATAAGCCACTTACGTATGCATTCCTACAAAAATCCGACAAAGTTTCACCTTGTCAACTGCGACAATTTTCAATATACAACAAAATCATTGCATTTTAAGGGCAAAAATAACATCGTAGCCGAAACGCTATCTTGTATCGAAGAAATAATTATGCCATCGACAATCGATTTGCTAGAACTCGCAGATCAGCAAGCTACTGACGAAGAACTGCAGCATATTTTAAAGGAGCCATCATCTTTATCATTGTGACTAATCCCCGTGCGGATTTTAAATTGTGTAACGCCTGTTTACTATGACATATCTGCAAGTGCTACTCATATCTTCATTCCAACAATGACGCGAAGGAAAATTTAAGAATTATTCCACCTGATGTCACATTCCAGTGGAAGAGCGACAACTTGGGTAATCAGCAAAAAATACGTGTGGCCTAGAATGAATAAGGACATTCAAGTGTGGGCAAGAAATTGTCTGGAATGTCAAAGAAGCAAAGCTGGGCGCCACGTCAAGAATGCTCCTGAGTCGATTCCAATTCCTTCGAACCGATTCCGACATGTACATTTGGACTTAATTGTGAAGCCGCCATCAAAAGGCTTTAAGTATTGCCTTACAATGATTGATCGGTTTACGCGTTGGCCCGAGGCAATACCGATCATTGATTTGAGCGCTGATACAGTTGGAACTGCTTTTTTTCAGCAATGAATCTCGGTAACAACAGACCGCGATTTTCAACTGGAATCACAACTTTTCAATTCATTTACATAATTGATCGATTGCGCCAAGAACAGGACAACAGCATATCATCCGGCATCCAATGGATTAATTGAGCGATGGCATCGGTCTTTAAAAGCATCCATCACGTGTCATCAGAATAGAGAATGGGTTGATGTTCTTCCATTCGTCATTTAGGATTGAGGACCAGTTTCAAACTTGATATTGATGCAACAGCTGCTGAGCTTGTTTACGGGACAACATTACGGATTCCTGGTGAAATTTTTTTCGAAGATCTTGATGACCATTGGATTCGGCAATATTCGCGAGGAAATTCAAACTTTTAATAAAAGAAATCAAGCGGACTCCTTTAATTCACCAAAGCCATCCAAAAGCTTTTGCCTTCAAGGATCTGGAAACTTTAAGCCAGGTTTTCGTTTAAGTCGATTCGGCTAAAATTCCATGCCAACAACCATACCATGGCCCTTTTAAAGTAGAAGAAAGACTGTCAGATCGGGTTTTTTGCATCAAGAGGAATGGAAAGTCAGAAACAATTTCCACCGAAAGAATTAACACGGCATATATTGAAGGACATGCAGTTGCTACCGAAAATGAGGAATCAGCACCATCCGCAAAAACAGCAACATCATTTGTAAATACCCCCGAGCCGACTCGAATACATCCGCGCATTAAAAATGTCAGGTTCGTAACTCAGCAAACTCCTAAACAGACTTCGTCTGACTATCAAAAATCAAGTTAGCTGAGTTACTTGGGGGATGATACTGTGGCAACACTCGAGCGATCGCAGCGCATTGTTGGTGAGATGTAGCGCCTTCGGTCTTTTAGTGGATATAATGAATTTCACAACTCCTGTCAATCAAGCGATCACTTGAATTGTAACCTCCGTGAAGTAAAACGCGTAATCATGTAGGTTTCGACATGTTAATTTCAGCTCATATTTTTGTTTGCTAATGAAGTTAGTATTTATTTTTAACTTGTTCGTTCCGTCTCGTATGGGGACAAAATAGTACATGAAGACATCTGTTAATAATTATATAAACGAAACTGTCAATTTCAAGTGCACTTTTGTTCTTTTTCTCAATGAATAGTTCGTCGTTACCCTGCAACAACGTGTTTTGCTTATAGTTTACGGGCCCAGACTAAAGCCTTACTGCATTTTAACAACCCATATACCAGAAAGCCCTACTACCACATATATAACATAACCATATGTAGGCTTACTTTGTTTCCTAGTTTATATGGCGATATATGGAGGAATGTCGAAATAACGACGAAAATTCGAGGTGTTGAACTGTTTTGAGACGGATTTTAATTGTGAAATCCAGATAGTCCGCGGAGAGCATCGTAGCGCTCCTTCTGAAGTGAATTTCGTTTCAGTTCATACACCCGTTCATGTTTTATTGATGTTCAAAGTTAAAAGAATAGGAATTGTTTTACTTTCTCAAGCTTGCTGTAAGTGGGAGGAGTTGAACCTGTGTTTCATTTAGCTGTTCTATATGGTGTAGGTGCACTTTAAGTATGCAATGAATGTTATTTCTACCTTTTTCGCGTGAAACATCGAATGTATTACGCCGTACAAACATTTGCATTCTGTCAAAGTAGGCTGACCAGCTGACGCCAGCTGGCCACAAGTAGGCTGACTACTACAAATGCAAATTTCTACTGGAAGGCTTGTTACATTTATGTTGATGTAGGTCCAGACCCATTTAAGTTGTAAAAACAGTTTAATTGTAGCATTTTTTTGTGTTGTGTAAGTTAAAAATGAGTTCCAGTTATCTCGCTAACGTGCCAAAGTTAAAAAGGTCGCAAGAACTTCGACGATTGGGAGTTCGTAGTGGAGAACTTGCTAATTTCGGAGGGCGTCAACAAGTACCTATAGCAAGCAGGAACGGGTGATGCAAAGGCACGCGCAAAAATTATGTGAGCGTTTTATTAACTTCTAAAATCAAAACACGTCTTTTCGCTTCGACGATCCGATCATAAGTCCCTTTATTCGCACAAATATACAACCATAATAGAAGTTTCCTGAAGTAGGAAATCAAAACATAATTGCATAAATACATAAGTGCATAAGTGTTGACATAATAAAACAAGTAAACAAGAGTTGCCGAAATAGAAGTTTCATAAAGCAGAAAATTAAAATTTTACTGGGAGGATACTTACAACTCGGCCATTTTGATCATAATCGTCCCTGATGACTGGATTCATAATCTATCGAATCACATTTTCCGATTTCAATACATAAAATAAACTAGGTTTTGATAAGTTCAAATCCTGAATGCGATACGTCAATCTAGTAATCATATATGGAATCCACAGAGAACAGTTCATAAAATTAAATTTAATCCTTAAATGGGATTCATAAGTCAACACAGAAATGTAACACCTAATTTCTCAAATGTTATTATGCGTTTCAAGGATCAATTTAAAACTGTAATACTGGAATCCCATCTGATTTCCGCAAAGGTCATAAATTACTTGATTGCTTAAAATTACACTAAATTAGAAGTATATGCACATATACACATCATATCTAGGGTTACTAGTGCTAAATTGATCAATTTATAAACTTATATTTGATTAATATCTTGACTTATAATTTTATATGAAAAATGTTTTATGAAATATAAGCTTACACAAGAATATACGTTGATTTGAAATATCCAATCTTTAAATTAAACATTTTGTTGTAATAATAATCATATTTTATTTAATGGAGGTGTGTCTTAAATTTAAGTATGGCTTTATACGCTTTAATTCATAAACACCTTGGAATGGTTTATTAGCAATACAAAATCCATCGGCATCTTTGACTATATACCTATCATTCCCTAGCACTTTTGCTATTTCATAAGGTCCTCTATATTTAGAACTTAACTTTTTGTTCAAGCGAGGAGTCGTATCGACATTAGAAATCGTGACTAGCTCATCGACACTTTAAGTTCTGGGAGGTTTACGTCTTTGGTTAAATCTAATCCTATTTTGTTCTTGACATTTCTTATTCACTTCAATCGCATGCTGTCTTATGCCCTCTAAGTTATCAGTTCCATTATTAACATGTTCTAATAGTTCTAAAATTTTATCGGATTCAGGGTTTTTCTGATTCAATACTTTACTAGGGGCTGTATCTATAGATTTATTTTTAGTGTTATTGAACGGGAATTCCACTTTTGTCGAAATTTGGTCCCAATAAATCTTTTTATCGACATCACTTAATTTAGCTAACATAGGCGTTAACTCTTTGTTGATTCTCTCAATTTGACCATTACACTTTGGAGAAACTGACGCTACTAAAGTATGAGAGACACAACTAGCTGCCAAAAACTTTTTGAACGCATCTGACGTAAAAGCAGTACCGCGAACGCTAATTATCTTAAGTGGAACACTGAACGTACTGAAATACATTTTCAAGCAGGAAATAACTTCGGATGTTGTTCAGAATTATAATCAATTTGTAATCCACCCATAAAATTAATTATACAGCAAAGCATTCATTATTGAAAACATTGACCTCTTGATTCATTGAACTATGTAATTTGCTTGCTTCTCCATATTTCAGTAAGCACATTCTTTGCTCGATAATTGAACTCTGTTCTGGTTAACATAATTGATGAGCATGTTGTTTTAGAATATAAATACAATTGAATGTTGAATAAAGGAGTTCAGTTTTGTGATCAGATCAGTGCGTGTTTTATTCGTGACCTTTCAAAGCGTGTTATTTTTATTTGTGACTTTCATAGTTTGAGGAACAAGTATTAGTTTCTCAACATTTTTGGTCCGTCGAGCCGGATCACGAATTGGATATTTGTGGATCCGGATACGAATTTTTTAGTGGCAAAGCATCGGAGACAAGATTGATTTGGTTCTGGTGATATTTGATAAAATCGATTCTTAGCGCAACCATTGCTCAAAATCTCCACCGTTGAATTACTTTATACAAGTTGGTGCAGACGAGTTTTTGGCTCCGCTGTTATAAGAATCTGAAAGTAATCAACACCAGTGCTGAACTACATCCTGAGGAGGGTCTTTGCCAATATGCCGGAAACAAGGGGCGACAAATCCACAACTGCATCTGCTGCCACGAAAGATGATAAGGGAACTTCATCGACTACGGTCACACAATACGACGATTTTTGCAACATTGCGAGGCTGAAGAAAAACTTCGGGAAGGATAGCAAGGATCGTCATAATCTTGGCTATTTTGAGGCAAGGCTGCAACGACTGCAGGAGTTATGGACAGAATGTCAGGAGCATCATACTCTCATGCTCGACGAGACGGCCAACAATCCTGCGCGACGCAACTCGTATCTTGAAGATTTCGAGACCAGCGAGAACCAATATTTGGACCTGCTAGGGGCGTTCAAAGATGGCATCAGGCAACATCAGGGTGAATCGAGCATCAGTATTACTGAGAAACCTGCATCTGGAACTACAAAGGTTCAGCTTGAGCGTTTGGTAATTCCCAAGTTCGACGGGAGTTACAGACAATAGCGGATGTTCATCGATTTGCTCACGTCAATGGTGCACAATAATGAGTCATTATCTGCAGTAGAGAAGATGCAGTACTTGAAGACTCATCTGACTGGAGAGGCGACACGTATCATCCAGCATATGGACATCAAAAGCGAGAATTACGAGGCAGCATTGGAAATGCTTCGTAAACGATACGACAACAAACGATCCATCGCGTGGAGCTATCTACACACGTTCCACAAACTACCGGCAGTTAAGGAGGAACGCGACTTTAACATTAAGCAATTCATGGACACTACGGCTGAGCTCATTGCCAATATACAGAGCATTGGTGTAAACACGGAGCATTGGGATATACTGATCATTTATTCAGCTACACAAAGACTAGACCATGAATCAAGAAGATTATGGGAGACGTCCATTGGAGCATCATCAGAGATACCAACTCTAGCAACGTTCATAGATTTTTTAACAAGCCGTTTCAGGTTATTAGAAGCGTTGAATGGTCCTAAGAAATCCCAAAAAGTGGATGCACTCACGGTTCGTAACGTAACGACTTGCGACATTTGCAGCAAAAGTCATCACATAAATCAATGCGATACCTTCAAGGCATTAAAGTTGGAACAGCGACAAGAGGCTGTGAAACGAAATAAATTGTGCTTTAATTGCTTAAGGAAAGGACATGTCATCAGTAAATGTCCATCTAAATCCAGATGTCGAACCTGCTCCAAACAGCACCATACATTGCTCCACGACAGCAATAAGAGAACGTCTGCAGTATTATCTAGCGACGCTAAACCATTTACACCATCAACAAATTCACTTTTTGCCGAAGAAAATTATCTTTGCCGGCAAGTGCTATTGGCGGCAGCCCGAACCAAGGTGGAAAACGCTTCATCGGAGTTGGTAACATTAAGAGCACTTGTTGATCCTGGTTCACAACGGCCATTCATCACGCAACATTACTAATATATGTCCTTCAATCGACACTAAAGTGAAGCTTCCAAAGACATTGTCACGTGCTGACTTAGCGGACCCGTTATGTGGCGCACCTTCACGTATTGATATGTTGCTTGGTGCAGATGTTTACAATTCTGTAGTTCTGCCGGGATTCAAGAAAGGATCGCCTTGCGCTGTCAATACTGTATTCGGATGGATTTTACTCGGACCGACATCCATGGCAGCAACTTCAAATTCTTTGGCAGGAATTGTATCATTGGTCAGTATTGAAGAAGAAACAGACCAACTTGTGAAACGGTTCTGGGATCTTACAGAGGCACCAGTCAATCCTATCCTAAAGCCTGAAGAAACTGCTGCTGCGGAATGGTACCAGAAAACAACCAGACGAGACGACTTTGGAAGATATATCGTGAGGCTTCCATTCAAGGAGAATGTTGAGCCTGCAAAAACTCTACGCGATTTTCAACGAAACGCTCATATTAGGTTTTCACAGCTAGAAAGGAAACTAGCCAACGACGGAAAGCTACGGCAGCAATATATAGAGTTCATGGAAGAGTACAGGAGACTAGGACATATGGTATGCTCAAGAGAAACACTCGAAGTACAGTTACTATTTGCCGCATCACGCTGTGGTTAAGGCAGAGAGCACAACTACGAAATTGAGAGTAGTCTTCAACGCGTCTGCAAAAACGCCATCAGGGAAATCACTCAACGACACACTCTTAACTGGGCCGAGCTATCAAAATAACATCATTCACATATTGATGAAGTGGAGGACATACAAATATGTTGTAGCAGCTGACATTGAAAAGATGTACAGACAAATAATCATAGACCCCAGAGACCAAGATTATCAACGAATTCTGTGGCGAAACCATCCTTCGCATCCAATGAAACACTACAAATTGACAACAGTTACGTATGGAACAGCTAGTGCTCCATTCCTGGCCATGCGGACGTTACATCAACTCGCTGATGACGAGAAGTTGTTTCATCCCCAGGCGTGCCATTCGATAAAACACGATCTCTACGTAGACGATGTACTTACCGGTGGAGACACGATTGATCAAGTGAAATGCCTTCAACAAGACTTAATCACAGTACTCCACAAAGGAGGTTTCAACTTGCGGAAGTGGACTGGTAATGACGACACTCTTTTGAATGCAGTTCCCGTTTCTGACCGAGAAACAAACATACCGCTTAATATTCACGAGGATGCTCATATTAAGACACTTGGTTTGCGATGGCATCCAGCCAGAGATCCATTTTCATTCAAAGTAAACCTTGAACCAATGACCGATGACCCACCAACTACACGACAGCTTCTGTCAGAGATAGCCAAATTCTTTGACCCAGTAGGATGGTTGCAGCCCTGCATCATTTTTGGCAAAATCATCATGCAACAACTGTGGCTTGAAGGAACGGAATGGGACGAGCCCGTACCAAATCAACTCTCGGGAAAATGGCGGAATTTTCGTGCCCAACTGTCGGCAATCGAAGAAATTTCGATTCCCCGCTGGCTAAATTATACCAGCATCGAGTCGAGTCAGGTCCATGGATTTTGTGATACATCCGAATCGGCATATGCAGCAACTATCTACTTGCGTGTTCAAGAGAATGGTGGAAAATCACTCGTTAAACTTATAACAGCGAAATCAAAAGTGGCCTCCTTGAAAGTACGATCAATACCACGTCTCGAACTGTGTGGTGCAGCCTTGTTATGCGAACTTATGAACAGCACTCTGAAAGCGCATGGATGGGATTGTCTCAGACCGTACTACTGGACTGACTCTACAATTGTGTTGCAATGGTTACGTCAACCGGCAACCAAATGGAAAGTCTTCGTAGCGAATAGAGTTGGAGAGATACAATCAAGCTCAGAGCCAAAACAGTGGCGACATGTGGGTAGCAAATCAAATCCTGCAGATATCGCATCCCGTGGAGCACTGCCTCAGGCTCTTGTCAACGACAAGTTGTGGTGGAATGGGCCAGACTGGTTGAGTGAAGACCCCAGTAAATGGCCAAAAGGGAATTCGTTTACCAACAGTGCTATGATTGACATCGAAAGGCGAACCAACGACGCGTGTTTTACGAGTGTCTCAGCTCAAACCATCACACCTGAGCAAACGCCCGACATCTTCTAAAGATTCTCATCTTTTACAAAATTAGTTCGAGTAACTGCGTATTGTCGTAGATGGAAAACCAAAAATAGTAGTACGTTCTTGACCAGCGACGAACTGAAGGAAGCGGAAATCATCTGCGTTCGCATAGCTCAACGAGAAGCATTCTCAGATGAAATTGAGCAACTGGAGAATCACAAGCCTCTGCGTAAGTCAAGTCGCCTTATAAGGCAGTGACCATTCTTGGATTTGGAAGGACTGCTGAGAGTAGGTGGAAGGACTCAACAGAGTGCATTGAGCTATGGCACTAAGCACCAAATTATTTTACCTAGGGGACACTTAGCAAACCTAATTATCAAACACTACCATCATCTTACGTTGCATGGAGGTCAAAAGCTGGTTCACGCTACAATCCGAACGAAATTTTGGATAATAGACGGAGCAACAGCAGTTAAGGCATTAACTAGAAAATGCGTCACATGTTTTAAAGTCAACGCGAAGCCAAGCCAGCAGCTAATGGGTCAGTTACCATATGAACGAGTTCAACCAGGCAAGCCATTTGCTCGCACGGGAATTGATTATGCTGGACCCATTTCCATTAAATGGAGTAGTGGTAGAGGCAGCAAAACAACAAAAGGGTATATTTCCGTCTTCGTATGTCTTTCAACAAAGGCAGTACATTTGGAGTTAGTGAGTGACAACGGCAAAGGCTTGCATCGTGGCAATAAGAAGATTCATTGCAAGAAGGGGCATGTGTCACACATTGATAAGCGACAATGGTACTAACTTCGTCGGAGCAAATAAACTGCTGAAAGCAGCCGCCAAAGAGATGATTAAGGAAGCACAACAAACACTCATTATCAATAACATTGACTGAAAATTCATCCCACCAGGAAGTCCGCACTTTGGAGGAATTTGGGAGGCAGCGGTGAAATCAATGAAGCGGTATTTGACGAAAGTAATAGGATCACATTTACTTAATGTCGAAGAGATGTACACGTTGCTTGCCCAGATCGAAGCCTGCTTAAACTCGCGACCATTGACACCAATAAGCACTGACTCGAACGATCTAAACGCTTTAACCCCTGGACATTTCCTAACAGGAGAAAACCTATTCGAATTACCTGATGAAAATACACAAGATAACCCAACTAAGAAATGGCAACTCGTCCAGAAATTGAAACAACAATTTTGGCAACGATGGAGCTAAGAATACCTTACGCAGCTACAACAACGTGCAAAGTGGTTTACCGAAAACCGAAACATAAAGGCTAATGACCTCGTGCTCGTCAAACTTGAAAATTGTGACGCTACTCAATGGCCTCTGGGCAGAATTTTGGCTCTCCATCCCGGAGAGGATGGGTTAACGAGGGTTGTAACAATAAAGACGAGTGACAGAACTATGAAGCGACCCATATCAAAAATCTGTCCACTACCAATAGATGAGGGACGCAAGGAGCCTAAAACATCTGAAAACTCCACTATCGATCCTCACTGTACTACTAGAGAGCGAAAAACTGGCATTTCGAAGAAATCATCAACTCTATCGAAACTCATGGTTTGCTTACTGGCAGTTCTAGTTTGCGTAACACGAACTAAGGCAAATTTTACTATAAAACACCCTGAGTCTGGTCTGTACATAGAGCATATCGGTCAAGTACACTTGATGAAAGGGCAAATACGAATGGATATTCACATTTCACCTGAAGAAATCAAACAAGACCTTTCCAATCTTCAACAAGTACGTCAGAACACATCGTACATTTGCGAACATCAGGATACACGATGCAAGGAGCTAGTGGAGCGACTGAATCAGGGAGTCAATAGTACCTTTGAGTCAATCACCTCATGGATTCAAAATCGATCACGGCGTGGAATTCTGGGAAACATCCTGCAAGGAATATTCGGAGTGAACGATGAAGTCTACACAGATATCGACAACTTAGATGAAAACCAGAAACGCCTTATTGACACCATGCAACATCAAGGACATTTGCTATTAACCACGACTGCTAGAGTCAACGATACTCAACATGCACTGACAACCAAACTAAATGCCATCATTGAGAAATTCAATCACGTGTCCAAAACATTGACAAAAATGTCCTCATGGTACAATTCCATCGACCAGAACCGAATCAGCCTTGATTTCTTAACCACATATCAATTAGCGTTTGAATGGCTAGAACAGATTCAGAATCGTTACAATGGCTTATATAAAATTCAATCAGGAATTGGAAGTCTTGCAGAAATATGCTCACCAACCACCATGCATAAAACACTGGCACTAGTACAGTCAAAGTTAGGAAAGGGGTTATTTATCGAACCAAGGGAGATACAGAGGACACAAATCACAAAAACACAAAACGGCATACTCATATCAGGGTTCTTCCCAATAGTCGAACAAAGGAACTTCGAGCTTCTACATTGTACAGGCATCCCACATAATTTAAACGATGGAAATTACTCAGTCCCTGACGTCTCCACGAATTATTTTGGAGTAAATTACGATGACCAACTGTATTTTGAACTGAGCACTAAACAATTTGACCAATGTGAAACAGTTTCAAACAACAGGCGTCATTGCTCAGTCAGCATACTCCAGAGTATTAGCGAGCATCCTAATTGCATCTTAGACGAGATTTTCGAGCGAACCAATAAGATCTCATGCCCACTCAACAGACTACACGTGAAAGATTTGCTATGGAAGCAACTAACCCGAGCTAACAACTGGCTATTTTTATCCCTTAAAAAGCAATCAATCGCCATAACATGCAGTGGACATCGACAAGATGTTAAAATCCAAGGAGTGGGTGTAATAGAAATGGGATCTCATTGCAGCATCAAAAGTTCAACCGCCATAATTCGCGCTAACTCTCAAATTATGGAAACCGTACATGTGCAGTCAACCTACATTAAACCCATACGATTGATGCAAGACACCGTAAAAAACACGAATCTGTCGTATCTTTACATCGCCACGGAACCACTACTCAAACAAGACGATAGATTTATTCATGAAACCCAACAGCAAGAAGCGCTCCTGCGATCCGAGTTTTCGGCTACCATTTGGCATCAGACGCGACATCACATCATTGTTCTGGGCACAAGTGTTGGCCTCACCTTCCTAGTTGCATCTATCATTATCAGCGTCCTAATATGGAGATCGCGGAGACCATCAGTTACAAACAATGCTAATCCGAAGACGAGATGGTACGAAAGATAACAAACTATCCTCTGTTAGAAGAACCAGCGGTACTTGGCGGGCAGAATGTTCAGAATTATAATCAATTTGTAATCCATCCATAAAATTAATTATACAGCAGAGCATTCATTATTGAAAACATTGACCTCTTGATTCATTGAACTATGTAATTTGCTTGCTTCTCCATATTTCAAATAGTCAGCATTTTTTGTCTTCATCGAACATCGTTCAATAATTTAAAACATGTACACATACTCGTATGTGCAACAGTAAGCACATTCTTTGCTCGATAATTGAACTCTGTTCTGGTTAACATAATTGATGAGCATGTTGTTTTAGAATATAAATACAATTGAATGTTGAATAAAGGAGTTCAGTTTTGGAATCAGATCAGTGCGTGTTTTATTCGTGACCTTTCAAAGCGTGTTATTTTTATTTGTGACTTTCACAGTTTGAGGAACAAGTATTAGTTTCTCAACAGATGTATTTGTGGATCTAACAGGATAAAATCTTGTATATTGTTAAATGCATCAATAGTAGCTAAAATGTGTTTATTTTTTCTCGGAGTTTCCTCAAGTGGACCTAAATTGTCAATATGCATAGTTTGAAATGGCTTGTCTCCATTCGGGATTGAAAACAAGAAACCTTCCCTTTTTCCCAGCAGGAATATTATAAGTAATGCATTTAAACAGTTCTTAACATAGGATTTTAATACTCTTTTCATGTCTGGGAACCAATAAGATCTCTTGATCATCTCATAAACTTTTTCTATGCCAACATGACCATGGTTGTCATGAGCATTCCTTAATATGTGTGTTATCATTGCTTCCGGAACGTAAAAACGAAATTGATTCTTATTTAGTTTTCGATATACCAAATCGTCACGTAATTCATAAAAGGGATTCTCTTTCTCATGTAGAGATAACCGTATCGGCTTTATCATAGGATCTTCGTGTTGGCAAATGGCTAATTGTTGCATAAATGGGCTTTCATGGACGACTAATATGTCATGGCATCGACTTAGTGCGTCCACGTGCAAAATTTTACTTCCTGACCGATGTTGAACTTAGTGTTGTAGCTCTGGTACCCAACTATTAATTCTAGCACTATCGCCAGTATTTTTTATAACGTATGCTAACGCGCTACAATCAGTAATAATCTTAAAATATGTGCCATGAAGGTACACACTAAATCATCTCAAAGCATAAATCACAGTGAGCGTATCAAGCTCGAAGCTATGATAGTTTGACTCATAACCGGTTGTACGCTTAGAGAAATAGAATATTGGATGCATTAAGTTGTCCTCTTTCTTTTGCATAGGTATTACAAAAAAACATAAGGCGCTTGCATCGCAATGCAACTCTGTAGAATCAAGTGGAGAGTAGATCTGTAGAATAGGATGAACGAGAAGCTTTTGTTTCAGTGTTTCAAAACATTCTATGCGCTCTTTGTTCATTTTAAAAATGGCATCCTTCTTTACCAAATCATAAAGAGGTTTAGTTATGATTGAAAAGTTTTTAACCAATTTAGGAAAACAAGAGCAAAGTCCCAAAAGGCTCTTTAACTCCTTAGTATTTTTCGGAATAGGTTATTCAGAGACGAGAACTAATCTATTAGCATTGGGCTGAATACCTTGACAAGAAACCACATATCCTAAATAATTAATTTCTTCGTAAAAAATTTGCACTTATCAAACCGAAGCTCTAAAGAGTTGTTACTTAACGTTTGAAATAATTGTTTTAAAATAGGGAGATGATTATCTACGGTTTCTGTTGCCAGAAGAATATTATCCAGTTAAATCAATGTTTTTCCCCCATCGAGCATTTTTTCAAATACCTTCTTAATGAATCTCTGAAATACAGAAGGAGCGTTGCGAAGGCCGAAGGGAATTTTGGTATACTCGAACTGACCACGAGATGTCACGAAGCTAGTATACTTGATGGAGTTCTCAGCAACTCTGACCTGGTGGAAGCCACTTTTAAGGTCAATCCTCAATAATCGGTAACGGATAGTTATCACGCTCGGTTATAGCGTATATCTTCCGATAATCGACGTACATCCGTGTTTCATTGTTCTTTTTACGAACAAGAACTATCGCCGAGGAATAAGGCGAATCACTTGGTCCAATAGTGCCATTCGCTAATAGCCCATCAGTAATTTGTTTCACTTGCTGTTTTCAAATATCGACAATCTCCGAGGAAAATGCGATATGATTTTTTCGGAAACAAGCCTAATATTCATTTCATAATTTAAAGCCGAGGATCCACATTCACGACTGACATAATATTTTCGAAATAAATCATAAAATTCCGTTTTAGCATCAAAAGGTAGCCTGTCATTGACATCCAATTCACAATTTTTATCCTGCAATAAGTTTTCGATTTCGATATTAAGAATATTATGATCAGTGTCTGAAATATGTATGTTACTTAACTTTTTATCAACAGAGCATATCTGACTAATTTTTAAATAGTCACGACCAAGTAGTACAGTATGTGCCATTGTTCCGTCTGGAACGACGAAAAATTTAACATCGTAACGTTTGTCACTGAATTGACCGCTAGTCATACATAAACGAAGTATAGCTAGTTTAGTGTTATTTATGCCGTTATACGCAGTTAATGTGTCGTTCATTTGTATGTCGACAAATCGGGGCAATAAGCCTTCCTTTATTATGCTTATAGGACTTCCAGTGTCCACTAAACAGTTCGCAATTATCTTAAATTTTCTAATAGGTTCAAAAGGGTTTATCGTAATTAATTACAAAATTATTACCATCTCCAAAACGTTCAGATATAAGTTGTACGTTCGGTTTCGCTGGACAATCTTTTATGAGCTGGTCAGATTTTCCACATTTTAAGCAAGTCTTCCTCTCTCTTCGACGGTGCGGACAACTTTCGATGACGTTTCTATTGGTGGATTTCCAATTCCACGAATAATATATTTGATTGTTGCGCGTTCAGTTTTTGCAATATTTGCCATTACAAAGACATACGAGTACAGTCCGCGACAATACTATAGGACATAGTACAAATTTTAACGATTTCAGGGAAAACAGAGTATGTAAAACAAGACTGGATATATGAAATAATTAGTTCATAAAGGCAGAGATAAACTGTAAAATATGATTGACCTTTTAATGACCCTTGAATTTATATTAATGGGGCGTCCCAGAGACGCGTCAAAACTATAAGACACTTACTTTTTAAAGTGTTATTAGTTGCTTAAAAACCTTTTGCTATAAAACTTGAGAAAGAGGATCAACGAACCAATTATCCCCTGTCAAAGTTTTTTTTGAAAATTTGAAAAATAATATATGCCACGAGGCAAGAAATTAAATGAAACCGAAAGAAAGCTAGTGAACTAGCTTAAAAAGGGTGGAAAAACTATTTTGGAAATTTCGCGTCTACCGAAGAAAAGTCAAATTATTTAAAGGATCCCGTTAATTACAACGAGAAGCACGCAAGGAGGTCGAGCGCCAGCAGTTACTGAACGAGAAAAGCGAGCCATTTTGCGATTCGCTTCGAATTCAATGGCTACGGCCCGGTAGCGCAAAGGCAGGTGTACACACAAATTTACAAAATGTTCAACGTATCTTGCAGCAAGCTGAGCATTTACACCTAAAAAAATTGAAATGTAAGCCGCCATTGACGCAGGCTTATAAAAACGCTCGATTACAGTTCACACGAGACCACGTTCAGTGGGTGAAAAAATGACGGAGAGTCCTTTTTTCTGATGAAAAACGGTTAAATTTAGACGGCCCTGATGGTTTCCGGTATTATTTCCACGATTTGCGGAAACAACCTCTAATTTTAAGCAAACGTCAATGGGCGGCGGTGGAGTCATGATATGGGCTGGAATTGGATTTGATAGCAAAACGGATGTTGTCTTCGTGGACGATCGAATAGTTGGTAGTCGTTATATTACTCTAATCCACGAACAGCTGATGCGTCACGCTACTAAAATTTCCGGTAGAAATTATATTTTTCAACAAGATAATGCGCCAGTGCACGACGACCGTATCGGACGCCGATATTTTAGAGAGCAAACTCTGAACGTTCTTCCGTGGCCAGCACGTTCTTCGGACTTAAACATAATCGAAAACGTCTGGAGAAATTGACAGCTTTAGTTTACGCTGATGGACAGCAGTTTACAACAGTAGACGAGCTGAAAAGCGCCATCAAGGAAGCATGAGCGTGAATCGACCAAAATTACATAAGAAATTTATATCCTTCTTTGCCAAAAAACTAGGTGCGAGCTGCTGAGTAACAAAGGCGGCTCTGCCAAATATTAAAATGGAAGCATAAGTTGTTAATGTGAAAATATCCTATGATACACATGCGATGTCTTATAGTTTTGTCGCGTCGATTTGTATCTGAATTTTGCCTTTTTTTAATTTCTCGAGTTTATATTTGTGTTCAGAATCTTTTTATATTCTATATTATAAGCGTTTTGGTGTACAGAATCTCCAAATAAAAAATAAAGAAAATAAATTGCTATTACAAGTGAAGATTTTTCATTTTTATTCCCATGTCCTATAGTTTTGTCGCGGACTGTAGTTCTCAAACGACTCGTTAGATCGACGGTTTCGATTCGCCAATAATTGATGTACATCGGCATCGTCACCATGTGCAGGGAACACACGCAAAAACTGGTTCTTAAATTCCATCCAAGTATTTGCCTCAGTTTCCGATGAGAGTCGCCATAATTTTGCAGAGCCCTTCAAACTAACTACTGTAGCATAATGAATTAACGTATCCTCCCACCAATTGTTAATTGTCTTTAACTTTTCGATCTTCGACAGCCATAATTCCGAAGACATGCATGTCTCACTGTTAGGATCGAAACATGGAATCATTTCATTAAAATCTAACGGGTGGATGAGTTTTTCCTTAGCGGACTTATGTTCGGAGCTACTCAATAACTGATTTTCCCGTTTTAAAAGCGTGTTTTCCCGTTCCATCAGCGATTTCTCACGCCTTAACTCGATTTCACTATCGACACTCATAACGGATGTAGATTCCACTAAACGTTTTTCAATATATTTTTTTTCCACTCGCACTAATGTCTTGTTATTTACACAGCCGCTGCAACTCCTTGCGACGCATGATCACCAAATCAAAAATCCCAAAACTCCGAACCATAATTTAGGTTTTCTCATAAACACAGAAAAACTTGTTCAAAACTGTTTCACCAAAAAGGAACAATTGAAAATGTAGCCGCAAGCAATTTTTCCTATTCCACCTCTGAGAATTGAGTTTTATTAACTTCTTAAAATTAAAACACGTCTTTTCACTTCGACAATCCGATCATAAGTCACTTTATCCGCAAAAAGACACAACCATAATAGAAATTTTCTAAAGTAGGAACCCAATACATAAGTGCATAGATACATAAGTCCATGCGTACATATGTTGACATAACAAAACAAGTAAACAAGAGTTGCCAGAATAGAAGTTTCCTAAAGCAGGAAATTAAAATTTTACCGGGAGGATGCTTACAGACGAAATGTTCTCAAGTCTCGTGCATTTTCGCCAAGCCGTTAGTTGTTTGATTTGGCAATCTATTCCTTTTAGTAGGTTACTTCGGCCTCAACACCAGTCGATTCGAATTATACTACTAGTAATTCGTGAATGCGAAATTTGTTTGCAGTGGGCCCTTATGCTGGCGAAAAGAACCCGCCCCCGAAATCACAATGCTAGCCAAAAAAGCTAGCCAAAAGCCATTTTCACGACAAGAAGACCACAACAACTTCTCGAACTAAAAATAAACTCAAACTCAATACCATGGAACAGAACCTAGAACTAAAATTCGACAATAGACTTACATGGACTGACCACATACGTGACAAGAGTTAACATTCGTTACGTGTCCTGTCCTTCTTGCACCGAATCTGAAGCACAGGAAAATTAAAGTTAAAAATAAACTTCTCATCTATAAACAAATTATAAGACCTTCTCTACTATAGGGCTAAATGATTTCTGTCAGACCCCGAAATCTCAAAAAAAAAAACACTTCAAACCCTGCAAAACAAGGCCCTTAGGAGAATCTTTAAAGCCCCTTGGTAAATTAGGAACATTAAAATCCACAAAAACCTAAAACTAGACACAATTGGTAAATATAGGGATTTCCATTGCGGACATAACAATAAATTTCAATAAATTGATTGTGAGGTGTGCTATATGGCTAGTGGCACCGTCTTATTAAAACATTTCGTTGATGTCAAGTTCATCCAATTCTGGCCACAAATAATCTTCCATCGTAACACGATAGGGCTCTCCATTGATGGCAACATCACGGTCGTTTAATCCATGACAAAATACGGCCCAATCAGACTTTCATCATGAAAACCACATCAAACAGTAATTTTTTGCGAATGTAACGGTGTCTCAAGAAGGACATGTGGGTTTTTTGCTGACCAATAATACATATTTTGCTTATTGACAAAGCCATCTAGCCAGAAATGAGCTTTAACGATTAGGATGATTTTTCGATAATAGTAATTAATAGTAATTTTTAATAATTTCAAAACGTTGCTGGTTCATGAACTTTATCATGATAAAAATGTTGACTTTAACTAATATTTTGACATTGACAGAAACAAGTTTAGGGGTGCGTCCGTATAAAGATACGAAATTGTTATGTTCTTAATGCAAAACCCTATATATACCCGACCGCGCACTAAAACTATTCGATAGGAAAGTGGGGACAACGCATGGCCATAGTTGACTTGACCGAAGAGGACGCCGAACAATTCCTGAACAAGGGCAAAGTACAAATAGGGTGGGTTGTCAGTAGGATACGGCAAAGAGCAACGCCTCTTCAATGTTTCAAATGCCTTGGCTATCGTCACACCAATACAAAGGACCCGATACGAGTTCCCTATGCTACAAATGTGGTGAAATGCGACATTAATGAACAGAGTGTACGAAGGAGGCACATTATATTCTTTGCAAGGATGCTGGTCTAAGACCTGATGTTGGGCCCGTTTTGCGATCAGGAAAATGCCGGGTTTTACAGGATGCCCTAGCCAAGGCAAAATCAGAACTTCGATGACCCGCATCCTGCAGCTAAACCTACACCGCAGTTCAAACGCCCAAAATCTGCTTGAGCAATTTTCAAGGGACATGAAAGCCCACGTTATGCTGCTGAGTGAGCAACACCATGATAAAAGTCCTGCGTTATGGTATCCCCGAAGAAACTGGTACTGCGGCCATCTGGATTCGGAATAGTGATTTCCAAGCGGAGAGTTGCGGACGAGGGGATGGTTTCATGTGGGATCGGTGCTCAGGGACTACCTTGTTTAGTTTGTACCTAACGCCGGGGGCGCTGTCTCGAACGAAGAGGGCAACGTGCTCGTTGGGGAAGACTTCAACGCTAAAGCAATCGAATGGGCATGCCTCAAACACATGCGCGGGGAAAACGAATCCTAGAAATGGCGGCCAGGACAGCGCTCGTCGTACTTAACATCGGAAATACGCCGACTTTCCGCCGTATTGACTGTCAGGGAAACATATCGCACGTGACATTCGCCTCGAATTCCTAAGTACGGAGGATACACAATTAGAGGGTACCAGAGGACTACTCAGCCAGTGATCATCAGTGCATTCTGCTTGAGATAAGCGATGTTGTCTCGATGTTGTCTCTCGACGTGCTCTCGGCTTTCTACAACTGGATGGAATATCGGAAGGATGGACGTCAAGAGGATCGTTCAGGTGCTCACAGCAGGTGTACCGCTGCAGGGAGCTTCGGAGGGGACGTAAGAACTGGCAGCTGAAGACATGGTGAACTCAACTATGAGCATCATTACGACTGCTTGCAAAGCTTCTATGTCGCGTCGAAAACTCCGGCACGACAAGCCCCAGTGTATTGGTGGCCAACTGAAATCGTTGAAAAGCGAAGGGAGTGTCACAAGCTTCAACATGAGCCTCAACGAGCGCAGAACTGTCACGAGGCATGCAACCGGATGGCAGCATATAAGTCGGCCAGGAAATGCCTTGGCAAATTGATTAACAACAGCAAGGCTGGCTGCTGGCAAGACTTAGTGAGCAATGTGAACAAGGATCCGTGGGGCGTTGGCTGCAAGCTAGTTATGCGGAAGCTTGGCGCCCGACAGAAGCCTTGCATACATGATGCGGAAAAGATGGATGAGATTGTGCGGGGACTCTTCCCCGCCCATCCCGTCCGTGTTGATGCTGTTCATGGTGAAACAGCAGTCAAGTGCCCGCTCTTCACGCAGCCGAAACTGGAGGAAGCAGTCCTTTCATTGAAAGCGAGGAAGGCTCCAGGTCCAGATGGAGTCCCGGCTGAGGTGTTGCAGCTTGTATATCACCATTGTCCTGACTTGCTGCTCAGCACATTCAAGGCTTACCGACAGGACGGGGTTTTCCCGGTACGATGGAAGGTGGCGAGGCTCGTGCTGATCAGTAAGGGGAAGGAAAATTCCGAATCGTCGTCTGCATACCGCTCGTTATACATGCTAGACACAGCTGGAAAAGTGCTAGAGAAACTCATCAAGGGAAGATTAACTGTCGCGATTCGTGCTGCTGGGGACCTATCTCCTCGGCAGTACGGCTTTAGAGTAGGACGTTCTACTGTCGATGCAATTACAGAGGTAGTGAGCGAAGCTTGCTTTACGACACGACAAAGGGCCAACGAAAGATGGCGGTTACATCGGGTGTTGCCCAGAGATCTTTCCTTGGTCCAGACCTGTGGAACGTGACTTACGACAGGCTACTGAGACTAGAGATGCCAGATGATGATTACATCTTTGTATCCAACAGTCTCTGATTCGGCGGTGAGAGTTATAGGAGGCGTGATACCTATCGGCCTACTTGCTAGAGAGCGCCACTCTATTTATCTGCGTGGAAACGGGGATGTGAGGGAGATGGTTGTCCACGAAGAGAGACAGCGCTCATTCAAGGATTGGCAGCAGTCTTGGGTGAATTGCAAGAAGGGAAGGTGGACTGCGCGCCTCATCCCGCATGTGAGACCGTGGCTGAATCAAAGACATGGTGAGACTGACTCCTATCTGACCCAGCTTTTGAGCGGGCATGGGTGTTTTCAGTCTTACCTGCACAAGGTTGGTATGTCACGGTCCCCCGATTGTCGGTATTGCCTAGGAGAGGAGGACAATGCCTGCCACACACTTCTGCGTGCAAAAAATGGGCCAGGCTGCGAAGGAATCTCTACAGGGAGACGGGAGAGCTGAGCCGCGGTCGCGGTGATGCTCAAATCGGTTGACAAATGGAACCAGGTGGCACATAATGTTCGAGCAGTCCTAACAGACAAAAGGGACTTACAGCAGCCGGGGGTGTTGGGGCTGGGGGATCGCTTGTCTGGCACTTCCTCTTCCCCTCTCCCCTGCCGCCAGAAGAACGATCCCCTAGCTTGAAGGCGCCTCACGGCGTTACAAAACGAGACCTGGCCCGAAGTAATGTATCAAACGGTTCCAGGCTGGGTTCTCAGGTTGACAGGGGAGGTGTTTAGAGGGTAGTCCGGTCGTCTTTTTGCGAACATGGGAGTCCCGCACGCTGTGCGTAAATGGACATTCACCACAAAAAAAAGTACCCTGATCCTATAAGATCAAGCAATAACGAGTAGAGACTCACCTACCCTAGCCTCAGATCAATTACTTTGCAGCTAATCGGACTGACAGAAACTAGTTGATTATTTGTTATAGGGCAGTTGGGTACAACGATATCTACGGATAGAAATGGAGACAAAGTGCTAAATCGGACTAGCTCCACGTAACCACACACCTCAAAATAATTAATTATGGAATCATTTCCACATTTTTTAACTACTTGGTATTAACGTCATCCGTTGAAGTAACGTATTAGTACTAATTTTTGAAAATTAGGAAAAATTAAATGGGCATTATTTTTCTGCTTTTTACAACGTCACGTAAAATTTTTTGATATAATGCTTAAAAATAAACAATTTTAAAGATCTACGAGTATTAAGCCTTATTTCTATTTAAATAAATTGCATATATCGGTCAACAATGAACTTACTCGACTTCATTATTTCCAAACACTAACTCTCCATTTTGCGGCTCATAGTCCTTTCCTGCTTTTGCTGTTCCATCCTCCGTCCAAAAAGGTACTCGCACAGCACCTCGTGCACCTGATAAACGCTTCACTACTACATCGTAAGACCCAACCGATTCAGTTAACTCATGCTCTTTTTCCAGCAGAGAGAAATAACCGGCGTGATCATCATCCAAAATTGTGATGGTTGCCACATTTGGAGCCCCAATTTGAACTGAATCCGAACAATTTGTCAACCGCACATAAAACACTTCGTCTAATTCAAACATATCATCATCAATGATATCAATGAAAATGGACTGTTCATCGGTGCCAGGTGGGAAAGTCAACGTTCCTTTCGCATACCCAAAGTCACTACCCGCCTCAGCAGAACCATCCTCTGTTTCATAATCAACTGTACACGTTTGCCAAAGGCCACCCCGACGCGTTATCTTCACTTCAACTTGCCCGCAACTTTCCATAACGGTATAATGGCCTGGGCTAAAGTGAACTCTGCCAAGGGATGCATCATCGTCAGTACTAGATTCAGCTGAAAAGGATCTTCGAATTTCTGTTTTGATCTCTTCCAAATCGTTTTCTGCGCGAGCTTGAATAAGTTTTTTCTGAAGATTTCCTCGTCTGGTGAAAACACGATTGCCTTGCATTTTGTAGAAGGCTCTTGATTTCGGAGCCTTCTCCAGCAAGTATTCCAAGGCCATTCTTTCAATATCTTCAATGCTCTTCTGTGGATACTTTTGGCGAAAGTCTTGAATAATGTTCAAAAATTCCCGACGGCTTTCCTCAAAGTCTTGAGCTTCTTGCGTTACGACCCCATTTGGAGTATCGTCAATGTTTTTCGAGTATGCCTGATCATTACCCATTTCCACGTCTCCAGTCGTTCCTTGCGTAGCCACAATAAGTCCTCTCCTATTTATCCTATAGCTTTTGTCTAGGTATTTATATATCAAAAGTCTACGATCAGCTATGTAAGCCGTCAAAACTGTAGCAGGGAAGAAAAAGAAAGTCAACAAACCTTCCCAAACTTCTAAGCGACCAGGAGAGAACTTTTCCAAAATTAGGTAGAGCCAAATGTATGCAAACAGTGACCATGTCGTTGTAACGAAGAACACTCTCAAGTGTTTGATTTTTCTATTCTCGCCATCTGGTACTACCACAATACATATAGCAATAATTACGAACAGATTGAAGGCAGCCGATCCAACTACGGTTCCTGGGCCAATATCGCCAGCTTTGAAGTTTTTCGCAATGATTTCTATAATGGATAGCAATATCTCAGGAGCGCTAGAGCCCAACGCCATCAGCGTCAAGTTAGCCACTGTTTCATTCCACACTCGGACAACCACGACTTGGGTCTCACCATTAGGCTGCTTCACCTTGATCTCTTTTTCCAGAGAAGTTATCATTTCAATAGCCGCCATGAACCGGTCCGACACTATGGAGACTCCTAGGAAAAGATAGACCATCGCTATAAAATAAACAATTCCTCTGGAGAACCGTTCACCGAAAGTGAGGCTAGTTTGCGGCAACCAAGCTCGCAATATGAGGCCATCCTCGCATTGCAGGTTCGCCTTATCATAGCCAGTATAATTAGCGCTACTGCTGTTCGAATCCGCAGAGATTGTGGCAATACTTGCTGCCAGTACTGACAAATAAATGGACCAATTTCGCGACATTTTGATAAATCCCCTCATTTAACGTCAACTATCAGTTTTCTCGCTACGAGTCGTGTCACACTCATAAATGATTGCAATGGCAATCCAAATTCATTTGCCTTCTGGCATCGCTACCAGAGCTAATCCACGAAAATAGACGCGCGATCTCGGTTACTTTCCCACCATATGCACTGCATTCGCTACGATGCGAGTCCTGCGAAAGTACTCAACGTTGATTGCGTTGACACATTCCCAGTGATCGCGTTTGGTGGGTATATGGGTCAAATCGACTGAGGGCTCTACTTTTCGGGGGAGATTCTTTCAGGACACGAAGCAAAAGAAATAGGTCTTGCGCAAACACTTTCCATTGGCAATGCACTTGCTCTCCTTCACCATATGCACTTTCCAATCACTTGGACACGAAAATTCGCAGACTTTTCCCGTCATTCACGTCTCGCCGCTGGTGTTCTAATTTTATTTTGGGCTACCCGCAACCACTCTACGCAAGATTCAGACACGCCGATTGTATTTTGGCGACACTTCGAAAAAACCCGTCGGAATCCACTTAGCACTGCTGAACTAAATTTACACTTTCGCGTGAAAATTAGACAGTGAAGGCGCTCTAGCGAAACTTTCACCGCGACCGCAGGACGAACGCGAGCTTCAACGATGAAGCCTGAGCATGCACCTGAATCGAACGAAATAAAAACTCATTTTTGCCAAATATGCGAAGGTATCACAGAACCGATTGCGATTAATAACAATTCGAGCTAATTATAATATCGCGAGCCTCACGGCGGAACAATGTCTGCGGAAAAGCAAAAAATCGTTGAGGATCTGTCGAACGATCACGGGCGCTGGGAGATCTTTTTTGATTTGCGGTCAAACAGTTGGGAAAGACGTGCGCGAGATAGAATGGCTCGGACCGAATTTTCGCTTTTCACCCGCCAATAGAAGACGTAAACACAGCACGGCGGAACGCAATGGCTTCCCGACTATTTCAGTATTTTTGATGAAACACAAAAATGATATGTTCTCAATCAGTATGGCCAGAGAAGAACTCCCAGAGAAATGAACAGCTTGCGGTTTGAATTTCAACCTGAGAACATCCGCGAATGCTGAACGCCAGATGAACTGTTTCAGCGAACATCAAAACGCGGGAATTTGCATACCAATCCTACGGCATTGAACAGGATTTCCGCTGTTGGGTGAAAGAAAACTATCTTCGGTGTGATTCACCTTAAAGAACCATTTCAATTGCATGAGAAACTTTGATTGCTCAAGTCAAAGTACATTATATGTAGTTGGGAGTGAAGCGTTATTCATATGATCGCCACCTTATCAATGATGAAGGAGCGCATCATCATCCCAGCATGAGCGACAACGTCGTACGAAAATAGCCAGCAAGTGGTTGTACCTACATCAGATTCACTACACATGGCGGGCACTCGCTAATGAAAATTCTGTAGTCAAAGATCATGCGTGTAACAACTGAAGAAAATTTTTTTAGTGATGGGATTCGGCTTATTGTTGGATTCCAACAGGGGTTTTAGTAACCAGGAGATGTTTGGGGTTCAAAATGCATGCGTACTTACATACGTTGGCAATCGATCTGCATTATGTTGCAATATTTAAAATGATTCTACTTTGTTATGATTCATACAGTTTCCGCGCCAGGGAGGCAAAACCGTTGGAGACATTTTCAATAATGACGGGCAGCAGCACATGATCACACATTCAGTTTTGATTACATGACAGTATTTTTTTTCAACCGTTCATAGGAAATTATTACCAATTTCATGGACTAACATTTTTAATGGATATTCTTAATGCAAGGACTGTTTTTTCAACGCAACTTATAAAAACTGGACAGTCTTTACCTTAACCCTCAACTGGATTCGGGGTCAATAAAGACCTGAACGGAAATATTTATTGCTTTAATTTCAAAAGCGTGGCTCTAGATTAATAGATTATATATGCCCCAAGATTTAAAAAATTGGAGTTTTATTTTATTTATTTTAATTTGATTTTTATTTTCATAACTATTCATTTTATAAGTTTTAGTTGCACCGACGAACAAAATAGAATTTATTCGCATTTTTGTCGTTTTTAAAAAAATTTTGTCCGCCAGTTTGTAACAGCAAGTTTTCTCAGGAACTTGAGAAGATAGGGGAGACCGGGTCTAGTTAGCATAAATTTTGGTTTTCGATTTGTCTATTTTTTTTCAGATAAACATACAGCATATTCGACTATTGTGAATTATTGATTAACCTTCCAGCGGGCGCGTGGGCGGCAATTTGGCCGCCTTCTTAAATAAACACATAAATGATTGCTCATAAGCCAGCGAAGCACAGCGAGGCCCATAGGTATGCTTTAATAAGCACATAAGACAACAAATGGCATGTCAGAAATATTTTTACCACGCGATCGCCCTGTGTCAGTCAGTTCCAAAGTTGAGTGTGTCAGGTCAACAGTGTTAAGGCGGCCAGATTGCCGCAACGCGCCTTTTTGTGAACAATTTTTTTCTTGTCGTCCAACCCAAATGTTAGTACCTAAATTTCCAATTATATTGCATTTTTACTGTAGTTTTACGAATGGTCGTAGCTAATTTTACAAAGTGTTGTTTTTAATATTTTTTCTGAAGTTCAAACAAAAAAATCTATTATTAGCATTTCCTCTCATACAGGAAACGTTACAGCAGGCCGGAAGATATTCTTCGAATTCTCCGAGAATTGGAGGAGGAGGAGAAGGCACAAGGCGAAATCGAAGAAAATGATGAGGATTCCGACGATCCAGACTACGAGCATGAGGAAATTGAGAGAGACGAGCATGACTGTGACTCTGAAATTGAACTGGATAGAGGAATTGAGAAGACTTTGGATGTTGGTGAGAGCTTTCGATTTTTTATTGGGAAAGATCAAGAAACGTTGTGGGCAAGTGAACCAATTGAAGGTATTACAAAAGCCAAAGCAAAAATCGTGGTGAAAGTTTTTCCAGGCCCTAAAGCGGCTGCTCGTAACTGTTATACAGGAATTGACTGTTTCTCAGCTATAATGTCCCCTGATATGATTGATGACATAGTCCGCTATACTAACATCTACATTCAGAGAAAAAAACGACTAGTTCTGAAAGCAGAGAGAGAGAGATTTTAGATGGACTGACAAAATAGAAATTCTATCTTTTTTTGGGTTCTTATTTTTGTTGGCAGTGAAGAGGGGCAACCGTACCAATCTGGCTGAATATTTTACTACAAATGGCACTGGTTTTACGATCTTACGAGCAAACTTTAGCGAAAGACGTTTCCGATTCCTGATGAGGTGCATACGGTTCGATGATGTAAATACACGACCCCAACGAGCGAATACAGACAAGCTGGCCCCAGTTCGAGAAATTTTGAACAAATTTATTAGAAATTGCCAACAGTCCTATTCTCCTGGCGAGTTTCTGACCGTTGATGAAATGCTCGTTGCTTACAGAGGCCGCTGCAGCTTCATACAGTACATGGATAAAAAGCCTGCTAAATACGGGATAAAAATATACGCCTTATGCGATGCTCGAACTTTCTACACATATAATGTAAGGATCTACTGTGGAAAGCAAACGACGGGCCCTTACGCTTCTACAAATAAGCCTTATGACATCGTCACCAGATTGACAAGGCCAGTAATAAAAACAAATAGAAATATTACCACGGACAACTTCTTTAGTAGCTATCCTTTAGCAATAGATTTGTTAAAGAATGGATTGACCTTTTTGGGTACGCTCAAAAAAATCAAAAGAGAAATTCCTCCGGAGTTCATAATATGAAATCGTAGGATGGTACCGGGGAGTTACAAGTTTGGTGCTCAACCTGACATCACTTTAGTCTCCACGGTGACTAAGAAACACAAAGCTGTGCTTGTTCTGTCTACTATGCATGATAGTAACTTAGCTGATGAAGAAACTGGCAAGCCTTATCAGGTACTTGATTACAATGCCACAAAAGGTGGAGTGGACACCGTGGACCTCATGTGTTCGAGGGCTTCCACTTCCAGAACAACTCGAAGGTGGCCAATGGTGGTGTTTTACCGACTACTTGATGTAGCAGGGATCAATTCCTACAAACTTTTCGGGGCCAATAATCCTAACAGTAAGATTGTTAGAAGAACATACTTGTACAACTTAGGCATGTCACTCATGGAGGAAAATTTGAAGTACAGGGCCACAATAAATACCCTTCCACGTGAAATACAGTGCTTTTTAGAGCAGTACAAAGAAGCTACTCCACCGGATCGACTATAAGCACGAAAACGTCTATTTGCTATTCATGCGGTAGCAAGAAAAACAATAGGACGTCCTTGTCCTGTTACAAATGTGGACGATTCGAGTGCAAAAAAAAAACACTCATTGGTGGTAGTTTCATGTAATTCGTGTGCAGAACATGAAGAACATCATGAAAATGTGTAATTTCACAAGCATTAGAATTACCTTGTATATGTACAGAATAAATTGTTTATCTAGTTCATAAGATCATTTTCCTATCGTTCATATTGAATTCCTTTATTTTTTATAAGTCAATTAAATTTGTATTTATATTTACGCTATCAGATAAAAAAGAAAGGCAAAAGATGGCTGAACTATTGTCTATCGATAGTCAAGAATTTTGTTCCCATAAAATTAATAAATAAACAATTTAAAAATATATGTATTATGAAGCTGGTGTTATCCTAATATATCTGTTAAAAAAAAACAACGATTAGTAATATAAATACGCATTTACATACATGAAAACAGAAAGAGCTCTGAGGCGGCCAAAATGCCGCCACGCGCCCACTGTTATGAGTCTCAACCACGCGCCCGCCTGAAGGTTAACATTGTAAACTTGTGTGTGGTTGAATCTGAGTAAAGACCGACAAAACAGACGTATGTATCTAACTATCGAAGCAGGTCTTTTGCGTGATATACCCCGTCTTCTTTCCCCGATAGGTCAGTAAGCCAGTTACAATTGGGCCCTACAACCTTCTGTACACGGCTTTTCAGGAGACACCGGTCTAGCTTGGCATTGTAATGCCTAGCGGCGTCGCTTTGGCGAAAATTACGTCAAAAAACCTCGTGTCCTTTAAAATTGGAATTTCGCGACCTGAGGTTGTACTGCGCTTCATTTGCACGTCATGCGGCCTTTATCTTCCGTCTGATTTGTTAGCGGAGGTCTCTAAACGCTCGTGGGGCTCCAGCGTAACGTCGGGATCTCCCAAAGCCTTCAATTGCCGTAGTAGCCTGTATGATTTGCCACGGCAAATCATGTGCTGTCCGAAGGCGGCAAAGTAAGGTGAGACACCGGTGACGAAATGACCGCAGAGCGCACGTGATTGCGGACAATCTGCGGTCCCAATTCTTTTGAGTTGGATGGACATAAGAACGAATCGTGAGTGATTCAAACGTTCTGATGCGTTACACTGAGGAGAGTATATGGGCGTCAGTTGGTGTTCGACGCCGTACTGTTCGAGTAGGCCCTTATACTGCCGGGATCTGAACTGTACTCCGTTGTCCGAGTACACATTTTCTGGTACCCCGAACACGTGGAATACCCGACTATCTAAAAATTTCACGATGGGTGGAGTCGTGAACTTGCGAATAGGTTCCACCAGTGGGAATTTCGAGAGCTAGTCTAACACAACGATAGCTCCGATGTGTCCCATAGAAGAACGAGGATATGGGCCGAGTAGATCTATGTACAGGCGTTGGAATACGCGCTCTGGAATGTTGAGTTGACCCGTAGGAGGTCGAAGAAGCTGGTTGGGCGCTTTAGTGCCTTTGCAGGTCTCACAGGCGCTCAAGTAGTCTTTGACCTGGGATGACATTTTAGGCCAGAAGCGTCCGACCGTAGCCACCGTGGACACTTAAAGGATGGTTGTGTGCGCGGAGGATCAGATTGTGAGTCATTTCCTCCGGTACCCAGAGTTTCCAGGACTCTTCTTCCTGCCATAGATTACCAGCGGCGTATTTATTTCGTCTATATACGTAGCCGTCTCTTTCAAATCAGGCAACTGGGTCTGTTAGGTTACGATGGTTTGCCTCAACTCTTTGTAACTGTCCGACTCAAAATGTGGGCTGTCTATATGGGGTCCTCGTCATTCACTGTCAATTCTGCTCCCTCGGGTGAAAACATTCGCGAGAGAGTATCGGGCACGATGTTCTGGGTCTCTTTCCAGTGTTTGATGGAAAACTTGAACCCTTGCAGTTTAAGAACCCATCGGGCCACGCGTCCATGTAACTCCGCTTGGTTCATCAAACATTATAGCGAAGCGATGTCCGTGATGATTTCAAACTTTTGGCCTTCGATATAGGCTCGGAATTTCTTAACAGCCGTCACCACTGCCAAACACTCCTGCTCGGACACGGTATAGTTCCTTTGGGCCGAGTTCAGCTTATTGGACATGAAGGCAATGGGAGCTTCCTCTCCCTCTTGGTCAATTGCACAAGCACGGCTCTAACTCCATGTTGACTAGTGTCACAATGAATGGAAAAGGGCTTCTTAAAGTCGGGGCTGTGCAAGAGCTGATGTTAGGGATTGTTTTAGCTCTTCAAATGCCTTTCGACCGAGCTCAGTCCAAATAAATTTCCCTTTCTAGAGCATGTCCGACAGAGGCGCTAAAACTGTTGCGTGATTCCGAACGAACCTTCTGTACCAACCACACACTCCAAGGAAACGTTGTAGCTGCTTAACCGTTTACGGTAAGGGGAACTCATCCATTGCCCAAGTTTTGTCCGGATCCGTTTTGATAGTGCCATGTCCGATGACATGTCTTAGATATCGGACTTCATTCATGATAAACTTAATTTTTTGTACATTGATGGTGAGTCCGGCCTTACTGATATGCAGGGCTTCTTCTTTCAGGAGTAGGAGGTTTCTGTGGTGAGTAGAAGATCGTCCAAGTACATGAACACTTGGTGTTTCAGATGGGGTGGAATGATTTTGCCCATCAGCCGGGTCATCGTTTACCGAGCGTTATACAGGCCAAAAAGCATTGTGACGAACTGATATAAAGGTCGTCCGGGCACTGTGGTAGCAGTTTTATCCCTCGACCCTTCATCGAGTAGAATTTGCAAGAATGCATCTTTTAGGTCGAGACTGGTAATGTAATTTGCTTTTGGCAGTCTCCCCAGTATTCCATCAATGAGCGGAAGAGGGTAAGCTTCTTTGATGGTCACTGCACCGACTTTTTAGGCATCTAGACACACAACTCTGCGTACACCAACTTTTCCATGGCCGCTGAGATGATATAGTGTCTCTACTTAATTGGCTTACTATTGCCAACATCGATGACATGTGAGACCAGTGTGGTGCGGCCAAGGACTTGCGTAGTGTTAGATGGAAAAACGGCGATGGATGCTTCCAGACGTTGTCGTTGGTTAGGCGTTAATTCGTGCCTGTTGGGTATAGAAGCGAGTTCGATGATATATCTAGTATTCAAATGTAAATCTATGAATAAGTCTGGGGCCAACCCGAATTGAAGGACGAAATCGACGCAAAGGTACACGTTCTGAGTCAGTGGCGGGATAATGTAGAAAGTAATATCCTACGTTTGACCTCTGAATGTCACGGGCGTTGTCGGTCTATCCTGGATAGGATGTTTGGTACCATCAGGTGTACTGATTTCAGAGCGCCGGGGTTTTACTGCCGTAGGGTTTTGTTGTAGTACCTTTGAGCCGAGGCCCAAGGCAGGGCAGCTAATACTTGCACTTCTTCAAGCAGTACTTGAGGTGGTCGCTTCAGCACTGCCTTTGGAGAAGCCTCCAGAGAATATATGGCATCTGTTGCACCGTGAACCAGCAATGGTATCGTGGTGTTTCACTCTAGTGGGTCACCGTGTCTACAAAATGCCAGAACCACCGAAGAGCTCTCCCAGTAAAGAGCATCTGAGCACAACGGGTAACGGCTCTCATGTTCCCTCCTAAGTTCAGCCAGGCCATGTTCTCGACCCTTCTCAAAAAGGACCCGATGGTCGTAGGGTGGTCCTGGCCTATAAACACAAACTTCCAGCTTGCCACTATATGTTCTATCTTGGATGGTGGTATAGCACATGGCGAACGATTACGTTCGTAGCTGGACTGTCCCGGTGCGGCCTCTTCGCGATGAGCAGGCCTACCCGTTCAGCGAGCTCATTGCTGGGTTGATGATGGTAAGTCCCAGTAATACCAGGGCATCGAGCCGCGGTCCTGAGCTGCCTGTTCGAACGGTTCTCGTTCAGAGCTCCAGGCACTCGTATAATTCCGCTGTTGCGGTCACGAAGTCGAGAACTCTCCCCTGGGCCAGTACTCTGGGGCTATGGGGTTCATGGCTCCGCTGAGCCCAGGAGGTACTGAATCACTGAATTGGCTGTGAAACAGATAGACACTGTGATTGTTGCCTCATCTGTTCCATCCTGATGGCCATACCTTGCATGGCCTCCAGCAGCTGCTACATCTCAGGTGACGCTGAGGATGAAGGTTCGGTACCGGGTCTGCTGGTTGGTAAGGCTCCGGCTCCACTGTCATCGACGAGCATACCCACTGTAGGTGCTGGAGGAGGTCCGCCCTTGGGCACTGCTCCAATAGCGATGGAGGACTGAGATCGTTGTGTCGCTGTAGGTGTCGGCTCTAGAGGCTGACAACAGAGCGGGCACGTTGAAGATGCTTGTCGTAGCTGGCTTAACCACAACTGGTGTACTCTAAACGGTACCCACAAGGCATAGTCTGGCTTGTTGACTCGTCTAAGTCCTCATGACAGATGGAACACAGGAGTGTTGGCCCATTACACAATCCCAACTTCCTCCTCTCTGGTGGTCGTTTGTTGGGCATCTCTAAGAACGGAAGAATATACCTAATTCTAAAATATATACTTAAGGATAGGGCGAAAATATATAAATGAAAAAAATCGATGACTACAAAAATATTCAAAGGTAAATCCAAGTCGAAGTTAAGAATATATATTTGAGATTAATAAAGTAGCCAAAAGTGGCGAGCTATTAAACACTTCTATCCAAAAAACGTATACTAAAAACGGTAGCTATCTATTTATCATGAGAAAATTCGGTCTTTCCATTTCGCTTTCCCCTTCGCAAGCAAGGACACCAATAGTACGCTCTTCCTCTGCTCTACAAGGACTTCTCTCTTGTGGCACCATAAGAATCTGGGTTCAGATGTGCTCTTTCATACGCAAGTTTTCGACCAGGTACAATTTATCTGCCCAGGGTGAATTCTGACCCGGAAGCAGCGCGTGTCTTGCCATGGATAGTTACGGACTAGCTAAACAGCCAATCACGTGATATCAAAATCCATGTACTGGAAGACACTTAGGCACCGCTTGGTTTGGGGTGCAGGTCAGAAGTCACCGCAAAAATGATATTGGGATAATAACTTCCGAACACACAAAAGGACTCTAATATCATTTGGCCTTACTAGTCATACAATGGTGGTAAACCACCGAAGCATAAGTCAAAGCAGGTCCAAACGATATTGTCAACCGAGGACACTCAAAAAGTAAATCATGAATCTCTCAATTTGATTTTTCTGCGTAAATTGATATCTTGACTAATCCATTCTATCTCACACAACTCTCGAAAATATCGTGCTACCCTAAACAAAACTATGCAAATTTACTGAATTCAATTCATGCATAAAAAAATTTAAACAAAACAAAACAAAAAAATATAAGACCACTAAATATAAATCGAAAGAAAATTTCGTTAATGAAAAAGCAACTACTTTTACAAGCTAAGCATAATTTATATATTTTTAAAGTTCTTTAATAGGATTCTTTTTCCTGAATATTTTTTTTTTCTTTTGTAAAAGTTTAGATGCAAAATATTAAGTTCAACTATAAGATAAATACAGAAAAATATATAGGTAATGAAACATAAAGCAAATGAAATGATTACATTTTAAGGAAGGTAAAAACATTAGTGTCGCAATGTACTAAATGATCAAAACTGCAATGTTATTGTGGAATGAATTTAATAATAATAACGTTATGTTAAATTAAACATAAAAAACTCGGTCTTTCCTTTTTCCTCTGACCGGGTATAGGACCCGCATCGTTGACAGGCCCTCCACTCATATGGGCTAGCCATCGGGCGCGCTCCTCCGTTTTTTGTCGCTTAACAGGGGCTCATGCCGGGTAGAGTGGCCTTCCACCCGCGTGCCCTTTTATGGTATAGGGTTATGTGATTCGATCACATAACGTCTATATTTCTCTTTTGATGGGAAAGTTCATGCAAATTATGTTTGTATGACTTTTCCACTCAAAAGTGAAATATATGGCAACGTCTACGTTTGGATCTTGATCCGGTTGGGAGGGTGCGAGGGGGCACCAACCCCATCTGGATGCCCCACTCTTATTTGCGGGCCATAAGAATCGTCGGGTAACGACGAAGTTCGCTTAAGTCCGTCCGTCTTCCCCAACTCCAGTTTGTCCTTTTATTCATCTGCAATAATCAACCCTTAGTTGGTTACCTCGTTTTTAATTTCGGTCGACTTTTTCTTTGTGACCCAGGAATTCGTGAATGCGAAATTCATTTGTAGTGGGTCCTTGTGCTTGGGGAAAGAATGCGCCCCATGACATCGCAACGCTAGCCTGCCAGCGCATTCACGCGTCCCAAGACAAGGCTAATCTCGGCGGATATCACCATCCTCTTCTGCCGTGGCAGCAGACCACCACTGCAGTCCTGAACGGCCATTTACTTATACCTTTCACTACAACATCTCTGGTATCGATTTGCGTAGTTATTATTGCTTAGGTAAAGTTTTGTCTACTCTTAGAAAACATTTCCCAAAGGCCTTCAACAAAGCCAACAAACCCCAGTTATGAGGTAAGTTGGCATACCTATAGGGGCTAGTTGGCATACCTGAAAAGGAATGGGTTTTGAAGGAAAAGCAACGTACAGTTCAGGACAAAAGCATTTTATTTCTTTTTTAATTAAGAAAGTAGCAAAGCAAGTACACGGATAGGAAATATTCTAAAAATTTGGTTTGTCTGCATTATATGTCAACATTGAATAATATTACTAATTTGTTTAAAAGGAGCAAGTTTCCGCAGTAGTTTGGTCTTTTTGTACCAAAGGCAACCCTCGATGTCTGGCCATTTCCAGTATTTATGATGTGTTATCATAGTCGTTACACAAACGTCGTCTGCATCTGTGCAGATGTCAAGAATCATACCCGGATATTTGCGTGACTGGTACTTCACCAAATTAAAGTCTCCTTCTTCGTATTGGGGTCTATCACGCCTCTCAGCTTCATTTATATTGCTGTTCCCTTTAGAATCTGTTACTTCTAATGCTGAATTATCATTTTTGTGTACTTCAGGTCCTTGACACCTGTGTTTTGCAAGGAACCATCATTGTTTTGGGGTTGTTGGGTCCGACGCTATCCTCACTTTCAGCATAAGTAATGCCTTCGGATTTAGATTCCGTTGAGGAAAATGCTAATTTCTTTTTAACAAACCACCTAATCTTTGCCTTGCAAATCTTCAACCTCTTGGTCGTTTCATCAGATGGCTTCTTTGCTCTGTTACGTACTTCAGCTGCTAACAAATTTCTCACTGGAGTGTCTGTGAGAAATTCAACTTGCCTCCGTTTTCTTCCTCGATAAGGTTGTTTCCGTGGTCCTGCTTTTGGTAATGGACAGGCTTCCTGAGGTTGAACAAGTTGGTTGGATGTTGAGGCTAGTGCAGGATCATGAGTTGAGTCCGTCAAATCGGCAGGTGTTCAAATGTACGCTATCTCTTTCTGAGGAGGTGGGCGATCATTTACGGTAGAAGGTAAAAATTCTTCATCATCAAATATATCGGGGTTGAAGGGACATATTCCACTAACTCGAAATCCAGCTGTTATTTTGGATGGAGTCATAGCAAACGGGAATGCCATGTTGACAATTGAGGGAATATTATATATGGACATAGTCTGTCCTGGATTGTTGGTCATCCAAGCGTCGCATGCTGAGTTAACATATTTTTTGAGTGGCCCAAAGACACTTCTGTCTAGGGGTCGCAACTTGCGGCTACAGTGTGGGGGAAGCGATAGTACAATTATTCCATTCTCTTTAAGCAAATCAAGAGCCTCAATAGATAAGTGCGAGCTATGGTTATCCAGAAGAAGCAGTACTTATCAATCCTTGAATGAAGTGTCTCACAAACTTTATAAAATTAGTTTCCATCAGTCATCCTGATCTGCTCGCATCATCATTTGAGCCAGGTGGTGCACCTGGGACAAAGTGATCCTTATATTTAACTCGCGGGAAAACGAAAAAAGGAGAAATCGCAGCTCCTCTTGCTGAAACGCATGCTGTGAGGGTCACCAATGTTCTTCTTTCAGCAGAGGTTACACGTCCGATTTATTTAAATCCTTTCCATGCAACCACTTCGTCTAGTTTTTGCACTGTTGTGATCCCTGTCTCGTCTACGTTGTAAATATTTTTAGGCTGTAATTTATATTTGTCAAGCATAGATTTCAGCAATGCAAAAAATTTCGCAACTTGTAGCTCTTGATAAGCTGGTATGTTCAGGGGTACGTAGAGATAAACTTGGGTGTCGCTTCATAAAATGATAAAACCAGTCCGGTCCCGCCATCTCATCCTTCCATGAAGCAGATATTTTCATAGAATTTGCTTTTGCGTACTGTTACGCAAATTTCCTGACTTCTTTAGACGACAACCCAAAGTACACATCTGCAGCCGTTTTGAAATATTCGGACAACAGTATTTCTTGCTTGGTTGTAAAAACCAGTACCAGGAAATAAAGTCATTGATAAGCAGGTAATATAAAACGTAGAAGATCACAATAAATATTACAGATAAAGCATGAAAATATATAAAGATAAGTGGGTGCCTAATTACCATTCTCGGCAGTACGTATCCAAAAGATGAAGTTGAAACCAAAGCATTTGCTGCAGCATTGGAAGCTGTAGCCGCATTAGCAATCCTTGCAGCATCACGTTCCCTTTCTGCGAAGAGGGGTCCCAAATTTATTTGAGGCATGAGCCAGACTTTTTCTCTCAATGATATGAGCTTCTACAGCCTTCTTCACAGTTTCAACTGAGTAATTACCCCGGTTGGACTTTCGTTTGCAACACCTTACCATACCGACCTACAAAAGCAGTATTAAGTGGGGGAAAATTAAAAAAAAAAGACGTGCAGGTCTATATATTTCTTAAAAAAAAATTTATGGTGTTTTTTTATATCTTTAAGAAAATAGTAGGAGGGTTACACTATTTATAACAAATTTATCAAACATATTAATGACAAATTTATTGCCTATTGATTTCTTAAATAAAAAGATTCTCATCGGAAGTTTGGGGCTCGTTGGCATAACTCAATTAGCCTGTGCCAACTAACCCCAGACTTACTCATGCCAACAAGCCCAAATAGTGCTTTCGAAACAAAATGGCCTCCTCACTCTTTCATAACATAATGAGCCACTGAATCACAAATCGTTGCTGACATTATCACATAATGGTACACTGTTTCAGCAAAACAAATTAACTGTACATGAAAAAAAAAAACAGAAAATCGAAGATCCTCCCTGATGGATGACTTCCATCGAACTGAAAACTTGGGTGATTTTTTTTGTAATATTTAATAAATAGCCAAGTGATTTATTATTGAAAAATACTAATGTAGTATTCAAGTGGAAAGTATATAAAGTGAGAAATATTTCATGTATTTTTAATACATCGAGTAGAAGTTTTATCAAGTTTTTGGATTTAATACTCATTTTATTCGCATTCTAATAAATTTACGGTGAGAGAAGAGAGGCCAGGACAAAAGAGTCCTAACGCAAACATTTTGGTGGCCCCGGCGAGATACGAGCTCACGATCTCGTTTTATTTGGAATACCAGTGGTTCAAGTGTTGTGTTGGTGCCGTGCCTAGTGAAAGTGCTTTTCGGGCATAAAATGATCGAATCGGAGCGCGTGTTCCAGGAGTTAAGAACATTGGCCGGGGCCGTAGAAAGTGTAATAGCGAATTACAAGAAGGATTCGGCCAGCCGCAAACAAGACATCGGTTACTATGAAGAGCGGCTTCGGCGTTTAGAAACCGCCTGGGAGGAGTTCGAGCACAA
Source organism: Odontomyia ornata (assembly GCA_963969285.1). Classification (NCBI taxonomy): domain Eukaryota; kingdom Metazoa; phylum Arthropoda; class Insecta; order Diptera; family Stratiomyidae; genus Odontomyia; species Odontomyia ornata. Next base: position 138,376,161 of record OZ017739.1, read on the forward strand.
GGACACCGAAGTTCAATCTTTACCCGAGATTACATCGGAACACGAGTATTTTACAAACGAAGTTTACGAAACGACCAGGATTGATCATGTCACCTTCCAGAAACATTCCTCGGAAAAATGAGCGCTCTAAAGGGCACCACATTTCCACCCTCATCTTCACACGTTAGCGACGACAGGCCTTCAGCGGTGCTTGTCTCGGCGCATGAAAATGCCGTTTTTACAAGCAAGTTACCACGTTATCAGGCCTCGGCGAATTACTGGATTTCCTACAAAAGCAATTTCAGGCACTTGACCCAGACCGCAACCACAAGAAGGTTACCAAAGCTGCCGTAGCCACCGTGGCTGCGTTGCGATGCCCAAGGTGCTCCCTGGATCACCCGCTGTACTTTTGCCCGGAGTTTCTCCAGGACAACGCTGCGAAGAGGCTGAGCTTTGTACGTTCAAGGAGGCTGTCTATGAATTGCTTGCGAGAAGCTCATCAGGCTTCAGTCTGCGTGGCAAGAAGCTGCAAGGAGTGCGCCAAGAAACATACTACCCTGTTACATATGACGGGAGACAGAAATTCCAACAACGCCTGGCTCCACAGTCAGGAAGCCAGATATTCAACCACCACCTGTACCACCTGCCCTCACTTTGACGACTCTCATGCAACCTTGATCTAAGAAAAATGTTCTGCTGAGCACAGTCGTCGTGAAGGTGGTTTCCAGCAATGGGAGAGTGACCGACTGCCGAGCAGTGTTGGATCTTGGCTCGCAAATCAACTTAATAACCGAGCGGATTATCAGGAAACTGGGTCTAGCGTCTTCACGGCAACTCGCACTGATTGAGAGGGTGGGTGGAAGCATCGAGAAGGCACGTCTTAAGGTTGATCTCGGCCCGAAATCCAGAGTGTCTGGATATGCCGCGCAGTTGGAGGCCTGGGTCCTGAAGCAAATCATATCTCCTCTATCTTCCCAGAATCTCGACACATTGGAATGGCGGATTCCTTGAAATATAAAGCTGGCAGATCCTGAATTCCACCAAACGGAGCGAATCGACACGCTGCTGAGTGCGATGCATTTGTACAAAGTCTTTGCCGTCGGGCAAATCAAGTTGGGCCCTGAACTCCCTGTGTTCCGGAACACGCTCCTTGGTTGGATTATCGCCGAAAGGGTAGTTACACCTCAAACGCTTCCAGTAGCATGTGGAGTTCTCACCGAAGAGACTTAGCTGACAGGTTATTAAGCGATTCTGGGAGGTTGAGGAGGTACCGGATCCACAGCACAATTTCACAGCGACTGAAAGAGCCTGCAAAGCACAATTCACCCAGACGACTCAGTCGTCGGACTGAGTCCGATGGCCAGTTCTTGGCGCGGCTTCCTTTCAAGGAAGATTCCGAAGGGCTGGGCGACTCGCAGGACATTGCCATACGAAGATTCATGGCGATTGAGCGAAGACTGGAGAAGAATCCCGATTTAAGATGGCAATATTTTGAGTTCATGGACGAGTACGAATGACTGGGACAGATGAAACAGATCACATGGTCGGCGAGTAAGGAAGCACATTATTTTTTGCCGCACCACTGTGTCCTGAAGCCAAGTAGTAGTACCACTAAATTGAGAGTGGTTTTCGACGCGTCCAGTAAAAATTCAACGAACGTTTCTCTGAACGACATCGTATATACCGGACCCACGATTCAGGATGATCTGTTTGCGATTTTGACCCGTTTCCGTCTGCCACGCTTCGTTTTCACGGCCGACATTACCAAGATGTATCGGCAAATAGTGCTTCAGCACGACGGTTGCACATTTCAATTGGTGATTTTGAGAACAAGTCCAGCCTAGCCTTCGCGATAATATCAACTCAAAACCGTCACGTACGGCACAACGTGTGCCCTTTACTTGCCAAACAAATGCCTTCAGGTTCTGGCACAGGCCGAACAAGATTGAGCCCCCTTGGGCAGCAGCGTACTACAGCATGAATGTTACATCATCGACATCATGACACGAGCAGACAGGTTGACGGAGGCAATTCAAACACAGGAGGAATCGCGTCAGATTTTTACCAGTGCAGGGATGCATTTGCACAAATTGTATTCCAACCATCCGCATCCTCTGCAGCAAATCAGTTTCGAAGAAAAGGAGTTCCAGTTGGGTTTCAGCAGTTTTTCAGAAGATTACATCAAGACCTTGGGGGTAATTTGGCTCCAGATGACTTCCAGATCGCTGAGGTCCAATTCACGAAACGGACGATCGCATCAGACATCGCCCGAATGTTCGGCCTATTGGGCATCCTAGCTCCGGTTATCGTGACCGCCAAATTGTTCCTGCAGGCGCTATGGTGATTGGAGTGGACTGGGACGCGTCCTTGCTACTCGACATACATACATAGTGGGCCCATTTTCGCAGTGAGCTGCCATCATTGCGAAGGGTTTGTTTTCCTCGACACGGTATCGCCCGCGAGAAACCAGTCCAGCTGCAGCTGCATACATTCTGCAATGCCTCGGAGGAAGCGTATGGTGCTATGATCTATGTCCACTCAACATCCCCGAGCGGTCAAGTCAAAGTTCGGGTGCTCTGTGCCAAATCCAGGGTGGCCCTCAACAAGGTGTTGACAGTGCCGAGTTTGGAGTTATGTGCCGCCAAGCTGGGAGCAGAATTAACAGTCAAGAGGGCACTCCCGGATGTCTTTCACGTCCTCTGGTCCGATCCAGAAGTCGCATTGGCGTGGGTCAATTTAACCGCTTCATCCTACAGCACTTTCGTCGCCAACCGTGTTTCGACCATTCAATCATTGTCGAGACCAACTCAGTGGCGAAATGTGGCGTCCCACGACAATCCTGCAAACATCCTGTCTCGAGCTAAAAGATGGCGAGCTCTGGTCTCGGGGGCCATCCTTCTTGACTGGGCCTGAGGCGGACTGGCCGCCTCCGTACAAGGGTACCAAAGCCTGTGAGGTCGAGCGGAAGCAAATCAGGGTTGCGATCATAACAACAGCTAGTGCGAGCAACCATTTTGTGTACGAGGTTCAACACGGCAACTAATTTGGACGGTTTCAACGGGTGGTCGGTTATATGCTGCGTTTTGAGGAGTGTTGCAGGACAATCTTTCAGTCTCCTCAAGTATGCAGCCATGCAGGAACGAGTCACGAACTCTCCAGAGCAACCGGAGTGATTGTGAAATGTACTCAGCAACATGATTTTCGTGAGGACCTGCGGGACATCCAACTACAGAGGCAGGTCAACAAGAGCAGCCCCCTATCGGGCCTGACTTTTTTCCTGGATTCAGACGGAATCTTGCGCCTTGGCGGGAGGCTGGAGGCTTCACAATTCGCCTTCGAGGCCAAGCATCCTATGTTGCTGCCGTTCGCGAATCCACTTACAAGATTACTGATTACGGATATTCATAGCAAAATTTGCCATCTCCGAGCTCAGGCGCTGTCAGCTACCACGTGACAACGCTTCTGGCCTATCAAGGGGAAGCAGCTAGCACGGGCGATTGTTCGACAATGCGTGCGATGTAGCCAGGCAAGGCCACAACTGTTCAATCAGATTATAGGGAATCTACCAGGTGCTCGCGTGCAAGCGGCTCGCCCGTTCATCCGCTCGGGCGTCAACTTCTGTGGACCACTGCTGATACACTACTAAGGCAGAGGTGTGCGGCCTCAGAAGGGATACATCGCTATGTTCTGCTGCCTCACTACCAAGGCCGTCCATCTGGAATTGGTGAGCGATCTCAGCACAGAAGCTCTCATCGGTGCTTTGAAGCGTTTCATCGGGAGGCGAGGTCTCTGCAAGGACATCTGTTGCGACAATGCGACCAATTTCGTAGGTGCGCGAAATCAGCTACATGAGCTGCCTTCCTCACTTCACTCAGCTGAGGGTCAACACAAGGTGACCGACTTTTGCAACACTCGGGGAAAACAATTTCATTTAATTCCGGCTCGCACCCCTCACTTTGGAGGGTTGTGGGAGGTGGCCGTCAAATCAGCCAAGAACCTGCTTCGTCGAGGCGCTTCATCAGCCACACTCAAGTACGAGGAACTAAGCACCCTGGTGGTCCAGGTGGAGGCCATCCTCAACTCCAGGCCTCTAACTGCGACGTCCAACGACCCCAACGATCTGGCAGCTTTGACTCCAGGACACTTCCTCATCGGCGAGCCCCTCACAGCCATGATGGATGCTCGGGCAGAGCCTGCCACTGGCGGACTTTATGACCGATGGAAGCGTATAAATCATTTGAAGGACGAGCTTTGGCGACCATGGTCCCGCGAATATTTGAACCAACTGCAATATGGCGTTAAGTGGCGACCAAATGCTACCCGGGGAGCCAGCGTCATCATCAAGGTCGATAACCTATCAGCTATGAAATGGTCCCTGGGATGAATCATAGAAACACATCAAGGGGCTGACAGCTTTGTCAGAGTCGCAGGCAGGTCAACAAGAGCAGCCCCCTATCGGGCCCGACTCCTTTCCTGAATTCAGACGGAATCCTGCGCGTTAGCAGGAGGCTGGAGGCTTCACAACTCGCCTTCGAGGCCAAGCATCCTATGTTGCTGCCGTTCGCGAATCCACTTACAAGATTACTGATGACGAATATTCATTGCAAAAATTGTTATCTCAGAACTCAGGCGCTGTCACCTACCACGAGACAACGCTTCTGGCTTATCAAGGGGGAGCAGCTAGCACGGGCGATTGTTCGACAATGCGTCCGATGTACCAAGGCAAGGCCACAACTGTTCAATCAGATTATGGGGAATCTACCAGGTGCTCGCGCGCAAGTGGCTCGCCCGTTCATCCGCTCGGGCAGCAACTTCTGCGGACCACTGCTGATATACTACCGAGGCAGAGGTGTGCGGACCAAGAAGGGATACATCGCTATATTCTGCTGCCTCACTACCAAGGCCGTCCATCTGGAATTGGTGAGCGATCTCAGCACAGAAGCTCTCATCGGTGCTTTGAAGCGTTTCATCGGGAGACGAGGTCTCTGCAAGGACATATGTTGTGACAATGCGACCAATTACGTAGGTGCGCAAAATCAGCTACATGAGCTGTCTTCCTCACTTCATTCAGCTGAGGGTCAACACAAGGTGACCGACTTTTGCAACCCTCGGGGAATACAATTTCATTTCATCCTGGCTCGCACCCCTCACTTTGGTGAATTGTGGGAGGTGGCCGTCAAATCAGCCAAGAACCTGCTTCGTCGAGACGCGTCATCAGCCACACTCACGTACGAGGAACTAAGCACCCTGGTGGTCCAGGTGGAGGTCATCCTCAACTCCAGGCCTCTAACTGCGATGCCCGACGATCCCAACGATCTGGCAGCTTTGACTCCAGGACACTTCTTCATCGGGGAGCCCCTCACAGCCATGGTGGATCTCGGGCGGAGCCTGCCACTGGCTGACTTCATGCCCGATGGAAGCGTATAAATCATTTGAAGGACGAGTTTCGGCGAAGATGGTCCCGCGAATATTTGAACCAACTGCAACATGGCGTTAAGTGGCGACCAAATGCTACCCGAGGAACCAGCGTCATCATCAAGGTCGATAGCCTACCAACTATGAAATGGTCCCTGGGGCGAATCATAGAAAAACATCAAAGGGCTGATGGCTTCGTCAGAGTCTCAGACGTGAGGACAGCCACTGGAATAGTAAGAAGGCCCATCCATCGTCCAGCGTCGCTACAAGTGATAAAGAACACTACACCAGAAGCAGCTGGCCTCGAGGCGAGTACCCAAATCCGACTCGAGGCACAGCATCAGGCAGATACATCCAGCAATTATCACAACGGGCTTCGCTCTGCCTACTGATCCCTTTAACAGTGGCCAATCCCATCAAGGTGGCGTCAACTGGACCATATCTAGGACGCATTTTCGATCATTGGGAAATGCCTTGCAGTCGACAAGCGACCTAGAGGCCTACTAGATGGAGCTGGCCATGCTGCAGAACGGCACGATCTGGCTGCAACAACTATGTGATCACGATCCTCGGCACACCAACTTCTTACATCTGCATGAGCAGTTCCGCCACTTAACCGACCCGTTTTCCAGAGCAAACCAGGTCAAGGTGAGGAGCAATAAACGCAGTGGGGTGACTAGCCAGGTCATTGTCCGGGGTTCTGGACGAGGAGTACGCGAACCAAATGGCTCAGATCATTAAGACGATGCAGGGAGATCAGAACAAGCTACACTCCCTACTCAAAAATCAAACATCAATCATCGACTCGACATTAAACCTCCTCGGCAAAATGGAACAGATGGCTCAAAAACGTTTCGCCACCATAGAGCACGAACTGGCAAAACTCTGCAATGAGATCAAGGGTCCGCAACTCGAAGGCACCACAGCTCGAGTCCAAAACTTAATTCCAATGCTATCTTTATTGATGACCTTGGCAACTCTCAATCTGAAACGTATTCAATCCAGCATCTTGAACGTGATCACGGACACACAGCATGGGAACTTCAACCCTCTGCTGTTGTCTCAACAGCAGCTTAATGCAGCAATGACAGACATCAGGGATCACCAGTATCTATCTGTTGGCCGAGAAGACTTTCTAAAATTATTTGGGTTGACATCTATCAAAACCAAGGCATATGCGGACTTCATCCTTTTCGGGTTCAGGGTGCCACTCATCGATTTGTCAACTTTCGGGCTATGTCGAATCCTACTAATACCAACGGCGAAACGCAACCATTTCATCGCCATACAGCCTACCGCTTCTTATCTGATCATAAGCCCTCTTCGCGACGTATACTATCTATACTATCCGCTCAACGAGAAGGGCTACACTACGCTATTCAAGATCACCGCAGTTATGAATCCTTAATCAAAGCGACTCACCCCAGGGCCTATTATTCCACTGCTGACGACAACCGGGGCCATGTACAACAGCATATTGCGCCCACACCTTTCCGAACGCATGCCTCGGAGATTAACGACCCGCGAAACCAACTGAAGGCGCAGGATCAGTCTTGGAGTGACCAGCTGGATGTGCATGATGTTCACCAGTATGCGCTGGGAAAAATACTAAAGTGGTTTTCAATTGGAAACGATAAAAAGTGAGAAATATTTCATGTGTTTTTAATACATCGAGTGGAAGTTTTATCAAGCTTTTGGATTTAAAACCGATTTTATTCGCATTTTAATAAATTTACGGCAAGAGAAGAGAGGCCAGAACAAAAGAGTCTTGACGCAAACACTAACAGAGTTTGATAAACAGTATCTTTGATAAAACAGGAGTTAGTAGAGGCGTGATGATCTCGCGCGCGGCAAACCGCACGGCGGAGGTGGATCGCTTTTCTCGTCTTCGCTTCCACTAACCTTGATTAGTCGAATCAGCTCGCCCAGTTTCCGACGTAACTGCACCTGACGTCCACCCCTGATGTGATAATTTGTCTCCAGCTCAGGTTCTGGTGTTGGACCAGGCCCACTCCTGGCTCGGTATTCTTCGATGGTGATTGGCCGGGGTGCTGCTCGCGGGTTGGCTGCTAACGCATCCTCCAGAGATAGATTCTCCTCGATAGGCCGAGGTGCAGCGGCGTAAGGGGCCTCTGAGTGCTCCTGTTGGTGACGGGGTCGATGGAGGCCGACTGGGGGATGCAAATATTCGAGCTTGTGAAGTAAACGGTTAGCAGATACGGTACAAGGGCTCCCAGGACCGTGTTCAAATGAGGTTTTTAAAACGCTTAACATTCACCAAGCTGGGGTGACAAAAAATCAAATGGAGATATTGGTTATTTAAAGGCAACAGAATCTCAGCCTTTAATGGAAAATCAAGAATTATACCAGCAATTGATTGAAGCATTGCTATATCTAGCAGTAAATACAAGACCAGATATCAGTGCAAGTGTGACTATGCGCAGTCAATTGGACCGAGGGGAAAAGAATAGCTCATTACTTGAAGGGCACGAAGGACTACGAATTTATACTCTCGGCGACAACGGAGCAGAAAATTTGAGTAATCGTAAATCAAACAACCTTTATCTGTTTCAATTCGTTGACGCGGTAATAAGTTGGGCATGTCGAAAGCAAACATGCGTATCTCTATCATCTACTGAGGAGGAGTATGTTTCTATAGCAGAAGCTTGCCAGAAAGGTATATGGCTACAAGAATTAGTCAAAACATTCATTCACGATAAAAAGTTCAACACGATCATTTTCTAAGATAACCAAAATTGTTTAAAACTGATTGATAAGAAAAGGAGTAGCGATCACACCAAATATCATTTTATTAATGACATTAAAGATAGGAAACATGAATTTCGAATACTGCCCCACCAAAGAAATAACAGCCGACATGTTCACGAACCCACGCAACAGGATCAAGCTTAAGTATTTTGCTGCAAAGAGCGGATTTAAGTTACGCAATTAAGTGCATATTATCGTTGAGGGAAGGTGTTTGTATGCAACGAAAAATATGCGTGTAACTAAACAAGCGGTGCACAGATGCACTTTAGCCCATCAGCCGTGCTCGTACAGCCTGAGAGCGACAAGCAACGAGTGCATACCACGTCTCTGCGCTATTAAATTTTAGTCACTTAAATGTACGAGTTCTATTTTCCTTTCATTTCAATGTATCGTTTTACGCTACGTGTTTTACTTTTGTAATAAAATCAAGTGTCATTAAAATAGAACACAATACATTCATTTTGCCTGCAACTCGTATAAACGCTTGATACATTTTTGAACCTCGTACGGTGGTTAGAATTTGTTTTTGGCACTATTCTTACCTTTAAGACACTCTGCCAGCTCCCAAAATTATAACAAAAAGAGTAATATGGCTTTAAAAATGCTTACTCCCAACTTTGAAGGCAAAAACAAATAAAATAAATTGAGTGCACTTTAAGTTGTATAAAAAGCAAACAACCAACTTTATTTTATTCCATATAAAACAGATCAAAAACATGCAAGCCAGCGTAAATGATGTACATCTGCCTGGTGTAGATAAAATTATGGATCTAGCATGGCGCCAGCAAGTATGCTCAAGCATTCGTGCCAGCAATCATGGATGCTGTGCACATAAAACTCATGTGTGTTATAAATGCCTGAGCATGTGTTCACATGCATAGTTTCCTTGTTCGCTGAATTTCCTTAATCTCTCGCTTTTGATAACTTGCACTACTTGTTCACTTGATTCTTCGATAAAATTCTATGCTTAGTGAATTTCTCCTGATTTCATTTGACCTCAGTGTAATAAAGATAAATAATCCTTTCACTAAGATTCAGAAGCGAGGTAAGGATCAAAGTGATTTCATTTTCTATTATTAGTTTAATGTTTACATTTTCTTTTCTTATTTACTTTTTTCTTTTGTTTCTATTTGATATGAATTAGAACTAATGTAGAAAACTTATAAAACTACAATTGACCCAAATATCTTTATGATGAGAATTTGGGTGACTTACAATATTGAGCCCACCACCCCAACATGCAAATAAATTTGAATAATTGAATTGTTTGTTGTGGATGTGAGCGTAATTTCTTTTATCAAATTTAAGGCATGAAGAGACATTGCTTTTGTTATTCGCAAGCTGTTAATAATAAATCAGTCCAAGAGGGCGTTCTGCTTGCTGAACATCAGATAGATCAAATAAGACCGTATAGTAGACGATGTCAGTTTTTACGATTTACGACGAAGCAAAATGAATCCTACTTTTCCGTCTCTTGCAATACATACGAATCCGGGATACAGCACGCATGTCTTCCATTTGAATGACACCTTTGGGAAAGGTTTTCAATTTTATTCCACAACACGATTATATGGACAGTCAGAGTCGGATTTACGACACACAAGTGATTTCTGAGAAAAATCCTAAAAATTGATGCGTAGGTATACGCACATTGTATGCCATAAAGTAACCACTCACTAGAGCCTAATCGAAGAAGTTTCTTTCGTCAATCAAACAATCAATCTCAAGGATTGCCCAGCAAATGTCGGGAATTGCTACCGTCTTCCTAAAATGATTTTATTTAAGCCTTAAATTAATCCAAACTGTAACACGTGCCGCAGCTACACCTGAATAACAAAAATAAACAATCTCAACAAGGTAAGAAGCTCAACAAGGATATTCAATTGGAATAGAAAATCAATACTGTCGGCTGATTCTATGTAGGACAATGCGGTGATGTAAACTTGTTGAAGTATTAATAGAGAAGGATATAATCGTAATTGATATAGGAACCATTGACTTAATGGTTTAATGAATGAATCAATAAATTAGTGTGTGAAAAGTTAGAGGAGGAGTAAATGTCTAGACGAGTGACTCCAGTCTTAAACAGTCAGATATTACCATTAATTATTAAATTTAAAATTATTTCGATAAATTCCTAATATTAGGCGTTCAAAACAGTCTAAGTTAAACAAGTGATATTTTTAAGCAAACATATCGTTGAGTCTGTTCAGAAATTTATAGAAGATTGTTTTTGAATTCTTTATTTTAAGCCAAGCAAAAATTCCAATTTTATGGAACTACAGATATCCACTATATTTTGGATTATTGTATATGTGATAGAAGCCAAGATAACTAACGAGTTTGTTGTGTTGCATTATCGAACTTTAATTTATTTACATACTACATCGCAAATAATTGTACTTTCAAAAGGAAAGAAGTGATATCCAGGCAAATGTGGCAATAATCGTTGCAACCGCCTGTAACATAGCCCGGGTAAACCTAATAAAAATAATTATCCGTTTCCACGCCGGCACTATAAAAATTATTACCGTGCGCAGGTGCAATAAAACGTATCCTTTCTTGCACTAACTCAAGGGATAATTACCATGCGCTGGTGCAACAAACGACCAAACTACTTCCGGTCCGTGCACACAGGATAAACTCTGTGATTATGGGTTTATTACACATCTGGTCTCCAGGGGTTTTCCATATGTTGTAAATATAAATATTGACGTAAGTAGATTGTAAGAGCAGTATGGCCGCAAGCATCGTCAAAGTGAGACGACACAATAGAATTTAGATAATATTCATTTGTTGTGTTGGCATTTTGGATCGATTGGTTGAGTTGTTAGTGAATTGATGATGAGTCAATTAACTACAGTGGTGACCCCGACGTGATATAAACGAAATAGTGCACAAGAATAGTTAATGCTGTTTTAAATCAACTTTATATACTGAGACGGACTGTTTTATGTGACTTTCTCATGCTATTTATTACACCGTATTCCCTTTTACATTTCAGCTTAATCTCTAAATATCATCTTTTCTTATGTACTAACTATAGTATAGCACATTTCAACTCAACCTCAAAGTTTCATATATTCTTATGTACTAACTATAATATAATTCATTTCAATATATAACCTCTCCCCTTTTTATTTTATAGTTTTTATTTTCTTTCCTTATATTAAAATTGTTTTCTTTATTTTCATTCATTGTTGGTTTACTTTGCCCTGTTTGATTTCTTATACGTGGAATGCAAGAATCCGAATTATTAAGCATTGGCTTATTTATATCCAAAAAGTCATTTTAAAACTGGGAGTGTACTCTGATTTTCTTAAGTTTATGCTATTTCGCCTCAATAATTGACTATTTTCATTCTGAATAGTAAATGATATTGGCGTTGAATGTGACTTCTTAGCTAAACGCTAAATTCTTAGGTAAACGCCATTATCTCCCATTTGAAACCCTTCCTTTCTCATTTTCCATACAGTCCTGTCGTAGTATGTTTTATATCTGTCTTGATATTTGAGGCGAAGTACTCGGCTCATTAATAGCTGCGCCAGTGATGCCCGTAAACTTCAAATTGGAGCATTTCTATACGCCAGCAATCCACTCTCTAAATCTTTTCTTTCTTCTAGACATTTTCGAAGTAAGCTTTTCGCTATCCCTACACCTTTCTCCGCTAAACCATTATTACGAGGGTAGATTGGACTAGAGGTTGCTAAGCCAATACTCCACTCTGGTGCAAATTGTTTAAATTGATATGAACTAAATGGCATATTATCCGATACAATAATATGAGGGACTCCGAGTTGAGCAAATATTTCCTTAAGTTTTCTTGAAGTTTCCTCAGATGTCTAATTTCTTAACAATTTCACTTCTAACCACTTCGAGAAAAAGTCCACAAAAACTAAAAATGGATTTCTCGGAAGTCAAGTATATCATAAGCCACCATACTAAATGGCAGATTTGGAATTTCATGTGGAATCAATGGAGACCTGCAATTTGATTTTTGATATTTCTCGCATGTCCGACCGCTACTTATACAATCTTCTATTTGCCTATTTATACCTGGCCAATACACATTGCTAGCTCCTTTATTTAGTTACCCAAAGATGCCCTTCGTGTAGACCATAGTATACTCAACTAGTACCCACACCTTTCATTTACCCTGCGTTGCACACTTTTTAAATTTTCCCAGGGGCACGTCAGCTGATCCGGGGCATGACAGCTGATCCCATGCTTGGCGCGCTCAAGAAACAAAGCAAAATGCAAATAAAATTTCCGACGCACATGTTCTTTTACGCCTTTCAGTACATAGGAGTGCTGCCAGATCCTAGTAAAAAACTAAAAGATTGCATAGAACGATTTTGTTTTTCTGCAAAGTTATTGATTTTTTGAGATATGGTAATCCTGAAATCTCTCATCGAAGCATATGTTTATATTTGCGCCAATCCTCACGTCAGCATTTACCTACCTACCTGCTACCGAAGATTTATGGCTCGGTGTTCGGCTTGTGTTGAGTGTGGTTACTAGTTGAGTATACTATGGTGTAGACTATTCAATATCTATGCATGAAGACCAATTCGAATGATGAGTTTATCTTCTTAAAATAGAAGACCATTTTCGCAGTAAATGCTATTTTTAACTTTCCAGTACTTTTTAATCATATCGTTAACTTTAGTTTTATTTTTGTACTAACTTTATTAATTATTTCGACTCGTCATCATTAAGATTGGCTTTACGGATTTCCCCCGTTTTTCTTTCGCTAACATTGACGGTATGAACTACAGTATTTAAAGTCGAGTCAACAGGAGCCGAATTTTTCTCCTTGGTACTTCTAGACAGTGTATTCGCTATGCGCACCTCTTTTCTCGGAAGGTACCTGACTTCAATATCATATTTCAATAGTTTTCGTTTTATCCTCTGTAACCTGTTGGAGTGAACCTGGGACATTAATTTGTCGAAAATTACAACTAAAGGTTTGTGATCTGACAAAATGACTGATAAATATAATCGTGAAACTTCTCACATGCGAAGAGGATGGCCAACATCTCTTTTTCAATTTGCGCATATTGTTGTTCCGTATTTGTCAAACGTTTTGATGTAAAACAAACCGGTCTGTTGTCTTCCATAAGACAACTTCCAACTCCAAATTGAGATGCATCAGTTTGGATATATTTTGGAATGTTCTCATTGAAATTTTGCAACACTGGAGATTTTGTAACAGTTAAATTCAGATCTTCAATTACTTTGGAGTGTGCTTCTAACCATTTATATGAACAATTCTTTTTCAATAGCTCTCTTAGAGGTGCTGTTATCTGTGAAATATTTGGAATGAAATTTCTCACAAAATTGACTAATCCTAAGAAGATTTCAATATTTTCAATGGCTTTAATCCGAAATTCATCGATTCTAACACCCTCTTTTGAAAATATTAAGCCAAAATAATTTACGGCTTTTTGACAGTTTTGCAATTTTATAGCATTAAATTTAATATTTGATTCACACACTATTTTAAGAACATTAGCCAGATTGCTATCGTGTTCCACTTTATTTTTTCCAAAAATCAAAATATCGTCAAAATAGACGAATACACCCGGTAGGTGACTAAAATATTTAGTATTTAGTTTTTAAAATAGCTCGAGAGCAAAGTTGAGCCCATTTGGCAACCTTAAAAATTTATAACTTCCGAACGGTGTGCTGAATACACACAAGTCGCTACTTTCTTCCTTCAGCGGAACCTGCCAAAATCCATCTTTGAGGTCTAATACCGTGAAATACTCCATGTTTTCGAGTTGTCACGATAAATCTGATAATTGTTGTGTTTCTAAAGTCTCTCTTATAACGTTTCTTTTCATATTCCTGGGATCTAAACATAATCTAACAGATTTATCAGGTTTTTTCAACCACGACTAGATTGTGGACCCACTCAGTGGTATGATTAACTCTTTTGATGATTCCTGCATTTTCCATGTCATCTAATTTGGTCTTCGCTTTAATTTTAAGACTGCTCGCTACGCGGCAAGGTGCATTTATGACTGGAACCGCATCTTTCTTTAAATAAATCTTACACTTGTCTGGAAAAGTACCCAGTCCCTCGAATAATGTAACATTATTCCGAATAAACTCCTCTTTTGAAATAGAGTTCCAGTTAAGATCACTATGCGCTTGATTAATTTAAGCTTAACACACGTTTTTAATTCTGAAATTGGAGACGAATCCACATCAGCAATAAGAAACTGTTCTACACTCGCCACTGACTTATGTTTTATCTCAAGTTTTACTGCGGGTAAAACATCTAAATTGTCACCACCATATGCCTCCAATTTTAACTTAACAGGCTCAACAATAGTTGTCTCATTTTCTATTGTTTTAAAGACTGAATAAGTAAAAATATTTACTTCTGCAGCCGAATCTATTTTAAATTGTATTTCCTTCCCATTTATCTTTATTTTAGTATGCCATGAATCACCTTTCTCTATTCCTTCCACTTTTACCATCTCAATAACTGAAGCATCAAGATCAATGTCATCATGTCCATCCATCGCGTTAATTTGCTTTGCCCTGGACCTATTGGTGAAATGATTCGGTTTCTTGCATTTCAAAGTTTTTCCATAAGCTGGACACTTATTAATAGGATGGCTATATGAACATCTTTTACAATTAGTGATATTATTATTTTTATTATTATTATGTATTGAGACGGACCGTTTTATGTGACTGACTCATGCCATTTATTTTACCGTACTCCCTTTGACATTTCAGCTTAACCTCTAAATATCATCTATTTTTATGTACTAAATATAATACACCACATTTCAGCTTAACCTCTAAATCTCATATATTCTTATGTATTAACTATAATATGATTCATTTCAATATATAATAAATGCAATCGTTACTGCATTGCAGTCCGCGTTTTCAAATCGAAGCGGCAGAACTCTGGTTCTCGCAAGTTGAGCTGGCTTTCGAAGTTGCCGCAGAAGTACGAAACATTGTAACCTCCACGCCATCCGAGAAGCCATACAGGGAGTTGAAAGCAGCGTTAATCAAAAAGCTGTGTGCGTCGCAAGAGCAAAACATGGGTCAATTATTAGAGCTCGAAGAGTTAAGTGATGGGAATCGAAGTCAGTTTCCATCTGAAAAAATTGGCAGGTTCATTGATTTCCGAAGAAATACTCCGTGCTATGTGGTTTAAACAAATGCCAGAGGATATGAAGCCGGCCCTACTGATTCAAAAAGATATCCAGCTGGAGAGCATTGTAGAGTTGGCCGATAAAATCATGCAGATTTAGTCATTTCAGCGAAATCAGGTAGCAGCTGTGGCGACATCAGCACTAGCTCTAGGTCCATTTACAGAGAGATGCACTAGCCAAACAGCTAGAGAGGCTTGAGCTCAAGCTATCCGCAAAGATGGAAGATAAACTGGACTCGTTTCGCTCTTGGCGAGCTCAGTGAGCTGTGAGGTCGTTCTCATACCCGAAGCTTTTCACGTAACCGCACACGTCCCGTGTCCCGGAGTCGTTATGTTGCAGAAGGTGTATGCTGGTATCATGCTCGTTTTGGCCCGAAATCAAACTAATGCACCAAACCATGTAGTTTTGAGTCGGGAAACACAATGGCCCCTTGTTAATGGTGGCGGACAACACGCGCCTTAATCAATCACGCCGCCTCTTTATGAAAGACATCACAATCGAGAAAACCTTCTTGATAGATACTGGTGCAAAGCTATGCATATATCCTCGCAAATACTTCAATGCGCCTCTAGAAAGGTGTGATTTAGAACTTTCCGCGGCGAATGGGACACGCATAACTACTAACGGCACTATAACCCTGACATTGAACTTTGACTTACGACGCGATCTCACTTGGCGCTTCGTAATTGCAGATATAGAAAAGCCAATAATTGGATTCGATTTCCTGGAGTACTACGGACTTTTGGTAGATCCCAGGAATCGAAAGCTGTTGAGCATCACAACCTAGCTGCAAGTGAAAGGCCGTACCGTTGTTGGGGAAGTCTTCAGCGTAAAACTGGAAACAGGATCGACACCATTTCATGAGCTTCTAGCAAAACATCCGGAAATTATGAAGCGAGATGGAGTGCCAAAAGTTAAACAATACGGTTCACTATATATGGACTCCTGCAGGACCACTAGTTGCTAGTTAGCCCAGACGGCTAGCACCAGATAAACTGCAAATGGCCAAAACGGAAGGCGACAACATGCTGAAACTAGGCATTGCCAGACCATTACAAAGCTGCTGGTCTTCACCCCTTCATATGCAGCAAAAGGCCAACAACGAATAAAGACCCTGCGGGTTGTGGACTCAACGCTAGGACCATCTCAGATCGTTATGCCATTCGACACATCCACGACTCTTGCGGAGAAAAAGTTTTTTCCACCATTGACTTAGCGAAAGCGTTTCACCAAATCCCGGTGGCTGAAGATGTTCGGACTACGAAACGCAGCGCAAAATTTCCAGCGTTTTATAGAGGAAGTATTGCGTGGCATGGATTATTGCTATGCGTATATAGACGGCATCATAGTTGCCTCAGCATCAGCAGCAGAACACATTAACCACCTTAATATCCTCTTTCACTGCCTGCAAACGTACGAAGTAGTCATTACTTCTGCTAAATGCATCTTTGGACATCCCAGCATACAATTCTTGGGCTACTCAGTCAGTGAAAATAGCACACGATCGCTACCGCAAAAAGTTGAAATTACACCGGTCTACAGCATTTTTGCGCAAGGGTTATACATCATTTATTTTTATTACTTTTATACTTAGAAATAAGAATAAGAACAAAAAGTAGTTCTGGATTTGCTTTTATGAGTAAAAAATGGTAAAATTAAAATCAATGAAAATACATAAAAAATTTACACAGAGATCATTTATTAAAAGATACCGAACATCAATTTATGATTGTTTCTTACAAAAGAAGTATTAAAATAGAGTTAAAACATTTAAAAATGAATAGTTTTACTTTTCCTGTCATATTCAGTAGAAGTTTCTCTTATTAACCCCCTAATATAGTCTCCCATCATGCTTTCAGTATACTGGCCTTGGTAACATCTCTCAAATTCCATTATATCTTGATCGAAGCGTTCCCCTTGTTCTTCCGAATAAGCTTGCACATTATCTTTAAATGTATCCAAATGAGAATGTAACATATGCATCTTTAGAGACACTCTACATCAGATGATGGAAAAATTCGTGATCATGTCAGTGATCAGCTCGTCATAATTTTCAGCTCTACGGTTTCCAAGGAAACCATGAACTACTGCATTAAAACTGGTCCAGGCTTTTTCTCTTCATTGCTAAGCAACTCTTGAAAAATATCACAATTCATAAGTTTTTTTTTATTTGAGGGCCTACAAAGGTACCAGCTTTAATTTTCGCATCTGAAAGCTTTGGAAAAAAACTTTTTAAGTATTTGAAAGCTTCAGACTCATGATTAAGAGCCTTTACAAATTGTTTAATAAGACCCAATTTAATATGCAATGGCGGCATTAATATAGTTTTGGGATTGACAATTGCTTCCCATTTAATATTGTATTTTTCTACTTCGTGCTCAGTACATACGGGCCAATGTTTTTGTCGGTAGTGAGTGGCATTATTTCTACTATCCTACAGGCAAAGATAACATGAGTGTTTAGTATATCCACCTTACATTCCTGTCAAAAAACACACCATCTTGAAGTCTCCAATAACTTTCCACTTGTATTTCGTATATTTAATTGCAGTTAATAGTATTTTTATATGTACTGTCGTAATTTTCTTTGAGATGTGCGGAGTGTGCCAATGGAATCGATGGAAATTTGTTTCCATTGTGCAGTAGAACAGCTTTTAGACTTTTTGTCGAACTGTCAATAAAAACGCGCCATTCAAATGTATGACATGGAATACCAATTTCTTCAAATAGACCTTTTATGTCATGACAAAAACAGATCCCATCTTCCTTACTGAAGTAACAAGAAAATTCTTCATTACGTTTTCTTTGACGAGTTATTCGAACGTCAGATTTACTTAAATTCCATTGTTTTAACCGCGATGGTAGTAACTCTGCTTTACTTTTTGGTAGATTTAGGTCTCTTATTAAGTCATTGAGATCTTTAGAGTTGATAAGATGTGGTATTTTTGGTCCAGATTCAAGAACAAATTCGGAATGTACGGATAAAGATGAAGTCTGTGATTGATGGCTGCCTAATTGATCTTCCAAAAATGGCGGAGAAGGTAGAGGATATTCTTCTGTACAGGGTATTGGAGCGGATGTCAATGGTAGATCAGGATAACATGTTTTCTTTGAATTTTTACCTCTGTTCAACAGTGTACAAAAACTGTCTCACCCGGGTATCAAGGTCAGCCTTAAACTCATCCCACAGCGTTATGTTTGGCCATCAATGAATAAAGACTGCCGCGAATGGTCAAAAAGCAGCATTGAGTGCCAGATAGTGAAAATTTCTAAACATGTTAGCACTACGCCAGGCACATTCTCACCATCTACTGGTAGATTTGAGCATGTCCTCATTGACATCGTCATCATGCCTATCTCAGAAAGATTTAGATACATTTTAACATGCGTAGATCGTTTGACATGCTGGCCGGAAGCAGTTCCCATGGAAGATCAAGAAGCAGAGATCGTTGCAAGAGCATTCTATTCCCAATGGATTTCAAGGTTTGGGGCGCTTTTAAGAGATAAAACAGACCAAGGACGCCAATTTGAGTCATGCTGGTTTAGCGAATTAAACAACCTAGCTGGTATCACTCATTTCAGGACAACACCATATCATCCAGCAGCTAATGGCACGGTCGAGAGATTCCACAGGCAACTCAAAGCAGCAATCAAATGTCACAAGAATAATCAATGGACACAAGTCTTACTCTCAGTACTCCTAGGAATAAGTTGCGCTTGAAAGGAAGGCCTCGAATCTACTGTTGCAGAGCTAGTTTATGGCGAACCATTAAGAATACCAGCTGAATTCCTCGTAGAATCAAACAGGGACCAAATTCTGCAGAGCAATTTTTTCCAAGTCCTCCGAGAGCATATCTAGGGTATACGACCTATAAGCCTACCTCGACATGGTGACCGTTCATATTCAAAAACCTCGCCACAATGTAACACGTTTTTATGCGCACTTGCTCTATAAAAACGCTGCTTCAAATGGCGTATAGCGGTCCTTTCAAAGTCGTATCTAGAGCCTATAAAACTTTCGTGGTAAACGTTCGATGACGATACTGAGCAACAAATGCTATGCTCGCTTAAACTCGAAAACCAGGGACTTTACTAACAAAACCTTATTCCTTCCTTCATACAAACTAATTTTATTCATTGTCTCCCACTAACAAAATTTTATTTGTAATACTAATTAAAAATTCATTCTCGCCTCCCCACTAGCAAATTTCATACAAATGCTCATTAAGAAAAGTAGCACAGTTGAAGTTGCTGATTGGATGAATGAGAGGTTATCAGAAGGCAGCTCCGGTGTTAGTGTCGTGAACTCTCAATCGGGGGGTCTGCTGGGACCTTGGGTTCAAGTTCCTCCGAGCGCAGGAACACAACTTTTGATATCAGCAAAAGCAATTGTTTCCATGTGTATGAGGATTTGCAATAACTAAACGCTATCATGGTTATGCAAATCGCGATTGTGTAATTTTTCTTTAAAAGCCATCAGATCTTGCTTTTTTGTGTGAGCAGAGGCTTTTCGACTACTTTAAGTCATTTTCAGTGTCTAAAGCATATGTTGGAGCGAATGACTTTATATAGTCGTAGCATGGGTTAAGCAGGTTGTGCTAAATCAGGTCAATTACTAAATTAGGCCAGGTCGAGGGATATTAGGTTTTTGTTATTTTGATTGTTAGATGTCCGTTTGTTCTGTTTCATCTCGTTTCCGTTTTAGTCTAAGAGTGTGGTCTGGTACTGAGAAAATTGCGTCGGAATTGTAACAAATTGTTCGTTGATAATGTTTGTCTACCTTGTTGTACAAAAAAAGACCGTAAGTGCACTTACGGTCTAAGTGCACTTGATTTTGGACCTGGTATTTAAGGAGCCTGAGTACGAGCATCTCAAGGAGCAAATTCTGAAGCAACCTGATAAGTTGCAGAACTTGTTCCTTGCAGATGGCTTTGTTTATATCAGTACTGGTTCTACCGCAGCACTGACCTCGGATATTCCCCGAACAAAATTGTTGGTTCCTAAGGGTCAGTAGGGTCAGTAGTCCTGGTACGAACTTATGATGATCCCCAAGGCTCACATTATGGAAGTTGTAAAACTACTGAAATCCTCAAAGGATATTATTATTGGCCTCGTTTGCATCAAGATGTGATCCAGCATATCCAAAGCCCCTCGACATGAAAACAAGTCAAGCCGTCGGATTCCATTTGGAAACCCGTGGGCACATGAACAGACCCGGCACTACCTACACAGCATCTGTTTTTGGGTTTTATGGACCCATACCCCCATTTGAAAACCGGGAATATGCAATCGTTTGTGGTCCTGGATAGCTAACCTAAGTTCAAAGGCTTAAGGTCATGACCAAATCCATTTTGGAATCAATCATGTGATATTTAGAGCGCAAAATTTTTTTGACGTTAGAGTTCCAAAATGGTTCGCTCTGATAACAGTGTACAGATCGTCTCCAGGGTATTCGCCAAGCTTATGAACGACTATGGGATGCAGCACTACTTCAAACCATACTATTCACCACAGGCAAATGCCTCCGAGAGGTCAAATCTATCGACGCTGAACAGCATTAGAGCCTATATAGGGTTCGATCATAGCATGTTGGACGAAAATCTTTCGGAATCATGTTTTGGCTTCTGCAAGGTGATATATGATTCCATTGGATTTTTGTCCTATTTCTTTATGTTTATATATCACCCTTTACAGCATGGCTTTGAGTGCATCTTCCTCAGTGGTTTAATGCTTTTGAGGACAGAGAAGTACAATTACAGATGAACAGTGATCTATTACGAGCTGTACAAGACTGCGTCAGAGCTAGTTTCGAGTGGGCCTGCCAAAAAGGAGCTTGATCTAATAACCTGCAGTTTTGTTGCCGTGAGCTGCTCTAGGAACAGAACGTTCTTGTGTGGGATTTTGTTGTGATTAATGCAGCCGATCGTTATCAGCCGAATTCGTTCCACGATTCATTCCTGCAGTGTTTTATTGTCATAATGGCTAGGTGTCGTACGAGCTGGAAAATGAGTCCGGTAAGCTACTCTGATTGTATGAAATTAAAAGAAGCATATCATCCAAAATATCAGAAATAATGGACTATGATATCAGATTATATACTAGCAGGACTTAGAAGCAGGAAGATTGACGATGGCTTCAATTCAATCGGGTACTCCAAAAATGCTACAACCTCAACATCGACAATCATCAGTCTAATACAATAAACTATACGTTGGGGCTGGGGGATCACTTGTCTGGCAATTCCTCTTCCCCTCTCCTCTTCCGCTAGAGAAGGGATCCCACAGCTTGAACATGCTTCACGGCATAAAAAAATGAGGCTGGGCCCTTGTATTGACAGGGGAGGTGTTTAGTGATTAGTCCAGTCGCTTGCGAGCATGAAACCACCAAAAAAAACACAATAAACTATCAAAAATTTAAGCGAATTTGTAAATCTTAGCGCCAAATTTACAGAGAAGATACCAAAACTGATAAAATATGTTGAATACAGCTTAGATGTCAAATGTTCTATTTGCTTCTGACGAGTCCGAAAATCAGATCACTAAATAGTGAAACAAAGCTCTAAGTATACAAGTCAATGATAAGACCTCTGTTATACCGTCGAAGGTTCAAACAGAGGTGAATAATTGGAACGATGCTAGAAGATGACCGATTGCGAAGAATATACAACCGCGAGCTGCGTGAAATATGTGACAAGTCTGAGGTCTCAATAATGATAAGGCTGCGATAGCTATAGCAAACTGGAAATGCTAATCAAAGAGCAACGAATACCTTATAATATATTCCTCGGAAAAAATGAGTGTTATAGACCAGTGGGGAAAACAAGGTCAATGCTGGCACCGAAAACATTTTACCGAGACAATTGGGGGCGCTTAATGTATACAGCGAAAGCCGGGCAGCGGCTTTAGTGCTAAAAAGAAGATGGAGAGAATATTAAACATTCATTTTATCCATACTGTGCCAAGCAAAAATTTATGTCGAGAAAGTAGGAGCCGCGTAGAAGTGTGGAGGCAATTTTAATAGTTACACTTCTAGATTAGCTTGATGAAATAGAGAGTTGTTCCAATCTTGTATCAGTAAAATTATTTGTATTGTATTATTTAATATTGTCCTTGAAATTTCAAAATATAATCGGAATAATTTCCTTCAAAATTTTAAATTGAGCGTTGTATTTCCATGAACAACAACATTTCAACTTGATTCAAGAGCAATAATCATTTTAAGGTTACTGTGGAAGTAAGCCTTATTATTCTTTTTCAAAGCATTTAAATTAAATTAATATCAACTTACTCATATTCGTTATTGTTGAAAATCAGCTCTCCCATGCTCTGTTGATAGTCTCTTGCTGCTTTTGCGGTTCCATCTTCAGTCCAATATGGTAACTTCACTCTACCACGTGTACCCGAATAACGTTGCACTACTAAATCATAAGTCCCGATTGATTCCGCGAGTTCATGATCACGCATACTAAACGCGAACACGCCCGTGTGATCATCGTCCAGGATCATAACCGTCGCAACCGTTGGTGTGTCTAAAACTGCATTATCCGAAACATTTTTTAAACGTATATAAAAATGTTTATCTGGCTCGAAAATATCATCATCGATGATATCAACTTTTAGTTTGCACATTTCCACACCTGGGAAAAAGGACAAAATTCCTTTCTTCTTGACATAGTCTGGCCCAGCTTGAGCTGTCCCATCTTCAGTTTCATATTCAACAGTTACATATTGGCTGACATCGCCTTTTCGGATGACTGACACTTCCAAACTTCCACAGCTTTCCATCACTGTATAATAGCTAGGATCGAAATAGACTCGACAAATAGTAGGGTTGTCAAATAGTGAATTGATTCGTTGTGGCGGAGGTGGAGGCCGAATTTCTGATTTTACGATGAACATATCCCTAGCAGCACGGTCGTGTATTTTTTTCTTCATACTGGAGCTACGGAATAATTTCCTTGTGGCCTGTACGCGGTAGAAGGCTCTAGATTTTGGAATTTTGTTCAAAAACCTTTCGTGGGTCATTTGCTCCACTTGTTCGAGAGTGGCTTGTGGGAATTTTTTCCGTAGTTCTTTGAAGGTTGCCATGTATTCACGGCGAGTTTGGTCAAACTCTTTTATTTCTTCGCAAATAAATGGATTATTGTTCTCCTCAAGGCTTTTGAGATGGCCATTTGCCATTGCCGTTGCGTGATCCCCTTCGGTCTGCACTATAACTCCGTGCTTGTCCATTCTATAATTTTTATCTAAATATTTATAAAAAAGTAGTCTTCGATCAGCAATGTATGCGGTCAAAACTGTCAGTGGGAAAAAAACAAACGTCAAAGATGCTTCCCAAACTTCAACCTGTCCAGGAGATATGACGGAGAGTATCATGAAAAGCCACACATAAGCGAAAATAGACCATAAGGCTGTGACGATAAACACTCTCAAGTGCTTGATTTTTCGCACCTCTCCTGTTGGAACCGAAATAATACTTATGGCCATTATAATAAACAAATTATATGCAGCCGATCCAACAATTGCTCCCGGACCTAGCTCCCCTGCTTTAAAGTTTTTAGCGATAATTTCAATTACTGAAAGTAGAATTTCCGGGGCACTCGTTCCAAGCGCCATCAAAGATAGGTTAGCTACAGTCGAGTTCCATACTCGCACCACCACTATGTGTGTTTCACCGGCTTTATCTTTGATCTTCACCTCCTTTTCTTTTGAGGTTATCACCTCTATTGCGCCCATAAAGCGATCGCATAGAATCGAAACAGCTATGAACATATACAAGAGTGCCAACAAGTAGATAATTCCACGCACTGCCCGCTCGGCTGTCGATATATTTGTCAGAGGACGCCATGCTGGGAAAATAAAGCCATCCTCACAGACTATCGATTTCTGTGGTCTGGTTATATTGCTTTGAGCCTCACTGGCCGTTACATACAGGGAGAATATTACGCCATATAAAATGTTTGAGTTGAACCTCCAAACAGTTACCATTTTTTGAATATAATTGAATACTACTTATAAGAACGTGGACACTATTCAAAATATAATGGTTTACTAGGAAAGCATCCCAGGATTGCAAGAAGTTTTTGAAGGAATTCCTCTTACGCCTTTGTGGTAAAGTTCATTCATCCACCGTCAAAAAAATCGTTTACGCTTAAAGATCCTAGATGTAACACATAAACAATAACTCAAGATCCATTGGTCAAAGTACTGTTTCATTACTGAGCTTCGAGCCAGAATGTCCTTAGATTCCAAGTTCATTAGCACTGCAACACTTTTTTCTTCACTTCTAATTTTCACGAATGGCTCAAGTATTAATGCCCAAAACATGCGTTTCATACACAATAAATTCAAATTAAGACAAGGAGAATAAATTCTTTAAAAATACTATGAACTTATCGACGAATATTTTACGATTTTTTGTTATATCACTCAAAACTTTTTAGCAAAATAATTATTTATCAACTAAAATCACAGTAACTTCCCTATACCTGGTATTTTATGTTTTTACTAATCCGTCACTATAAATTTGGGGTAAAAACTTAGAATTTCTTATTTGCGCTACATGAGATTTGAACGTCTTTATTTGAAATTGTTTCCCTCCTTCGGCATCCGAAGTGATCAGACGAATTAACCATTTTAGCCCGTAAAATCGATCCGCTTTGGTGTATTTAAGAGTTTAGTCCGACTAAAGGAGGACAACGCAGCGTAGTGAAACTATTCAAAATATTTCACTTCCAGATTATCTTCTATTCGCGGAGGTTCGTGCCACTTGCAGACCGTGCATGTGATTTTCACTTCAGGAATCGACCGCAACTGATCTCGCATTTCAAATTGTTCATTTAATACACAAAGTGATAATGGCAATCTGTCTTTTGTTTTTCAGTGTTTACTCAAACAGCATCACTTTTTACCTAAAATCCTAAATAAGCTTCTTTGATGCCTTAGCAAATAATAGGAAAGTCAGCACTAAGACTGCTTGAAGTTACGTCTTTTCGTTGGGGATCAGAGCTTCTGCCGTAGAATTTTGGATAGCTGTGCCAGTGAAATCTTTCAACTACTACAGATTGATTTAACTTTATTTTGAAGTAGGGATCTAATTTAAGGATATAAGGGAAAACAACTTAATTTTTGCTAAGGAAGGTCTGATAATTGAAATCCTTTTTGCCTAGATTACATTGAAGAAACCAAATCAGGCCATCAACTTTATCGTTGAATTTGTAAAAGTACACACAAACGATAAAATCTTGGAATCTTTTATGACTTTTACAAACGTGCTCTGAACGATTCAGTGACGTTTATGCATTTTCGGTGGAAAATTACCTAAGATATTAACACTTTCTTTGCATTTTGCTGATGAAAAGATCTTACAGATACCCCATTCCATTGTTTTAAAATAACCCCTAAAACAGTTATAAGACCACGAAAGCTTATTTTTGGAAATTTCGAATCAATGTTTACGGAACCTGATTAAACTTCAAAAAGCTGCCAAAGATCTTATTTTATGGCAGTCTTTTAATAAAGATTCAGATGATACTAAAAACAACCGCTTGCTCAAGTGGTAGTGGAGAGAATATACAATAACATTCAACATCCAAATTGTTGAGGAAAACTAGAATTGACGAGCAAATGATAAAAAGTATTAGTTTAAGGCGTTAATATTAATTTTAGGAAGGATAAAAATTCATAGCCAAACAGAACAGATAACACGGTTTAGTTTTGATTCTACGTCCAGCCTTCGTTGCGTATAGACGTGTTTTTAATCGCTCCTGTCATTAATTTTAACAAGTTGGGTAGACAGACCTATGCTCATGTCAGAAGGGTTTTGTACTCAACTTACAAAATGCAGTAACCAGCAACGAATAAAATCAAGAAACATGTCAAAGACGATTTAATTGGAGAAAATGTGAAATTCGAGGATCATACTATTATTAACAAAGTTGAACGAATTTTGACTTCTGAGGTATTTGTTATAGTTATACCCATAAATATCTCCTTTGATATTTTTTTCAGATTTTTTAGATCACGGGTGTCCATTCGCGAGGGAGGAAACACATTTTTCATGTTTTTTCTCCCCCTGTGCTCCCACTGAAGCAAAAACTGTCAGTTTAAGAACTGTTTTGAAAAGCTCTCATAGAGAACTTTCAGTTGATACTCATATCGGCTGCCTTTGATGAAATTTTTTTCCAGGGGCCACTCCTCTGTACTGTAATCATCGATTCATGGCCTATTTTTTCGAATCCTAGAATGGTTACAAAGCCCTTTTGCTAGGAGCTCTCTCCTGCCTCTTCGACTTGTTTCAATTGTATGTACTCATCTTCATGATACCTATCACTCCTGAAATTTTCATGCAAATTCTAGCAAAGCTGTAGTGTCTAAGTCGGTAAAAAGCGCATATGGCTCCATAGCAATATGTTTCCATAGTAATACAGGGCATATTGCTCCAAAGTAATACACGAAAATTCAAATCGCTATAACTTCGGTAAATACTATTCGATCTTTATGAAACTTTCCAAAAAGACCAATCTTATAAATAGTCATCTCTTTACTCAATTTTATTGAGTTTAAGGGTACCGTTTAGATTTTATTCAAGAAAACACAAAATCGATAAATCATACTATTACTAACAAAGTTGAGTGAATTTCGACTTCTCATGTATTTGTTGTTGTTGTACTGATTAAGGCCTACATTCATGATTTTTTTCAGATTTTTCGGATGGAAGGTGTCCAATTGCGAGGGGGGGTACGCGAAAAGTTCATACATTTCCCCTTCCCCTGCCCCCCTTGGTACTTATAAGACAATTTTAAGACTTGTTTTGAAAAGATCTCATTGAGACCTTTCTAATGACACCCTACTCGACTACCAATGGTGAAAATTTTTTTTTGAGGGGTCACCCCCTTATATGGGGAGACCCCCCTTAAACGCCTATGAAAAATTTTTCCACCCTTGAACTTTCAAGAGGTCACCACTTCTGACCTTTCTACAAAGTTTCATGGCTGTAGCCCTTATAGTTTCGGAGAAAAAGTGCTGTGACATACAGACGGACGGACAGACGGACGGACGGACGGACGGACGGACGGACGGACGGACGGACGGACGGACAGACGGACAGACGGACACAGGTCGTGATTGCAATAGGGTTTTGTATTTTAGTACAAAACCCTAAAAATTAATTAGTTTTTCACAAAAGTCGGTTGAAACTAACTTTTTAATTGAAAATCAAACATTTATCGAACACCTGAAATTTCTTTCCTGAACAAGCATCAAAAAGCGAAAATACATTCAAGGGAAGTCCCGGAGTATGAACACACCCTCTAATCTGGCTGCAAACGGAACAACATTGAGGAACCCGATGGCTTCAGCCATCAACTAGGATGATCGTGTCCATCGCCAACGATGACGGGCGAAAAAAAAACTAAAACGAAGATTCGATATCAGTGAAGACAAACCGAAAATTTTATCAGTCATCGAGATCGAGCAATTGATCAAAGCTAACGAGAAAGCTAAGAAGATTGAGAGAGAAAACGAAGAACTCAAACTCCATAACCAGTCGCTAGGAGAACTAGTTGGAAAATTAACGTTCAATATAGGAAAAGAAACTATCAACAAAGAAAGAGAAGTAAAGTCAAAGATGAGGGAAGACAAGAAATCGCAACAGGAACCTGATCAAGAAGATATCCTCAGCGCAGGCGGAGCGAATGTCAGTCCGATCTATTATACAGCACTAGCTGGGCCGGACGATTCCACGAACATTGAAGAGGATAAAGGCAACAAAAATTCTAATATTGCTTTACTAAACCAGAGAATGAATTTATCGATTATTTAAAAATTACAAACAGAAAGAAGTAACCAAAAGTTCTGTCTGGTGGTCCGTCTGACAATATTAATCGAAAGAAAAAATGGCCCAACAATTAACGTATTTGGGCAAACAGGCAACGATATGGTTCGGCTTTTGGTAACCGAAAATAAATTAAATGGTTTTGAGATCAAGAGAGTCAATGCCGATAAACTGACAATAAGAACTAAGTCATTGGTTGATTTTCAGGCAGCGGTGAATTCTGGGCAGGTTCCGCACTTTACGTGGGTCATTCAACAAGTACTTAGCCTCACCACCCAGCGACGCTTCTCTTCAAGAGAGTTTCACCATCGTGCAGTACATTCAACAAAACTAATGAAGGGAGTTGACTGAAACTTTGACAGTAGGCTACTAAAAGAATGTACTGCGCGATGGTAAACCTCTTTTGTAATACCAGTGTCATTTGGCGGTGAGGCTAAGTACTTGTTGAATAACCCACGTATGTACACCCCGAAAAGCGATCAAACCAGACCTTTTTATTGAAGGGAGAAACACAGTCGATCTCCTTCAGGTCTTCAAGAAGTTGCACCAGAAATAGAATTTATTACAGTTAAAGGCTTTGCAACAAAGAGATCGATTATTGAGCGTAAAAACGAATATGGTACTTGAGCTTCCGTGTGGTGAGGTGTTAACGAATCCAGAAATGCAGGGTCAACCAGTGCTACAGGTTCAAAAGATTCGGTCATTCGGCCGCCAATTGTGCCATGAAATACAGATGTCTGAAGTGCAAAAATGTCCACGCTCCCGGCGAGTGCAAACTGGCTAAGGCGGAGCAAAAAGAAAAACTATACTGTGTGACCTGTGGTGCTTTTGTTCATCCAGCAAACTATTAGGCATGCCCCCGGTATCATGACGCACTGGTAAAATTTAAGTCCAGTACAATGGAGTGTGATACCGACAAACTTCATCAAGCCTGGGGGTGTCATTTGCACATGCTCCTAGAGGATCAGCAGACAATGTTAATGAAATAAATACATAATGTAAGTGGAAATACTGAGCTACTTGTCAAAGTTTATCAGCAATTAAATTTTTTATCGGAGAGAATGGATAAACAAGACACGCAAATAAACTTCGTTTTTCAGCGTTTAGGGCTCTCAAATGCCTCAAAATAACTTTTCATCCAGTCACATTCCCATGGACAGGATTCGTCTCATCTCGATCAACGTCAACTGCATTGTAAGTCTACATCGACGTGACTGTCTCTTGGAGTTCCTTGTCAATCAAAAGCCTGACATCCTCCGTCTCACTGAAACCCACCTCAATTCATAGCACTCCATGACATTCAAGGATTTTGAATTCGTAAGAAACGATAGGGTAAACGGTGATGGGGGAGGTGGCTCCGGGATATTGGTGAGAAGACCCTTTTATCTCAAAAACATTGAAAAATTCGAACTCAAAAGCTTTGAATCTTTTGAAGTGTCCGTTATCAAATTTCACGTTAAAAAAGTTGAAAAGCCTTCTTCTCACACGCGTCAACAATATTTATTGGCGATTTTTGGACTACAACCATCCCTCGTCGAATTTGTTCAAATTACACCTGAAGAATGTCCGGATCTTAATCCGTTCATACTTCAGGAGTGAGGTCAGCAATCAATGTGCAGAAAAAATTGAGGGGCATAAGATCACAGGACCGAGATGGCATTTTTACGAAAGTGAAAAGCATATTATGTAAGAAGTCTCGAGTGATGAAATAAATCTTCTCGATAGGGCTGCTATCGAAATTGATAGTACGACTCCGGATAGAAACGGAAGCAGGATTATATGTGATGGATTGTATAAATTTGCCCTGATTGGAACACATTTTGAATTGGTTCATCTACAAAACCCTGCGAGAGGGAATGAAATATTTTCAGAGGTCGTTCAAGCAAAAGTTTCCGACTTCAAATCAAGTCTGAACGGCCAATCAATTCATTTCAATGAAACATTAACATCTGACCTCATACCGAATCTTATAGATTATTTTGTCAGCTATGAAGACTTGTGTTTCATATTTGGCAGGATAAACAACAAGAAACCATGTGGTACTGACGGTATTCCAAATGTAGTTCTCCAACATTTGCTTGAGGTTGCTATTAGGAATTATTCCATATTGTTCAACAACATGTTAAGCAATTCATGTTTCCCAAATGAAAGTGGAAAAAGGCTAAGGTATTTCCGATCTTGAAGAAAGGAAAAGAATTTTCGTGCCCTTAAAGCTATCGCCCAACCTGCTTGCTGCCTATTATCAGCAACGTGTTTGAAGTGATACTCAACAGAGCATTAAACGCCCACATTGAGAAATATGAGTTGATGCCGAATTGGCAATTTAGTTTTCGTGCCAGGCATTCGACCAAACATGCGCTAGCGAAAGCAACTTCAGACATCTGTTGGAAACTAAACAACAGAAAATGTGTTGGAGCGTGTCTTATTGGTATGGAGAAAGCCTTCGATACGGTGTGGCTGGATGGACTAATTTTTAAACTTCTTCAGGACAGGTTCCCAGACACCTTGTCGCCATTATGTACAATATGATGAATGAGAAATCATTTGTTGTAACTGGTGGAAATCTGGCGACAATGCGCGAATTTAAGGTCTCAAATGGTCTACAGCAGAGAATAGTTACTGCGCCTTTGCTCTTCTCAATATTCATTTGCAAGCTATTGACCAGCTTTGATTTTAACGTCTTGCCAACGCGATCATTGGTATGTCAGACCGAAATGCTACAATGGTTTCGAGCAATCTTCAAAAAATGTTCAATGATGTGCAGCTGTAAACTGACAATTGGTGTTTGTAAATCAATGAGCAGAAGTACCAAACAATCTTGTTCCAGACAACGCTGAAGAGGTCATGACCTGAAACGTAATTGGAAGGATTTCCACATCATGGCCGGTGGAGATAGCTTAGAACGGGTTCCACATAAATTCTGTGCTCGATACATCGGTGTTCATCTCGATCAGAATCTGTATTATACCGAACATGTCAAAATCTCACTCAGTAAAGCACAAGAAGCGTTCATGGCATTTCGACGACTCTTTCATTCCAGATACATTTATCAAAAGGTCAAAGTTATCTGTCACAAGATTCTAGTTAGACCAGTTTTGACATATGGATGTCAGATCTGATACAACCAGAGTACTAGTACTGTGGGAAAATCAAAAATTTTCGAAAGCAAATGTCTTCGTACTTGTACTGGTCCGTACAGAAAGCCTGAGACGCTTGGAATCATTACATATCGAATAGAAGAATTTATCAAACTGCTAAAGTGACAAGAGTCGATATCTTCATATTGAAATTACTACGGAATCATATCCCAAGATCGGTAACTGTGAGTGTAAACCCTTGGATTTCACAGCCGTTCCACCTTATAAATGGTAAATATTGCAACTTGCCTCGCTACTGGCTTCGTTCCTCCAGAAGCATTCGTGTATTTGGACATGAATCGATATGTTTTGATTCTGATCATATATCACATATATATACTGATAGGAAGATAAAATATCCTCCGAATTTGAGTTCACGAGACCAACAATTCCAGTGGAGATACTCATTAGCTAGATTCGTTGAAGCTGGTAGAGCTGAGAGGGAGGAATCTAGGTAAGGGTGGCCAAATGACAATGTCTAAATTATTCGTGTTTATTTTGTGTTTCCGTGTTTTTTGTTGCTTCAATTTTGAGTTTCAGCTCATTGTTGTTACATTTAGTGTTGTTACATTTAGTGCGGTTGTTTATTTGTGTTGAAAATTAGGGATAGGTTTCAATATTTAGGATAGGTATATATTATGTTTATGATAACAGGTTTTAGAGATAAGGTTTGACGCTTAGGTTAGGAATATTATGATAGAATTTTAAGTATAAGATCAAGTTTTTGATTCAATTTCATCTGAATTAGGAGATAACACTTAGGTATAGGATAAAAGTCAATTTTTGTGTTACAATTGAAAATGATTTTTGGAGAGTGTTGGTTGGCTTTTTCTCCTTTCCCCAATTGAATCATAAAATATGGAATAACCTTAATTAATTTCAATTTACTATTGTTTTTTTTTATTAAATATGTTTCATTGCGAAAGTTTAAGTTCAGAGAGCCGTTTGAGCCATTCAGTTTTTGTATTTTTATTGTTTGAAATTTGCTTCATATTCTCTTAAAATTCATAATGATTAGTATTGAATAAAGAGCTTTTTGACTTTGACAAGTTGAAACACCTCAGCTAGAGCACCTTCTGGGCCTGGAGCTTTTCTTGTTTTAAATTATAGGAACGGATTCTGTTCACATTGTACACTTGATCTTGTCAGCAGTGACCCTTGCTGGTGTCAATCAATTTACGAAGGCATTATCTGGCCACCTTGTATGCCGCTACCTGGGTGCATGCCTCATAACGGTTCCGTTCAAATGTAGAAGGTCGAGAGCACGGACGTTGGAAGACAACAATACGGATCTCAAACAGAATGTACTGATGACCACTGGCTGAGTAGTCTTCTAATACTCTCCAATCGTTTATCCTCCTTACCAAGGTCTCCGAGGCGAATGTGAAGTCCAATATGGTTCCTTCACAGCCAATACGGTGGGAAGTCAGTATATTTCGGGTATCTAGTGCAACAAGTGCCGCCCTGTCCACCATTTTTAGGATTCATTTTCCCCGAGGATCTATTAAAGGTATACCCCATTCAATTACTTTAGCGTTGAAGTCACCCCTAGTAAACATGTTGCCATCTACGTTCGAGACAGCGCCCTTCAAAGCATTTAGCTTGGCTTGGAAGATGATATAGATTCGATTGGCGTTAAGTACACACTAAGGAAGGTAATTCGTGAGCACCGAACCCATACGACATCCTCCCCCCAGCCACAGCCCTCCACCTAGAAGTCACTATTCCGAACCCAGACGGTGGTAGTACCAGTTTCACCAGGGTAGTAGTATGCAGAACTTTTATCGTGATGTTCCTTACTCAACAGCAAAAAGTTAGCTTTCATGTCCCTCAAGCAGTTTTTGGGTGGTTGAACTGCAGGGTGGTTTTACCTGCAGGATACAGGTCTTCAAAGTTCTGATTTTGCCTTGGCTAGTGCTTCCTGGAAAACCCGACATTTCCCTGATCCCAAGATATTACCAAGATCTGGTACTGAATCAGCATTCTTGCAAAGGATAAAGTGTGCCTCCTTCGTACTGTTTTCTTTTGTGTCCCATTTCACCACATTTTTAGCATAGAGAATTCCTGTCGAGGGCTTTGCATATTTGTTTGGTGTGACCATAGCCAAAGCGTTTGAAGCATGGAAGAGGCATTACTCTTCGCTGTATCCTACAGATGACCTACTCTATTCTTACTTTGCCCTTGTTAGAAATTGTTCGAGGTCCTTTTCGGTCAGGTCAATAATGGTCATGCGTTGTCGTCTATAGTTTTCTGATGCCCATGCTAGGCAGCTTTCTTTTGATAGCCTCTTCTACATCAACCAGGTCCCTGACGCAGTCAATTCTCTCTCTTTTTTTGATTGTTGCCACCGGCTTAAGCGGGGCTGCAGCTGCCGAGGAATTCTTCTTTATTATTTAATGACCACTGCCTGTCGCCAGGGTCTTTGTCGTGGCTTTTCCTCTCTGCTGTTTCATGTCAGGTCTTATTAGGGTTTTCCCCTAAAATACAAAACTCTTTTGAGATCACGATCAGTGTCCGTCTGCCAGTCTGTATGTCACAGCAGTTTTTCTCCGGAACTATAGAAGCTACAGTCGTTAAACTTTGTGGAAAGGTCAGAAGTTACGACTCCTTGAAAGTGTTGGGGTGGAAAATCTTTTTGGTGAGTTTTGAGGAGGCCCCCCCATAAAGGGAGGTGACTCGTCAAAAAAAAATTCCACCATTAGTAGTCGAACTGCCTATAATAATCGAGCCGTCGTCCATTCTAGCGAAGTTAAGGTCCTGTCGTTCGGGTTTTATTTTCACACCCTGACTTAAAAAGTGCTGTTTACAACTACATCTAGAATAAATTACGTAGAATAAACACACTTGCACTGTTTCTAAATCGTATACCAAAGTTCACATAACCAATTTGATAATTCAACGAAGTTTTGTATATAATGAACCATCGAATGCACTCTAACGACCAGTCGGCGTTGTTTCTTCGAAATAAAGCCGCATGGGACAGTACCATTGCTGCATGTAGTGAACCTGATCCATTAGAATTATGGTATAATTATATAAGCCGGTATGATTAAAACATGCGCATTTATCCTGAAAGTATATTCCACGGAGCACTGGAAAAATGCTTGACTATATTTGAACATAATGAAGCTAGCAAACAGGATATTCGAATGGTTAAATTATGAATTACATATCTCGATACACAAGCAACTCCTCTTAATCTTTATCAAATATTATATCAGCGAGGAGTGGGAACTCAGCAAATACTTTTAAACAAGCGGAATCTGTATACAATTTAGGTTTTCAGGCTAAAGCCGAGCCCTACAAAGAAATCCAAGAAGCACATACAAATTTCGTATTTCACTGTTGCATCGAATGTTATATACAGACAATTCTTCGAAGAAAAGTTTTGTGAATAATTTGATCAAGCAACAAATTACAAACTTTAATCCATCTAAAAAAGCCAGAAATGAACCTGCTGAAGCTTTAACATGTACAACATCTTGTGCGGGAACTTACGTCGAGTATATTAGCTCGCAACAATCGTATCCGATTCAACAACAGCCACAACCTCAGGTGCAAATTCAGGAGATTCAGTTTCAAAAAAATCTTATGCAATCGCAACATGTTCAAGAGCCTCAATATGTTCACGTACAAGAAGTACAATTAAACCAAATTCACACACAGCAAGTATCACCACAAGTTTATCCACATGTACAACAAACTCAGCAAGCCTACATACATAATAGCACTGAGACTCGAGTTTATCAAGCAGTTCAGAAAGTTTCCAACATAAACAAGTAACTGTACAAAATTATCCTCACGACCAGTCAACTCATAATCAAATTTATGCGCCAGCACCACATCCACAAGGCATCCACCACATAACTAGCCCACAAATCGCCCAGTTCGCACCACAATCACACATAAGCCAAGCAACAAACCTTATTCACACCAGCCCAAGCATACAACAGCCACAAAGTCGTCATCAATTAGCGCAGCAAAGATTTGAGCAAAAATCGTTGCAACAAGTGTACCTGAAAGCACCACAAGAGTTTTTGCCATGAAAGAAAACACACAAACACGTCCAACAAACAACATTTCAAACAAATGTCCTACAGCCAGCACAGCAGATGCGGATGCAATAGAAAACATTGCAAACTCCACCCCAACAACAAATACAACAGCGAGTTGAACCTCTAATCCAACAGCAAAGAATTAACGATCAAATGCAAACTCAAGTGTGCACTAGAATGGGCGGAAGACCCACCAACTGCCATTGCAAGGGTCCCGCAAGGCGACAACCAGCAACAACGAGGAGTCTGTTATGAGATCTGATGGCGGACACATCGCGACGCCCAAGCTGCTTTCGATTTTCTGCGATTGTGATTCCCAACGTTTTTTTTTTGTTAGGAAGTGGATATTCAAAAACCTAAAGCGCAGATCGAATCATGAAAACGAGATCACTTCGTGGTTATCCCATTTAGTTCTCATCTAGCGAACCCATTTCTTTGTGCGGCGATTCTTTCGGTCGGTTTAGCAAGGAACTAGTTGCTGGTAAGGTCAAGAAAAGGAGGTGAGCTGCGAAAAGGCTAAAAGAAAGATTGCATCTCGCGCGATTGCCATCAACACTACTGGAGTTGTTCGTGTATACGACTGAAAAGATTTGTTTTGTGGAATTCCCTGGGGCCGGGGTTTGAAAAGTGTCGTGTGCGTTTTCGCGACGGAAGAAAAAACGTTTGCGTTGCTTTTTTTGCAAAAACTGAGATTTTTGTAGAACGGAAATCGTGGCTTCAAGAAGTTCCCGGCAAAAATTTTGTTGTGTGGAAATGAACGGTTAGCGCGTTAGAATATTCCCGATTCTAGCGACATTTCAAAAACGCTCCCAAAATTATCGACTGTCTCCCTCTTTTCCAATCGTTTTTATGGCATCAGATCGTATGATGTGAATCGCATGGTGTTTTTTCGAATTTCATGCTGCACAACTACAGATGAGCTTAGGTGTCTAGTTTAAACAATAAATAATATTCAAGTGCTAGCAATTATTTGCGTGTGTAACGTTTAGTTAGCAAAAAAATACTTCAAAGTTCGTCCGAGTTAAGCTATTTGTGGGCGCAATTGATATTTCATCTTGGTTGTGATTATGTACATAGTGAAATCCGGTTGTTGACAAATCCAAAAGCATTTAGTTGTTAGAAACTGCTGTACAATAAAAGGATAGGGAAATGAAGTTGTGCTGCAATCAAATCAGGTACTGCTGCGGACCCTTGTGGAGCGCCTATTGCTCGGGGTGAAATGTGTAGGTGGATGAGTTAGGAGAAGTGATTGACTGTGCAGTAGTTGATTTATTGAGATGATAATTGGCTTGAAGTGTTGTTGATCAAAAGAGACCGGTCTCAGACGATGGTTTTCATATGAAGCTAATCACTTGGAAGTTGTGTCGGATTTATTTAAAATTAAGACGCTGTTGAAACAATTAGTAATTACTACCGGATAAAACGCGACCGCGCCGTCTCATTTCGACAAACATCAAGTCAGCCTATAATACGAACGTATGCAATCGCTTTCTTTGAGGACTACGTTTTGCGCCCTTTACATTCTCGAGAAGTTAATGACGCCCACGAAATTCAATATTTTAGCTTCACTAGCTACTACACTTTAGTCAATATTTTAACGCATGAAATGGTGGATTTCAGAAGAATTTCAATTATAAATCGACTTCAGTCATCACCACATCGTCAATGAGCGCTCGTCAAGGATGCCGGTGAGTACCTGCTTGTCTCATTTATAAATTTTTTGCAATATATATATATATATATATATATATATATATATATATATATATATATATATATATATATATATGTATATATATATATATATATATATATATATATATATATATATATATATATTTGCAATAATTTTTGTTTTCTGTCTAAAATTATTAATTGTAAGAAACCCTTAGTATGAAACTATCCAAATATTGGGTATCGTGTATTTGATATGCATGGTTATAAAATGAAAATGTTAGAAAGAAGAAAAATAAAACCCAAAGTAAATACGATTGGATGTGGGTTGAGTGGTTAGATAGAGTAAAGCTATAGTAGTTTGCATTCAATTTATGATATATCGTGTATGTTTTCTTTTTGCAAATAATGAATAGAGAATTTAATAATCAAATTTCGGTCTTTCCTTTCATCCAACCTGTACATGTATTGGGCCCGCAACGATGGCAGGCCCCTCCAGTGAAATGTGCTAGCCATTGAGCGCAGTAGGGGCTCTTGCCCGGGTAGAGTGGCCTTCCGCTGATGTGCTCTTTTATGGTATAATGTTATGTAATCCCATCGCATAAAACTATGACATAAATTGGCCACGTTTATATTCCTCATTTGATGGAAAAATTCATGCAAATTACGAGTATTTTTGTATGAGTTTTTCACTCAAATAGGAAATATATGGCCACGTCTACGTTTCGATCTTGATTCGGTTAGGAGGGTGCGGGGGGGGGGGGGCACCGCTTCCACCTGGATGCCCCACTCTTATTTGTGGGGCATAAGAATCGTCAGTAACGACGAAGTCTCTTAAGTCCGTTCGTTTTCTCCAGGCCCAATTTGTTTTTTGAACAAGCTATTTCAACCCTTAGTACGTTACCTCGGCCTCAACACCAGTCGATCGGTATTTTACAATCTGTAATTCGTGAATGCGAAATTTTTTTGTAGTAACTCCTTATGCTGGGGAAAAGAACCCACCCCACGACACCGCAACGATAGCGTGCCAGTGCATTCACGTGACCTCAGACAAGGCCAATCTCGGCGGATCTCACCATCCTCCTTCGCCGAGGCAGCAGACCATCACTGCAGTCCTTCACGGACACTTTTTATCGACCTATTTCACTACAGTGTAGGGTGTCACGGGAAAAGTTTCAATGAGATCTTTTCAAAACAAGTGTGAAAGTTACCTTATCAGCACCGTGAGGGGGGCAGGGGAAGAGGAAACCAAGGTCTCCGAGGCGAATGTGAAGTCCAATATGGTTCCTTCACAGCCAATACGGCGGGAAGTCAGTATATTTCGGGTATCTAGTGCAACAAGTGCCGCCCTGTCCACCATTTTTAGGATTCATTTTCCCCGAGGATCTATTAAAGGTATACCCCATTCAATTACTTTAGCGTTGAAGTCACCCCTAGTAAACATGTTGCCATCTACGTTCGAGACAGCGCCCTTCAAAGCATTTAGCTTGGCTTGGAAGATGATATAGATTCGATTGGCGTTAAGTACACACTAAGGAAGGTAATTCGTGAGCACCGAACCCATACGACATCCTCCCCCCAGCCACAGCCCTCCACCTAGAAGTCACTATTCCGAACCCAGACGGTGGTAGTACCAGTTTCACCAGGGTAGTAGTATGCAGAACTTTTATCGTGATGTTCCTTACTCAACAGCAAAAAGTTAGCTTTCATGTCCCTCAAGCAGTTTTTGGGTGGTTGAACTGCAGGGTGGTTTTACCTGCAGGATACAGGTCTTCAAAGTTCTGATTTTGCCTTGGCTAGTGCTTCCTGGAAAACCCGACATTTCCCTGATCCCAAGATATTACCAAGATCTGGTACTGAATCAGCATTCTTGCAAAGGATAAAGTGTGCCTCCTTCGTACTGTTTTCTTTTGTGTCCCATTTCACCACATTTTTAGCATAGAGAATTCCTGTCGAGGGCTTTGCATATTTGTTTGGTGTGACCATAGCCAAAGCGTTTGAAGCATGGAAGAGGCATTACTCTTCGCTGTATCCTACAGATGACCTACTCTATTCTTACTTTGCCCTTGTTAGAAATTGTTCGGGGTCCTTTTCGGTCAGGTCAATAATGGTCATGCGTTGTCGTCTATAGTTTTCTGATGCCCATGCTAGGCAGCTTTCTTTTGATAGCCTCTTCTACATCAACCAGGTCCCTGACGCAGTCAATTCTCTCTCTTTTTTTGATTGTTGCCACCGGCTTAAGCGGGGCTGCAGCTGCCGAGGAATTCTTCTTTATTATTTAATGACCACTGCCTGTCGCCAGGGTCTTTGTCGTGGCTTTTCCTCTCTGCTGTTTCATGTCAGGTCTTATTAGGGTTTTCCCCTAAAATACAAAACTCTTTTGAGATCACGATCAGTGTCCGTCTGCCAGTCTGTATGTCACAGCAGTTTTTCTCCGGAACTATAGAAGCTACAGTCGTTAAACTTTGTGGAAAGGTCAGAAGTTACGACTCCTTGAAAGTGTTGGGGTGGAAAATCTTTTTGGTGAGTTTTGAGGAGGCCCCCCCATAAAGGGAGGTGACTCGTCAAAAAAAAAATTCCACCATTAGTAGTCGAACTGCCTATAATAATCGAGCCGTCGTCCATTCTAGCGAAGTTAAGGTCCTGTCGTTCGGGTTTTATTTTCACACCCTGACTTAAAAAGTGCTGTTTACAACTACATCTAGAATAAATTACGTAGAATAAACACACTTGCACTGTTTCTAAATCGTATACCAAAGTTCACATAACCAATTTGATAATTCAACGAAGTTTTGTATATAATGAACCATCGAATGCACTCTAACGACCAGTCGGCGTTGTTTCTTCGAAATAAAGCCGCATGGGACAGTACCATTGCTGCATGTAGTGAACCTGATCCATTAGAATTATGGTATAATTATATAAGCCGGTATGATTAAAACATGCGCATTTATCCTGAAAGTATATTCCACGGAGCACTGGAAAAATGCTTGACTATATTTGAACATAATGAAGCTAGCAAACAGGATATTCGAATGGTTAAATTATGAATTACATATCTCGATACACAAGCAACTCCTCTTAATCTTTATCAAATATTATATCAGCGAGGAGTGGGAACTCAGCAAATACTTTTAAACAAGCGGAATCTGTATACAATTTAGGTTTTCAGGCTAAAGCCGAGCCCTACAAAGAAATCCAAGAAGCACATACAAATTTCGTATTTCACTGTTGCATCGAATGTTATATACAGACAATTCTTCGAAGAAAAGTTTTGTGAATAATTTGATCAAGCAACAAATTACAAACTTTAATCCATCTAAAAAAGCCAGAAATGAACCTGCTGAAGCTTTAACATGTACAACATCTTGTGCGGGAACTTACGTCGAGTATATTAGCTCGCAACAATCGTATCCGATTCAACAACAGCCACAACCTCAGGTGCAAATTCAGGAGATTCAGTTTCAAAAAAATCTTATGCAATCGCAACATGTTCAAGAGCCTCAATATGTTCACGTACAAGAAGTACAATTAAACCAAATTCACACACAGCAAGTATCACCACAAGTTTATCCACATGTACAACAAACTCAGCAAGCCTACATACATAATAGCACTGAGACTCGAGTTTATCAAGCAGTTCAGAAAGTTTCCAACATAAACAAGTAACTGTACAAAATTATCCTCACGACCAGTCAACTCATAATCAAATTTATGCGCCAGCACCACATCCACAAGGCATCCACCACATAACTAGCCCACAAATCGCCCAGTTCGCACCACAATCACACATAAGCCAAGCAACAAACCTTATTCACACCAGCCCAAGCATACAACAGCCACAAAGTCGTCATCAATTAGCGCAGCAAAGATTTGAGCAAAAATCGTTGCAACAAGTGTACCTGAAAGCACCACAAGAGTTTTTGCCATGAAAGAAAACACACAAACACGTCCAACAAACAACATTTCAAACAAATGTCCTACAGCCAGCACAGCAGATGCGGATGCAATAGAAAACATTGCAAACTCCACCCCAACAACAAATACAACAGCGAGTTGAACCTCTAATCCAACAGCAAAGAATTAACGATCAAATGCAAACTCAAGTGTGCACTAGAATGGGCGGAAGACCCACCAACTGCCATTGCAAGGGTCCCGCAAGGCGACAACCAGCAACAACGAGGAGTCTGTTATGAGATCTGATGGCGGACACATCGCGACGCCCAAGCTGCTTTCGATTTTCTGCGATTGTGATTCCCAACGTTTTTTTTTTGTTAGGAAGTGGATATTCAAAAACCTAAAGCGCAGATCGAATCATGAAAACGAGATCACTTCGTGGTTATCCCATTTAGTTCTCATCTAGCGAACCCATTTCTTTGTGCGGCGATTCTTTCGGTCGGTTTAGCAAGGAACTAGTTGCTGGTAAGGTCAAGAAAAGGAGGTGAGCTGCGAAAAGGCTAAAAGAAAGATTGCATCTCGCGCGATTGCCATCAACACTACTGGAGTTGTTCGTGTATACGACTGAAAAGATTTGTTTTGTGGAATTCCCTGGGGCCGGGGTTTGAAAAGTGTCGTGTGCGTTTTCGCGACGGAAGAAAAAACGTTTGCGTTGCTTTTTTTGCAAAAACTGAGATTTTTGTAGAACGGAAATCGTGGCTTCAAGAAGTTCCCGGCAAAAATTTTGTTGTGTGGAAATGAACGGTTAGCGCGTTAGAATATTCCCGATTCTAGCGACATTTCAAAAACGCTCCCAAAATTATCGACTGTCTCCCTCTTTTCCAATCGTTTTTATGGCATCAGATCGTATGATGTGAATCGCATGGTGTTTTTTCGAATTTCATGCTGCACAACTACAGATAAGCTTAGGTGTCTAGTTTAAACAATAAATAATATTCAAGTGCTAGCAATTATTTGCGTGTGTAACGTTTAGTTAGCAAAAAAATACTTCAAAGTTCGTCCGAGTTAAGCTATTTGTGGGCGCAATTGATATTTCATCTTGGTTGTGATTATGTACATAGTGAAATCCGGTTGTTGACAAATCCAAAAGCATTTAGTTGTTAGAAACTGCTGTACAATAAAAGGATAGGGAAATGAAGTTGTGCTGCAATCAAATCAGGTACTGCTGCGGACCCTTGTGGAGCGCCTATTGCTCGGGGTGAAATGTGTAGGTGGATGAGTTAGGAGAAGTGATTGACTGTGCAGTAGTTGATTTATTGAGATGATAATTGGCTTGAAGTGTTGTTGATCAAAAGAGACCGGTCTCAGACGATGGTTTTCATATGAAGCTAATCACTTGGAAGTTGTGTCGGATTTATTTAAAATTAAGACGCTGTTGAAACAATTAGTAATTACTACCGGATAAAACGCGACCGCGCCGTCTCATTTCGACAAACATCAAGTCAGCCTATAATACGAACGTATGCAATCGCTTTCTTTGAGGACTACGTTTTGCGCCCTTTACATTCTCGAGAAGTTAATGACGCCCACGAAATTCAATATTTAAGCTTCACTAGCTACTACACTTTAGTCAATATTTTAACGCATGAAATGGTGGATTTCAGAAGAATTTCAATTATAAATCGACTTCAGTCATCACCACATCGTCAATGAGCGCTCGTCAAGGATGCCGGTGAGTACCTGCTTGTCTCATTTATAAATTTTTTGCAATATATATATATATATATATATATATATATATATATATATATATATATATATATATATATATATATATATATGTATATATATATATATATATATATATATATATATATATATATATATATATATATATATATAGATATATATATATATATTTGCAATAATTTTTGTTTTCTGTCTAAAATTATTAATTGTAAGAAACCCTTAGTATGAAACTATCCAAATATTGGGTATCGTGTATTTGATATGCATGGTTATAAAATGAAAATGTTAGAAAGAAGAAAAATAAAACCCAAAGTAAATACGATTGGATGTGGGTTGAGTGGTTAGATAGAGTAAAGCTATAGTAGTTTGCATTCAATTTATGATATATCGTGTATGTTTTCTTTTTGCAAATAATGAATAGAGAATTTAATAATCAAATTTCGGTCTTTCCTTTCATCCAACCTGTACATGTATTGGGCCCGCAACGATGGCAGGCCCCTCCAGTGAAATGTGCTAGCCATTGAGCGCAGTAGGGGCTCTTGCCCGGGTAGAGTGGCCTTCCGCTGATGTGCTCTTTTATGGTATAATGTTATGTAATCCCATCGCATAAAACTATGACATAAATTGGCCACGTTTATATTCCTCATTTGATGGAAAAATTCATGCAAATTACGAGTATTTTTGTATGAGTTTTTCACTCAAATAGGAAATATATGGCCACGTCTACGTTTCGATCTTGATTCGGTTAGGAGGGTGCGGGGGGGGGGGGGGGGGCACCGCTTCCACCTGGATGCCCCACTCTTATTTGTGGGGCATAAGAATCGTCAGTAACGACGAAGTCTCTTAAGTCCGTTCGTTTTCTCCAGGCCCAATTTGTTTTTTGAACAAGCTATTTCAACCCTTAGTACGTTACCTCGGCCTCAACACCAGTCGATCGGTATTTTACAATCTGTAATTCGTGAATGCGAAATTTTTTTGTAGTAACTCCTTATGCTGGGGAAAAGAACCCACCCCACGACACCGCAACGATAGCGTGCCAGTGCATTCACGTGACCTCAGACAAGGCCAATCTCGGCGGATCTCACCATCCTCCTTCGCCGAGGCAGCAGACCATCACTGCAGTCCTTCACGGACACTTTTTATCGACCTATTTCACTACAGTGTAGGGTGTCACGGGAAAAGTTTCAATGAGATCTTTTCAAAACAAGTGTGAAAGTTACCTTATCAGCACCGTGAGGGGGGCAGGGGAAGAGGAAACCAAGGTCTCCGAGGCGAATGTGAAGTCCAATATGGTTCCTTCACA
Organism: Odontomyia ornata; assembly: GCA_963969285.1. NCBI lineage: Eukaryota > Metazoa > Arthropoda > Insecta > Diptera > Stratiomyidae > Odontomyia > Odontomyia ornata. The sequence goes on from OZ017739.1 coordinate 138,420,156, forward strand.
GCCAATACGGCGGGAAGTCAGTATATTTCGGGTATCTAGTGCAACAAGTGCCGCCCTGTCCACCATTTTTAGGATTCATTTTCCCCGAGGATCTATTAAAGGTATACCCCATTCAATTACTTTAGCGTTGAAGTCACCCCTAGTAAACATGTTGCCATCTACGTTCGAGACAGCGCCCTTCAAAGCATTTAGCTTGGCTTGGAAGATGATATAGATTCGATTGGCGTTAAGTACACACTAAGGAAGGTAATTCGTGAGCACCGAACCCATACGACATCCTCCCCCCAGCCACAGCCCTCCACCTAGAAGTCACTATTCCGAACCCAGACGGTGGTAGTACCAGTTTCACCAGGGTAGTAGTATGCAGAACTTTTATCGTGATGTTCCTTACTCAACAGCAAAAAGTTAGCTTTCATGTCCCTCAAGCAGTTTTTGGGTGGTTGAACTGCAGGGTGGTTTTACCTGCAGGATACAGGTCTTCAAAGTTCTGATTTTGCCTTGGCTAGTGCTTCCTGGAAAACCCGACATTTCCCTGATCCCAAGATATTACCAAGATCTGGTACTGAATCAGCATTCTTGCAAAGGATAAAGTGTGCCTCCTTCGTACTGTTTTCTTTTGTGTCCCATTTCACCACATTTTTAGCATAGAGAATTCCTGTCGAGGGCTTTGCATATTTGTTTGGTGTGACCATAGCCAAAGCGTTTGAAGCATGGAAGAGGCATTACTCTTCGCTGTATCCTACAGATGACCTACTCTATTCTTACTTTGCCCTTGTTAGAAATTGTTCGGGGTCCTTTTCGGTCAGGTCAATAATGGTCATGCGTTGTCGTCTATAGTTTTCTGATGCCCATGCTAGGCAGCTTTCTTTTGATAGCCTCTTCTACATCAACCAGGTCCCTGACGCAGTCAATTCTCTCTCTTTTTTTGATTGTTGCCACCGGCTTAAGCGGGGCTGCAGCTGCCGAGGAATTCTTCTTTATTATTTAATGACCACTGCCTGTCGCCAGGGTCTTTGTCGTGGCTTTTCCTCTCTGCTGTTTCATGTCAGGTCTTATTAGGGTTTTCCCCTAAAATACAAAACTCTTTTGAGATCACGATCAGTGTCCGTCTGCCAGTCTGTATGTCACAGCAGTTTTTCTCCGGAACTATAGAAGCTACAGTCGTTAAACTTTGTGGAAAGGTCAGAAGTTACGACTCCTTGAAAGTGTTGGGGTGGAAAATCTTTTTGGTGAGTTTTGAGGAGGCCCCCCCATAAAGGGAGGTGACTCGTCAAAAAAAAAATTCCACCATTAGTAGTCGAACTGCCTATAATAATCGAGCCGTCGTCCATTCTAGCGAAGTTAAGGTCCTGTCGTTCGGGTTTTATTTTCACACCCTGACTTAAAAAGTGCTGTTTACAACTACATCTAGAATAAATTACGTAGAATAAACACACTTGCACTGTTTCTAAATCGTATACCAAAGTTCACATAACCAATTTGATAATTCAACGAAGTTTTGTATATAATGAACCATCGAATGCACTCTAACGACCAGTCGGCGTTGTTTCTTCGAAATAAAGCCGCATGGGACAGTACCATTGCTGCATGTAGTGAACCTGATCCATTAGAATTATGGTATAATTATATAAGCCGGTATGATTAAAACATGCGCATTTATCCTGAAAGTATATTCCGCGGAGCACTGGAAAAATGCTTGACTATATTTGAACATAATGAATTACATATCTCGATACACAAGCAACTCCTCTTAATCTTTATCAAATATTATATCAGCGAGGAGTGGGAACTCAGCAAATACTTTTAAACAAGCGGAATCTGTATACAATTTAGGTTTTCAGGCTAAAGCCGAGCCCTACAAAGAAATCCAAGAAGCACATACAAATTTCGTATTTCACTGTTGCATCGAATGTTATATACAGACAATTCTTCGAAGAAAAGTTTTGTGAATAATTTGATCAAGCAACAAATTACAAACTTTAATCCATCTAAAAAAGCCAGAAATGAACCTGCTGAAGCTTTAACATGTACAACATCTTGTGCGGGAACTTACGTCGAGTATATTAGCTCGCAACAATCGTATTCGATTCAACAACAGCCACAACCTCAGGTGCAAATTCAGGAGATTCAGTTTCAAAAAAATCTTATGCAATCGCAACATGTTCAAGAGCCTCAATATGTTCACGTACAAGAAGTACAATTAAACCAAATTCACACACAGCAAGTATCACCACAAGTTTATCCACATGTACAACAAACTCAGCAAGCCTACATACATAATAGCACTGAGACTCGAGTTTATCAAGCAGTTCAGAAAGTTTCCAACATAAACAAGTAACTGTACAAAATTATCCTCACGACCAGTCAACTCATAATCAAATTTATGCGCCAGCACCACATCCACAAGGCATCCACCACATAACTAGCCCACAAATCGCCCAGTCCGCACCACAATCACACATAAGCCAAGCAACAAACCTTATTCACACCAGCCCAAGCATACAACAGCCACAAAGTCGTCATCAATTAGCGCAGCAAAGATTTGAGCATAAATCGTTGCAACAAGTGTACCTGAAAGCACCACAAGAGTTTTTGCCATGAAAGAAAACACACAAACACGTCCAACAAACAACATTTCAAACAAATGTCCTACAGCCAGCACAGCAGATGCGGATGCAATAGAAAACATTGCAAACTCCACCCCAACAACAAATACAACAGCGAGTTGAACCTCAAATCCAACAGCAAAGAATTAACGATCAAATGCAAACTCAAGTGTGCACTAGAATGGGCGGAAGACCCACCAACTGCCATTGCAAGGGTCCCGCAAGGCGACAACCAGCAACAACGAGGAGTCTGTTATGAGATCTGATGGCGGACACATCGCGACGCCCAAGCTGCTTTCGATTTTCTGCGATTGTGATTCCCAACGTTTTTTTTTTGTTAGGAAGTGGATATTCAAAAACGTAAAGCGCAGATCGAATCATTAAAACGAGATCACTTCGTGGTTATCCCATTGAGTTCTCATCTAGCGAACCCATTTCTTTGTGCGGCGATTCTTTCGGTCGGTTTAGCAAGGAACTAGTTGCTGGTAAGGTCAAGAAAAGGAGGTGAGCTGCGAAAAAGCTAAAAGAAAGATTACATCTCGCGCGATTGCCATCAACACTACTGGAGTTGTTCGTGTATACGACTGAAAAGATTTGTTTTGTGGAATTCCCTAGGGCCGGGGTTTGAAAAGTGTCGTGTGCGTTTTCGCGACGGAAGAAAAAACGTTTGCGTTGCGTTTTTTTGCAAAAACTGAGATTTTTGTAGAACGGAAATCGTGGCTTCAAGAAGTTCCCGGCAAAAATTTTGTTGTGTGGAAATGAACGGTTAGCGCGTTAGAATATTCCCGATTCTAGCGACATTTCAAAAACGCTCCCAAAATTATCGACTGTCTCCCTCTTTTCCAATCGTTTTTATGGCATCAGATCGTATGATGTGAATCGCATGGTGTTTTTTCGAATTTCATGCTGCACAACTACAGATGAGCTTAGGTGTCTAGTTTAAACAATAAATAATATTCAACGTTTAGTTAGCAAAAAAATACTTCAAAGTTTGTCCGAGTTAAGCTATTTGTGGGCGCAATTGATATTTCATCTTGGTTGTGATTATGTACATAGTGAAATCCGGTTGTTGACAAATCCAAAAGCATTTAGTTGTTAAAACTGCTGTACAATAAAAGGATAGGGAAATGAAGTTGTGCTGCAATCAAATCAGGTACTGCTGCGGACCCTTGTGGAGCGCCTATTGCTCGGGGTGAAATGTGTAGGTGGATGAGTTAGGAGAAGTGATTGACTGTGCAGTAGTTGATTTATTGAGATGAGAATTGGCTTGAAGTGTTGTTGATCAAAAGAGACCGGTCTCAGACGATGGTTTTCATATGAAGCTAATCACTTGGAAGTTGGGTCGGATTTATTTAAAATTAAGACGCTGTTGAAACAATTAGTAATTACTACCGGATAAAACGCGACCGCGCCGTCTCATGTCGACAAACATCAAGTCAGCCTATAATACGAACGTATGCAATCGCTTTCTTTGAGGACTACGTTTTGCGCCCTTTACATTCTCGAGAAGTTAATGACGCCCACAAAATTCAATATTTTAGCTTCACTAGCTACTACACTTTAGTCAATATTTTAACGCATGAAATGGTGGATTTCAGAAGAATTTCAGTTATAAATCGACTTCAGTCATCACCACATCGTCAATGAGCGCTCGTCAAGGATGCCGGTGAATACCTGCTTGTCTCATTTATAAATTTTTTGCAATATATATATATATATTTATTTGCAATACTTTTTGTTTTTTGTCTAGAATTATTAATTGTAAGAAACACTTAGTATGAAACTATCCAAATATTGGGTATCGTGTATTTGATATGCATGGTTATAAAATGAAAATGTTAGAAAGAAGAAAAATAAAACCCAGAGTAAATGCGATTGGATTTGGATTGATTGGTTAGATAGAGTAAAGCTATAGTAGTTTGCATTCAATTTATGTATAGATCTTGTATTTTTTCTTTTTGCAAATAATGAATAGAGAATTTAATAATCCGATTTCGGTCTTTTCTTTCATCAAACCTGAACATGTATTGGGCCCGCAACGATGGTAGGCCCCTCCAGTGAAATGTGCTAGCCATTGGGCGCAGTAGGGGCTCTTGCCCGAGTAGAGTGGCCTTCCGCTGACGTGCTCTTTTATGGTATAATGTTATGTAATCCCATCGCATAAAACTATGGCATAAATTGGCCACGTTTATATTTCTCATTTGATGGAAAAATTCATGCAAATTACGAGTATTTTTGTATGAGTTTTTCACTCAAATAGGAAATATATGGCCACGTCTACGTTTGGATCTTGATTCGGTTAGGAGGGTGCGAGGGGGCACCGCTTCCATCTGGATGCCCCACTCTTATTTGTGGGCCATAAGTATCGTCAGTAACGACGAAGTCTCTAAAGTCCGTTCGTTTTCTCCAGGCCCAATTTGTTTTTTGAACAAGCTATTTCAACCCTTAGTAGGTTACCTCGGCCTCGACACCAGTCGATTGGTATTTTACCCTATGTAATTCATGAATGCGAAATTTTTTTGTAGTAACTCCTTTGGCATGCTTTCGGCAGGAAGAGTTCATCCTGAAACAACTTCCTTAACCATAGCTAACGGCACTTTTTTTGGTTTGCATATCAATGGGCCTCAGAATAAAACAACCAACCTTTGACATATCAATTTCACGTGCACCTGTACTTGCGCATTTAGTACATAATGTTGTCTCCAAATTTCATTTTTAAGAAGTCGATTATTTCGGTGGCTTCAATATTCATCTCACTGACTTTCGGGATTAACAATTCATTGAGTATGGTCCTATAGGGTCCATCACTTACAGTAACGGCAGCTCCTACCGCATTCCGAAAGAAATATTAACCGATGATGCTATAAGCGTGTAGACCACATAGTCAATTTAAATGGATGCAATGTAGCCTCATGGTATTGGGTTGGATCGTTGTCATTCTACATCTGGCAATATTGCTAGCTGAAATATCTAGTTAACCAAAAATGAGCTTTGACACTGAGAAAACTTTAACCATTAACGGTTTCGCGAATTGAGCTTTGGCTTCAAAAATAAATTTTCACAATTTGGAAGCGTTGTTTGGGTGCCAAACGATCATGGTTAAATGACAAACCTTACTGAGCACAAATGTTACAGAATTGTAAATTTGGACATATGTCATACACAAATAATTCCTATTGAAAGATCTCATGTAACTAAAAAACACCCTATAGTAGCATAGTGTCATTAAAAAAATATCAATTGTCTTTCGTTCTAAAATTTTGATCAACTACTAAGTCATGATTTTACCCTTGCACTTGATAAAATATTAACATTGAAAATAATTTGAATCATAACTCATTGTCAAAGAACGACGCCTGTATAAATGAAAAGCAAAAAAATTCTTAATGAAAATGTTGCATAGCATTCAGCACACTGCTTTTCACAAATGAAAAAAAATACTTTCATTCGTCCTTGCTTTTAGAATCTACAGCTTTCGGCTATCTGCGTTCTAATGCAATAGTAGTTTCAGGATTATAATCGTAATAAACCCTAGCCTTGAGCCGAATACCTAGGAGCTGATATGAATGCGCCAGTCAAACTCATAATTACAAATTAAGGGAATATCCTGTCATATATCATACCAATAAGCATAAATTTATATAATATTGTATTATGTTAGGCTGACAAAAGATAAAAATATCATAAAATTAGACTCTGAAAATTGTTTTACTTTTTCACAATACTGAATATCATTATGAAAATAAAAAGGAAATTCCTCTTAGTGTGTCCTGATTTAATGCATGTAAAGCTATAATAAAGTTTATTTAATTGAGTAGCAACATTTAAAGTATGTCCAGTCATAACAATTGAGCAAGCACTGCATAAACTTAATTCTGAAAAACTTTTTTCGAGAAGCTGGACTACTGTTGACTTATTTCTAGTACTTTAATGCTTCGTTACTCGTGATAAGGAAATATAGAATTAAATTCCGCATTCTATGTAAAGGTGTTGATTTAACGAACCTACTTGCGGTTGCAGCAAACTAGTTTTTGCCTCTGATTTTATTTTGAGCGAAAACAAAATACATTTGTAAACATCAATAATCTTTGTTACATTTATGACAAAAAATAATGCGTGAATATTTTGTGTGCATTTGAGACAACTTCCAGCACGACAACGACTTACTGGACGAATGATAACATACATGGGCTTTACTTAAAATATATGTTGAGGTGATTGACTTCTGTAAGTTAGTTTGAAGGACTACCTCATTATATGATGAAGTTAATTAAATTTTATGCTTACTTAATCTTAATGTTTCATTTTTATCTCCTCGTTTTTTCCACGAAATATTTCTAGCGCACTAATGACATCACAAGCTTTCTTCTATGACTGCCAAATCGACGTGAAACTCAAACGGGACATTTTGGACTTGGACCAACTGTGTATACCTAAAACAGAAGCCCCTATGGAATTTATAACTAAAAACGCATTCACATATGATCAAAGATTTCAAACCAGGTTCAAGCTTTAACTTCAATCGTTACAGTCCCATCAAGACATTTTTTGCAGACATAAAGAGTTTTCAATTAAGAAAATAACAATTTTATCTATAAAGCACAGAAATATTTGAGATATTGGATTCAAATTTTACACCATTCTGGCACACGTTGACAGTTTCGCGTTGGATGTTGTCTTTGAGTCCGTCTAAAGTTGATGGCTTGTTGGCAAAGATCAGTGACTTGATATAGCCCCATAAAAGGAAATCCAATGGCGTTAGATCGCATGAACATGGTGGCCATTCGACCGGACCATTTCTCGAAATAACACATTCACTAAATTTGCCTTTCAATGAATTGATTGTGAACCGTACTGTGTGGCTAGTGGGACCGTTTTGTTGAAACCACATATTGTTGATGTCAGGTTCATCCAAATCTGGCCACAAATAATCTTCCAACATAAGGCGATAGCGCTCTCCATTGACGGTAACATGACGGTAGTTTTCATCCACAAAAAAATGTGGCCCAATCACACCTTCAGCAGGAAAACCAACCAAACAGGACTTTTGCGGATGCAACGGTGTCTCAAGAAACACATGTGGGTTTGTTACTGACAAATTTGGACTCGAATTTATCCACTATAGCACACGAAGCCTGTCGGCCGGGATGATTATTACAGCCGGAAATCGGAGCAAGCGCTCTTAAAGAATTTCGGTAGTAATTTTTAATAATTTCCAAAGGTTACTGGTTCGTGAATGTTATCATGATGGAATGTTGACTTTAGCTAATATTCTGACATTAACAGTTTATTAAAAAGGTTTACGGGTGCGTTCATGTAAAGATCCAAAATAATGCTTGAACAAAAGAGAAACAGGTGTTCAATTTAAGAACAATATATATATATATATATATATATATATATATATATATATATATATATATATATATATATATATATATATATATATATATATATATACATATATATATATATATATATATATATATATATATATATATATATATATATATATATATATTGGTAAATCTAAAAAGTATTGAGCCTCTTTATGTCATTTTTCGATTGAATATTTCTTTTATTTAAATGGATTTTATTTAAGCACATAGTGCCCAGTACTATCTTTCACCTTTTGCCATTTTTTGGCTGACGCCGTTATTCCATCTGTGTTGAGCTTCTGTGGTTTATCGGCGAAAAACTTGGCCAAGTTATTTTCACAGTCCCTTTTTGAAGTGAATTTCTTTTCATTCAGGAAGTTTTGTAGGGACTGAAACAAATGGTAATCTAATGGTGCAAGGCCTGGACTATACGGTGGATCCATCGAAACTTCCCAGCCAAGGAATGCCAATTTTTGCAGGGTCGTCAAAGATGTGTGTGGTCTGGCATTATCATGATGGAAAATAACGCCCTTTCTATTGATTAATTCTGGCCGGTTTTTCTTTGAATTGTTCTAGCACCTCATGATAAACGATTCCCTTCCAATCCCACCATACACACAGCATAACCTTATTTGGTGTCAATTCTGGCTTTGATGTCGTTTGTGTTGATTCAGCTTTTTTCGATCATGATCTTTTTCGAACGACATTCTAGTATCTTACCCATTTTTCATCACCCGTAATCATTTCTTCAAAAATGGCTCGAATTCGTAGCGTTTTTTAGCACTTCGCAAATGCAAATTCGGTCGATTTGTGTTAATTCATGCAACACCCAAACGTCGAGCTACTTTGTATATCCAGCCTTCCGCAAATGGTTCAAAACTGTTCGGTGATGGATATTCAGTTCCTTAGCAGTGTCATGGCTGCTTACCTATGTGTCGGTCTTCTTAAACTTTTTGTAAGATTTCATCGACTTTTTCAGTGATTTCAAGGGCATGTCCGTTTGACTCAATCTGATTAGTACTGCCTGATATATGACAACAAACACCATCTAGTGACATAACAGTTCAATACTTTTTAGACTGTCCAATATACACATATGCATATATGGTTGCATTCATATATATATATATATATATATATATATATATATATATATATATATATATATATATATATATATATATATATATATATATATATATATATACATTTATTGTCGCGTGTTTTGGTTCGCGGCCAATGATTTTAATGTTCCGGGAAAGTGAAAACGCAATGTCTTTTTCAATTAAGTTTAAAAGAGATTATTTCAAAGAATGCACAGTTATTAATTTCACTATTAAAAGTCTAACTTCCACTTGTCAATAAATTTCAATTGCAATTGTCTTCTTAAATCACTTCACAATCACTCATTTAATATCGCCTTTACCTCGCACTCCACTCTATCCCATTTTTTATTATCGCGGTTGTAATGAATGATCCCCCCATTCATTCAGCTCACCTTTATATAGGGTCTCTAGCCATTCAACCCATTTCTTGTACATTGGCGAATGTTCTGCCGAGAGGTACCTAGTATATTCGAGCAGCTTAATGAATAGAATGACTTGTGCTTGGTGGGTTCGCGAGTACATTCACTTGTTGATCATTACATTCTTAATGGTTGTGAAAACAATTGCGACAGTAGCTCGCAGAATTATTTGTACATGTAACACTGCCTCCACCTCAGTTATTTTCGCCCCGAAAAGATGTGTCGCCAGTTATAGTCAATCCTCCCTGGATGTAATATGGGGCAAGACGGTCCAGGTGCACGATTTTTATTTTGGCTCCCGGCTTACGGTGTTCCTGTATGCAATATACGACGTCATTGATTCGCTTTGTAACCCGGTATGGTCCCTCCCAATTATGCTGTAACTTTGTAGACCTACCCTTCCGTCGCTGTGGGTTATATAGCCACACTAAGTCATCTTGCTAGAAGCCAGTAGAATTTGCCTTTAGATCATACCTGGCCTTCATGTGGTCAGTCGCCGATTCGAGGTGTTTTCGCACTGTCCGATGTATCTGGTTCAACCGTTGTCTTAGCTCACTTGCGTACTCCGAGATCGTTTGGGGTTTCTCAGGGGGTGTTCCGAACTTTATATCAGCTGGCAAACGAATAGTCTTTCCAAAAACGACTTTGGCTGGGGCTTGGCCCGTCGATGCATGTTCAGCAGCTCTGCACGCCATCAAAAATAGTGGAATGTGTCGGTCCCAGTCCCTTTGGTCCTCGTCAACCATCTTGGCGAGGTGTTTATTGAGCGTGCCGTTGAAACGTTCGACCATTCCATCGGATTGGGGGTGCAGCGGTGTTGTCCTAGTCTTCCGTATTTCCAGTAGTTCACAGATTTCGCCAAAAGCTAGTGACTGAAAGTTTTGGCCTTAATCCGAATGTAGTTCGCAAGGTACGCCGTACCTACTGACTCAATTTAATACTGGCTGTTCGGCTACAGTGGTTGCTTCCTGGTTGGGAATGGGGTAGACCTCGAGCCACTTGCTGAAATAATCGGCCACAGCCAGCGTGCATCGATTTCCCCGTTCGAATTCAGGAAAGGGTCCTGCGATGTCAACAGCAATCCTTTCAAATGGCACGCCCACGTTATAGATTCGCATTTGTACTCTCACTCGTCGCTTTGGCCCTTTGATGGAAGCGCAAATCGTGCATCGACGGCACCAGTCCTCTACGTCTTCTCGAGCGCGGAGCCAGTAAAATCTTTCCCGCGATTCGCTAAGGTCTTGTTAACACCAAGGTGGCCTCCCGAGGATCCTGCGTGCATCTCCTTAACCACATCGTGGATTCGGCTTTTGGGAGTCCTATAGGAGCTGCCATCCGCAGTTTCCCATTGCCGCTTGAGTACGCTACCCTCCACCTGAAGGGAGTTCCATTGTGCCCAATAGCTTTTCAGGGTTGCGCCATGCATTGAAACGTCTTTCCACTTAGGTCGCCCAGTTGTCTCCTTCCATTCGAGCAATGGTCCGATGTCTTCATCGACCAACTGGGCATTTCGAATCTCCTCCGATGACCAACCATCATCGAATTCGGCCGTTATCAACCGCAGATCAACGGGCGGCTCCTTTTCTTCAATCCGCCGGCAATGCTTGCAGTAAGCTGGACATGGACGACGAGATAGGGAGTCAGCATTTCCGTGAATTCCACTATGACTGCAATCTTTCGATCCATCCCGCAACTTGTCCCTCAGGGTTTTTGAAGTTAAGCAACCATCTCAGCATGCATGGTCCGTTCGAAGAACAAATTTCTGGCCGTATAGCTACTTGTGTCCTGGTCATGCAGTAGTTCCTCCGACTTTTTGAGAGAACTCGACTGTAATACGAGAGGACTCTTTCTTCGCCATCGATCTGCTGGGAGAGTATTGCTCCAATACCACCATTGCTCGCATCGGTGTCAGCTACAAACATTTTGCCGGGTTTCGGATATGCCAGCACGGGTGATTCACACAGCTTCTCCTTCAAGATCTCAAAGGCTACCTGGCATTGTTCACTCTGGGCATACGGACGGTTTTTCTCGGTTAGCTGATGGAGACACTTCGCTATTCTGGCAAAGTCTTTGACGAATCTTCGATAGTAGATTGCCAAATCCAGAAAACTTCGTAGTTGGCGCTTGTTGTTTGTTGTTGGCCAGCTCTTCACGGCTTCAATTTTCTCAGGGTCTGTTTTGACCCCCTCTGCTGATACGATGTGTCCCAGGTATTTTACTTCATATGCGAAAAGGGTGCACTTCTCGGGACTTCTTCTAAGTTCCGCACATGCTCTTCGAACGTTCTCCGATAACAATGATGTGATCTAGGTACACCAAGCAGGTTTTCCAGGTAAGGCCACGTAGCACGTATTCCATCAGGCGTTCGAAAGCGGCTGGAGCATTGCAAAGCCCAAATGACATCACTAGAAATTGCCACAATCTAGTCCCAACTGATAATGCGGTCTTCTCTCGGTCTTTCTTGTCGATTTCTATCTGCCAGTAGCCACTCTTGAGATCGAGTGTAGAAAACCATTTTGCGTCGGCCAAAGTGTCCATGATGTCGTCAATGCGTGGAAGCGGGTAACTATCTTTCTTAGTGACGCCGATAAGCTGCCTATAGTCGACACAACAACGAGTGCTACCATCCCTTTTCGTCACCAGAACTACTGGCGCGGTCCATGGACTGACAGACGGTTCGATAACACCTTGTTTTTCCATGTCCGAGATCAGTGCGCTCACTTCTCCTTGTTTGGCTATAGGAAGACATCTCGGTGCTTGTCGGATTGGCTTGGCTCCCTGTGTATCTATGACGTGGGTTACCATACTCTTTCGTCCTTGGTCATCCGGGCTTGTTGAGAAGATGTCACTATACTTGGTGACCAAATCAGAGGCTCGCTTGAATAGCTGCACTGGCAATTTGACCTGCTTCAATACTGCAGACGTGGATTCCCGGGCATTGTCTGGGTCTTGCCTCCTTTTCCAATGATGGTCGTGAGAGGCTTCCAAGGAGGTGATGGTGGAAACAAGCTGGCAGCTGCCGATGACTTCTCCCGCTTTGAATCTAACCGGCACGTAGCCGTTCGTTGTAGATCTTACAAGGCTTCGTCCTACAATCAAACTGCGCAATACGGACGTCTTCGTTGGCTCTATCAGATAAGATCGGTCGTCTCCAGAATCACCATCAACCTTGGCCCATACAATGCTTTCGGAAGAATTCGGTACATCAGTGTCGGCACATATTATCACATTCATCTTGGGAATTTGGAGGCTGGGATCCTCCATCAATACTTCGATATTCTACCCTTTCAATACCCGTTTGCCCAAATCCAACGTGATTCACTGTGGTCGCAGAAAATCCATTCCGAGAATGCAGTCATCCATAATGTTCGCGTCCAGAAAATTATGTCGGAACGCAAGATCTCCCAATTGTATCTGGAGGTTGATCTCTCCATGGACAGGTGCAGTTTTTCCCGTAGCTGTCCGTAGTGAGAAAATTCTGCTCTTGTGAAGAAGTTGTTGCCTCACAAGATCTGGTCGGATAATCGATCGGTTTGCACCAGTGTCGATTATTATGGTACAATGTTCTCCGTCAACTTGACCCGGAAGGCATAAGTCCGGTTCTCCACGATGTAGTCTTGACACGGTGATGGTGGTGCTCTGCTCCGCAGAGTTGGCTCTTACATGTTTCCCCGACCCCTCTGCTTGTAGGGCTCCCATTCTGGGCTCCTGACTCGGTCTGGATCTCCTCCTAGCTGCACACCCGGGACAGTAGCTCGGTTTTTTTCGCTTCTTGCAGTCTCTTTGCAGGTGCTCCTTGTCTCCGCGATTCCAGCATCTAGGCGCACCATTGACATGCGGGTCTCGCTCAATTTCCACGCGCTCACACCTGCGCTTGTCTGTCACTTCCTCGCGAACCCGGGCAGTGGTAGGAGTCGCAGTTTTCGCTGCCTCAAAGTTCAGACTATAAGCCAATGCGTCCTTTGCTATTTGCTTTTGAGCTAAACGCATAGCTTGTTGCAATTCTGATTCTTTTAATGCACTGATGAATGCTTCTGTTGCTGCGTCATCTCGAGGTTCTAGGTCATAAGCTGGGTAAGCCAAAAGTGTCAGTTGCTCAATGTCTTGTGCTAGCTGCTGTAAGGTTTCGCCAGACTTCTGCATCCGATGCCGTAGCTGTGACCGATAAATCTGCTTTAGATGATCGTCTCCATAACGCATGTCGAGCAACCGGGTTTGAGTGCAACTCAACGGGGATCGTCTGCAAAAGCTTGGCAGCTCGGCCTCTTAAGGCAAGAATCAATGCAGTTGCTCGTTCCTGCTCATTCCAGTGATTTATCCCAGCGGCGGCTTCAAACTGGGTTTTATAAATACTCCAGACCGTTTGCCCGTCGAATATTGATGCTTGCACGTTTCTGGATGTGCTTTGTGCTGCGGTTATAAGCGGATCCGGTGAGGTGGTTACTACTGCCTTCGCTGCTTCCAATTCCTTTTTCATGTTTTCCATTTCATGGTTGATTCTCTCCTCGACCTGGCTGATCTCATGGTTGATTCTTTCCTCGACGCATTTAATTTGGTTATTGAGAGTACTGAGCTCCGCTTTTATTTCGGTAGACTGTTTTTCCAAATCTGCCTTCAAATCAGTTGACTGTTTCTCCAGCTTTTGGGCGATGTCCGCCTTGATGTCTGCCTTGATTTCGAATGCGTGTTGGTCTAGCTTCGCTAATTGTTCATTTAGCTTCGCAGTTAAATTAGAGGACTGTGGTCGCTGCTCTTGCGGCATCAGCATTAACATTTGCATTAGCGCGTTTTCTGGCTCCTTTGATTTTGGTGGTTCTACTTCTCCACCTTCTGCGCTTTGTTCCGTATCTGAGAGCTCACCCACATCCAGATTCACGCCTTCCGACTCGATCGCTTCACGCAAGCGAGCAATCAGTATGGCCTTTGTACCCTGTGTGGCCAGATCTCGCTGTTCCAACTCCTCCATGAGCTCCGATATGATCAATTGATCAATTTTTAGATGTAAGTTTCCTGGCATTCTTATTGTTTTGGCTATTTTTCCACCAGTTTTCACGTATCTTTCACTATTGTGCACTTTAAAAATGTTTGAACGTTTTCACTTCCAAAATTTTCTTTCTCACTTCTTGACACCACTGTCGCGTGTTTTGGTTTTCGGTCAATAATTTTAATGTTCCGGGAAAGTGAAAACGCAATGTCTTTTTCAATTAAGTTTAAAAGAGTTTATTTAAAAGAATGCACAATTATTAATTTCACTATTAAAAGTCTGATTTCCACTTGTCAATAAATTTCTATTGCAATTGTCTTCTAAAATCACTTCACAATCACTAAATCAATGTCGCCTTTACCTCGCGCACCACTCTATCGCAGTTTTTATTATCGCGGTTGTAATGAATGATCCCCAATTCATTCAGCTCGCCTTTATATAGGTCCTCTAGCCATTCAACCCATTTCTTGTACATTGGCGAATGTTCTGCCGAGAGGTACCTAGTATATTCGAGCAGCTTAATGAATGGAGTGACGTCACTTTCAGATGTTGATCATGCTTGGTGGGTTCTCGAGTACAATCGCTTGTAGATCATTACGTTCTTAATGGTTGTGAAAACAATTGCGACAGTAGCTCGCAATATTATTTGTACATGTAACAATATATATATATATATATATATATATATATATATATATATATATATATATATATATATATATATATATATATATATATATATATATATATATATATATATATATATATATATATATATATATATAAATGTATATATGTTTCGGGTTTTCTTATGCGGCATTTGCATAAGTTTGCAAATATTGCTACCGCTGTTCGCTTGTTCACGTGTCTTGTCCGCCCGCTCCTTGAGTACTGCTCAGTGGTGTGGTCTCCTAGACATTTATATCTTATGAACTCAATAGAAGCTGTTCAGCGTAAGTTTACCCGTATTGTGTTTTTCAAATTCAACGTAGCTTATGAGCCTTATGAGCGTCGTCTATCCACACTTCGTCTCCCTTCTCTGTCGTCCCGTAGAACCTTCTTAGATCAATGTTTCCTTTATAAGTTGTACCACCAACAAATTGCCTCCACCCTAAGCGCAGACTTGCAATACAGACTGTATGCACGACCTAGTCGGTCTAATCACATTCTCGAGGTTCCGTACGCCCGAACAGATTTATATTTTAACTCAATTATGCCACGAATCATCAGAATGCATAACAGCTTCGAGCTTGGCTCTCTATCCACGTCCTACTTTGTTTTTAAAATTAAATTAAAGATGTTACTTTTTGCGAATAGGGATTAATGTTCCTTAGCACTAAATTTTACAAACTTTGTTCTTGACTCTATCTTCATTTCTTTCATGTTTTAGATTAACTCTTTTCTGCTTGATTTGTTGTATTGATTTGTCTTACTCTGAATTATATTTAACTATATTTAATTGTCTAAGTCTATTTTGTAATTGGATTTCTGTCTGTTAAGTAGACTTGAATAAATAAATAAATAAATAAATATATATATATATATATATATATATATATATATATATATATATATATATATATATATAAATATATATATATATATATATATATATATATATATATGTATATATATATATATATATATAAATATATACATATATATACATGTGTATATATATTTAAATATATATATATATATATATATATATATATATATATATATATATATATATATATATATATATGTATATACACAAAGTGCTTTCCAAAATAAACGAGACTGAGCTAAACTAGAAACGACAGGAGCTTTATTCCGATAAATCTAAGTTTATTTATTCAATATAGTCTCCTCCGGCCTCGATACACTGTTTTGCGCGATCCGAAAGCTTTTCGAAAGAGTGTTTCAGATTATTGACCGGAATGTCCTTCAGGATGTCGGTACAAGCCATTTGGATGCCCCTTAAGGACGCAAAGCGTTTTCCTTTCGTGGCCAAACGCAATTTCCCGAATAGCTTGAAGTCACAGGGAGCCAGCCAAGAATACGGTGAGCGATTGATTGTTAAAATGCGCCTTCTAGTTAAAAAATCAGTCACAAGAGTGGATCGATGGGTTGGTGCATTGTCATTCAATAAGCACGAGCTCCCGTCTTCGCCGTATTCAGGCCGAATTCGACGAATGCGATGCAACAAACGCTTTAAAAGGCCAAGGTAGAAAATTGCATTGACAGTTTGGCCCGTAAGCACGAACTCCCTGTGGACAATTTCCTTGGAATCGTAAAAACAAATGAGCATCGACTTGATTTTTGACTTCTCCAAACGCGATTTTTTGGGTGGTTTCTCGTCTGGGCCTTCCGTTCGGCACTTTGACGCTTGGCTTCGGGTTCATATTGGAAACACCACGTTCCAACATCAGTTACAATGTTGTAAAGGAAGTTCTTGCGTTTTCTTTCATCTCTAATGATATCTTTCGAATGTTGAATTCTGAGCAATTTTTGGTCATCAGTTAACTTGTGCCTAACAAAACATGCACAGACCTTTCGTAAGCCCAAATGATCGGTTGAAATGCGATGAATCGATGTTGTATTCAACTACGATTTCATGAATTTCAACCATGATTTCAGCTTGTTTTTGAAAATTCACGCACAATTTCGATGGTCACTGACTTTGTACGGCCAAGTATGTTCATCGTCATTTATGTCCTCACGACCATCTCTGAAACGTGTACACTCATGAGCTCTGGCACGAGGTAGACAATCATCACCATCAACTTTTTTCATCAATTCAAATGTTTAGGTTAACGTTTTACCGATTTTAAAACAAAATTTGATATTAGCTCTTTGTTCGAAATACATTTTTGTACAGATGGCACCAACATACTGTCACTTTAAACGCTATAAGTTCGCTTCCACAGAACCGAATATTACCAAACTTTCACTGGAAGTTAGGGAGGGATGTAAATGTCCAACGCATAGATGGCGCCACAAAAAACGTTATGGCAATTGTCTAGTTTATTTTGGAAAGCATTTTGTATATTCTATAGGTATACGAGGGTCATTCAACAAGTACTTAGCCTACAGAAGAAAAACGAAAATTTTGGAAAGGTGGCAATTTATTTTTCCACATAATCTCCTTCTAGCTCGATACACTTGGCCCAGCAATGCTCTAACTTTTCCAACCCGTCCAAAAAATACATTTTCTCGAGGGCTGCAAAATAGGCCTGCGTGGCAGCGATTACCTCCTCATTCGACCCAAATCTATTCCCGGCGAGTGATTTTTTCAGGTTTGGAAACAAAAAGTAGTCACAGGGGGCCAAATCTAGAGGGTACGGTGGATGGGGCAGCAATTCGTGGCGCAACTCGACCAATTTGGCCATGGCGGAGGTGTGAGCCGGCGCGTTGTCGTGGTGGAACAGCACTTTTTTCTTCGCCAAGCGGGGCCGCTTTTTCTTCAATACGACATCAAATCGGCCCAATAAGTCTGCATAGTGGCGCCTCGTGATTGATTTACCCTTCTCGAGGTAATCGATGTGGTTCACACCTTGTGAATCCCAGAAAACGATGGCCATCACCTTTCTGGCCGATCGAACAGTCTTCGCCTTCTTCGGAGCACGTTCGCCGGGTGAAGCCTACTGTTTCGACTGTTCCTTGGTCTCTGGTGTGTACCAGTGAATCCATGTTTCATCGACGGTCACGAAACGACGCAAGAACTCCGCTGGATTGCGCTGAAACAGCACCAAATACGTCGCCGATGTGGTCTCACGGTTGCGTTTGTTTTCCGGTGTGAGCAAACGCGGCACCCATCGCGCCGACAGCTTTCTCGTGCCCAGTTCTTCGTGTAAAATATGATGCACCGTTTCATCTGCGATGCCCACAGTCTCAGCTACCTGGCGAACCTTCAACCGACGGTCTGCCAACACGAGATCGTGGATTTTTTAACTTTTCTGCCGTAGCAGCCGTTTTCGGAACACCTGGGTAGAGCAACCAAAGCCTCACATTGTGTGCTGTGTGCTTGGGATCATTATCTTGCTGGAACCAGAAATCGTCATCAAGCCTCAACTGCTGGACGCTTTGCTTCAAATTCGCCTTCTAGCCCAGTCATATTAGGTAAAAAAAGGGGTCAACCTCGGAATGAAAGATAATAAGCTGCAAATTGGTATGAACCTTTGTTTTGTCATTCTAAATGTTATCTCAAAAGTCTAAATCGTTATCGTGTTCGCGTCTCAAGATATTCAAGGTCAAAGGTCACAAACATCGGTTTTTCGCGAATATCTGGCTTCCTATCGGTTAAATGAGATTTGCATTTATTATAAAAGTTGTAGGCTATAAAATTCCCTACAACTTTTGTTTAAACTTTTTTTTCAGACGACCAACCGTTTTGAAGGTAGAGCGCGAAGAGTGCACATCGTACAGTCATATACGGCCTAATGCAAGGTCAAGCGTGAGTTATGGTTATCAGTACGTTATAAAGTCAATTATTTACTTGGAAATTATAATTATTAAACAATGCCTATTATTTATGTACTAACTATTAATTATTTATATTTAATTAAAGTAAGTAACTTGATTATTTATATATAATTATTCATATTTAACTATTTGACAAAACAAAGGTTCATACCAATTTGCAGCTTATTATCTTTCATTCCGAGGTTGACCCCTTTTTTTACCTAATATGACTGGGCTATACAACTTTTCAAAAACTTTGGTGAAAGTTGGAGCCGAATTGCGACCTCTAACGTGGTCAACAATCTCGTTATATACATACACACATATACAGATATATCCATATATATGCATATATATATACATATGTGTATATATATATAGATATATATATATATATATATATATATATATATATATATATATATATATATATCTATATATCTATATATATACACATATGTATATATATATGCATATATATGGATATATCTGTATATGTGTGTATGTATATAACGAGATTGTTGACCACGTTAGAGGTCGCAATTCGGCTCCAACTTTCACCAAAGTTTTTGAAAAGTTGTATAGCCCAGTCATATTAGGTAAAAAAAGGGGTCAACCTCGGAATGAAAGATAATAAGCTGCAAATTGGTATGAACCTTTGTTTTGTCAAATAGTTAAATATGAATAATTATATATAAATAATCAAGTTACTTACTTTAATTAAATATAAATAATTAATAGTTAGTACATAAATAATAGGCATTGTTTAATAATTATAATTTCCAAGTAAATAATTGACTTTATAACGTACTGATAACCATAACTCACGCTTGACCTTGCATTAGGCCGTATATGACTGTACGATGTGCACTCTTCGCGCTCTACCTTCAAAACGGTTGGTCGTATGAAAAAAAAGTTTAAACAAAAGTTGTAGGGAATTTTATAGCCTACAACTTTTATAATAAATGCAAATCTCATTTAACCGATAGGAAGCCAGATATTCGCGAAAAACCGATTTTTGTGACCTTTGACCTTGAATATCTTGAGACGCGAACACGATAACGATTTAGACTTTTGAGACAACATTTAGAATGACAAAACAAAGGTTCATACCAATTTGCAGCTTATTATCTTTCATTCCGAGGTGAAAGCCCTAATATGACTGGGCTATTCAAAATATTAAGGTAACCGTATTGATGCATAGTTTATTCTATAAACACAAGTTGGCCAACTTCTTCTGCCGCCATACGCCCCCAGACCATCACACCACCTCCACCATGTTTCACAGTTGGTACGAGATTTTGTTTTTCGAAGCAGTACCGCTCTTCCGCCAAACTAACTTTATTCCTTTAATACCAAATATGCATAATTTGCTTTCCTTAGAGAATAGGGCCTGTTCCCGAAACTCTCGTGGCTTGTTTATATATTTTTTCCTAAATCCGCACGCTTCTTCCTGTTCACTTCCGAAATGTATGACTTCTTACGTGCTATGCGGGAGCGATATCCATCTCTCTTTAGTATTTTTCGTATGGCATCTTCGTGGAGAACCTTGCTTAAAGAGTCTTTTATATTTGTAACAATTAGGGAAGCAGTTACTCGAAAATTCTTTTTAACTGCCTGCAAAACGTTTCCTTTTTCGCGTTCAGTTAGTATGGAGGGTCGATCACATCGAGGCTTTGACATAATCGAACCAGTTGTATTAAATGTTTTCACCACATACTGGACAGAGGAGTGAGTTCTGCCTACTATGTATGTAATTAGAACAATTTCGCGGTAAGTTTTCCCTTCACTCTTAAGTTTCAGCATAATTTTCCTCTTTTCAGCACGGATTTCGCTAATTTTGGGCGTCTTCATGTATTCTACTGCACAAAAATTTAAAAAAACTGCACTGACTTTTGACTCTATCCCAACTTAAAGTATAACTATTATCGGACCTAAAAAAATAAATATGCATCTGCATACATACATATGTCATCGCGTAACACGGGGAATCTCCCGGTTTGTTCTGTGCGGATACTTTTTCTGGTCTATTGTGTTGCCATAAATTGATTTTGTTTGAATTTCAATTGTTTTTAAATAGTATGTATGTATTAGGAAACATACTGGGAGTCATGCAAAAGTGTAGATTTTATGATATTATAAAAGAAAGCATTCAAATTAAGTGGACATATCCTTTTTAATATAACGATAACTTTGTTATCTTGCATGTACGGATAGTTTTTCTAGCAAGGGTGTATCGATGAAAAATAGAAGTAAAGCCTCAATTCAAAACATAAAAATCATAAGTTTTTCTGTAATAAATTCAATTCGAAAAATTCAGTTTTCTTACTAAGACAGCAACAAAATTTAATAGCGTTCCAAAGTTTGTCTCCTGATGTTGGTAGAACTTATAATGCTTTATTTTTACATCTTAAAACAAAATCATCGTTTTTTCGAGGTCCAAATTAACACTTCGTTTACTATTCTACATCATACTTACAAATATCCCGAAATAAGAAGTCATCCAACACTTACCTGTAATACAAAAAAACCAAGTGTTAATTAATTTACCAAATGCTTAAAAAAGTCAGAAAATTAATTAAGCGTGAGATGAACCCATAATTTTATTTCATTTTACTAAATAGTGAAGTCCCGGAAATGAAATAAAATCATCCTCTCATATATAATTCATGTTATTCATGATTCGTTTCTAAGATTTTCATGTTTACACATCATTTTACGATGTTGTGTTTTTTTTGGAACATCAATAGCGAATCCTTACCCGGAACCAATCCCCTGCACTGAAGAAAATTTCTTGCCTGATATGCCTTCAACTAATAAAATTATGTGCATGGTAGGTGTAATTTCTTGTCCTTCAATATTTACCTACCGGATGTATTTTTGTTGTTTATATTATATAAATTAACGTTTCACGCGGGGATTAAAATAAAAAAAACATCTTTAGGGCTGAGCCTGATCTTTTTTTATTAAGGTCCGGTTTACAACTGACATAATTCTACCATAAAAATTAAAATGAAACTTAATTCTACTTTGTTGCATCAGCATAGATGGTTTCTCATGGAATAATGTACTACTGCAATTCTGGAAACGATATACTTATGTAGGTGTAGCAGGTCTAAACGTAGCTCCAGCATTTTGTTGTGAGTTCAGGTGGTAGCTCGCCCACCTTTAAAATGCGATTGTCCTCAATTGATTAGAAGAACTGGATGCCGTTGAACCTTATATTTCTAGTGAATTCGAGCTACCTCGCCGAGCGAAGCTGTTGGTGCTCGCCGAAATTGGCCTTGTCTGAGGACGCTTAAATGCGCTGGCAGACTAGCATTGCGGTGTCGTGGGCGGGCCCTTTTCCTCGGCAAAAGAGCCCACTACAAAAAAAAATCGCATTCACGAATTAGGAGTTAAAACGACTCGGTTCGACGGTTTAACCTACTAAAGGGATGGATTGCCAAAGCAAAACGACTAACTGGGCTTAGCGAAAGCGAACGAGATTCGAGAAGATCTCGTCTTGACCATGTATGCATACGGGCTCCAAAATAATAGTGGGGCATCCAGGTGGAAGCGGTGAATATTATTGACTTCAAATTGATCATTAAAGTGATTATTTATGCAAACATTTATTCTGATTAAGACAACTGTTGAACTATTCGCCGAAGTAGGTATGCCACTTGTCGATCGATCTTCCTAAAAATTGTGCGTTACCATCTTGAGCGACGAACTTTTTGTGTATTTCGCACATTTTTCGATCCACTTGTCGCTTACCCCTGCACATCCTTTTTCAAACTTGAATGGTCATCAGCTTCCTTTTCAACAAGGGAAATCATTCACAATAACAGCCAGACAACTTGTTTTCACCACTGAATCGCATGCGAACGAGCTCCTTTGTAGAACACAGTACTGTTTTTGCGCTTTATTATTCTTTTAGGCTTTGATGATGGATCAAACTTCATCCAAAGTTGGTGTGGTTAATGAAGACTCTCCGCAAATATCTATCGACTCCGATGTTCCGGAACTGTGCTGTGTGCTTTGGAATCGTGGAAACTGTGGGTTGGGGAAACAAGAAGGTTCCCTCCTCCTTTCTCAAATGGGCTTAAGTCTGTCTATGGCGGAGTTATACTATATACTCAGATTTATTAAAAATAATAAAACTAAAATAGGCAAATTGCGATAATCAGGAGTTTATAAGCTCGCTTGTCAAACGGGGAGGTCTTTTGCTGCTCACTTACATGACCATGAATATAGCTACACTGCAAAGAAATGCACATTTGGCTACGCCAATCATATGATATGCGAATCACACATTTTTAATAATAATTTTGAAATAATACAATACATTCGATGGAATAAAGTGAAAAGTTGGATTTACTGAAGAAGTTAGAGATGAATACATTGAAATTCAATAACGTATTGTTAAATAGCCAACTAGTGGTGAGCTAGTACCTCTTTTAAATTCATTTGCATAACTGAACATGATATTGTCATTTGAAATCACATAGTTTCTCCGTTTCATACGTGAATTGGTACGTTGTAAAAACTGTATATCTGTAGTAATTTCGTACAGTTAGCTTATCATCAAATCTGTACAATTCTTATAGTATTTAGTTGCGTTTTAATGAAGACACAGTGTGGCGGAACGGCTGTCATAGTTTACGAGGTGAGTTCAAAAAATATCGCGAATTTTGTTTTTTTTCAAAAATTATTTATTTATTCATGAATATCTATTTTGTCCCCTTCAAAGTAATCCCCATGAGATATTATACACTTGTGCCAACGGTTTTTCCAATCTTCGAAGCTTTTCAAAAAATCATTTTTTTTAATCTTGTTCAGCTCCTCCTTCGATGCCGTCTTTATCTCGTCAAGCGTAGCGTAACGTCGTCCTTTCATGGGCCTCTTAAGTTTAGGAAGCAAGAAAAAGTCACAGGGGGCCAGATCTGGGGAATACGGTGGCTGCGGCATCATTAGTGTGTTGTTTTTGACCAAAAAGTCGCGCACAAGCAATTGGTCGCAATTGAGCAATTTTGGTACGAATTTCGCGGCGACCCGTCTCATGCCCAAATCGTTGATAAAAATCGAATAGCACGAGCCAATCGATATGTTTAGGTCCTCAGCAACTTCTCTAACGGTGATTCGACGATTGGCCAATACCATTTTCTCCACTTCATTAATTTTTTCGTCTGTTGTTGAAGTGCTCGGGCGTCCGGCACGCTCTTCGTCGTTCACATCTTCTCGGCCTTCTAAAAACATTTTGTACCACCGATAAACGTTGCTTCGGTCCAAGGTAGCTTCTCCGTATGCCACAGTCAACATTCGGAATGCATCCGCGCACTTAATTTCGTTTTTCACACAAAATTTCATACACGTTCTTTGATCCATTTTCTTGAATAAGTAGAAATCGAAGACGATTGAAAACACGTGCAAGTAAAGCAGCTATCATCAATTAAGTGAACATTCAAAATGGCCGAGCTTGAAAGGCATAAGTGACAGACATGAGTACCAACATAACGCCACAAAAAAATCGAAATTCGAATATACATACGTAACCCGCGAAAAATTCAAAATTCGCGATACTTTTTGAACACACCTCGTAGTTATAGTAAAAAAGTGAAAATCGATAAGAACCAGTTTCACTCATTTTTGTTACTTTTTCTCTGCGTTCATTCCAGCTGCTAGAACATCCCATAAGCATAAGTTCAATATCAGAAGCTTTTATAGGACTTATTAAATATCTGAATTGATTTAATGATACTAATACAATGAAACACCGACCCGTATCCAAGCATCCGCAAATATATTGAACGCCTTTGAGCGACGGGTCCCGAGGCGGATAATCGGAGCGAAGCTAGACGGGGACCAATGGCGAATTCGATATAACCGTGAGCTGTATGAATTTTTTACGAACCGGAACTCTCAACGATTATAAGACTGCAATGGGCTGAACACATGAATCGTATGGACGAACCATGGATATCCAAAAAGGTATTTGCTGGGAGAACTGAAGGCCGGAGACCGATGGATAAACCGAGGAAACGCTGGTCTGACTCGGTCGACTAAGACAGTTCATCGCTGCTCGGATTTCGAAATTGGAGGACAGTTGAAGGCGCTGTTTGCAGGGAGCGAAGGCCCGAGTAGAGCTGTAGTGCTGTGAAGAAGAATACTATTTAATTGGCTAAATTGTTTAATATATAAATCCTACTATTATTAGCGAAGTTCAGCAAATTTAACTTTCTAAGTTATTAGATCGAACTCCATGATTTTTTCACCAATAAATTGTCGGTGTCGGTCTTTAGTAATATTAATCAAGTCTTAATAGCATGTAGCTTAAATGTAGAAGTTGCGGAAAAATAACACCAATTTTTCAATACTCTCATTTACAAAAGCCACCGTTTTGTTTTAAAATTACTAAACTTAATTCTTTGAACCAATTTTCGACGATTCTCCCGATACCTACCTAGCCAATACAGATATCAAATGAAAGGTCTTGACGAGAACTTTCTCAAAGCAAATTTTTAACTGACACTTTTAGCTCCGTGGGATGCAGGGGAAGGCGAAATGTACTCGATGTATTAAGACGGGTCTAAAGACCCTAAAATATATTTTTTAAAGTATTCAAGGATTGTGGCTTCACCAGCCACCAGCAGACCTCGTATTCAACTTCAGCAGAATCCAGTACCTACAAAAATCATCGATATGGCACTGATGCTCATTACGTTAACGTGAGTCGAGTATTACATCTTTTCACAGCCAGAATCTTGAACTTTTAACTTTTTGATGATAAACAAGATGAATTTACATTAATGGAGTGATTCATTATAGGGTTTGAATTTCAATAGGCTTTTGTTTGGACAGATCACGCGTGACTCCTCTCAAACTATATTTTAATTTTTATTTAGTATTGTTTGATAAATCATCATGGAAAGACTTACACCGGGTACGTATCCAAATTGGTCAGCTGCACTACAAAAATCAGTGTTCTGTGAGAGGTGTTTTCCGCATACAGCGAGAGCAATAATGAACTTATTGACAAATCATTTTGGTGAGAACCTGACTTCATGTTTTGGACCAGTAAATTGGCCGCCTAGATCGTGTGATATCACATCTTTAAATTATTTTCTTTGGGGTTAAACGAAGCCTCTGGTCTTCAGAGATCAGCCAGCTTCAATTAATGCTTTGGAAGTTTACATTACTTGTGTCATTCGCGATATACCGGTCGCTATGCTGGAACGCGTCGTTTAAAACTGGACCCTCAGGATGGACCACTCACGGCGTAGTCGCGGGCAATCATCTTTTGAAAGTAGATGTCATAGATTGTTTTTTCGACTCACAGTAAAATTTTCACTACAAAATTGAACTTCATGCGTTTTATTTGAGATAAAAAAACTAGTTTTTTAGAAGAAGTTTAAAGAAAATGCTTATTGCAAAGTCCCGGCATTGCGCACTGGTACTCTGTTGAAATTCGCCCTACTTGATTGTCATTTTCAAAACATTTTTCACAGGTTAGAGGCATTAAGGAATATATTCCGTGATTCTTAGGATATTTATTTTCAATTCTGTCATTTTTATCATCGTTGAAAAGTTCATTCATTAGCCAATAAAGTGTCAGTGCGTCGAAGATCTGCATACTAGTTAATAGCTTCCACCATTACTTTGTTGGAAAAAATTCAGTTACTGGTTGGATGAAAAAAATTAATTTTAAGGCTTACAAGTTTGTCATTTTGCTGAATATTTTTATTCGTATTGTGCGAATTTGAAGTTGGTTTCTAAAACTGCCGTTCTGAACTCGTGAATTTGATTTTTTGGGAGTTTTTTTAGGATATCGATAAAAGTGCTTTTAATTCCTTATTTTTCTTGTTCCTTTGACTTTTTACAAAAATGACTTAGTGATCTCCTCGAACTTAAGAAAATGTCGAAACCAAACAATCTACTAGGACCCTCCTGATTAGATAACGCGGCTACAAACGCTGCTGGTGCAGCAATTGAAAACCCATACGCTAACCCTCCGGCGAATGATTCTGCACTTCGCGGGAACAACCATACAAATGGCGAAATAGTGCAACTAATTACGCGGCTTGTTGCAAAAACAATACATAACCAAGAAAGAGACAACTGTTCGATTCCTGATATGGTGAAAAGCTTCAGGATATTTTCAGGCTAACAGGGTGAGCTCTCCCCATGGAAAAAGAGTGTAGAATGTATCTTGAAAACTACTACGGCACCCCCGCAGGGGGGAATGAAGGCCAACAGGAATACTCTAGGAGGCAAGCATTCTTTAGAGAGTGCCGCCCCCACGTACCCAAGGAAATCCCCGCAGGGGGACTGCCGGTCGACAACAGTACTCTTCGAGGCTAGCATGAACTACCCTTTGGACAATGAACTGGAATTAATGTTTTGGGCTGGCTGATATGATGGTTTCAACATAGCTACTTTGCACGGTAGCGCCGAAGTGACACTCATGCGTGAACGGCTCCAAATCAACTATCATACTGTCTCCGTCCCGGTAAAATCTTGGCAGGCCTCGGAGTACATTCAAAGTTCGAACTATTGGGTTGGTGGTGTAGCTTCGATTGAGACGGACTCCCGATTAGCGCTTGTCTGGCTTTTAGCACTTATCCCATAAGGGCTACTAACAACCCTCATATGGTCACCCAGGTCTGAAAAGATACCCATGGGACCAATAAGGCGACTACGCACACTAACGGACATTGCGGCTCCGAGGGGGGACACAATGAAACTGGAGCTACTAAAATCCTAAAAAAGATAAAAAAATTTAAAAAATAACAATAACAACGCAACCAGCGGCTGCAGTCAAGATGTTTACAGAACATCGGGGACGGTATAACGATGACAAAAACAACGATGAATGCAGTGACTGTGAAGACGGACGAAAAACCGAGAATAACAGACAGTCTTGTTCTAAAAAGAAAGAACTCTGCTGGATGCGCCAGCAGAGCCAGTGATCAGACAACTAAAGCACCGTTGTGTGATTCCATCGCTACCGTTGAAAATGTGGCAAAACTACTGTACTCAGAAACGGAAGCCGATAACCTCCCCCAAGAAAGGTGGTCGGAAAGTACTATTCCCGTCCAGCGACATGAAGAAAAAAGACTAATCCAAAAAGGGGAGATGTTCTTAAAAAAATAAAATCAGCATGCGATTCGCCAAAAATCAGTAAAGTATTAAAGATTGGGCGCCTTGAACTAGAGGAGCTCTGAGACCACATAGGACATTATCGAAGGAGCTGGTTAAAGCTCATGCCATGCCTTTTCTTCCTTCCTTCCTTCAATGATTCGCTTTTCCACCAATTCATTATCGCCGCTTGCTAAATTTTGTCGCTATTTGTTTCCGCGTCCAATTCCTCCAAATCAAAGGGAGAAAAGAGAGCTTTTCCATGTATTCCAGGGTCTTTTATAGGCATGGCCCCCTATCGTGCAACACGCTTTCCAATATTTTTTTAAGCTTCGCAACCGGCAATGTGGCAACGTCTCACTGCATTACCGCCTTGTAGCTTTCGTTTCTACCATCGGGCATCTCGTTTAACTACTGTCATTATTTTCTTGCTTTGCTGCTGCACAACACACCTGACATTGAAATTCGTCATTTAAATAACTCAAACACATACATTGGGAGTGGAACTATACACACATTGAGACAACATCGGATTGGCAAAAGAAATATTGTTCAAATCCACAACGCATTCCACTCAATTCACTCATTCTATACAATTGAATGATTTAAGGACTACTAAAGCCTCAATCGTAGCTTCGCTTAACATCGTTGTGCACTGTATTTAGATTTAATGCATTAATTTCCGACACTGCACTGAGCTCACAGACATCTCTGATGGGAGCTACTTCTAGCACACCACTGGGTATATCTGTTTGAGTTTCAGTTGCATTTATATTTGCCGCTGGTAGAACATTTTTTACACCACTAATCCTATTGCTATTAATCAGATGATCACTACGTGGTTTTTCCACCGCCACTTTGATTTTGTATCTTTCGGATGCAATGCACTTTTCCCAGATATCGAAGATTTATAGTCTTCACGACTTTTCCCGCATAATGCAAATTTGAAGAATTCGTAGGTTGACCAACAAATTGCTGTTGCAGGCATTGAATATAAGACTCGAGAGCCTAAGCCTTTGAAGAAGCCGAGTGGTACAGCCACTCTGTAAATCTGTCTTATTGCTTCTTTCATTCCTTTCGAAAACTGGTTTCCTGATTATTAAGCAGTGTTTTCACAACATCTACTGGTATAGTAACTGCAGAGGCAGCAGCACCAGCTACACCACCAGCAACCATATGAACTAGAGGATTATGTTTTCTTTCATTTTTTAACATATTTTGGAAACAATTCGTAAGTCACCAAGTGTATTGCCTGATATGGCAGATTCATAATCAATCGTTTAGAGTATGAGGGATAAAATGCACCGAACCCTTCGTTTCTATAGATTCCTCTCGTACATCCCAAAACTGAATCACATAGCGAATTAAACATTTGCAGCCTTTGCTTTATCACGTGTGCTGTATTCGATATGGCATTATGTATGATCCCCGTGCGAACTGCTTATACCATGTAATTGATTTGATTGTGCTTTGTGTATTTTGCCAACGTTTCTTTTGTACTGCAGATAGAATGTTGGCACTATCTTTTCCATTGTCAAATTTAGCACTGTGGTCACCTACAACCACCAAACCATCTTCAACGCTGTACTTTTCTCGAGTTTCATTAAATCAGGTAGTATATGCATATAATTAATGCAGCCATATGTGAAGAAGTCCAGAACAACTACTTTGCCTTTAAATGATTCCGTAAATGTTAACGGCTCAGTTACAGTAAACCAGTCGAGATCTTCTTTAAATTCTGGAATGGGTTTCGTCTCTGAATCAGCTTCCTTTAAATATTTTCTCAATATTTTTTCAGTTTCCTCAGTCGTTTTCGCCAATCCCAAATATTTCAAATTTAAATCGGAGTCCTCCCTTAATATTCGAAGCTTTTGTACGCATCATTGTATGTAGGCACTATGATTTGGCATTCCACTGCTTATGCTTATTTGGTATCTACATTGTTTGTCCTGGATCGCGGCTATTGATATTTCCTTGTGAGGTCATAGTTGTACATTCCGCGTACTTAGTCTAGTCATTACATGTGGCAAGAAAATTACAATTGAAAATATTTAATTCCAAAAAATTACGTTACCAATTTTTCTTCAGTCTGGCTGGCCTGATAAATATTACCTTTAGCTCACGGGGCTCTTGCTTGTAGGATCGCGTCAGAAAGCGTCCCGTGACAGATTTCAAAAGGGATATGCCGCCCCCTCGAAAAGTGCATGGGCTAGTCCATTTCACATAGTACCCAACAAATCTGGGGAATGGAGAGCGTGCGGAGATTACAGGCACCACAATGTTATCACATGCCTTGATCGGTATCCAATAAAAAACATTCAGGATGTTTTAATAAAGATCCCTGGAAAAACGATTTTTACCCGATTGGATATCACCAGAGCATACCGCCATATCCCCATTGCTCCCGAAGACATTGAAAAAATAGCCGTAATAAAACCGTTCGGATTACTTGAGTTCTGCATAATGCCGTTC
This sequence comes from Odontomyia ornata, assembly GCA_963969285.1. Classification (NCBI taxonomy): domain Eukaryota; kingdom Metazoa; phylum Arthropoda; class Insecta; order Diptera; family Stratiomyidae; genus Odontomyia; species Odontomyia ornata. The sequence continues at coordinate 138,450,687 of OZ017739.1, forward strand.
GGACATTTTTTTGAGGCTGCATTATTGGAAGATGAACAAAGAAAGGATTCAGAGCTTCAGGAATTGTTGACAAAATCGGCCTCGTTAAATTTGCAAAAACTTAATTTACATAAGGTTTCGATTTACTTTGATACATTCACAGGAACTATTCGTCCATACATTCCGGAAACTCTAAGGAAACAAGTTTTTCAATGGATTCATCGATTGTCGCATCCAAGTGGACGAGCAACAGCATATTTAGCACGCCAAAAATACATTTGGCCCAGCATCGCTAAAAACATTCGCCACTGGTCCAAAATCTGTCAACAATGCCAACGTGCGAAGATTCGCCGACACGTTTCAAATCCTTTTCTTCAATTTGCAGATACAGATGGTTGATTCGAATATATTCACTTGGATATAGTCGCACCTATGCTACCATGTCAAAATCAACAATATCTTGTTACCATCATCCCCAGATGGCCCAAAGCAATCCCTGTTTCTGAAATTTCAGCGGACAATATCATCACAGCCGTTTTCACGCACTGGATTTACCGTTTTGGTGCACCGAAAATTATCACAACGGACCGTGGACCACAATTTGAATCTATGATCTTCCGTGCTTTAAGCCAATTAATGGGCGTGTCACCCAGCCTCCAATGATATGATCGAGCGATGGCATAGGTCACTCAAAGCAGCCCTCATGTGCCATGAAACATCCAGATGGGTGGAAATTTTACCAACAGTGCTGCTAGGATTGCGAGTAGCTTGCAAGGAGTATATCAATGCTTCAGCAGCGGATATGGTGTATGCATAAATATAGAGAATACTGGATCCGCAACCGCTTTTGTTTTTGCACTTTATTCACTCCGAAACAAGTTCACGTTCAAGAAGTTTATAATTTTGAAGATCGCGTGTACAAAATCGCGACTTTAGCTCACTGTTTTTATTAAAAGTTTACGATTTTTCCATCCGCTTTGACACATGGGTTTTCTCGCCGTTTTCGCACCTCGTTTTTTCTTTTGCGTTGACATTCGAGTTTTCTGTGAGAGTCGTTTGTTGTGTTGTACTCAAACTGTTTTACGAATGATAACAAAAGAGCGATCGTTTGCACGTGAAATGAAATTTTGTCGGTGTGAGCGGGTGTCAGTGGGGGGAGTGATTCTTCTAAAGAGAGGAAAGAAAAACCTGTAAGGAAACAAAGGGGAAGGAGAAGCAGAGGGAATCATATAGTTTCGAGAGCGTAAGTTATTTATAACTTATTTATGTGGCAAATTTGCTTCTCACATGGACGAGTACACAGATTCTCGTTGCTCGTCTATTTATTTATATGTCTTTGGGGGTATGGCACAACTCTTCGATTGCCAGGGGAATTCTTCTATGAAGCAGACATGTCAAACGACCCGATTGGCATCTTTGAAAAATTTCAAGTTGATATTCAACAACTACGGGCGGTGCCAGCATCAACTCACTGTCGGGACCGTGCATATGTATACAACGATTTGTATACCTGTACACACGTTTTTCTTCGACAAGATGCAGTTATATTAAAACACCATTAACAGCACCTTACACCGGACCGCATAGAATAGTTGAACAAATTTCAGATCATGTATTCAAGGTTAAAGTTGGAGGAAAGGAAATAACAGTATCAACCGAACGATTAAAACCAGCGTTTATCGAAAATGACATCGACTCGAATACAAATGATGAAGTTGCAAAGCCTCTGCGAACATACAGCAGGAAAGTTAAATTCAATGTTTAACAGACGATGTACGTAACGGCGTTACTCTGAGGGGAGTATTGTAGTGACAGCAATTTCAAACAAGGTGACAGCTGATAAAGTTCGCCCCTTCTTCACATGAACAACAGAGCGTGGCTATCGCTAAGGATCCATTTAACATTAGTTATAGTCAGTCGTTGTTAAGATGTTATTAGGAATAGACTCGTTAAGTATTTGTGTGGTGTTTTCTTCAATCACTTTTCCTTTGTCCCTTAATATTTAGTTTATCAACAACTACAAACACTACCTGCATTCTCAACTCCAATTGGCCCCTGCACTGTAACCCAGATTTGAACGAAACTATCATCAATGCAAATTTGAATCAAGTTAACTATCAAAACTTGCCAAAGCAGCTTCAACATCATCTGTTCCAAACATGAAAATTATTTTGAAACAAAATGTGTCAGATCAAATTATCAACTTTTCCAACCGTTAAGCACGATGACTATCTCCCATCGCACTTAGCTAATCCTGTTTTGAATCCTTAAAGCAACATAATAGTTGTCTGGTTAAGACTGTTTAATGTAAATAATTCCAACGATTATGAGAATCCTGGATTTTCTCAAAGTTAACAAGCCATTATAGTAGTAACCCACACTGCTCCAACACCCACCCCTAACACACACTAACGGATTTAACAATGCACAAGGAAGATTCTGATTCGCTTAATTGCATTCGGGACCATGGAGGAGACAACATTTGTTGTGTACACATAAAATAAAATAACAAGGGTCGTCGAGTGGAGTATGTACATAATCGACACATAGTCGACTTATTGGATTTAGGTCGAGTTGTTATCGACTTTTATGTTATTAAATCTATTGCAGACACATTGGATTGATGCAAAGGTTTAAGGTTATCAGAGCACATACGAGTTCGTTTGCCGGTGTTTTAAGAACTTTAATGCGAAGCTTCATGAAAAAATTTAAATTGGATTTGGACTGAGGGTGTGGTAAAAATTCCCCCACCATCCTTCATTTTCATGCACGCAAAATAGTGTTAAACTTAAATGCATGTCTGAATTGTTTTAAAATTTTTTTCCGCTAATCCTCAATGCTCCACCTAGCACGTCCTTATGTCGTTTAGTCCGTTAAAACCTCAAAAGCTGTTCATAAAAATGCTCAATTTAAAAAAACGGTCAGTTGCGTTCTCCTTATAATTGATAACACTATTATCTGCGAAGATATGCCTAAATATGACGTCAAATAATCAACTGTGATTTTTATGCTGCAACTCCCGCTTGTACGCAACATCTCTCTACATATTGTCATGAGTAATACATGTAAAACAAAATTGCTACCTAAATATTTAGATAGGGATCCAACAATTCGATAGTTTTCGCCTTCCTAGACAGGGGTAGTTCTATTTCCTTCTCTCACCAACACCGACCGAACTCGAGTTTAAAGCATTTAAAAATATATCATGCTAAAAACGTCAGCATCAAAATTTTGATATTTGTGTTTTAGCATTATTCATGATTTTCTTTTGCTACAAAGGAGCTGAAGGAAAGAAGGTGATGATATGAGCTATGCGGCAGGAGGGAACGGCGTAAATGTGAAATTTACATTTCGTGATATCATTCTAATGATAAACATCGAGGGATTCAAACAATCCATACGTATGTGAAAATACCTCCGGGGATGTTAGTAACATCATGTGGGATGTTAAATACGAATGTTTCGGCGAATTTTGAATTTAGAATTAAATTCAAATTAATGAGATAGCATACAAATACGTAAGAGCCTCTGAATTTATTTTTTTTTCGTTTTGTTTGATAAATTTAGGGAAAATCCCAGCTTCCGAGTGAGGTATATTTGGCGCTACATCTGGCGACGAAGGAGACACTTGTTTACGAGCCTTAGTCAGAAAATCGTTACCATTATCTACCAATCTAATTATTTTCTTGTGATAAAGAGATGAAAGTTAAAAATAAAATACGACAGAAACTACGCATACCGCGATTTAACCGACGAATGGCGGACGTTAGAGGATGTTGCCGGTTTCGAGGGAACTTGATAAGTGAACTTAGAAATAAGACGAGTTGCGTAGGCAGACCTATGCTCATGACAGAACTTACAAAATACAGTCAGCAGCAACGAATTAAGTCAAGAAACATGTCAAAGAGATGTGTTAGTTTATAAGAATATCCGTTTTTTCTCCATTTTCAACGGTCGCCATTTTGTTCAAAACTAACAAAAACCACTCAAATCATGAATTCTACAAAATAATAATTATTCTACCGATCATGCCTAAAAATTTTAAGAAGATATGATCCACTGCAATATCTGATTCGATGGAAAATTCATAAAGTACAAAAATCGTGAGCAATTGTTGTTGTAATTGGAGAAATTTCAAATGGCTATAACTTCCGTAAATCTTACAGAGTACTAGGACCTTTTATATGACTACTTAAATATCGAATTTCGTTGAGTTTAAGGGCAAACGTATGATTTTATTGGAGAAAATGAGTTATTCGAAAATCATACTACTATGAATCAAATCACACTATTCGCTGTCTTGCATCAAGGACCCAGGCAATACTGATGTTATCTAAAACACTTGTACAATTCTACAATAGTTACACTGTGGGATTGGCAGCCTTAAATATGTTATACCGATGATTCGCTGAACGAAAACACAGTTAAACAACGACGACCGAAGATGGATGACGTGAAGTTACACAACGACGCCCAAAGACACCAGAATTGAATCGAATCAAATCATTATATTATTAACTATTGAATAGAGTAATTGTTTCGTTTTTATCTATTAACAATACATTCCTGTAAAAGATTGTGTTTTAATATCATAAAACTCTGCATAAAGTGAATTTCTTACAAGGTGGGGGTTCAACTGAGATTGTCGCATAAAATACGCCACAGCAAACATTACTTCGAGAAATTGGGCAGGTGGAATGCTGGTCGACAAGAGCACACTGGAGGCTAGCATTCTTTGGGGAGTTCCGCTCCCACGTACCCGAGGAAATTCCCCCAGGAGGAATGTCGGTCGACAAGAGCACTCTTGGAGGCTAGCATTCTCTGGGGAGCGGTGCCCCCACGGACCCGAGGATATGGGGGGCGCCGTGAGTTTCCCTCCTGGGATGACAGGTAACGACCCTGATTGGATCTGGACTACGCTTTGGACAACGAACTGGAATTGATGTTTTGGGCTGGCAGATGTGATGGTTTGGATCTAGTTGCTTTGCAGAGTAGTGCCGAGGCGAAACTCGTGTGTGAACGGCTCCAATTCAACTATCATACCGTCTCCGTCCCGGTAAAACCTTGGCAGTCCTCGGAGTACGTTCCAAGTTCGCACCATTGTGTTGGTGGTGTAGGTTCGGTTGAGACGGACTCCCGATTAGCGCTGGTCTGGCTCCGAGCACTTGTCCCCATAAGGGCTTGTGCCAACCCTCGCATGGCCTCCCTGATCTGCAAAGATAACCATGGGACCAAAAAGGCGACTACACACACGAACGGAGATAGCGGCTCCGAGGGGGGACCCAATAAAATTGGAGCAACCAAAATCAAAAGATAAAAAAGATCCAAAAAAGTAACAAAAGATAATAACAACGACGACGCAACCAGCGGTTGCAACCACGATGCTAACAGTACATCGAGAGTGGTACTTAACATGACAAAAACGACGAATAACACAATGGCAGTGAAGACAGACGAAAAACGGAGATTAGCAGTCAGTCTGGTTCAGACTGAGATTCCTGCGGCATTCGGGCGCAGCAAAAAAATGATGCGAACGCCAGAGCGTCCTATTAAGGACGCTTCAGGTGTTCGGGCGGTGGAAGATAATACAAGGAGCATCGAAAATTTGATTGTCACTGCTGCGATCGTTACCGAAGCGACCGAAGCAAGGGTCGCATATTCCGACATAGTAAAGAAACATCCTGAAACCAACAAGGAGATTACGGCACGAAAAGCAGTGAGTGAGCAGACAAATGAAGCGACGTAATGCGATTGCACTGCTAACGTCGAAAATGTGGCGGAAGTACTGCATTCGGAAACGGAACGCGATAACCTCTCCCAAGGATGGTTGCAGAGTACAATTACCGCCCAGCGACACGAAGAAGAAAGGCTCTTCTGAAAAGCGGGATGTGTTCTGAAAAGAAGACAATCTGCATGCGATTCCCCAAAAAACAGCAAAGCTTTAACTAGAGGAGCTTTTAGATCACATAGGGCACCATCGCAGGAGCTGGTTAAGGACCAAAGACGAACAGGCTAAAGAGGCGCTTGGGGCGAAATCTAAAGGCGACATGCAGATAGCTCCACCATTAAAAGTCAATAAAAGAATGGCATCTATCCCAATCGAAGGGAATCGGGATAAAAGAAGGAAGGAATAGGCACTTGATGGGCGCGGAGCACCAGATCACGGGTTACAGATAGTGCTTACAAAAGGAGCGAAGAAAGCCGCGAAGAAACTCCTTCAAAAAGGGCCAGAAAGTAAAGTACGCACGGACGCCCAATCAGAAAAAGGACCTGATACAAAACAGGAGAAGCAGAAGTCCTGACGAAGACCCCGGCAGCAGGCACTGCTTGTAAAGCCCCAAGATGGCCGATCCTACATGGAGGTACTGCGGGACATCAGGGTAAACGTAAGGCCCGAAGACACCAATACTACCATTAAAGTAGTACGACCAACGCGGTCGGGCCACATACTGGTCGAATTCGGAGCAGAGGCCGGCAATAAAGAAGCATTCTACAACGCAGTAAAGAAAGTCCTCGGCAAAAGCGCAACCATAGCCTCGCTTGAACCGATGGCAGCGATCGAAATACGGGACATTGACTGCGTCACGGATCTGGCCGAGGTAGAAAACGCCATCAAAAGGGAGTTCCCTAGCGTGGGAAGGATCAAAGCGAGACTGCCACCAGAAAACAACAGGAGACAACGCATGGCCATAGTTGACTTGACCGAAAAGGACGCTGAACAAGGGCAAAGTACGAATAGTGTGGGTTGTCTGTAGGATACGGTGAAGAGCAACGCCTCTTCAATGTTTCAAATGCCTTGGTTATGGCCACACCACACAAGTATGCAAAGGACCCGATAGGAGTTCCCTATGTTACAAATGCGGTGAAACCGGACATAAAAGAAAAGAGTGTACGAAGGAGAATCACTGTATTTTTTGCAAGGATGCGCATCTAAAACCTGATTTTGGACACGTCTTGGGATCAGGAAAATACCGGGTGTTCCAGGGAGCCCTAGCCAAGGCAAAATCAGAGCTTCGATGACCCGCATCCTGCAGCTAAACCTACACCGCAGTTCAACTGCCAAAATCTGCTTGAGCATTTTGCGAGGGACATGAAAGGCGACTTCTTGCTGCTGAGTGAGCAACACCATAATAAAAGTCCTGCATTATGGTATTCTGACGAAACTGGTACTGCCGCCATCTTGGTTCGGAACAGTGACTTTCAAGCGGAGAGTTGTGGATGGGGAGATGGTTTCGTGTGCGTTCGGTGCTCAGGGACCACCCTCTTTAGTGTGCACCTAACGCCTAACGAATTGATATCATCTTTCCAAGCCAAGGTTCAGGCTTTGGAGGGCGCTGTCTCGAATGCAGAGGGTAAAGTGCTCGTTGGGGGCGACTTCAACGCTAAAGCAATCGATTGGGGCATGCCTCAGGCGGATCCGCGGGGAAAACGAATCCTGGAAATGGCGGCCAGCACGGCCCTCGTCGTACTAAACTCCAGGAATACGCTAACTTTCCGCCGTATTGGCTATGAGGGACCCATACCGGACGTGACATTCGCCTCGGAGTCCTTAGTACGGAGGATGCACAGTTGGAAAGTATTAGAAGGCTACTCAGCCAGTGATCATCAGTGCATTCTGATTGAGATAAGTGATGTTGTCTCCCGACGTCCGTGCTCTCGGCTTTCTACAACTGTATGGAACATTGGAAAGATGGACGTCGAGATGTTCGTCGAGGTTCTCACAGCAGGTGAGCTTCGGAGGGGACGGAAGAACTGGCAGCTCAAGACGTGGTGAACTCTACTATGAGCATAATCACGACTGCTTGCTGCGCTTCTATGCCCCGTCGAAAACCCCGGCACGGCAAGCCCCCAGTGTAATGAAATCGCTGAAAAGCGAAGGGAGTGTCACAAGCTTCGACGTGAGCCTCAACGGGCGCGGAACCGTGACGAGGCATGCAACTGGGAGGCACCATATAAGTTGGCCAGGAAATGCCTTCGCAAATTGATCAACAGTAGCAAGTCTCGCTGCTGGCAAGACCTAGTGGACAATGTGACCAAAAATCCGTGGGAGCTTGGCTACAAACTGGTCATGCGGAAGCTTGGTGCCCTACGGAAGCCTTGTATAGATGACGCCTTGTGTTGACGCTGTCAATGGTATAACAGCAGTAGAGTGTCGACTCCTCACACAGCCGGATCTGGAGGAGGCAGTCCTTTCATTGAAGCGAGGAAGGCTCCAGGTCCAGATGGTGTTCCAGCTGAGGTGTTGCGGCTCGTCTATCACCATTGTCCTGACTTACTGCTCAGCACATTCAACGCTTGCCTACGGGACGGGGTTTTCCCGGTACGATGGAAGGTGGCAAGACTCGTGCAGATCAGCAAGGAGAAGTGAAATCCCGAATCGCCGTCTGCATACCGCCCGTTATGCATGCTAGACACGGCTGGGAAAGTGCTAGAGAAACTCATCAAGGGAAGACTCACTGACGCGATTCGTGCTGCTGGGGACCTATCTCCTCGGCAGTACGGCTTTAGAGCAGGACGTTCTACCATTGATGCGATTGCAGAGGTGGTGAACGCGGTCCAAAAGGCAGAGGCATATAGTCGCACCAAGCGACGGTTCGTCCTGTTGGTGACACTCGACGTCAGGAATGCCTTTAACTCCACTAGTTGACTGGATATTCTGGATACGCTGGAAAACCCTTTTCAAGTTCCAGAATATCTAATGCGGCTTTTGAGGAACTACCTAAAGGACCGAAGCCTGCTCTACGACACGACACAGGGCCAACGAAGGATGGAAATTACATCGGGTGTTGCCCAGGGATCTATCCTTGGTCCGGACCTGTGGAACGTGTCTTACTACGGGCTACTGAGAATTGAGATGCCAGATGAGTCGCGCTTGGTCGGCTATGCGGATGATGTTGCGGCTCTGGTCGCCGGACGCACCGTTGAACAAGCGTAACTTAGGCTAGATTTCCTAATGCGCCGAGTAAGAGACTGGATGAGTTTAGCACTGGAGAAAACCGAAGTGGTCATCTTGACAAAAAAGAGAATCCCTAGAGTAAGGATGATCAGTATTTGAGACATACAAATCGAATCGAAGCCAGCGGTGAAGTACCTGGGGCTACTGATCGAATCGAAGATGAATTCCTCTGAGTGAATCAGGGCAACGGCTGAGAAGGCTGCTTCGGGAATATCGGCTTTGAGTCGACTTATGGGCAACGTAGGGGGACCCAGCCCATCAAGAAGACGCCTCTTGATGAGTCCTGTAAGCTCAGTGCTACTGTACGGAGCAGAGGTATGGGGCGACGCTCTCAGCAAGGAGGTATACCGAAAACGCTTGGCACAGGTACAGAGAAGAGGAGCACTGAGAATTGCATCTTCATATCCGACAGTCTCTGATTCGGCAGCGAGATTGATTGCAGGCGTAATACCTGTCGGCCTCCTTGCTAGAGAGCGCCGCGCTATTTACCTGCGCCGAAACGAGGATACGAAGGAGATGGTTGTCCGCGAGGAGAAACAGCGCTCGCTCAACGATTGGCAGCAGTCTTGGGTCAATTGCACGAAGGGAAGGTGGACTGCGCGCCTCATCCCGGATGTGAGACCGTGGCTTAATCGAAGGCATGGTGAGACTGACTTCTATCTGACCCAGCTTTTGAGCGGGCATGGGTGTTTTCAGTCTTACCTACACAAGATTGGTAAGTCACGGTCTCTCGATTGTCGGTTTTGCCCAGGAGAGGAGGACAATGCCTGTCACACATTTTTTGCGTGTACAAAATGGGTCAGGCTGTGAAGGGAACTCTACATGGAGACGGGAGAGCTCACCCCGGATAATATAGTTGCGGTTATGCTCGAATCGGTTGACAAATGGAACCAGGTGGCACATTATGCTCGCGCAGTCCTAAAAGATAAAAGGGACTCACAGCAGCCGGGGGCGCTGTGGCTGGGGGATTGCTTTTCTGGCAGTTCCTCTTTCCCTCCCACTAGGAAAGGGATCCACCAGCTTGAAGGTACCTCCCGGCGTAACAAAACGAGACCTGGCCCGAAGTAATGTGTCAAACGGTTCCAGGCTGGGTTCTCAGGTTGACAGGGGAGGTGTTTAGTGGGTAGTCCAGTCGCCTTCTTGCGAGCATGGGAGTCCCACACTCTGTGCATAAATGGCATTCACCTCCTTACCACAAAAAAAAATTGCAGTGCCTAAATATTTCAATGGCTGGATTTCAACATTAAATGCAGTTTTATGCTCGTATATGACATGTGCTCTATATTTTGAATCAGTAGAAATCGTAGATTTAATTTAGCATAACTTTGAAAACCCGATTTTCGGCCAAGTGTAGTAATCGAAACACATTCCCGGGTGAAAACACGATTTTCCCCCTACATAAAAATCCTTGCCTATCATTGAATTTTTATTTGTAATTTAATTAATAAAAAAAATTTCTATAAGCGACTTTTAAAAACATATTAATAAAAAAATCATTTTTGAATTATGTCTTACTATTAATGATAAATTTAAAACAAAAAAAAACCCTAAATAAAAATTTATTAAATTTAATCTTCATTCTGAATTTTCATGTATCTGTAATATAAAACAAGTTGTGTAGACAGACCTATGCTCATGTCAGAAGGGTTTTGTACTCAACTTACATAATGCAATCTCCATTTTCAACGAACAAAAATCACTCAAAACATGAAATCCCAAAAGCATTTATGTCATCGATCTTATCTAAAAACCTTACGAAGATCAAATAAAAACTGCAGTGCCTGGTTCGATGGAAAGTCCATAAAATACCAAAATAGTGTGCTATTGTTGTTTTAATTGGAGAAATTTCAAATGGATATAACTTCCGTGAATACGATACGAAATTTTAGATCACAGGAGTCCAATCGCCAGGGAAACACACATTTTTCGTGCCCCCAATGAAGAAAAAACAGTCAATTTAAGGACTGTTTTGAAAAGATCTCATAAAGACCTTTCATTTAATACTCATATATTTTTTTTGAATAATAAGTAAGTAAGTAAGTAGACTATATTGAGGATTTTTATAACTTGACATTACAGAGTATGCTTGATGGCTATGTGACATTTGACAGTATATGGATGTCAAATAAAATTTGACGGTTAGAATATATGTATACTTATATTACATCAGTGTTTTTAGATATATGGACATTGCCATTTGCTCTTATGGCTTGCGAATTAAATAGTTTGACAAATAAATACGTTGAAACTTTATCTAAATCCAACCCTGATATAAATTAAATCTATTCCTACATCTAACCTAAAACTATAAGCTGTTTAGTAACATACAGCAGTCGAATTCGCATTTATATTTATCTTGTATTTTTATTTTATTACACTTATTCACTAACTAAATTTACAACTGTTTTATTTAACCACGGTATGTGTTTGGCTCGGATGGAACGTAAAACGCCGATTTATTGGTAGTTACGGAATTAATGGGATCGTGGTGGTATTATTCAAGGATTTTAAAAGGACATAGGTAGTAGGGATTATTTGCAGCGGTAGGCTCGAAAAGTGCGCGAATACATTGAAGGGGGTACTCCCGCCACTTCTCTAGGCATGTTTTATCATTGCCAACATGTAGAATCGGTTCTGACTGCATACATCCCAAATCATTACACCAGTTCGTATAGATCTTACACTAAGCAATTGGGGAAATGACATTTTTATACTATGAATAATGTCGCCGATAGGATTAAGGTAATGACATACTCTAACTAGCTCTAAGGGTTCGGCCACATTGCGATTTCACTGTCGTATCGAGCGATTGTTAGACGCAAGTATGAACAAACTGCGACAAGATTTGCAAAGGAACTTCAGGCATGCGGAGAACTAATATGCTCATTTGAAAGTATGTCTTTGCCAGAAATACAAGTTATCACCATGCTTGCGAATGCTTCACACGCATATCTTCACATATCTTGACCTAATTAATTATGCGCATATCGCTGATGACAATAATTGCAGTTCTACGATCATTGCACCTTATGTCACATTATTGCTTAATTGCTGATGAGTACAATGCTGAACTTTGGTACGCAATACAATGCCAATGCACCTAGGTAACCTAATTAATTTATTATAAGTAGTAGAGAGTTTTTGAATCGAGTACTTTTTGACCACGACTATCGAACCGTTAAATCGTAAAAGTAAATGCTAAAGTTGGAAGCAAATTTTAATTGAATAAGTTTATTATAAAAGTGAATTGTGAACAAATAAATTGTGAACCAATAAATTTGATGTAAAGGTCGAAAATGTTTGTTTTTTTTAACAAAGTCACGATAATCAGTCATAACTGGCGCCCGAGCAGTTTTTCCTAGCCATAATAACACTATAGTTTTGATGCAAGTCCATTTATATTACATTAAGTGGCTCAATTATTGTAATTTAATTTATATTTAATTATTGCATCATATCAAATGACACAATTTTTTAACTAGTGGCTCAATTACTGTTATTGAATTATTTTCGCAATTACATCAAATGGTGCATTTTTTTCTTTTTTTAAATTGTGTTGTGAGAAGTTTTTACATGTTGTTGTAAAGTTATTTCGGTGCATCTGGTTTTATAAAGTGTAATACTGTGAATTCGGTGTAATTATTGTCAGCGTAGTGATATATTTTCTCTATTTTTCGCTTTGATTTCTGAAGAGTAGGTCTGTCTGTGTTTTTGAAGTGGTCTTGTGACTGTAATTGTCTCTTTTTTTCATCCGGCAATTGACAGGGGCAGTAAATGCTGAAATCGAACTCACAAAGTGGGCGGATGCTAGACTTTCTGCCCTTGAGCAAGCCGTTTCCGCCATAAATTCTTGTATAATCAGGTATGAGCAGAGTGTGGGAAGGCTGTCGGCAATAGAGCATAGATTACTAACTAACCTCCCTCCCAGCTCCTCAATTTCGACAAATTCGGGATTGCCTCAAACAGAGAAGGATCTTGATGATATCAAGAAACTTCCCGACTCAGTAAGGGATCTCCAAACATTTGATGGCAACCCAATCCAATATTTTTCATGGGTTCATAGTGTGGAGACAATCCTCGGTGATTATGAAATAGTGCGTGACAAACCGATATTTACGGCCATACTTCACCACATTCGGCAGAGAATCTGAGAGCCGGCTGATGCTGCCCTGATATCATACAACATATTTGTATTAAAAAATATCTCTCACTCCACTATGCTGGTAAACGGGATGTTTGCACTCTAGAGCATCAGCTACATTCAATGTCTCGACACAATAGAAGCGTTGATGAATTTTACGCGGCGGTAAATCATCAATTATCGCAACTTATAAATAAAATTAAGTCTGAGGATTGATCGCAGGAAACTATCGCCGCGCTTACGGAAAATTATACGAAGAGAGCACTGGATGTTTCTGTAAGAGGCTTGAACGGTGATCTTTTGCGAATGCTTATCATCTGAAAACCCCAAACACTCCCGGATGCTTACGCATCTTGTTTAGAGTTTCAGAATTTAAACCTTAGGAATTTTTCGGTTCATCCACGGCAGGGTAATAATACTATTCCCGATCCTGTCAACAAATTTTTCAGCTCTCGCTTTGAGCACAACAAGACAAAGGCGCTTGTACTCCATCAACAGTAAAGTTTGGCGGAAAGGAACCAAATGTACCAATTTCAACACAATGGATATTGATAAATCTATCCAAACCAGAAAGGTCGATTACATGAATCGGCCATCCAATTATCCAGGCCAGAAGCGCTCACCTGAGTCAGCAAATCTACCTAGGAAATCGCAGCGTCTCTTTAACTTGGAAACTCAGGTCGAGTCCCATTCGAAGTTTCCTCACGACTCCAACTGTCAGGAGTATCTTGAGAGTGCGGACGGAGGTTTACACGAACAATGTATTGATGAGTCAGAAGAGGGTCATCTAAATTTTATGATGGACGCCTCTCTAGCCTTCGATACATAGAATATACTACGCGCGATGATCAGATCAAGAAATTTTTAATTGATGCCGGTGGCAATAAAAATTTTATCGCAGCTAAACATGCTTCGAACGCTAAATCAATTTCTAATCCCTTCAAAATTCAGTCCGTCGCGGGCGAGATATAAATAGGGAAAAAGTGTCGGGGAAGTTCTTCAAAAGTGTTGGCAATAATTCTTTAGTTAATTTCTATGTGTTGCCAGGTTTAAGATCATTTGATGGTATTATTGGAGACGACACTCTCAGAAGATTGGACGCAATAATTGACAGGAAGAACAACATTCTGAAAATTAAGCCAAATGTTAAGATTCCTCTAAAGGCAAAGAAATCTAGGCAAGTTAACCATGTGGAAGTTGTATGTGATCATCTTCCCGGCACAACAAGAATTTAATTACGGACCATGTTGGATAAACACGCTAAGGTTTTTGGATCAATAAATGACAGAGAGGTCGTCGAAGGAAGCGGAGGGCCGAAATTAGAACATCTACAGCGGGCCTGATTTACACGAAGTCTTATAGCTACCCAGTTAATTTGAGGTCAGAAGTTGATAGACAGATAAGGAAAATCCTAGAGGATGGGATCATTCGATCTTCGAAGAGTCCTTATAATTCAACAAGAAGGCGAATCCAGCGGTTGAGAAGCAATACAAGGTAGTTATAGATTTTAAAATATCAAACGCAGTCACAATATCGGATACGTACCCGATTCCGCATATCACGAACACACTTGCCAGCTTTGAAAGTTCACAATATTTTACTACCCTTGATCTGACATCCGGTTTTCATCAGATCAGAAAGCTGGAAACGGATATCCCAAAAACGGCTTTTTCTACCGAAAACAGGAAATTTGAGTTTACGAGGCTGCCTTTCGGCCTTAAAAATACGGCAGCCATTTTCCAAAGGATGATCGACAAGGTATTGAAACCTTTTATCGGACGACTGTTTTGTATACATTAGTGACATTATCATCCTGAGAAAAATGGAGGACGAACATTTAAGAAACATAGAAACTATACTTTCCCAGCTTAAGCGCGCAAACTTAAAGGTAAACCTGGAGAAATCCTCATGTTTGTAGACAGGTAGAGTATTTGGGATAAATTATATCAAGGGAGGACATTCTTCCAGATCCCAAGAAAATAGCCGCAATAACTAGAGTTAAACCCCTTACGAATTTAAAGCATTTGAAAGCGTTCCTTGGTTTAGCATCTTACTATAGGAAATTTATCAAGGACTTTGCGAGCATAGCAAAACCCTTGACGAACTTGACTAGGAGCGGCAATGCACAGGTGAAAGCTAACCAGTCAAAGAAAATGGAAGTTTCACTGGGAGAGCTCGAATTAAAGGCTTTTAACGATTTGAAGGAACTTCTTACTTCATCAGAAACTCAAGCGATGGAAGGCGAGAATAGAGGAGTCTAACTACGAACTGATCTACAGGCCAGATAAGCCTAACTTAGTAGCAGATGCTCTTTCGAGGCTACCGCTGGAAGTGAACACTCTTATTACATCTTCAGGAACCACGTATAGTGCTATGGAGGATAGTTCGGGACTCGTACCATATTGTGAGGTACCTATTAATGTTTTCAGGAACCAACTTATATTTTCCGAAGGCAAAGAGGTAATTGCTCATGAGCAGCATCATCCCGGCTTCGATAGGCATTACATACATCTTGCAACTATCGATCAATGGCATTAAGATTCCCGAGAAATTTATACAATTGCTTCAAGATGTCTATAGGGTGCGTTTCTCGAAGTACAAGATTGGTCTTACTCAGCGAGTAGTTGAGGATATCGCGAACGAAGACAACAAGGTTCGTATTATAGAAAAAGAACACCGTCGTGCGCATAGGAGTTGTAAGAAAAACAAGGACCAAATATTGGAAAAATATTAGTTCCCTAAAATGAGTAAGCTAATAAAAAGGTGTACGCGGGCTTGTGACATTTGTAACCTTAATAAATATGACCGCCATCCACCTAAACTCGAGCTGCAAGAAACACCAGTACCAGGTTATCCATCGGAGATATTGCATATGGATATTATACAAATTGCTGGTGAGAAATACATAACCTGTATTGATTAATTTAATAAATTTGCTAAATTTTTTCAAATAAAAAATAAATCAGCACTACACCTTCGAGAAAAAATTATTAAAGTTTTGCATTATTTCACTGTGCCTAAGGTCTTGGTTACAGACAACGAGGGTGGATTCAAGATCCCAGTGGTTATGAACCTGCTGGAAGCATTGGGGGTATAAACTTATCTGACTCCACCTTAGAAAAGTAAAATTAATGGCCCAATTGAAAGCCTTCACTCGACAATAATAGAAATAGTGAAGTGCTTTCAGGGCGAATATATAGAGCTTTCTCTGAAGGAGACCATAGCAGTCGATAGGTATAACAACACATTTCACTCGGTGCCAAGGGTTAAACCAGTAGATGTATTCCTTGGTAGATCGCAGCGAATAAATTATCAAAAGATGGTTGACTTTAAAACAAAATTAAGCATCAATCTCAAAGACGAAATCCACCGCAACCAAAAGAAGCAAATTAGGTCTCCAAATAAGCGGAGATCGAAGCCCAATGCCTACCAGGCAGGGGGTGTGGTGTTTAGAAGGGATAAGCAGATTAAAACTAAAGACAACCCCTTTTCAAGAAAATGGCTGTAGCTAAAGATAACCAAGTAACTGTTACCACTGATTCAGGCAACCGGGTTCACAAATCGCATCTGAAAAACATCTCTCTTATTTCAGATTAATTGTGGCGTCGGCGCGGGTTTTGGTACACACTTATGAATATACGGGACTGATGGTTACCTTAAGGCGTGGAATTGGCAAAATTGCGAATGGGGATTTCAAAATAATTCATTCGATAGACCTGGGTACATTCGACGAGGTTATGGTTAATATGAGATCTATAGTGCAACACCGTATCAATAAGTCCAGCATTCTCGTACCTCAGCTTCACCAGCAGCTTGACAAGATAGAATCATTGCTAGTTCAATTGCGAGGCAGTAATAGGGAAAGGGTTCCACGTTCAATTAATTGGATTGGATCAGCCTGGAAATGGGTGGCAGGAAACCCAGACGCCACAGACTGGGATAATGTCATCAAGTCACAGAACAGTATGATCGCCAATAGTTATAAGCAGTATAAGATAAACCGTTATATGACTGAAGTGTCTAGCCAGCTAACAGATAATTATAACCGAATAGTAGCCGAAGGCAATACCTTAAACAATGATAAATTCGAGCAATCTCTTTTCAGTAAGATAGTAATCTTTAGAACCGAAATTCACAAAATAGTTTTGGCTTGCCAGCTTGCTAAAAGTGGAATAATTAATTCCAATCTGCTAGACGCTTCTAAGATTAATGAGTTACTAGCCTAAATTGAGACCCTTCCGTATGAAAATGAAGTTCAGGCTATTGAATTTGCCCAAACCATGGTAGTTACAAAGGGGCCCATTCTCTTGTACGTAGGGATGGTACGCAATTTCGCGAACCTGCGATTTTTTCACTGTGATTGAAAAAGAGCAATCACAGGTTGCGATCGCATATGAAAAAGAGCTGCGATTGAAAAGAGCAGTGTCAAAGAACCAATCATAACCCAATAAGCAAAATATGCTTTGAGCTGACTGCTCTCTAAATCGCAGCGATGTTTTGCCTTTACTCATTGATTTGCTTTTTCTCGTATGGTCGCTGGGTGCATGGCTGCATAAGCATAATGTGCGCTTATGGGCGATGCGGCTTAGGCTGGTCTGTTCTGCTCATTCAAATCGCAGCTCTTTTTGATAAGAACTTGGCTATGTTGTTCACTGCGATTTGGAGCAGTTAAGGTTTGACTGCGAATGCGATTTGTAATGAAGAACAGAAGAGCAAACATGCTCTAAAGAGCAGTAGCAAAAACCTTTTGTTTTTCCAGACCATTCGCATTGTATCAAATGTGTATTGTGAGCTATTTTGATTTTGAAAAGCGAATTATTTTCAAAACGTGTTACATATAAAATTTTGAATTCAACAGAAAAATTATTTGATAAAGTTTCAAACAAAAGATTGTAAGCACATGTTTTTTGTATATATTTTAAGCATGAAAAACTGAAAAAACGGTTTATTTTAAAGTGTTCACTTTACCACGTATGCAAATCATAAGGCATTATTGATTTAGTTTTGAAAATTAATTCCTGTTTCGTTCAATGCAAGTGTTGTTTTGCAAATAAAATCAGACAAAAGCGTTTGAAATTAAATCAAGTCTTGAGTGAAAATAATATCGCATTCAACGTTGGAATTGAAAACGAAATTTAAACCGTTGTGCAAGAAATTGGTAGTGCTTTGTATTAATGTCGTTGTTAATAATTAGAATAACTGTTTTTGTTCGAAAAAGTGTTTGACTCAAAATACAGTTGTATGCAAGAAAATGTCGGTAATAAGAGCCTAAAAATTTGTAATTATTTTAATAAAGCAAATTGATCTCGAATAAAAGGTTTTGAACGAAAACGAGAAATTTGCTAATCTTATTCTTAAAAATCGGCAAAACATAATCAACCATTAATTCAGTTGCTCATAGTTGAGTTTTAACCTTTTATTATTTAACCATATTTCCAGAAATATGGAAACTAAATCGAAAAAAAACAAGCCCTATTTGGGATTTTTTCAATGTTATCGATAGCTGTTTTCCTAAATGTGGAATATGCAAGGCGAGGATTTCATATAAGACATCAGTCACAAATTTGAAACGACACATGTCAACAAAACACCCAACAATAAAAATCCCCGCTGGTAGATTCGCATCTTCCAGTACCTCCAGAAAGGCCACTGTGAGTATTTTTTGTCGTAAAAATACATTGAGTTTTTTCTGCCTCTCCATCGATCTGGGCTTTAATTCGGCTACTCTATTTGCATATTACTTAAAATTTTGTATAACAGATATTTGCGTAATTAAATCCAGGGATACTATCTGACTGCGTTTTTAAGTTATTGTTTGTTTTTATTTCATACATTTTAGAATGAAATTATCCAAAATAAAGATGTGACGTTGGCAAATAATGAACCACCGCAACCTAGAACAAGCGAAAACGCTTGTACTGAAGTGAGTAGCCAGCCAAAATATCCTTCTAAACGACCTGCATTGGTCCTAGGAACCTTGCACGATTTCGTGCCGAAAAAGTTAACCACAACAGCGAAGCAGCATATTGACGAGAATTTAATGTACCTTTTTACGATAGACTTTCAACCATTTAGCATTGTGGAGGACTACGGGTTCAAACGATTCGTGAAATCTTTAAATTCTTCTTACAATCTACCGAATCGGCGGCATATTTCCGACACAATGCAACCTGTGATGTATGAGAAAGTTTTGACGGAAGCCAAAATTTTGTCGAAATCTGTTCTGAGTTGTAGTTTAACTACAGATTGTTGGACTTCTACCAACAACGAAAATATTATAGGAGTAACAATCCATTCCGTCGAGTTTGATTTTACTCTTCAGTCGATTTTGTTAGGTTGCGTAAGCTACAATGAAAGCCATACCGGTTTTAATCTAGCTAAAATCAGCAATTATTACCCATTTAGCTTGAAAGCATTTTGATGTCTGGCTCGTAACTCAAGACAGCCTTAAGTTTCTTGCACCTTTAATCGAAAAAGTTGGAAAATAGTGGTTCATTTTAAGAGAAGCTCTACCGCAAATCATAAATTTTTGCAGTACCAGCAGGATGCAGGCAAGGAACCTAAAAAACTTATTTTAGATGTTGCGACCAGATGGAGCTCTACCTATTACATGCTTGAACGAATTTTAGAACTGGAAGAAGCTGTTAAAACGACTGTTGCGCTTATAGACAAAGATGTCCCAATTTTGTCAGCAGATGAATGGACAATAACAGCGCAAGTAATTAAAGCATTGAAACCATTTGAAGCTATAACAAAAATTACGAGTGGAGAAAAATATTTAACGGCTTCTTTCGTTGTTGTGCTGATAAGTGGTTTGAAAAAAGGGGTCAACCAATTAATAAGAGGAAATTATCATCCCACTGAGATATCATTAGTCTCCTCTCTGAAGTCTGGACTAGCGAAAAGATTTGATGATCTTGAAGATAACGATACTCTTTGTGTTGCAACATTTTTAGATCCACGGTTCAAAAATATCACATACAAGCAAACATCAACTGCCGATCGGATCAAAGAAAGTATGTATTGTCCATGCTGTTGCCACTAGAATAAATGAGTGCTGTAGTGGCCTAAATGAAAATTTGACGCTTACCGCCGAACGAGAAGAAGTAGCTGATGGAGATAATTCAAACGATGAATTTTCACTTTAGAGTAACTATGATAAGGCAGTATCGCAAGTAAAACCTATTCGAACCGCCAACTCCAGAGCAGTTGTGGAGGTTCAAAGGTACCTAGAAGAAAACATTCTGGTAAAAAATAAGGATCCTCTACTTCGGTGGTGGGAAAACGAGCACAACTACCCTTATCTCAGCCAGCTAGCCAGGGAAAATTTATGTGCAATAGCTACTTCCGTGCCTTGCGAGCGCCTGTTTTCAAAGGCGGGGTATGTTCTAAGTGAACGCAGAACAAGACTTCATTCTCAAAAAGTGTAGCAAATTTTGTTTTTGAATCAAAACTGGCGTCTTTTTGAAAACAGCACTAAGTATGTATATAAAATGTACAAATATAAATATATTCAAAACATTATATTATATTCATTCGTTTTTGTAATTTATTTGGTAAATGTATATATATTGACTGAGTATTTTTAAGCACTTAATAATTTTCAGTATTTTTCACATCAAGTAATTTTCTCAAAAGCCCTCACGGGTTTTTATTTTTTTGTATGCATAAATAAATACCAATATATTGAGTTCGTAAATCAATTATTTAATTAGAAGATTTTGTGTTATGTAATCTGAAATTTCATGAAAACAATTTTTAATTCAATTTCACATCATTTAACTTATTTAAAATGAAATATAACTTAATTTTCTAATATAATTGCCTTCAAAGTATTCTTATTTTCATATTTTGACCTTCAATTAAATTAAATTTTGCTTCGGATGAAACGGAGTTCAAGGTAGAAATCACTGCGATTAGAAGAGCTGCTCTTTTTCACAGATATCGAAAAATACCAATCACAGTCGAACACAGCGAATCAAAAGTAGCAGTATTTGCCATCTCTACTTGTACGTCGTAAGTCTCCCTAAAACAAGTAACATTGATTTTAATCATGTACTTATACGTCCCAATATAAGGAACTATAAAATGATCTATCTCGAGCACTCCAACTTCTTCCTAGCCCAGTCCGGGAAATTCGCTCTAAGCAATGACTGTCCTCGCATTCAGGACATAACTATATGTAAGGAATCGCAACTGATTAGTTTATCTTCATCGGATTGCATCGTCCAACTACTAATGTGCTCTGCTGCGGTCTGCGATTGTCGATATCGCAATAACCGAATAATCGAGATTATAGAGGGAAATACTATTTATCTTACCAACTTTAACGAGAGCCTTAAGCACGAAAATGTTAAAAGAGCTCTAAATGGAACATACTTCATCAACATTCAGAACGATACAATCTGGCTCGATGATAGGGAGTATTCTAGCAAGGAGATTCAGTCAGTCCTTAACCCTAATTTGACTGAGGGAAATACTAAATAATATCTCCACCTCTTACATAAACTCCACTTAGACAACGCAGAGAAACTAGACGAGGTACCGCTTAACAATATCGTGTCAATCTCCTCAGACTTAGTTTTGTTTGTTTTAGCCCTTGTTTCAATTCTTTTAAGAGTCTACTTGCATAGAGTGCGTTCTTTGCCCTTATCCCTTCCAGTTTCCGTATCACAGATACAACGTATTGTTTTGCCATTTTAATCTGTGAGACACAGATTTTTAAGGAGAGAGCAGTTATCACCATTCGTGCGAATGCTTCACACGCATATCTTCACATATCTTGACCTAATTAATAATGCACATATCGCTGATGACAATAATTGCAGTTCTACCATCATTGCACCTTATGTTACATCATTGCTTAATTGCTGATGAGTACAATGCTGAACTTTGGTACACAATACAATGCAAATGCACCTAGGTAACGTAATTAATTAATTGTAAGTAGTAGAGAGTTTTTGAATCGAGTACTTTTTGTCCGCAACTGTCGAACCAGTAAATTGTAAAAGTTGGAAGCAAATTTTAATTGAATAAGTTTATTGTAAAAGTTGAAAGTGAATTGTGAACAAATAAATTGTGAACCAATAAATTTGATGTAAAGGTCGAATGTGTTCGTTTTTAAACATAGTCGCGATAATCAGTCATAACTTACATGCGCTATGCGAGAAACTTCCACGCACGCCAGCGTCAAATATCCAAATCATTTTTTTTTATTTTTATGCAAAGTTTTAAAATCCCATCTTGTTAGGGCTCACAGTGTGTTGAAACAATCGATAAAACTCCTCTTATTATATGTTCGGGCTTCCGCGCGTGTTCCTTGCATGCTAAGTGTGCACAGCTTTCAGATCATATTGCTGATGCTATTGTTAGTTGTGGTTTGGGAGTTTTCTGGCTTTGTGTCAGATGCCGTGGACTTCCCCTTTCAGCTTATGTCAACAAATTGAAGAGGACAAATGAGATTGTTTGCACACTGAATGAAGACTTCCTTTGCATGCAGAAAAAGTTCAAAGATGCAAAAAAAGACATTGCCAAGTTATTGCAGTCGTTGCATGTCTCCGAAGATTTATCGAACCTGATAGAGCGAGTGCCGTGTGTGCCGTCAGTTATCACTAGGAGTAAGGAAAATTCTAGAGTATTGCAAAATCCACCTCCTTCGGCTGCTACAGTTAACACTCCTGTAGATAATCAACAGCAGAGTGAATGCATTTTAGTTGATGCTGTAATTGCTTCTCCTTCGCCTTCCGTTAATGATCATCGTGGACTGCAAAGTACGAGCATTTCATCAGACCCGAACTTGGTTGTGAGTCCCATCGCTTACGGTTCCGGAGTTGCTGGCTCATAAGTCGCAGACGGTTCTACTAATGGGAACCTTTTATTAAATCCTGCATCAGATTCTGCCTCTTCTTCCAATCTGTCATCGCCTGTGATTACGCAACTAAAAGGTATAAATTCATGTAATGCGCCATCGAATATCTTTCCAGGTACTAGTAGTGAGTCTGATGGTCAGTGCTCTAGGCTTGTGAATGCATCGAATGATAAACCCAAAGAAAAAGGGCGTTTGGTCGTAATATCACCGCCTCTCAGTGTATTTATTTCTCGCTTGGATTAAACACTACTCCCGATGATATTGCTGATTATATCGAATCGAAGCTGGGGTCATCTTCATGCATCATCAGCTACAAGAAGCTAACCAAGGAGAAATTACCTAACAAACTCCTTGCTTCTTTTAAGCTTATTGTGCTTGCGTCCATGAGTCAACTAAAGAGCCCGGAGTTTTGGCCTCCTGGATTGTTTGTTAAACCATTTGTTGCCAGAGATCGTCGTTATTTTTTAGAGCTGGAGCGCCCAGAGAAGCGTCTTCGCCGTTGATAAATGTGAACAGTCATATCCAATTTATTATCAAAATGTAAGAGGATTGAGAACCAAGCTTAAAGATCTTTTTGCTTCAATAATTACCGCTAACGATGATGTTTTTTGCCTAACGGAAAATGGGTGAATGAATCTGTTTCTAATATTCATATCTCCTCAATTCATAACATTTATAGACAAGATCGTTGTTCGCTTTCTAGTTGCAAATCAGTTGGTGATGGTGTTCTTATTGGTGTAAAGAAATCATTTTTCAGTGTGCCTTGTTATGACTTTCTTCCATCTGTTCCTGTAGAATGTGTCATTGTTAGACTTCGTGTAACGCATAACTCATTTCTGCTTATTGCATCTATTTATATACCGTGTCAATCTTCACTTGCTCTGTTTGAAACTTTTCTTGATGTGGTGTCTGTTTTTATACTATCAAAATACACTTCAGATTTGCTTCTGCTTTGCGATGATTTTAATGCACCTCAGATTGACTGGGATCCTCTTAACTATGCACAAATCATTAGTTCCAATCGTCTTACATTTATTTTTTCCTCCTTTATGTCCCATTGTTCCCTTTCCCAACTGAATCAAATTTTGAATATTAACGACCGCATTCTCGACTTAATTTTTACGAATAGTGCTGCATCTATTTCACTGTCATTTCCATTTCCATCCATTGTTAAAACGTAGGCATGGTTTGCTCCCTTATAAATATAACTTTCGTAAGGCTAATTATGCTGCCATTGCTGAGGGTTTGTCTTCTATTGACTGATGTTCATTTTTCCTTAATTTGGACGTTAACTCTGCTCTTGATGAATTCTACTCTTATTTGAATTGTCTTATCGCCAGAAATACTCAAGTCCACTGTCGATCAGAGTCTTCGCATCCACCTTGATTCACTTGTAGAGTTCTTGCTGCGTTGAAATCTAAAGATAGAGCCCATCGATTTTTTAAATTGACTAGCTCTAATGAAGCATATGCAGAATTTTCAAGACTCCGAGCTTTGGCTAAACTTGAGATTCAGACTGCAATGAAACACTATTACTTTTCCATTGAGAAATCGTTAAAAGCTAACATGCCTAAGCCTTTTTGATCTTACATTCGCTCTTTGATGACATCGTCCACGGTTCCTGATGTGATGCATTATGAAGATTCTAGTGCTGGTTCACCAGTTGATATCGTAGGGCTCTCTGCTCAATATTTCGCGTCTATTTACCACAACGCCAATGTATCAAATTCGTTCCAGTCTGATTTTTCATATCCACAGTGCATGTCTTCCTTTTCCATTTGTCCTAGTGATGTTGAGTTTGTGATCTCTAATTTAGATGCAAGCTTGGGTCCGGGTCCTGATGGGGTTTCTAGCTTTTTTGTTAAATCACTAGCTCCTGCCATTTCCCTTCTTCTTGCTATTCTCTTCAATATAAGCTTAGAAGAGGCCTCATTTCCATTTGCATGGAAGTTTGCGTTTATTACACCGATACTGAAAGATGGTGATGCATCATCATTCGTGCTTCCCCAAAATCTTTGAAAAAATTATGTATGTTAGACTCCTTAATTGTTTTTTACCGTTTTGTTCTCAATCGCAGCACAGATTTCTTCCTCAGCGTTCGACGACTAGTAACTTGTTGGAACTCTCTAACTTTATCGCCAAATCATTTGATGCTCGCTAGCAAGTTGATGTTATATACACCGACTTTAGTAAGGCGTTTGATATGGTCCCGTATGATATTCTCTGTAATAAGCTGAAATGTTATGGTTTCCCTTCTCCCATTGTATCCTGGATTTTCTCTTTTCTATCAAATCGGTCTTGCTCTGTATCCCTCCGTAATGTGGTGTCACCACCATTTTATCCAACGTCAGGTGTACCTCAAGGCTCCATTTTAGGCCCTCTTTTATTTATCATATTTATTAATGATCTTCCACATCGATTTGAGTCTAACTCACTTCTTTATGCGGATGACTTAAAATTGTATAGGTGTATTAATACACAATCAGATTGTGGATCTTTGCAAGATGACCTCGTTGTCCTAAGGAACTGGTGTGAGTCAAATAAACTACCCTTAAATGTTTCCAAGTGTATAGCTATGAGTTATTCTCTCAAGCCTCATTTCCTTTCCTTTACGTATACTGTAAATAATCATCCTCTGCTATTGGTGTCTGAAATGAAAGATCTGGGAGTCGTTTTTGATTCCAAACTCAAGTTTGATAAACATGTATCGCATGTCACTTCTAAAGCGGCTAGGTTGTCTGGATTCATTCTCCGTCATATTAATATTTTTAGCGAAATATCCTCTGCCTTGCTATTATATACTTCTCTGGTCAGGAGTATTCTGGTCTCCGCACCATGCTTACTTAGTTGCAGATCTTGAAAATATTCAGTGAAAATTCACAAGGTGCTTGCTTTACAAATTCAATCTGCCTTACAGAGTTTATAATGAACGTCTTGTCCTATTAAAACTTCCTTCCCTTGAAGCTCGACGTACGTTTTTAGATGAGTGTTTGTTATTTAAACTTCACCACCGCCTGATTTATTCTCCACTGGCAAATGATATACGATGGAGGGGATCTGATAGACTAAATCATCTTCCTTCTCGACTTTGTATACCTTTTGCAAGAACGGAATTATACTATAATTCAACTATTTTGCGTCTGCTCCGGGTACACAATGAACTTAAGCTTGGTTCTTTTACTTCTAGCTTTCTTATTTTTAAGAACTCACTTAAATCTTTGCTTTTTGGATTTTCTTAATTATTTTTCTTTGCTACTGTTTAATTTGTTTTAGAATTGTATTCGCATTAGTCTCTTTTGGTTGCGAATTAATGTATTCCTAACTTTTTAATATTTTATTTTTTGTACCAACTCTGTAATTGGGATTACTCCTGTTGATCTTGGCCTAAATAAATAAATAAATAAATAATCATAGTATACTCAAATAGTATCCACACTCCATCAACCCTCCGGAAAAATCCGAACACAAGTCGAACAGCGAGCCATAAATCTTCGGTAGCAGGTAGGTAGGTAAATGCTGACGCGAGGATTGGCGCGAATATAAACACATGCTTCGATGAGAGATTTCAGGATTACCAGATCACAAAAAATCAATAACTTTGCAGAAAAACAAATTTGTTCCATGCAATCTATTAGTTTTTTATTAGGACTTGGCAACACTCCCATGTTCTGAAATGTGTGAAGTAACACGTGCATCGAAAATTTAATTTGCTTTTTGTTTTGTTTTTTTTAATACGACAGGCCTCGGCTCAGCTGACCGGCAACTGGGAAAATTGATAAAGTCTGCAACACAGGGTAAATGGAAAGTGTGGATACTATGTTTATCTACTATGATCTGAAAAGCGCTGTAGTGCTTAAAAAACCAATTCTGTAATGAAGTTGTCCAAAAAAATTTTAGCACTTTCTATTTTGTATTCAAAATAAAGTAGCTCATAAAATTTCAAACACATTTAAGTGCAGAAAATAATTTAAATAATCAATTCTCGGTATACAAAGCTACATACTAATCACATTTATTCTCTTTAAGGAAAACCTTCAATTTCTTTTTACTAAAATTTTTCGCAATCTTTCACTGAATCAAGACTTAAAATCAATAAAATGGAAAGTTCCTTGAATATTAATTAGCTAATGAACACTATTTCAAACGGTCCTCATTGAGAGCTAGTCCTTTTCGAACCAATTTCTTCCCTTCATTTTGGCCGTTTTATTGCTATTCGCATCATTTGCCAATGGAAATACATATTACCATCAACGGTCGAAAAGGAAAATGTATTGGGAAATAAGGCCAATTACTCGTTATGCTTTGATAAAAAGTCAGGCGAATTTTCCTTGATTGATTGCCGCCTTGTGTGTATTTTCCTTTGGTATACGAGTATGCACGAAAAATTCTTATGTATATATTGAATGGGAAAGGATGTTAATGAGGCACGGGAAGAATAGAAGTTAAATCTGACCTCCATGAAATACAGAATGACTGCTGGCTTTATTTGCCATGACTGACTTGGATATGTGATGAGTTATTAAAGTTTTTTTCAATAGAGATTGCTCACAAGTACTTAAAGCTTTGCATATCTAAGAACTAAACTTAGTCGTTCACTATTGGAAAACTTTTACTGCACGGAACGAGTTCTAGCAGCAAAATGAAAATATTTAATTTAAGGTCTCACTACAATTCGCCTCGAAAGTAGAAACGTTTTCCGGTGAAATTGAAGGTTTTATGTCTAGTGTTTCTTGAACGCTGACAAGGACTATAAACTTTGTCGTGCCTTGCGCTGGAGAAGTTTTCATCCGAATTTCTCTCGCTGGTTTCCGTCAACTTGAAACTTATCATAATTAATGAGGACTATTGCAGATAATTTTATTTTGAATCATGCTCAAGTTTGTAGAGTTTCAACCAGACATCGCCTTAAAAGTTTTCACTCATTCGTGGAATGATGATTTATGTACACCGCAAACACGTAACATACAAGGAACAAATAAACTGTTGCTGTTCATTCACCAGCGCCACTTATACAGAATGAGGTGAATTCGTAGCGGCATTTATCATGGGAGCACTCCAGGTTAAGTGCACAAATTAAAACAAAATTAAGTGCTCATATGATCGATGAAGTAGATAAGAGGTGCCACATTGGGGAAATTCGACGCTTGGCATCAAGCGGCGGCCGGTGGTAAATAAGGGAAATTAATTCTTGATTGAGTTAAGCTCATGTGAAGGGTTGTCAACGTACGTTTGAATAATGTAATCAATAACGTTTTGATGAGTAGACTTTACGTTTACGCGTTACAGTATTATCTTTGAATAGCGTGTGGGGTATGTTTCTGATTTGAAGAGATAATGTAAATGTGATAGGATAAGGACAAACTTTCATACAATGACGGCAGCGTTATTAAAATATCGTTTTTAAAGTCACTTTCAAATCATTTTTTCCTAAAAAATTTAAGCTTTAAATTGTTGTATAAAAAACTTTTTTTCAGAGCATTATTAGACAAACGTGGAACATTATAAAGAAAAATCGCCCCTGTCTGTCCGTCCGTATGTCACAGCACTTTCTCTCACAAACCGTATAACCTATAAACATAAAATTTTGTATATAGGTGTAAAGTGGAGCCCTCTTCAAAGCTTAATTCAAAAAAAATGTTTACAAGGTGCTTAAAAAAAATTCTCCAAAAGTAGCCGATATGAGTATCTTGATGAGAACTTTTCAAAACAGGTCATAAACTGAAACTTTTTGCTTCGAGGAGGTCAAATAGTCGACATTAAGTTGACCGACTAGTCGGCAGTGCCAACTATTATTGGGTTGTTCGATAATTCATAGCGTGAACTGCATATTTCATGTAGTAGTTTTTGCGTGGCTTATACTTGTATTATTATACACTATTTTAAAGATATGACTTCAGGCAATCTTCAGTCAAAAATTGAGCGTCATTAGCAAACAAAAAGTTGGTTAAATATAAACTTGACAATGATCAATCAAAGAGAGCATTATCGGCATATTTTATTGTCTTACTTATCAAAAGAAATTGTGTGAAGTTTACGGTGAGGACTGCCTTACTAAACGCCAGTGTCAGCGTTGGTTTGTTCGCTTTCGTTCTGGAAATTTTAATGTGCAAGATGCACCACATATTGGTCGCCTCTACTGATGACGACTAAATAAAGGCGTTTATCAAAACTAACCGGCGTATGACAACTCGAGAGATAGCAGAGAACCTCGACATATCGAATTTAACCTTTAACTTGCACTTATAACATCTTGGTTACGTGAACAAACTGGATGTTTGGGTTCCTCATGGACTAAAGGAAACCTCACCAAACGCATTGGCACATGCAACTCTTTGCTGAATCGTAACCAAAGTGACCCATTTCTAAAAAGAATTATAACGGGTGATGAAAAATGGATTGTTTACGATAACGTAGCCCGAAAACGATCATAGACCAAGCTAGATGAGCCAAACTATTGGTTCGAATGTCCACTGTCGTCAACTATCGAAATTTAACGAAGAAATCAAGAAAAAACACCTTAATTGGCCAATTTCTAAGGCGTGATGTTCCATTATGATAACGCTAGCCCCTCACCTATTTGAAAACCCGTCAAGAACTAATGGAGCTCATGTGGGAACTGATCCCACATCCACTGTATAGTCCTGACTTAGCACCATCAGACTATCATTTGTTTTGCGCCCTTCGAGAGCATTTAAATGGTAAAACTATCAATTCCGATCAAGCTGTTAAAAATGAGTTGGACCAGTTGCTGGCTTCTAAAAACCAAGACTTCTTCGAACGTGGAATTTTTCAACTTACCGACGCAGAAGTTCATCCAACAAAATGGTCTATACATCATTCATCAATGCTGGTTTTAATATGAATAAATTTACTTGAAAAACATGAAAACAAGGCATTGACTATCGAACAACCCAATAGTTGCGTAACGTATATGTCTACAAAAGTAAAAACGCAGCTTCTCCGACGACAATAGCATTTATTTGCAATATACGCGTTTCAAGAGCGACTTACTCCCTTCTTCAGTACTTAGCTATTAGATCATTGGCAAACTTCAACTAGACTTAATACTGCAGGTTTTTGAACTATAATTAAAGGGAAATAATATTGGTAAGTCTAAAAAGTGTTCAGCCTTTTTTGTCATTTTTCGATGGAATTTTATTTAAAATGGATTTTATTCAAGTACATATTGTCCATTACTATCTATAACCTTTTGTCATTTTTCGGGTAGAGCTATTATTCCATCTGTTTAGAACTTCTGTGGTTTATCGGCGAATTTCTTTTCATTGAAGAAATTTGCAGATATCGATACAAATGGTAGTCTGATGGTGCAAAGTCTGGACTATACGGTGGATGCATCAAAACTTCCCAGCCAAGCTCCCTCAATTTTTGCCGGGTCATCAAAGATGTGTGTGGTCTGGTATTGTCATGATGGAACACAACGCCCTTTTTACTGTTCAATTCTGGCCGGTTTTTTAGGTAAATTGCGGAGAATATCTTATATATACATATTGTCGCGTGCTTTGGTTCGCGGCCAATAAGTTAATGCTCCGGGAAAGTGACAACGCAATGTCTTTTAAATTAAATTAGAAGAGTTGCACAATCTTTTCACTAACAATTTCACAACTTTAATTTTCACTATTAAAATTCTACCTTCCACTTGTCCATAAATTTCTATCGCAATTGTCTACTTAAAATCACTTCACACTCAAACAATCAATATCGCCTGTACTTCGCGTATCGCAGTTTTCTATCGCGGTTGTAATGAATGATGCCCCCATTCATTCAGCTCCCCTTTATAAAGGGTGTCTAATCATTCAACTCAGTTCTCGTACGTTGGTGAATTAGCGGGAACATTCCAGCATGAATGAATGGAGCAGTGACTCACTTTCAGATGTTGTTCATGCTTGTTAGGTTCTCGTGGCTTCGAGTAAATTCGTTTTGTTGATGTTCTTAATTGTTGTGAAAACAATTGCGACAGTAGCTCGCAGAATTATTTGTACATGTAACACTGCCCCCACCTCAGTTCTTTTCGCCCCGAAAAGATGTGTCGCTATTTGTAGTCAATTCTCCCTGGGTGTAATATGGGGCAAGACGGTCCAGATGCACGATTTTCATTTTAGCTCTCGGCTTACGATGTTCCTGTATTCGGTATACGACGTCGTTGATTCGCTTTGTAACTCGGTATGGTCCCTTCCAATTATGTTGCAACTTTGGAGACCTACCCTTTCACCGTTGCGGATTATATAGCCACACCAAGTCATCTTGCTGGAAGCCAGTAGAATTAGCCTTTAGATCATACCTGGTCTTCATGTGGTCAGTAACCGATTCGAGGTGTTTTCGCACTGTCCGATGTATCTGGTTCAACCGTTGTCTTAGATCACTTGCGTACTCCGAGATCGTTTGGAGTTTCTCAGGGGGTGTTCCGAACTTTATATCGGCTGGCAGACGAATAGTCTTTCCAAAAATGACTTTGGCTGGGGCTTGGCCCGTCGATGCTTGTTCGGCAGCTCTGTACGCCATTAAAAATAGTGGGATATGTCGGTCCCAGTCCCTTTGGTTCTTGTCAACCATTTTGGCCAGGTGTTCATTGAGCGTGCCGTTGAAACGTTCGACCATTCCATCGAATTGCGGATGCAGCGGTGTTGTCCTCGTTTTCCGTATTCCCAGCAGCTCGCACATTTCGCTAAAAACTAGTGACTCAAAGTTTCGGCCTTGATCCGAATGTAGTTCGCAAGGTACACCGTACCTACTGGCCCAATTTAACACTAGCTGTTCAGCTACAGTAATTACTTCCTGGTTGGGAATGGGGTCGACCTCGGGCCACTTGCTGAAATAATCGGCTACAAACAGCGTATATCGATTTCCCCATTCAGGTTCAGGAACGGGACCTGCGATGTCAACAGCAATCCTTTCAAACGGTACCCCCACGTTGTAGGTTTGCATTTGTCCTCTCAGTCGTCGCTTTGGGCCTTTGACGGAAGCGCAAATTGTGCATCTGCGGCACCAGTCCTCTACGTCTTCTCGAGCGTGGAGCCAGTAGAACCTTTCCCGCAATTTTGCTAAGGTCTTGTTAACACCAAGGTGGCCTCCCGAGGGTCCTTCATGCATTTCCTTAACCACATCGTGGATTCGGCTTTTGGGTAGTAAAGTTTGCATCCTATAGGAGCTGCCATCCGCCGTTTCCCATTTCCGCTTGAGTACGCCACCCTCCACCTGAAGGGAGTTCCATTGTGCCCAATAGCTTTTCAGGGTTGCGCTAGCATTGAAACGTCCTTCCACTCAGGCCGCCCAGTCGTCTCCTTCCATACGAGCAATGGTCCGATGTCTACATCGGCTAACTGGGCGTTTCGAATCCCCCCCGATGAATAACCTTCATCGAATTCAGCCGTTATCAATCGCAGATCAACGAGCGGTTCCCTTTCCTCAAACCGTCGGCAATGCTTGCAGTTAGCTGGACATGGACGGCGGGATAGGGCGTCAGCATTTCCATGAACTCCGCCCTTTCGATGAACAATTTCGTAGTCGTATGACTGCAATCTTTCGATCCATCTCGCAACTTGTCCCTCGGGGTTTTTGAAGTTGAGCAGCCATCTCAATGATGCATGGTCCGTTCGAACAACAAATTTCTGGCCATATAGATACTTGTGGAACTGCTTGGTGGCCTCTATTATAGCCAATAGCTCCTTCCTAGTCACGCAGTAGTTCCTCTCACTTTTTGAGAGAACTCGACTGTAATACGAGAGGACTCTTTCTTCGCCATTGATCTGCTGGGAGAGTACAGCTCCAATGCCGCCGTTGCTCGCATCGGTGTCAAATACAAACATTTTTCTGGGTTTCGGATACGCCAGCACGGGTGATTCACACAGCTTTTCCTTCAGGGTCTCAAAGGCTGTCTGGCATTGTTCATTCCAGACATACGGACGATTTTTCTCGGTTAGCTGATGGAGACACTTAGCTATTTTGGCAAAGTTTTTGACGAATCTTCGATAGTAGGTTGCCAGACCCAGAAAACTTCGTAGTTGGCGCTTGTTGTTTGTCTGTTTTGACCCCTTCTGCTGATACGACGTGTCCCAGGTATTTTACTTCATCTGCAAAAAGGGTACACTTGTCGAGACTAAGTTTCAAATTTGCCAGTCGCAATCGGGAGAAAACTTCTTCTAAGTTCCACACATGCTCTTCGAAGGTTCTACCGATGACGATGATGTCATCTAGGTACACCAAGCAGGTTTTCCAGGTTAGACCACGTAGCATGTATCCCATCAAGCGTTCGAAAGTGGCTGGAGCATTGCAAAGCCCAAATGCCATCACCACAGATTGCTACAATCCGGTCCCAAATGAAAATGCGGTCTTCTCTCGGTCCTTCTTGTCAATTTCTACCTGCCAGTAGCCACTCTTGAGATCGAGTGTAGAAAACCATTTTGCGTCGGCTAAAGTGTCCATGACGTCATCGATGCGTGGGAGCGGGTAACTATCTTTCTTAGTGACGTCGTTAAGCTGCCTATAGTCGACACAAAAGCGAGTGCTACCATCCTTTTTCTTTACTTGAACTACAGGCTCGGCCCATGGACTGACAGAAGGTTCAATAACGCCTTGTTTTTCCATGTCCGAGATCAGCGCGCTCACTTCTCCTTGTTTGGCTATAGGGAGACGTCTCGGTACTTGTCAAATCGGCTTGGCTCCCTGTGTATCTGTGACTGGAGTTATCAGACTCGTTTGGCCTTGGTCATCCGGGCTTGTTGAGACGATGTCACTGTACTTGGTGACCAGATCTGAGGGTCGTTTGAATAGCTGCACTGGCAATTTGACTTGCTTCAATATTGCAGACGTGGATTCCCGGCGTTGTCTGCGTCTTGCATCCTTTTCCAATGATGGTCGTGAGTAGCTTCCAAAGAGGTGATGGTGGTAACAGGCTGGCAGCTGCCGATGACTTCTCCCGCTTTGATGCTCGTGGTTGAGTCTGCGGTGTTAAGGACTCTAACCGGCACGTATCCGTTCGTTATAGATCTTACAAGGCTTCGTCCTACAATCAAACTGCGCAATACGGCGTCTTCGTTGGCTCTATCAGATAAGATCGGTGGTCTCCAGAATCACCATCAAGCTTGGCCCATACAATGCTTTCAGAAGAATTCGGTACTTCAGTGTCAGTACATACCACTACATTCATTTTGGGAATTTGGACGCTGGGATCCTCCATCAGTACTTCGACATTCTGCCATTTCAATACACGTTTGCCCAAATCCAACGTGATTCCATGTGGTCGCAGAAAATCCATTCCGAGAATGCAGTCATCCATAATGTTCGCGACCAGAAAATTATGTCGGAACACAAGGTCTCCCAACTGTATCTGGACGTTGACCTCTCCATGAACAGGTGCAGTTTCTCCCGTAACTGTCCGTAGTGGGAAAATTCTGCCCTTGTGAAGTTGTTGCCGTCTAACTAGGTCCGGTTGGATAATCGATCGGGTTGCACCAGTGTCGATTGTTACGGTGCAGTGTTCTCCGTCAACTTGACCCGGAAGGCATAAGTCCGCTTCTCCACGATGTAGTCTTGACACGGTGATGGTGGTGCTGGGGACGCCGATCCTCCTAGCCAATCTCTGCCCCACGAAGTTGGCTCTTACATGTTTCCCGACCCCTCTATTTGAAGGGCTTCCATTCTGGGCTCCTGACTCGGTCTGGATCTCCTCCTAGCTGCGCACCCTAGACAATAGCTCGGTTTTCTTCCCCTCTTGCAGTCTCTTTGCAAGTGCCCCTTCTCTCCACAATTCCAGCATCTAAGCGCACCATTGACATGCGGGTCTCGCTCAATTTCCACGCGCTCACACCTGCACTCGCCTGTCACTACCTCACGAACCCGGGCAGTGGTACGAGTCACATTTTTCGCTGCCTCATAGTTCAGACTATGAGCCAATGCGTCCTTAACCGTTTGTTTTTGAGCTAAACGCACGGCTTGTTGCAATTCCGGGTCCTTTGGTGCGCTGATGAATGCTTCTGTCGCTGCATCATCTCGATGTTCTGGATCGTAGGCTGGGTAAGCCAAAAGTGCTAGTCGCTCAATGTCTTGAGCTAGCTGCTGTAGGGTTTCACCAGACTTCTGCACCCGATGCCTTAGCTGTGACCGATAAATCTGCTTTAGATGATCGTCTCCATAACGCATGTCGAGCGCATTCATTATAGCATTCGGGTTTGAGTGCAATTCATCGGGGATTGTCTGCAACAGCTCGGCAACTGGGCCTCTTAGAGCAAGAATCAGTGCGGTTGCTCGTTCCTGCTCATTCCAGTGATTTGCCCTTGCGGCAGCTTCAAACTGGGTCTTGTAAATACTCCAGACCATTTGCCCATCGAATATTGGTGCTTGCACATTTCTGGATGTGCTTTGCGCTGCGGTTATAAGCAGGGCTGGTGAAGTGGTTACTACTGCCTTCGCTGCTTCCAATTCTTTTAACACTTTTTCCGTCTCATGGTTCATTCTCTTTTCGACCTGGCTGACGTTTTCCTCGACCTGGTAAACCTTTTCCTCGACCTGGTCAACCTTTTCCTCGACGCCTTTAATTTGTTTGTTAAGACTACCGAGCTCCGCTTTTATTTCGGTGGACTGTTTTTGAAAATCTGCCTTGATTTCGATCGCTTGTTGATCCAGCTTCGCTGATTGTTCATCTAGCTTCGCAGTCACACTGGACGACATTACCATTAACATTTGCATCAGCACATTTTCTGGCTCCTTTGATTTTTGTGTTTCTACTTCTCCACCTTCTGCGCCTTTTTCCGCATCTGAGAGCCTTCCGACTCGATCGCGTCGCGCAAGCGTGCAATTAGTATGGCCTTTGTACCTTGTGTGGCCAGATTTCGTTGTTCCAACTCCTCTTTGAGCTCCGATATGCTCAATTGATTAATTTTAGATGTAAATTTCCTGGCTTTTTTATTGTTTCGGCTATTTTTCCACCAGTTTCCACGTTAATTCTCACTATTGTGCACTTCAAAAATGTTTAATCGTTTTCACTTCCAAAATTTTCTTTCTTACTTCTTGACACCACTGTCGCGTGCTTTGGTTCGCGGCCAATAAGTTAATGTTTCGGGAAAGTGACAACGCAATGTCTTTTAGATTAAATTAATCGTCAAAAATGCAGAATCTTTTCACTAACAATTTCACAACTTTAATTTTCACTATTAAAATTCTACCTTCCACTTGTCCATAAATTTCTATCGCAATTGTCTACTTAAAATCACTTCACACTCAAACAATCAATATCGCCTGTACTTCGCGTATTGCAGTTTTCTATCGCGGTTGTAATGAATGATGCCCCATTCATTCAGCTCGCCTTTATATAGGGTGTCTTATCATTCAACTCAGTTCTCGTACATTGGTGAATTAGCGGGAACATTCCAGCATGAATAAATGGAGCAGTGACTCACTTTCAGATGTTGTTCATGCTTGTTAGGTTCTCGTGGCTTCGAATAAATTCGTTTTGTTGATGTTCTTAATTGTTGTGAAAACAATTGCGACAGTAGCTCGCAGAATTATTTGTACATGTAACAATATATATATATATAATATATATATATATATATATATATATATATATATATATATATATATATATATATATATATATATATATATATATATATATATATATATATGGGATGTAACGAAATTTGCGACCACGCTAGAGGTTGCAATTTCGCTCCGATTTTCACCAAATTTTCAGGAAAGGTATATTGTGTAAATATCTCAGTTAAGTTCGTGAACCCGCTATATCGGCAAAGCGGAAACAAAATGGCCGCCATTTGAGACAAAAAATCGTGATTTCTGTTCTGACCAAAGTATAGCTCCAATTTGGATGAAATTTGGTATAAAGATTCACTGATGTACGAGTAAATGATGAATTTCACATTAAAAAATCCAAAGTCGGTACGGCTGAAATAAAATGGCGGTGGCTCAAAAGCCGAAAAACGTACACAATTTTGTTGTTGTAGTTTTGACCAAAGCTTTCAGGCAATGTTAATCGAATTTGAAAGAAACTATAAGTATCTAAAGAGCTATGTAAAAAAACTGGAGATCATGTCGCAAAAAACAAAATGGCGGCCAGTTGAAGCTCAAAACTGCAAAGTCTTCTAAAGGTCGCAATTTTGATCCGAAATCAATTAGATCTAGAAACTTCGACATTTTGATGATCATGCATGTGCAATTTTCAAAATGGCGGCATTTTAAATATGCCACTTTTTCAGATTTTCGTGGCCCTCTAGTGGTAACATTTTCCAACGGATTTTGATGAAACTTGAGATTATGAATTTTTGTCTTAAGTTCTTGGATTGTGCAGAAAATTATTTAAATCGAATGAAAAATAAAAAAGTCGAAATTTTAAAACCTAATATTTTTAGCTGCCATTTTCACTAAAAATTGAATAATTTTGCCCTGTGTAGAGTGAAACTCTGGTTTGAACGAGATTTGGCACATTGATTGATCTAGCATACAAAGATTTAAAATAATCCAAAATCAAATGCATGCATTCAAAATGGCGGCCCCCAAAAGTCAGAAGGCAAGCGCAATTCGCTATTTTAGTAGCAACTGAAATAATGAATATTCTTCATGAAAACGTTTTAAATTATTTAACATGGAAGTGTTTATATAGTAGACCATTTTCAGGATATTATTAAAATATTTTTAAAATACCCTAAAAAATTATGAAATCGTGACTTGTCTGTCCGTCCGCCCATCCGTGCGTTTGTTCGTGCGTCACAGTAAGTTTCCATGCAAACCACATGAGCTAGAATTAGGAAATTCTCTAGGTAGGTCAAAAGTGATGCCTCTCGAAATTTGCAGTGTAAGAAAATATTTTAAAGTGTTTAAGGGGGGCCTCCCCATACAGGGGGGTGACTTAATTTTTTTTTTATTTCAGTAGCCCGCTAGTAGCCAAGTTTCACAACAGATTCCGATGAAATTTGAAATTAGTTATGCAAATGAAAAAGTGGAAAATTCACAGCTGAATATTTTTAGCAGCCATTTTCAATAAAAATTCCAAACGGTGGCCCCTGATGGTTCAGAAAAGAATTGAACATATTTATATTAATAGCAACGCAAGTGCTGTTTCAACTTTTATGGAAATCTTTTGAAATTATCTACCATATTTGAGCTATTTAAGCCGACAAGTTATCACCTTTGTGTGGTAACCACTGAGTAAACAGCAAATATGAGAAGGACAGCACCTGTATTTAATTAATTTATTATCTGTCGATTTTCCATATGTGATCCATAAATGTGCAACTCAATTGAATGAGCAAAATATTTGCGCCTCTATAAAGGGCCTTTAAATACGATTGTCGGCAGATTCTTTTTATGTCAATAAATACTCATGTGGTGCTACGGAAATTGCAGCAAGAAGTTTAGTAGTACGCAAGCCAATTTTTTTCCGTATTCTTACGCTACATACGAGAAATTTACCTTTCCGGCTGGTGCTGCCAACATAGCCGAGTGGGGTACCATATGAAGGGTCTTGGTGAGATCTTTTAATATATGTTATTAAGATTGCAATATCTTTGATATAGCAGCGGCAGTGGAAGAACGCGAAAAAATCCTGTTACCAAAGCAAGGGTCGTGTTCCAAAAACAATAAAATCTGCAAATGAATCCCCAAAAATCAGCAAAGGAGTTAAGATTGGGCTCCTTGAACTAGAGGAGCTCCTACACCGCATAAGGCATTATCGGAAGAGCTGATTAAAGGCCAAAGAGTACCAGAAGAAGCGCTGAGGGCTAGTCCTAAAAGGCTCGCGCAGATAGCTCCACCATCAAACATCGCATCTAGCCTAACCGAAGGAGATCGGGATAAAAGAAGGAAGAAAGAGGCAATTGCTGGGCGCGGGACGCCAGATCAGGGTTTTCAGACAGCCGCAAAGAAATTCCTTCAAAAAATGCCAGAAAACAAAGTTCGCACGGACAAAAGACCTGAGACGAAACAGGAAAGAAAGAAGCCCCAACAAAGATCCCGGTAACAGCCACTGCTTGTAAAACCCCAAGATGACCCATCCTACGGCAAAAGCGGAACTATAGCCTCACTCGGGCCGATGGCAACGATCGTAATAAGAGACATTGGCTGCTTCACGAACCCGGCGGAGATAGAAGAAGCCATCAAAAGGAAGTAGCGTGGGCAGGATCGAATCGAGGGTGATACCAGAAAACTATAGGGAACAAAGCATGGTCATCATTGATTTGACCGAAAATGACGCCGAACAATTTCCGAGTAGAGCAAAATCAGAATAGAGTGGGTTATCTGCAGGATACGGCTAGGAGCAACGCCTTTTTAATGTTTCAAATGCCTTGGCTGTGGTCACACCGCACAAGCGTGCTAAGGACCCGATAGGAGTTCCCTATGTTACAAATGCGGTGAAATAGAACACAAAAGAAAGGAGTGCACAAAAGAGGCACGCTGTATTCTTTGCAAGGATGCTGTTCCAAGACCATATCTTGGGCATGTCTTGGGGTCAGGGAAATTTCAGGTTTTCCAGGAAGCCCTAGTTAAGGCAAAATCAGTTTGCGAGGGACATGAAAGCCGACTTTATGGGGCTAAGCGAGCAATACAATGATCAAAGTTCTGCATCATGGTATCTTGATGAAACTGGTACTGCCACCATCTGGGTTCGGAACAGTGATTTCCAGATGGAGGGCTACGGACGGGAGGATGTTTTCGTGTGGGTTCGATGGTCAGGGACCAATATCTCGAGCTGTCTCGAACGCAGATGGCAACGAGCTCATTGTGGGGGATTTCAACGCTAAAGCAATCGAATAGGGCATGCCTCAAACAGATCCACGGGAAAAATGAATCCTAGCGGTCAGGATTACGCTCATCGTACTAAGCACTGGAAACACACCGATTTTCCACCGTATTGGCTGTAAAAGAACCATAATGAACATGACATTCACCTCGGAGTCCTTACTACGGAGGATACGCAATCGGAGGGTATTGGATTACTGGTCAGCTAGTGATCATTAGTGCATTATGCTTGAGATCAGTGTTGTTATCTCCCGACCTTCGTGCTCTCGACTTTCCAGAATTGGGTGGATGGACGACGAGATGTTCGTCCGGGTACTCACAGCAGGTGCTCCGCTGCAGGAAGATTCGCAGGGGATGGAAGGACTGGCAGCCCAAGACGTGGTGAACTCAACTATGAGCATCATCACGACTGCTAGCAAAGCTTCTATGCCCCGTCGGAAACCCCAGCATGGCAAGCCCCCAGTGTACTGGTGGCCAACTGAAATCGCTGAACAGCGAAAGGAGTGTCACACGCTTCGGCGTGAGGCTCAACGGGCATGGAACCGTTACGAGGTATGTAACCGGGTAGCAGCATATAAGTCGGCCGGGAAATGCCTTCGCAAATTTATTAACAACAGCAAGGCTTGCTATTGGCAAGATCTAGTTGACAATAATAAGGATCGGTCCGGCCTTGGCTACAAGCTAGTTATGCGGAAGCTTGATGCCGTACGAGGTGTCCACTCTTCACACAGCCAGAATTGGAAGACGCAGCCCCTTCACTGAAAGCAAGGAGGGCTCCAGGTACAGATGGTGTTTCAGCTGAGGTGGTGTCACTTAGCTATCACCATTGTCCTGACTTGCTGCTCAACACATTCAACGTTTGCTTACGGAACCGGGTTTTCCCGGTACAATAGAAGGTGGCAACGCTCTTGCTGATCAGCAAGGGGAAGGGAAATCCCGAATCGCCGTCCGCATACTGTCCGTTATGCATGCTAAATATTACTGGAAAAGTGGTAGAGAGACTCATCCAGGGACCTTTCTATTCGGGAATCCGACTTAAGAGCAGGATGCTCCATCATTGATACATTTGCAGAGTTGGTGATCGCGGTCCAAACGGGAGAGGGATCTAGCCGCACTAAGTGACGGATCGTCCTGTT
Organism: Odontomyia ornata; assembly: GCA_963969285.1. Lineage (NCBI taxonomy): Eukaryota > Metazoa > Arthropoda > Insecta > Diptera > Stratiomyidae > Odontomyia > Odontomyia ornata. The sequence continues at coordinate 138,491,534 of OZ017739.1, forward strand.
GGTGACACTCAACGTAAGGAAGGCCTTCAACTCCGCTAGAGGGGTGGATGTTCTGGATATTCTGGAAAACCCTTTTCAAGTTCCAGAATATCTAATGCGGCTTTTAAGGGTCTACTTGAAAGACCGAAGCCTGCTTTGCGCCACCAAGAATGGAAGTTACATCGGGTGTTGCCCAGGGACCTGTGGAATGTGCCTTACGACGAGCTATTGGGACTGATGATGCCAGCTAAGTCACACTTCATCGGCTATGTGGATGATGTTGCGGCTCTGGTCGCTGGACACACTGTTGAGCAAGCGAAACTTAGGCTTGGTATGCTAATGCGCCGGATGAGAGACTGGGACTACTTGCGGGTTTCGTTTAGGCTGGAGAAAACTGAAGTGGTCATCTTGATAAAAAAGAGAGTCCCTAGAGTAAGGATGATCAGTATTGGAGACATACTAATCGAATCGAAGCCAGCGGTGAAGTACCTGGGGCTACTGATCGACTCGAAGATGAGTTTCTCTGAGTAAATCAGGGCAACGTCAGAGAAGGCTGCATCCGGAGTATCGACTCTGAGTCAACTTACGGCTAACGTAGGGGGACCAAGCCCATCAAAAACATGGCTCTTGATGAGTTCTTAGGGCCAGTGATACTGTGCGGAGCAGAGGTATGGGGCGACGCTCTCAGTAAGGAGGTATATCGAAAACGTCTGGCACAGATACAAAGAAGAGGAGCACTGAAGATTGCATCTCCGTAGCCGACAGTCTCTGATTTGGCGGTGAGAGTTATTACAGTCAGGATATCTATTGCCCTCCTTATAGAGAGCGCTGCGCTATTTACCTGCGTCGAAATGAAGATACAAGAATGATGGTTCTCCGCGAGAGAGAGAAACAGCGTTTTCTCAATGATTGGCAGCAGTCTAGGGTGAATTCCACGAAGGGGAGGTGGACTGCGCGCCTCATCCCGGATGTGAGACCGTGGCTATATCGAAGGCATGGTGAGACTGACTTCTATTTGACCCAGCTTTTGAGCGGGCATGGGTGTTTTCAGTCTTACCTGCACGAAATTGGTAAGTTACGGTCCTCCGATTATCGGTCTTGCCCAAGACAGGAAGACATGTTTTGTGTGCACAAAGTGGGACAGGCTGCGAGAAACCTCTACAGGAAGACGGGAAAGCTCACCCCGGATAACATAGTCGCGGTGATGATCGAATGGAACCAGGTGGCACATTATGCTCGGGCAGAGCTAAAAGATAAAAGGGACTTACAGCAGCCGCGAGCATGGGAGATCGCAATGCCCCTTCCCCGCTCTCCTCCCGCTACAAGAGGGATTCCCCAGCTTGAAGGCGCCTCACGGCGTAACAAAACGAGACCTGGCCCGAAGTAATGTTTCAAACGGTTTCAGCCTGGATTCACGGGTTGACAGGGGAGGTGTTTAGTGGGTATTCCAGTCACTTGCGAACATGGGAGATTCACACTCTGTGTGTAAATGACATTCACCTCCCAATCACAAAAAAATATCTCCCCTTGATGTCATCCACCCAGATTTTCTTCCAATCGTTGAGTGAACGTTGCCTCTTTTCGAAAGCAATTTGCTCTCTATCACCCTCGTGTCTGCACACGTAGATTTCACGACGCGTCTCTGTACCTGTGCCAGGTGCTCGTTCTTTCTTAGAATATCGCCCCATATTCTAAAAGCACTCCACAGAACAGACTGCACTGCGCTCATCAAAAATCATTTTCTTGATAGGGTGAGTCTCGCTACGTTGGCTATCAATCGACTGAGTGCCGATACACCTACTGCCGCCTTATCAGCCATTGCACGAGTTTTCTCAGAGAAACTCATTTTCAAATCTATCAGAATGCCGAGATACTTTACTGCTGGCTTTGATTCAGATTCCAGTCCATCAGCGATAGTGAGAAGACGTCAATGTTGAACTCTCAGCATGTCTTAGGCACCTACTTGAGTGTAGACAATATGGACTTTGTCCGCCACTCACGTAGTTTTTTTCCTTGATCTTAGATGTACTGAAACAACTGGTGAATGTCTTTCTGAATGCTGCTACTACCAGACATGATTAATTCTAATGGAATCTCATCGGTGCTCGACATTTTATTGTTTTTAAGGTACTTTAATAGCGAAACAGACATCATCCACAGTCATTGAAGTCAATGGCAGCTCTCTGGAGAAATTTACGCCATTTTTTTTTTCTTAATCTTGATTCCGTGAGCGTTTTTGCTGACGTCACCGCAACAGAGTGTGATTCAAGGCTCTCGCTACGGTATTTTCTAACATACCTCCTTCTCAACTGGCTGTCATATTTGCTTTTCGAAATTCTGTTTCAAATTTATGTCTAATGTTTAAATGTTTATCACATGAAATGTTTTCACGTTTATTAAATCTAAGAATTAAATTTAATTTAATTTTAAAGGCGCTTAAGTTAAAAATTTGCTTTGACAAAAAGAACCAGCAATACGTACTACTATAGCCTACAAATCTATTCATTCTACTTTAATTAGAATCTATAGTATTAGCATAAAATAATAATGAGGAATGAAGACGCAGAATTCATCCAATAATTACTCATTGTCAGAAAGAAAGAGAACGGGACGCGTCAGCACAGAACTTAACGCGTTGAAACTGTTTTGTTACGATAATTTTGAAATTTTGTTTCCATGTGTGATAAAAATTTCTTATATTATTTTTAGTGTAAGGTCGCTCACATTTTTTGCAGCTCACCATGATTTGATTTGAAAGCAATAAAAAGAAAAAGCCTAAAATTAGATAAGCCAAAGTTTGACCGATATTTGACGGAATTATAATCATTCAACCCGAAAGTAGCAGAATGAACCACAGATATGTAAGACTTAATTTTAACATTTTTAAGAAAAAAATCACGAAAGCAGATACTCGTGAATTTCAGATAACGAAATAACTTTCGGCAGCTTCATAGAAAAATTGATAAACGAAATCAATCAAAGAGATTTATTTCTTTGCACCTAATCTCAGATTCCATATATTAAAATTTCTTGTGATATCTGGACGTTAGGCAGACAACTGCTTAACTAGAGCAGTGATAAGAGATAAGATATCAATTCAAATGGGCCTTCACTTAATAATCGCATTATTTGAAGTTAATCGAAAACTATAGCATACTATTAGTGTTGGGAAAGCGAACATTATGATACCTTCTCACAAGATAGAAGCTGCTGAAGGAATGTTCCCTATTCGACTATATGTATGTGACCTTTACATTGAAATTGATGCAACCAAAAGAAGTGATTTTGCATTTCAACAGGAAACAAGTTGGTTGGACAGAGCTACGCTCAGGTCAAAAGAGTTTCGTATTCAACTTGCGATATGGAGGCACCAATAATGAATAAACTCCAGAAAAACTTTAACGACATCTAAAAGGTGGTCCAACCATAATGCACGATGTTAATTGTGAGTCACATCTTACCGTCAAGTTTTTTGCCCAACTTAATTTGACATATCTTTGTTGGCAGCGGTTTCGTTGTAGGTGCAAGACACTCCTCAGGAGCTGCCACACGCCATCACCTACAGGGCAGTTCGACCGCGTATCTTTGTTGCAGTGTTTGAAAAATTCAACCATGGAGATGCACACAATTGAACAGTGCGTTAAGGTTGTTGAAGCCTTTTACGAAAATGGGCGTTCAAATGCATTTCGTGCACTTCGTAGTTGTTTTGGTCAGCATAATCGACCAAATGTGTCCACGATCGTGAGAATTATGCACAAATTTCAGCAAACCGTACAGATCCGGAAATGTGAAATCACCTGTTGCTGTTGTTTGCGATAGTGTGGCAGTAGAGCCGTCAACTTCGACCTGTCGTCATGCCCAACAATTGAACATCTCACGAACATCACTGATGCGAATTTTGAATAAAGATTTGAATTTACACGCTTACAAGGTTCAATTGACTCAAGAGCTGAAGCCTACTGGCCATTTCAAGCGTCGGCAATACGCCGAATGGTTGGTTGAACAGACAGAAGGGAATGTTGACTTCACAAAGAAAATCATCTTCAGCGACGAGGCACACTTTCACCTCAGTCGATTCGTTACCAAGCAGAATTGCCGCATTTGGGCAAATGAGAATCCACGAGTGATTGTTGAAAAGCCGATGCATCCACAAAGAATGACTGTTTGGTGCGGTTTATGGGCTGGCGGCATGATCGGGCCGTATTTCTTCGAAAATTAGGACGATAACTCTCACCGCCAAATCAGAGACAGCTGGATATGAAGATGCAATCCTTAGTGCTCCTCTTCTCTGTATCTGTGCTAAGTGTACGCCTCCTTACTGAGAGCTTTACCCCATATTTCTGCTTTGTACAGTAGCACTGACCCAACGACACCCACCAAAAGGCGTCTTCTTGATAAGTTGGGTCGAATGATGTCAGTGAGACTTCCCTCGATGGGTTTCACTAGCACTTTCCCAGCCGTGTCTAGCTAGCATGACGAGCAGTACGCACATGAGATCCGGACTTCTCATCCCCTTGCTGATCGGCACGACACTAGCCATCTTCCATCGTACTGAGAAAAGTCTGTCCCATAGGCTAGGGTTCATGTGCTGAGTAGCAAGTCAGGACAATGTTGATAGACAAGCTGCAACACTTCAGCTGGAATACCATTTGGACCTGGAGCCTTCCTTGCTTTCAATGATAAGACTGCCTTTTTTAATTCCGGCTGTGTGAAGAGTGGGCACTAAATTTCTGTTTCACCATGGACAGCGTCAACATGGTCAGGGTGGGTGGGGAAAAGTGTCAATTATCTCGTCTATCTTTTCCGCATCATGTCTGCAACGCATCCGTAAGGCACGAATCTTCAGTATAAATAGCTCATAGCCAAGGCCGCATGGATCCTTGTTCACATTGTCCTCTAGATCTTGCCAGCGGTGAGCCTTGCCATTGTTAATCAATTCGCGAAAGCATTTCCTGGGTGACTTATATGCTGCTACCAGTTTGCTTGCCTTGTCATGGTTTTGTGCCCGTTGAGCCACATGGCGAAGCTTGTGAAACTTTCCTCGCTTTAATGGCAGCGTTGGTGTCTTTCGGCCTTACATTTCCCTCCTATGCTGCAACAATTCTGCGTAGGATCGGCCATTTTGGGGTTTTACGAGCAGTACCTGCGGCCGGTGTCTTCGTCGCGGCTTTGTATCTCCTGTTTCGTCTTAGGTCTTTTTTTTTACTAGGCACCCGTGTGAACTTGAATTTCTGATACGTTTTGAAAGAGTTTCTTTGCGGCTGTCTTCACTTCTTTCGTCAGCACTATCTGAAACTCCTGACTTAGTGTTCCACACCAATCAAATGCCTCTTCCTTCTTTAACACGATCTCCTTCGACTGGGATGGACGCCATTCTTTTCTTCTTCTTCTTTATAGCACTACAGCCCTTCTCGGACCTTCGCTTAGAGATAGTTAGAGTATCTCATTTTCATGACCGTATTGATTTTCTCGGAAGTTGGTTTGGTCAGTACCATACTCCCGTGTGCCTGCTTAGCTATGATATGATCTGATTGAATCAGTAGATATCACCACTGAGCGAACACTCATAGTCTATCCGAAAAATCCCCTGAACTAAATCACGTTGCTCCCAACGAGATTTGAACCTGGGACCTTCGGCTTATGCGTTCATGCTCTAACCACTAGCACTACAGACCATGTTTATTGATGTTTAATATTCGAGCTATCACCGCATGCTCTTTAGGCTTAGCCGTCAGCGCTTTGCAGCCTTCTGCTCTTCTTCAGGCTTCGGCCGCTTCGGCCTTTAACTACCTCCTCTGGCAATGCCCTATATGGTCCTGGTACACCTCTAGTTCAAGGAATCCATTCTTTACACCTTTGCTGATTTTGGGCGAGTCGCATGCTGGTTTTACGCATTTTAGAATGTTTCCCAATTTTCGGATTAGCCTTTTTTCTTTACGCCGCAGGATAGTAATTGTATTTTGCAGCCTCCTTTCTTGCAACAGATTATCGGCTTCCATTTTCGAGATCAATGCTTCCACCGGATTTTCCACGGTGGTGGTGAAATGGTCAGTGCTTTCTTTTTCTACCGTGATCACTCTGTGGACTTCAGGATGGTTCGCTATTATTTCGGCATTTAAGACCCTTTGGTAGCGGTCGCAGCAGTAACCATCTTTACACTTTCCCCACCGCGCGGATATTTGGCGCGTCCTTCATAATTGCCTACTCTTCCTTTTAAGGACGTTTTAGCGTTTGAATCATTTTTTGCTGCGCCTGAATGCCGCAAGAATTTCAGTTTGGACAAGGCTGTCCACTAATCTCCATTTTTTGTCCATCTTTACTGTCATTTTATTCGTCATCGTTTTTGTCATCGTTGTTACCGTTCTCAACGTGCTTTTAATCTCGTGGCTATAGCTATCGCTGATTTTTTTTTAAGTTTTTAGCTTATAGTTTTAGGACTTTTAATTGAAATTGCTCCGATTTGATTGCGTCCCGCTTCAGCGCCGCTATCTCCGTTCGCTTATATAGTCGCCTTTTTGATCACATGGTTGCCTTTGCAGAGCAGAGGCCATGCGAGGGTTGGCACAAGCCCTTATAAGGGCAAGTTCTCAGAGCTTCAAAACAACCTAAATATATCCTCAAAAGATAAGCCTAAGAAGCCAGGAGGTCACAAGGGAGCACCAGAACTTCATTTTTTCACAACCGCCAGAACAAATTTCTCGCTTGTCGCTTTACGGGCATAGACTACAAACGCAAGCGTTGATACTACCCCCCCAAAACCCTTCACACTTGCCATGACAAGTTTGCAAAACGAATTTTTAGTCAAATTACTTCTCTTTATTGTTTAAAAAAATTGCTTAAGAAAGAATAGAATGATTCGAATGTAAAATGTCTTAAACGATGTGCAGATTTTATTTATATAAGAAAAAGTGGTACCACTGACGTAAAACTAACAGGAGGGGCCCCTTCTGCTGAATAACCTCCGGCCAACCACGATGTCTTTTTCGTGACGGACTATCTCCACCGCACCTCGACCACAAATCCGCACCTTTTTCGTTGTCTCCGGCCATGTTCTCCTCAACTAGGCAATTCGCGCTTTCCTGCTGTCGCCCGGATCGGTTTTCCTTTTCACTGGTCCTAATTTTTATCCTCACGTTTATTTTACTCTCCTAAACTCGTACAACCTCACGCTTTAAGCCTGACAAAATAGAAGAGACCGAACTCCCATCGACGGTCCCTTTGATGCCCTTTCTTAACCCGTCCATACCTCAACCACTTATTTCGAATTATTATAATTTTCTGAAAGAATTGATCGATTGAACTAGATTGAAATTCGCTATCGATGATGCAGTGATATCGAAATAGTAGATGGTTGCTCACTTCAAGTGACTGCTCATTATGAGTTGCCCAGCTGAGATCCCTGAATGTCAAATAAACCTTGTTATTATTTTGGTTCTGGTCGTACTTTCGTCCTGTTGATATTGGTGGCTCTCGTACCAAGGTTTTTTTTTAACTTTTAATGAGCAAAACCTGTAGACTTTTATAGCTGATAACGGGATATCAAGTTTTGTGCTGTTCTTGTATTGTTGTTTGTTTTGACGAAAAAGAATGTCCTCAACGTTGCTATTTTGGAGGCGGTTTGCCACTCAGCTTCCCGAGTTTGCTGATAACATTTTCTAATTTTCTTTGCAAAACTTCATGTTATTTTAAATTTTAATAATTGATTCAAAGCAACACATGAATATGAAATAGTAATATGAATAATAATAATAATTATGATTATTATAATAGTAACCAAAGTCTGTTACCCAACTCGCGGTGGTACGATTGCTAAAACTATTTAGACGTCTCGCGGCGAGACTGTGCATTATTTTTTGCGTCGTCTAGTATTTCGTGACAATCAATTTGCGAAGACATTTCCTGGCCAACTTATATGCTGCGAACCGGTTACATACTTCATCACGGTTCCGTGCCCATTGTACTGGTGGCCTCACGGTGAAGGTTGTGACACTCTCTTCATTTTACAGCGGGGCTTGCCGTGCCTGGGTTGTCGACGGGGCATAGAAGCGCTGCAAGCAATCATGATAATGCTCATAGTTGAGTACACCACATCTTGAACTATCAGTTCTTCTGTCTCCTGCGAATCCCCCCATAGTGGAGCACCTGCCGTGAGCACCTTGACAGATCTCTCGACGTCCATCTTTCCGATATGCCCTCCAATTGTAGAAGGTCAAGAGCATGGACAAGCAGAATGTACTGATGATCACTGACTGAGTACTCCTCTAACACTCTCTAACTTTATATCCCCCGTACCAAGGACTCCGAGCCGAATGTCACATCTGATATGGTTCATTCATAGCCAATACGGATGAAAGTCAGCTTATTTCTGGTGTTTAGTACGACAAACGCCGTCCTAGCCACCATTTTAAGGGTCCGTTTTCCCCGAGGATTTGTTTGAGGCATGCCCCATTTGATTATCTTAGCACTAAAGTCTCCCCCAACGAGCACGTTGCCATCTGCGTTCGAAACAGCTTGAGCTTGAAAATGTGATATTGGTTCCACACGAAACCATCCCCCCGTCCACAACCCTCCACGTAGAAAGATCTGTTCCTAACTGAGTACCAGTTTGATCAAGATGACATGATGCAAAACTTTTATGGAGGTGTTGCTCATCCAGCAGCAAAACGTCAGCTTTCATATCCCCCACAAACTGTTCAACCGCCCAAAACATGTGGCTCCCATGCCACATGTTCAAGAGCTGTAAACAAGTGAAATCAGCTACCCAAAGATACCAGCTACACAAACCAAACGATAGCTCAATAGCATCCACATACATGTCAGCGCTGAAAGACTGCATTAATATATCCCCGCTGGAAAGAAAAAGTAATGATGACATCAAAGTCATAACAGAAGCGGCCGAAGAGGTCTCGGGGCACCAACCAAAGAAAAGTAGAAACGACTGGTACGACGGAGAGTCTTAGGAAGCGGTTGGAAAAAGCTACCGGGCGTACAAAGAATACATCCACTGACCAAATTAGGATAAAGAAGAGAACTATCACACCAACTACTAAGAGATGGCTTCATTCCACAAACAAATCTATGCAAACGTGCACAAAGATCAACCATTCGGAACCCAGCCAAAATCAAAAAAGGTGGCTACAATATTTCTAGAAGCTGTTCACAGCATCTCCAATAACTACTGAAGCTGCAAGCATTCCACAAGCAGAACAAGAAGTCCCAGTTTCACCACCAACCTGAGCAAAAATTAAGCTTCTGAAATAAATGGAAGGGTAGCAAAACTACACCAGAGAAGGGATTCTCATCTAAGTAACCTTCTCCACCGACAAATATGTATTATACGACCTCAGCAGCTGGCACTGCTTGTACAATCTCAATATCGCCAATACTTCGCAGAAATGTTGTGGAATATCAGGGAAAATGTAAGGTTGAATATCCGACGGTCTGAGATGCCCATGTTCTTTTGTGGGTGTCTCAATTCCGGAAATTCGTGGAGCTTACTTTGAAGCCACTACTAGTATCGAAATATCAGGCGTTGTCCATTGTCGCTGGTCTCTGTATGAAGGCTGTGCCCTCCATGCAGCTTTTCTCGGCTGATGTTTGCGTTGAAGTTAGTCAGAACAATTTCAACGTCATGTGACGGCAATGCATTGACATTGAGTTCCAGAGGGGCTGTAAAATTCGTCCTTGATTGCCTCATTCTTGTCTTCTGTGGGTGTGTGACAGTTGACCAGCTACAATTTGGTCTTGATACGAATTGCACAGATCCTTTCAATAAGGCGCTTGAAGTCGGTGACAATTTGTTCAAACGTGCTTTTAACGATGAAAGCTACTCCAAACTCATAGCTTCCTTGCGATTTTCCGCTTTTCAATATGTCAAATGTATCTTCACCATACCATTTAGTTTTTTATACTGCCTGGATGTTGATTCTATTTTTCTCTAATTCATCCAAAAGTTGTCGCAAAACACCTGGTCTAGTCAATGATTTAACATTCCAAGTTCCATAAGAATAGTCCGTTATTCGTTGCGAGGTTGTAGAGCTTTGTCAGCGTTACGGCTTAGTCGGTTTTAAGTTCACGAGTGGTAGTTTATTTCTTATCTACCCACTTTCTAACCGTTAGGGCAGCCTTATATTCACCGCCTGAGGACGCGTCAGATGAGGGACCGAAAGCCCCGCACGGCTCAGTCAATTTTGCCGAGAATCCTCCCCTCTTTTTTTAAAATGCAGGGTCCATGCAATTTAGTAGTAATCCCACAAATTAAAAGGTAATTAACTCCTTTAAAAAAATTAACTCCAAACAGTACAACGCATTCTCTAAGCACATATTAAAAATGCACATTCTCCTTTGCCATTCATGCATTTCTTATTTCTTCAAAGGTCGTATAATCGATTGCATTGTTTCTGTGGCTATTTTCCTTTTGCTGTTGCTCTAGTTCGTTGTTAACAACATAAGAACACTGAAGTTAACATTTCGCTCATGGTAATTCCTTCCGACATAATCTTGTTATTTCACTCCATGTTGGCCGATTAGTTTTTAATTTCTATGCAAATTTAATAAAAAAGCCCTTCGTCAATGCAAACATAATTATTATTGTACTTCACCGTCCCAGTCGCCTTGCACTGAAGGAGTACGAGCACGGACACGAACGTAATACGTGACTGGCATACGCTATTATTCGCACAGAATAACAAGTTAGATGCAAGCCATGATTTTGAAATAGCATTATTACGAAAATATGGCCGGTTGTTGTCAGAATTATATGTATTTTAAGTTTGGGGATTCGAGGACGCACAAGGACGCGTGTAGTTGATGATGAATGATAGCCTTGAGCTGTTTTTAAGACGCCAGAAAGGATCGTTGGCGACTATTGAATATAATTGCGTCAATTATGCTGTGTAAACAATTTCGAGGCTACGGGAATGATGTTAAGTCCTTATTGAGGCGTTGTCGATAGGACGAGTGCTTGGTGAAATCTCCCAACCAATTTGGCATCATCCTGTCAATCTGATGGTTGTTGATGTGGGTGGTTGGCTTTCTGGCTGGTTAACAATGACATTGAAATATAGCTGAATGTTTGCTCGCCTGACATTGCTCAATTAATTATTACGAAATACAATGGAGTATGCTTGAAATTGATGTAGTATTCATATAAGAGAAATTTCTCTACATACGAGTTTACGTGAGTGTCGGAGAAGATAAATGGAGATATATTTATTAGTGAATAAATTTAATGTGAGCCCTCAAACAATAATGGTGAAAATACGAAAAGAACATAAAAATATGCACACTCGTAACTAAGATGCAATGCTCTGGTTGATTTAACAATTTACTAACCGACTTCGACAGGAAAAAAGATGATCAGTTTCATACGCATATTTTTTATATTCGCATTTGGACTGATTACAAAAACCCTATTGAAATCCATTTTGTCGGTCCGTTTGTCCATCCACCTGTGTGCCAACGCAGCTACAGACAAAAAATGTTGTAGGTGAATCAAATGTGATAACTACTCGTACTTGAAAGTTCGGATATCAATAAATTTTTCTACGGTTTAAAACGGGGGCAGCCGCAAAACTTTTTTTTTTCGAAAGTAGCAATTTCGAGTTGCATATGAAAGGTGTAGGTTTGGTTTCTCTCCTTTTTCCAATTGAACCATAAAATTTATAATAATTTGAATTAATTTGAATTTGATATTGTTTTTCGATTAAATATTATTGGTCCTTCTTCTTCTTCTCAGCACTACAGCCCCAATCGGGTTTGCTTCCTTCAAATAGCTCCTCCAACTGTCCGATTCATTGACCGCATCGTCCAATTTCGAAATCCACGCAACGATGCATTGTTTTTGTCGACCGAATCAGACCAGCGTTTCCTCGGGCTTCCTACTGGTCCTTGCCCTTCAGTTCTCGCAAAGAATACCCTTTTAGGTATTCTTTAATGGTCCATACGATTCATGTGGCCAGCCTTCCGCAGTCTTATAATCGTTGAGACCTCCGGCGCGTCAAAATTTCATACAGCCCATGGTTGTATCGAATTTGCCATTGATCCCCGTCTAGCTTCGCTCCGATTATTCGCCTCAAGACCCGTCGCTCAAAGGTGTTCAATATATTTGCGGATGCTTGGGTTAGGGTCCATGTTTCGCACTGTTGCGAATTTCCTCCCATTCGCAACTTAAAATTGCCTCCGTAACATCTCCGCTTTCTTTTGGGCACTTCTACCCTTTTCTTTGTGTATTTAATTTTTTTTATTATAATACAAATAAATAATACTATATGATAATAATCTTAGCTTTCCCACTCACAACTCCATTCATTACTTCCCATTAACAAAATTTCATTCGATACCTTTTCCCTAACGAAACCTAATTCCTTCCTTCATACTTACTAATTTTATTCATTCGCTCCCACTAACAAATTTGATTTATCATACTAGCAAAAGTTCATTCACGCTTCCTACTAACAAATTTAAGAAAGGTTATCAATTGAAGTTGTTAATTAGATGAATGGGAGATCAAAAGAAGGTGGCTATGTAGTAATTGAGCACGTTCTCGAAAAAGAAAACAGAGCCCCGGATGGTTGGTATCTTGTGATGCACTTAATTTTTAAATATCCTTTTCATCAATAATGGATTTAGAATATCCGTCATATCAAAATCACATTCAAAAGGACTTACACGAGCAATATGTCAGCTTTGGTAATCATCCAGAATTTGTTTGGTTTGCCTTGGAATTTGGAGGTACCAATACAAAATGAATAGGAAACACGCACGTCACCATTTCATATTAGGCCCGCGTATAAACCGGCGCCAACAAAATTCGATCAAATTTCTTTGGAATTGGATTTGAGTTAAACTACGAATGACATCAATTATTAACAATAGAAAGAGATATTCCACTAATCAAAAAGGTAACAACAAACGTTTTCCTTCGTGTGATACTGAAAAGAAAAAAAAATTCAGCGCAATTCAATGGTTACTAGATGCAGTCTCAACAGAACAAGAGATTTCATGCATTGAAAACTTAGTAGATGAATTATTTGAAAAGCTAATTAACCTTGAAAAGCAATCAAACGACGGGGAGGAAACATTCATAAATCATCAATTGCCGTCCTCAATAAAATCGTTAGATATAGAAGATCCGCGAAAGCGCTACTATCGTGCATTCCCGGCCCTTTCAAAGGAGATGGAAGATTCAGTTTGGTTTGCTAAATGTAATGACAAATCATCAACATGGCCAACTAGTAATTCAGGGACGTCTAGTACCAAAAATATGATTGCGTTAAATGCAGTAGCTGGTACAACGACCAATAAGACTGTAGGCCCGAATAACCTATTCCATCAAACATCTCAACTTCATGTGCACTGTTCAGTTCAATTACATTGCTATAATTGTCAATTCAACTTACATTGACAATTAAAAAATTCAGAAGACAATTGAAAAGGGGATTTAAAGACAATACATTTTTTTTTTAACTATAACGGAAGTGCGTGCACCTTGTTGAAATGGAAGAATTCGCAGTAAGGCAATTGGAATGCGGCAAGGAGATATGGAAAGGAAAAAACGGCAACCCACAGTAACGGTGAGCCCAATAATTGACACAGGCAGCTTCATTTACTTAATTGGCCATGGTAATAAACTCAATAAATTACAACGCATAGTAGCATACATGCTACGGTTTCATAAGAACTGTAGAAACCAACCAAATTCTCGGCCTAAGGAGATCTTACTAGATCCAGATGAATTAGAAGAGGCATTCATTGTCATAATTAGACAAATCCAAAAATCAGATTTTCACGAGGAAATTAAAAATCTTTCAAAAAATGAGGAAGTGCCTAAGAAAAGTCCGATTAAAAGCATGACTCCTTACCTAGATAAAAACGGGATCATCAGGGTTGGAGGTCGTCTTGAATTATCATTATTAAAAGATGAACCCAAACATCCAATTGTATTGCCTTACAATGACCCAATAGTAAAGATGCTTTTGAAAAAGATTCACGAAGAAAACTTCCATTGCGGACCACAGACTTTGCTTAATATGGCTCGCGAAAGATTTTGGATTATCAAGGGAAAAATAATGGCAAGATCGGTGGTTCAAAAATGTGTTACCTGTTGTAGAGCCAAACCAAAACTTTTTAATCAAATTATGGGCAATCTTCCACATACGCGAGTGCAGCCAGCTCGACCCTTCTTAAACTCAGGAGTCGATTTTTGTGGGCCTGTATGGGTACATTACAAAGTGCGTGGGAAGAAACCCCAAAAAGCATATATCGTTGTATTTTGCTGCTTTGCAACGAAGGCTGTTCACCTGGAGCTAGCTACTGACCTCACTACAGAAACCTTTATCGGAGCCTTGAAAAGATTCGTTGGGCGGAGAGGTCATTGTGAAAATATTTACTGTGACAATGCCACTAATTTTGTAGGGGCAAAAATCAGTTAGTTGAACTAGAGCCAAGCATATATTCCGGCGATGCACAAGAAGCGATTAAAAATGACTGCAGCTCCAAAGGCATCCAGTTTCATGGTAGTGACGGGGCAGTGCGAGTCGTTGATGTGAAAACCACGAACGGTATCAGATCAAGGGCCATACACAGACTTGCACCGCTTCCTACAGACGATTTCTTCAAAATAGAAGAAAGGAATGAAGAAGGAAGAAATAATCTAGGTCCAAATGAGGATTCAGACAAAGACGCTAAGCGAAAGCGAGCAGCAAATACTCCTTGCGAAACACAGCTGGGGAGCCAGCAGCCTTCAACCTCATACATCATATCTACCAAGGACAATAACCAGCGGCGATCTACCTCACACAAGGGCGGCAAACATCAGCAATCAACATCAAACTCAACACGTGATGAAGATATTCGGGAGCCTTCAAATAAAAAGGTGAAGGCAACCATGGGCTCATTACTAACAAGTCTATTTTTGGTCTGTCTAGCAACAACGGTTCATTCAGAACCCATGATTAAAAATGAACAATTCAATCAAAGGCTTGGACTACACTTCGAACGTATTGGCAGAGTAGCCCATATCACCAACGAATGGAAAATTTTAGTGTATTACAATTTATCCATGTACCAGAAGGAGGTAGAAACTTTTGAACTGGGAGTAACGGCATTGAAAAATCTATGCGCCAGAACAGAGAACAATGACGGTTGCAATCATTTAGCAACACAGTTTGAACATTTGCAAACAGAATTAAGAATTATTCTCGTCTAGACGTAAACGGCGGGGAGCCTTTAACATTATTGGCAATGTAGCGAATTCACTTTTTGGGGTATTGGACGCAGAGTACGAGAAGAATATGGCACTTACCATTGAGAACATCAAAACTAACGAGCAACATCTTCTAAGGTTATTAAATAACCAAACATCCATTGTAGATTCTACAATTAACATTATGAAGTCAATCAATTGAGTACAGAAAAAAAGTTTGCACAAATTGATGAAAAATTTAAGTACATTCTGACCCAAATCAGAAGAAACAGCTCTGATGATTACCATTTAAGAGTAATACAGGCATCAACAATTATTTCATTTCAACTCTTAATCGCAAATTTGGAACTACAGCAAATTCAATCGGCTATTGTTGATGTGCTCACCGACACTCATCATGGTAAAATTAGCCCACTGCTTCTATCACCTCAACAGCTAGGAAGAGAACTCAATCTCATAAAAAAATAATCTGCCAACGTCTACTCAATTACCAGTTGAAGAAACAGATATGGTACATCTGTATCAATTAATGAAAATAGAAGGAACGTTCATGAAAAACTATCTTGCTGTTACCATTCGTGTACCACTGGCGGACCAAAACAAATTCGATCTCTTTAGCATAACACCAATACCTGTTAAGGTAGGAGACAATTTATCGAAGCTAAAATCTAGCAGATACTTTGCTGTGAATGCCCACCGAAACTCATATTTTACAATGTCGAAATATGAACTAGATGCATGTACTACCATCGCAAGAGAGTCATTAATTTGCGAAGAAAGGGGGTGTGTAAACCACCAAGGATCGTCTCTGGCTTCCTGCGAATTAAGTCTTTTATTAAACGAAGAATCAAACGCGTGTGAAGCGGAGAACATTAGTACGGAGTATAGCTGGACTCAATTATACGACAAAAACAAATGGATCTATGGACTAACGTCACCTGTTCGATTACAAGCAGTGTGTGGAGAGTTTATCCATCAACCACGTATTAATGGATCAGGATTGCTATCACTACATCCAACCTGTGTCATAAAGCATGACCGATTTACCATTACTGGGGACGACATCACTTCAAGTGTAGTCAAATCTTCATACAACCAAACTAATATCCTCGTATCCCTTCCTTTTGATCCTGTTCAAATCCCTATCCCAGACAATAATGTGACTTACCATCCTTATATTACAGAACTTGATGAATTGCAAGGGTCATTACCGAAGGAAGGTGACTTCAACCGCATTGAGGACAACACCAGTAACTACACTCATTATGCTATTCCGGGATTCGTTTCAATGGTTTTTATTTCTGGCTTCATCATCTTCATTGCCTGGACCAATCGCACGAAAATTATACGAATGAAACCAACTCCTGTTCCGGCTCTCAGGACAACTATACGACCAGATTATTCAATAGAAGTTTCTTGAACGGTGTTCAAGGCGGGGAGGATGTTCAGTTCAATTACATTGCTATAATTGTCAATTCAACTTACATACTTACATTTGAAAAATCTTCAAATTGCAATAAATACCTGTAATCTAAGTTCATGTGACAATGCATTCTAAATTTATCCACTAATGTATCAAAATACATTTTTTATTGTGATTCTCACGACAATTTCAGACAAATGACGAAACGTGATCTATCTCAAGTTCACCACCATACCTGGCCAGCGAAATTGTCGTGAGAAAGTTGTATGCACAAAACATAATTGTCAGCATAAATTTGCTATAAGTAATTTGCATCAAAATAAACTTATTCTAGTTGTTCATTAACAACTCGCATTTTTACTTCGGTAAGACGAAAACAACAAACTAGCTCAAGTTCAAGTGCTTGGATGCTAGAAAAGATTACACTACACATAGAATAATTAGACCAAGTTCAAGTGCTTGAGATCTAATCAAACAACAACATCCATCCAAGTTCCAAGTGCTTGGATGAGATATATTGAAGTTGGTTCTGAGCTTCATTCAATTTGCGTAAGATCACCTAGTTCATGTGCTAGCGTGATATACAATCCATATAAGAATCCATCGCCGTAGTTACAGGTTAAAGTGCCTGTTAACTTAATATTTTCGCGATATCGCCTAGTTAATGTGCTAGTGCGATATTTTCATATTGTATTGATTATTATTATCATACACGCACCATCAACTTTCCCAACCGGTACCATTACCAGATTATTACGGCTCATCATTATGCTGTTTTACAAGCGAAAATAATCACAAGGTCACATCAGCAATGATTCCGCCACAGTTACAACAAGCAATCGCCGCCCCTACCACTTCCTCCATCACTACCACCACCACGGCACGCACCGTAAGTCTTACTCATCACTCAAAAACGAGTGGCTTGAAGGGGAGATATCCACTAAAGTTCCGCGTAAAGAGTCTGAGAAAGAGTGCGAGACGGGAGATTCACTTCAGATGCCCGTTTTGCCACAATCCAATGAGCTAACTGCTACTAAAAAGCGTAAGAGTGAAAATTATCAGAGAATTGATCAGCGAGAACTGTTCGGGGAAGAAGTTGACTGTTGAAGAGACAGCGACTGTGGTTTAAAAGGGGAGTCGGCTCGGAATCGCGACAGCGATCGGCCGGAGGTGTGTGCTTTACAAGACGGATCGTGCGGACGGGAGATAGAGTGTTAGTGACTGGGACCGGTTGTGATTTGCATCGGTATCTCTTGCTCGTACGGGAAATCTAATCGAAATTTCGCGAAGAGTGTGCTGGCGACTCAAAGCAGACAACGGAATCGAGTTGATTTCCGTGCGAAAGGGTCGGAATGTGTGTATGACTACAAATGAGAGGTCCGAGATTGGTTCGCGCGCAAATGGAGGTTCCTTCGAATGTCTTGATCGTTGGCGAATTCCCGAGTGCAATTCACGTGTCTCAGTCATATGTTGTATGTTTATATTAATTTTTCGTACGTTTTCACGCATGCCGCAGGAATTATTTATTGAGTGTAAGAGAGAAGAAAAACGAGTCCAAGCAAAAGTGTGCGGGAGTTTGGTTAGATCGTTTCCCAGTGTCTTTTTGTTCTCGGAACAAGTACTTTCTCCCTCGGTGTAGTTATCTACACTTTTTGCGACTTCGGTCGCCTCTTGATCAATTGACCATCAAATTCGTGAGTGCGAAATTTTTTTGTAGTGGGTCCTCGTGCTGGGGAAATGAACTCGCCCCACGACACCGCAATGCTAGCCTACCAGCGCATTCACACGTCCCCAGACGAGGGCATTCTCGGCAGATATTTTCATCTTCTTCTGCCGAGGCAGCAGAACATCGCTGCGGTCTTTCACGGACCTTTTGAAACTTCTAATTGACTACAGCTCCGGTGGTAGCGTCGTGGATTCTCGACCGAAGGGTCCACTGGGATCCTGGGTTCAAGTTTTCCCGAGCGTAAGAAAACACTCTTTTTGGGATATCGGCAAAAGCAACTATTGCCGTATATAGGACGCAGCGCTAATTGGGAATAAACGGATTATGGGATTGAGTGAGTGAAATTCTACATCTGGGAAGGTGTCAGTATTTGACTTTAAAATAAGAGGGATAGCTTTTGGCGGTGTCGGAAAAAGTGCGTTAATTTTTAATTCGGGAAGTCAATTTTGGATTTTCAAGGCGGAAAGAAAAGGAAGTTTGCGATCGCGTAAAAGTTTACAATCTTTTTAATTTGAAAGAGTTAAAATCCCTGATTGAAAGTGTCAATAAAGAGCCTGAATTACATATCTTGCAGAATTAGTGGCTAGTGATTGTTCCCGCAAAAGAAAAAATAATTCTACCCCCCAGAAGACAATTTTCGGAGTTGTGCTAAAAGTCCAATTTGTTGTTCTTGGCGAAAGAAAAAAAAGAAATTTCTCAGACATTCTAGAAAGTAAGCATTTTGTTTTGTGAATTTTATTGAATTTGTGCAAAACATGCAATCCACTGTATGTATATTTGGATTTAGCCAAAAACTAGCAAGCGAAAAATTGCGAAATCGGGTGATTACACGTTTCGGATATTATTGCTGGTTAAATTGAGGCTGATGCCAAGTGAACATTTTTTTTGGGAGTTATTTGAAGTTGTGGAAAACGTTGAATTGAATTATTTGTTTTCCAATGAGCTAAAGACTTAGTGGTCGTTTATTTTAACATAAAGACAAAAATATTAAATTTATCAGCAGAGGTAATTAATCAAACAATTTTTTTGTTAATCCATTATTTTTGCTTATTTTATTTCAGTTCATCACGAAAATTTCAGTTACCTTTATTTTTCAAAGTTAATTTATTTGTTTTGTTGGATGACCTTTTGCTTTTTAGAAACAAAGAATTGGTTCACCTCATTTTTAACAGCCTGCTCGAAATCGAAAATTTTGCCATTCAAATGGTTCTGAAGGGAGCCAAACAAATGAGAGTCTGATGGTGTTAAGTCAAGGCTATGGGGTAGATGTGCCATCAGTTCTCAATTGAGCTCCATTAGTTTTTGATGGGTTATCAAAGAGGTGTGGGGTTATCATGATGGAACATAACGACTGTGCGATTGGCCAGTTCAGGGCCCTCCTCTATAGGGTTTTGTAAAATAATTTTACAAAACCCTACTAGTTTCGCGACCTGTCTGTCCGTCTGTTCGTCTGTCAGTCCGTCCGTCCGTCCGTGTGTCACAGCAACTTTTTCTCGCAAACTACTTAAGCTAGAAACATCAAATTTTGTATACAAGTGTAAAGTGGTGCTCTCTTCAAAGTTCAACTACAAAAAATTTTATAAGGTATTTAAGGGGGGTCTCCCCATATAGGGGAGTGCCCCTGAAAAAAAAAATTTCATCAAAGGTAGCCGATATCATTGATACTTTTTTCTTCGAGGGACGCGCAGGGAGGGGAAATACATGAAAAATTTGTGTCCCCCACCTCGCGATTGGACACCTGTGATCCGAAAAATCTGAAAAATTATGGTGTTAGGTGTTTATGAAAACAACAACAACAAATACCTTAGAAGTCGAAATTCGCTCAACTTCGTTAATACAGGGTGCGGCAGCATAACTTCCTTTTTTGAAATGCCCGCCCTTAAAGTGCTAACTGTTATAGCGCGGCGCTAGTAGTCTCATTCGAGAGAGGTGATTTAAAGTTTTGCTCATCCCTTGGTTAGTCGCTATCATGCGTTGGAACAGTGCGGAGCGTGCAAACAACAGTATAAAAAAAAAAAATTTGTTTTGTTGAATTTTGAAAAAAGGAAGTTATGCTGCCGCACCCTGTAATAGTATCATATTCGAATTTCACATTTTCCCCAATAAAATCGCGTCGGTACCCTTAAATTGAACGAATTACGTAGTCCTGCCAAAGGTTCTTAAACTTTGTAAGTTTAATGAAAATCGAATGATAAACACGGAAGTTATAGCCGTTTGAAATTTCTGCAATTACAACAACAATAGCACATGATTTCCATCCAATCAGTCACTGCAGTTTTCACTTGATGTTCTTGAAATTTCCCAATAAGATCAATAACATTAATATTTTTGAGAATTCGTGATTTTTGTTGGTTTGCAACAAAATGGCGACCATTGAAAAAAGAAAAACCTCGGATTTTCTTATAAACGTGCACATCTCTGACATATTTCTTGAGGTTATTCATTGCTGGTGACTGCATTTCTGAGAAGTTGGGTACAAAACCCTTCTGACATGAGCGTAGGTCTGTTTACCCAACTTATTTTATTTTTTCGTTCGATTTCGATAGTTGACGACAGTAGATATTCAAATCAATACTTTGGGTTCTTGGAAGCAGCTCAAAGTAGACTATACCATTGTAATCCCACCACACAGAAAGTATAATCTTCTTTTCGTGAATATTGGCTTTGGATGTCGATTATGGGGGTTCATCTTGCTTGGTCCATGATCGTTTTTGGACTACGTTATCGTAAACAATCCAGTTTTTATCACCCGTTATGATTTTTTTTAGAAACGAGTCGTTTTTGTTACAAATCAGCAAAGATTGGCGTATGTTAATTTGTGAGATAGATTTCCTTTAATTCGTAAGGATCCCAAACATCCATTTTGTTTGTGAAACCAAGCTGTTGTAAGTGCATGGAAACGATTGTATTGAATATGTCAATCTTCTCTGCTAGCTCTCGAATTGTCATGCCCCGGTTAGTTTCGATTAACGCTTTTGTTTTGTCATCATCAGTAGTGGTTGGACGACCAGTATGTGGTACATCTTGCACTTAAAAGTTTCTAGAATGAAAGGGAGCGAATCAACGGTGACGTTGGCGCTCAGTAACGCAGCCCTCACCATAAACTTCATACAATTTCTTTCGAGTTTGCACCGCATTTTCGCCCTTCCGGAAGTAAAACAATAAAGTATGACGATTATGGTCTTTTTGATTGTTTTATTTTTAACAAAATTGTTGTTTACTAATGACGCTCATTTTTTAACGGAAGATAGTCTACAGTCTAGTCTTTCAAATAGTATACGAGGTGTGCCAATTAAGTAATGAGACTGATTCCATGAAAACCGTATATTTAAAAATTATTCTGCAACTCTGCCATCCCCGTCAAAGTAGTCCCCTTGGGCAGCTATACAACAATTCCAGCGCATTTTCCATGCTTCGTAACATTTTTGGAACACTCCGACTAGGATGTCTGCGAGTACCCTGGTCACGGCCGCCTGGATGTCCGCAATCGACTCAAAATGGGTTCCTTTGACCACCGATTTTATTCTAGGGAACAAAAAAAGTCACAGGGTGACATATCAGGCGAATAAGGCGGCTGTTGCAACAAGGCGATCCGTTTAGATGCCAAATACTGGGACACGCTGAGAGCGGTGTGGTACTTTGGAACCATATTGGTGCACAACTTTTTCATCCCAAATTCGTCGGTTAAAATTTTGTATGACTGTTTCTCGGTTCAAACCCAGTTCCGAGGCCAACATTGTTAAACACCTATCTTCACGGATTAGGGCGCACAAATGCTGCGCATTCGCGTCAGTTCGCACCTCGACTGGTCTCCCGCTCCGCACCTCGTCTTACACACTTTCACGCCCCTCATTAAACTCTTTATGCCATCGAAACACCTGGGCACGACAAAGAGCGCTATCTCCATCCACTTTTACAATTTTACCCCAATCTGGCGCAAAATTTTATCGCGATGCGTTGCTCTTGATTCAGTTTCTCCATTTTCGTGACGAGCATCACCAACACACGTCTACTCAACACGACACAGCAGGTGAATTAAACGAGCTAGAGCGAAAGTAAATATATCAATGGAGAGGAGAAGGATGCCGGGGAAGCGGAAAGGAATTTCAAGGTCGCGGGTCTAACACAAGCGCGGCAATAAAATCAATCACATTACTTAATTGTCACACCTCGTATATATGTTGTGCATGTCATAAAAGTTTTTCTTGAATTAAATCATTTTATTTATCCACATATTGGAGGTTAAGTACAAAACCCTTCTGACATACATAGTTCTCGGCCCTTTTGGCCGATTTGAAAACGAAAGCCTTTCTCTTGCGATTTTCACTTGAAAGTTTGCGGAATGCTGCACTACGTAACTTTTCCCGTTTTTCGCTCATTATTTGTAATTTCAATGCGCGACTACGATGTTAATATAGCTATGTAAATGTAAAAAAATCAAAATCGGGTAAAGAAGAATATGGATATTTTACCTAAATTATGTTACAACTGACAAAAGGTAAACACACATACAACACTTTTGTTCATCGCTAGAAAACCTGATATCGACTGTTACTGTCAGTCACATCTATGCGTGGCGATAAATGAACGTGAGTTATCACTAGAAACCATGGTGTAGGTGATGGGCGTCGTGGCTGGGCAGTAATGAGTTTTTATGGTCAGGAACAGAATATTTTATTATGAATTTAAAAAAACTTTTCCTGTGAAATTAATTTGATGGTCACATTGACTAATAGTAAGTGTTCTTATAGTTTACCGATAAAGAAAAAACAATAATGACATCTTTCGGCTGCCGCCCGTAGGCACGTCCCTAGTGTGCCTAAAGGTAAGTCAGCAACTGTTTCTGATAGAGTTGGATGGTTTTTTCCGCTTTTCCAATTTATTGATGATTCATTTGACAGTATATGTACTCGTACATATATTGTGTTTCTATGACTAATTTTTTGATTGAATATTGTTTAACTATAGAATGCCATGCAGGCCATTACGTTTTTCAGTATTTGAATGTTTCAAAACCTTCTTTATGTTTAGATGAAATTTATAACGATTGAATCAATAAAGCGCTTTTAAATTTGAATCAGTATCAAATAACCAAAAAATAATTAAATATTTAATTGAATTTGTATGATATTCAGCTAACTATCGCTAACAGGTGCTTCGAATTTTTATTGCTTCAATTTAACTGACCTTCTTAAAAACGCAAGAAGCTACAAACCATGTGCGATAGCTTACAGTAAGAGTAGCAGAAACCATAAAACAGCGTAGAAAAGTGCAAATAAGAGCACTACACCGATTTCATTCCCAACTTCACTGCTATTTTACATCAGCATGAAATTCCATGTACAGTTCCCATTTCATTTGATTATGCTCTAGAAATGATATTCATCTAATTCACTTTCACGTTACGAGAGCATATTAACTCTTGCTGGAAAACAAATAAATAAAAGATTTTCTGATAGTAGCATATTAATACACATACTTATAGTATCCATTGGAAATTATTCAGAAAACTCTGCAATAACGGCTGCAAGACGTTGAATTAACATTGAAGAAGTTCATAATAGCACATAATCGGTATTGTTTGATGGTTTAGCTAGCGTGTTTTAAGAAGCTTTTCCTTAAATTTTCTCGATTCTTTTCGAAATGGTTTGGTTTGGAGTGTTTACGCCTACGAGCTTGTATAGAGTACGAAATACAATACGAATATGAGTAAATGAAGAACATGCAAAAATTTTCACTCCGTATATATTCATTCGCTGAGCTTATTATGACTTCATCGCGTTCAACTGCGACCTTGGCGGGAAAAGAGCTACGGCCAATGGAAAAGGCGAAAAATAATTTATATAATATTAATGCTAGGATGTCTGGCAACGGGTCAGCTATTAAAAAAATGAGAGCATATTGATTTTTTTTTCTATGGAGGAGTATATTTTGCTTGAGCTGAGTATTTATAGAATGAATTCTTGCCGTTTTGCCCTATAATTTCTTTCTCTCGTTTTTAATCAATTGCGTTGAAAGCTAGTGCTTTGAACTGCTTTCGAAAATACATGGGCGGGAGGTTAAATTTCAAGTTTATCATACTCGCTTGAATCAATTCAAAAAAGGATTAAGTTTGCGCCCTAAATGATTTAATGATTTGTATGTACTGCCTTTAAATTTATAGAATTTCATACTTGCGTTATTAACCCGGGAAAGATAATCTGCGTCAAATTGACTCATGAATTTGCGGAAAATCGCTCCCCCGCTCTTGCAACTTTATTGTTGTTCCTCTCAGTCGTCATTTGTACCTTCCGTGGGCTACTAGCAAAAGTGAGGAAACAGTCAACAATCCTGAACTATAAGGGTAGTGTGATTCAAAATTACGGATGATTATCTTTTAAGTGACTTTTTAGATATCCGACGCAAAAAACTTTCTTGCGGTTATTTATATTTCGTGCGGTTTTTTATATACCAAGAACATGTGAACTTTTTTATTGTCGTTATATTTTTTCGAAGAATTAGATTCAAAAATTATTATGGTGAGTCGAGGTTTGCGTGATGAACAAATTCTGGCTGCTCTTCTAGAGAAAGATGAAGAAAATCAGAGTGACGGTAGTGATAGTGAAGTAGAAAGCCATTTGAGTCAAGATAATATTGAAAATGATATTGAAGATGGCTTTATAGACAATGAAGGAGAGTGAAGACCTAGTTCTCAATAAAAACGATCTCTTACGCGACGAAAATGAACAGTTGCCTTCAACATCAGTTGACCGTCGAATTCTTTTTCTACCGCAGAAAAGCATCAGGAGTAAAAAATAAACTGGTCGGCTTTGAAGCATACACGCGCAGTGCGTGACGAAATCTTATTATTAGAGCTCAAAGGCGTCCAGCACGCGTCTACCGTAATGTTTATGATGCTGTCTTATGTTTCAACATTTTCATTGCTGACGAAATAATTGACGAAATCGTAATATGGACAAACGTCGAGATATTTTTGAAGCGACGGGAGTCTATGCTGACTGCTGCTAGATTCCGCAACACGAGTAAAGATGAAATCCGTGCTTTGATTGCAATCTTCGTAATGACTGCAATGAGAAAAGATAATCATTTGAGCACCGAAGAAGAGCTATTCGATCGATCATCGTCAATGATATACAATATGTTTCAGTAATGAGTCGTGATCGCTTTTATTTTTTGGGCCGATTACTTAGGATGGATGACAAAAGTATACGTCCCGCACTGCCGGCAACTGATGTCTTTACTTCAATTCGAAAAGTCTGGGATCTCTTTATTTACCAATGCAAAAATAGCTATATCCGGGCGCCCGCTCAACCATAGATGAGCAATTGTTTGGATTTCAAGGTGGGCAAGCCAACTAGGTATGGTATTAAAACCATGATGATGTTTGACAGTGGCACAATGTATATGGCAAATGCAATGCCTTATTTGGGAAGAGGAACTGAAACAAATGGCATACCTCTCGGTGAATTCCATGTGACAGAGTTGTCAATGCCTGTACATGGCAGTTGTTGCAATATAACGTACGACAATTATTTTACTTCAATCTCCTTGGCAACAAAGCTACCATATAAGTTAACTTAGGTGGGAATTATTCGATCAAATAAACCCGAGATACCAGAAGCTATGAAAAATAGCCGCTCTACACCAGTGGGAACATCAATGTTTTGTTTTGATGGGCCCCTTACACTTGTGTCCTATAAATCTAAGCCCG
Organism: Odontomyia ornata; assembly: GCA_963969285.1. Taxonomy (NCBI): domain Eukaryota; kingdom Metazoa; phylum Arthropoda; class Insecta; order Diptera; family Stratiomyidae; genus Odontomyia; species Odontomyia ornata. The sequence continues at coordinate 138,517,578 of OZ017739.1, forward strand.
CTGAAATGGTTTACTTATTATCATCTTGCGATGAAGACGCTTCTGTTAAAGAAATTTCCGGAAAATCAGAAATGGTTGTATACTATAATCAAAACAAAGGTGTTGTTGATACGCTTGATAAAATGTGTGCTTATGGCATGATAAAATTTGCTTGCATTGATGCTTACATAATATACAGCCATAATATAAGCAACAAAGGTGAGAAGCCCTTAAATCGAAAAAACTTCATGAAAAACTTGAGCATGCAGCTGCCATCGCCATTTATGGTTGAAAGACTAGAAGTTTCTACTTTGAAGAGGTACTTACATTTAAATATATCAAATTTACTAGTAAAAGATGTTCCTAGTTCATAAAAAGAAAGCATTAATGAACCAGAACCAAAAAACGTATTTATTGTGCATATTCTTCTTCTTTTTAGCACTACAGCCCCTCTCGGGCCTTCGCTTCCTGCAAATAGTGCCTTCAACTGTCTCGGACCATTGACCACGTCCTTCAATTTCGAAATCCGAGCAGCGATGAACTGTCTTCGTCGACCGAGACAGACCAGCGTTTCCTCGGTTTCCCCATTGGTCTCCGGCCTTCAGTTTTCGCAACAAATACCTTTTTGGGTATCCGTTGTTCGTCCATACGATTCATGTGTCCAGCCCATTGCAGCCTCCGCAGTTTTACTATCGTTGAGACCTCCGGTTCATTAAAAATTTCATACAGCTCATGGTTGTATCGAATTCGCCATTGGTCCCCGTCTAGCTTCGCTCCGATTATTCGCCTCAGGATCCGTCGTTCAAAGGCGTTCAATATATTTGCGGATGATTGGGTTAGGGTCCACACCCATAGCATAACACCCATAGCATAACACAGATCTTATCACAGATTTTCATACTTGGAGCTTTGTTTTCCTGTGTATACAGCTGGTCTTCAAGATCGTCAAAACTGAATAAAATATTTTATTTGCGAACTGTATTCTTCGGCGTATTTCGCCTCTTTTATTACCCGTTTTCGTTATTTTGACGCCTCAATACACAAATTCGCCCACATATTCGATACTGTATTCGCCAAGTGTGATATTTTGTGTATTTGAGGTATTTTCCCTCGACTGCGTCATGATCTTTGTTTTATTTTCATTGATTTGTAGCCCTACTAATTTTGCTTCGCTGTCGAGTTTCAGGAAGTGTTCTTTGGCAGTTGTTAATTACCGTGACAAAGTGTTGACGTTGCCCATATAGGCTACTACTTGGCTCGACTAGAATAGTAATGTTCCTCGCGTATTGACTGGTAGCTTCCTTATGACGGAGTCCAGAGCCAAATTGAATAGCAATGGGGCCAGCCCATCTCCCTGCTTTAGTCCGATATTAGTGTCAAAGGCAACGGTGAGTTAATTATTGATGCGGACTTGGGAGGTCGTCGACATAATTGTCATTTTGGTGAGACGGGCTACTTGAAATGATACTTCATTAACACTAATAAATTTATTCGCGAACAGAAACTACAATTTACATTTCACAAGATACAAGTTAGGCTATCATGAATGTAGAATGAAAGGCGCGTCTTGCTGCTCTCTTTTCACTCGATGCTCGCTGCAAAGTATCCATGCATCACCAAGGAACGAATGACGATCAAAAGGAAAACGCGTCTATGATGCCTGAAACGACGTGTCCACGCTCTGCATGTGCATGTGTTTGCATTACACCCAAGGCACGCGAAAATCTCCCTTCGTATAATTCTTTCTTTACGCCGAGACCGTGGAAGTGGAGGCGCTACAGCTACTCCCTCCCCAATGAGCTTCACGGGATGCGAAGGGGATGAAAGTGTAACGCGCTTTTTGGCCTTCGATATATTTGCCGGTTATGAAAGCTGAGCAGTTTACGAAGGAGCGACGGATGTTGGCGAATGAGGCGGTGAGCTGCTAAGCTGTGGCGAAGGCTGTGAAGTCTCAGGCTCTGGTAAGGAGGCTGGTGAATCGACTGGAGTAGGCGTTAGTGAATCTTTGATTACTGGATGCCGTAAATCTGCAGCGGCAATGTAAGCGGGCTTCAGCTGATGGTTTGGTAGTTTTTTTACTATGCCATTGACGTCTACGACGAAAGTCCGCTCGTCGATACACATTATCACTCGATGAGAGCCGGAGCACGGTTGCTCCAGTGGCTTTTTGATTGAGTCTATTCGGCGGAAAACGAATTCGCAAGTGGCTAAGTCCCTGAAAACGAAAGGGCGATAGTTGACATGTCTGGAAGCTTGGATTGGGCGAATGGCGTTGAACAGGTGACGAAGGTCGGTAACGAAAACTGCCGGAGCACAAACGGGAACAGGTCAAGGATCAATGAATTCACCAGAGATGCGAAGTGATGTCCCAAAGATTAGTTCTGCTGGCGAGGCCTGAAGGTCCTCCTTGAAAGTCTTTCGCAAACCAAGGAGTTCGGTCGGAAGTACTTTCTCCCAGGGGATTTCTGGTGCACTGTCGAAGGCTGCAAACAATGTACATCTGAGAGAAGCCTTGAGCGTGTGGTGCATACGCTCTACCATGCCGTTCGATTTGGGGTGGTAAGAGGTCGTATGAATTTGATGAGCTCCTAGGAGGCGAGATCGTTCACGGTGAAGCTAAGCCTCGGATTGCGTGCCCTGACCGGTCGTAATTTCGAACAGCGTTTCAAAGCAGGATATCCAATTGTCAAGGAGAGCACGGGCAACAGTTGCGGCTGTCATGTCACGTGCTGGTATTGCCTGCGGCCAAGATGTGTAGCGGTCTATAATAGTTAAACAGTGTTCAAAATTTTCAGCGAGTGGTACTCTGATCAGGTCTAAATGGATGTGGTCGAATCTTTGATCCGGTGCTGTGGAATTTCCTAGCTCCGCTCTGTTGTGGCGATAAACTTTTGACTCTTGGTAGGGGATGCACTGCTTGGCCCACCTAAATATGTCTCTGCGAAGGCTTGGCCAAAAATATTTGAGGGCAATGCGCTTAGCAGTAGCACGACTACTCGGATGCGACAAATTGTGAGCTGTGTCGAATGCTTGTTTGCGTAGTGAGACTGGCAAGTAGGGCTTGATAGTGCTGTCGTGTTCGGTGCAAATCAATCAATATCCGTTGAGCTCGAGGCGTCGAAGCTTGAAACGAGGGATAGCTAATAGGTGCGGCAGCTGTTCATCTTTCTCTTGTTCAGCGCTAATGGTGTTGAGAGTGCAGGAGGCAGAAATGGAGACAGTATCCACGCGCGAGAGTCCATCGGCCACAGCATTTTCTTCCTTAGGTATGTATTCCAGCTGGGTATTAAACTGCGATATAAAATCTCCGAATCTGCCGAGGTGATGCTTTTTCTGACCGTTGAGTGCATGAGTGAGCGGCCGATAACAGGTGGTGAACTGCCTGCATTCGAGAATGCGCTGGAAATGCCTAATTGCAGCGAATATGGCTAGAAGCTCCCGATCGTAGGTTGAATATTTCTGCTCTACATCTAAGAGCTTTCTCGAGAAGAATCTTAGTGAGACGTAGAGAAGCAGAAGCGTGCAGAAGCTATAGCCTGTTTGCAGCGCATGAAAGAATCGTTGCTCGGACCAGGCAAGCTTAGCTTTCTTTTTCGTGATTCCTTTAAGTAAGTCGGTGAGAGGAGCTTGCAACATAGCAGCTTGTGGAATGCAGCGCCGGTAAAAGTTCAGCGTTCCCACGAAAGGTCGGAGCTGCGTAGTGTCCTAGAGTCTTGGGAAGTCGATGATGGCCTGGGTCTTTGGCAGAGGTGAGAGGTTCCTTCGACACGTGATAGCCGGAAAATTTTACCTGCGGCTGGGCGATCTGACATTTAGTCCAGTTGATTTGGAGGTGTGCTTCTTTTAAAGTCGAGAGAAATTTAGCGAGGTGCACCTGATGCTCTTCGTGGCTGTCTGAGCTGACGAGAAGACCATCCTGATATTTACGCACGAATGGTAGATTTCTGAGGGCACGATTAATTGTATGCTTGATGGTTTGAGTCGCATTCTTCAGACCGAGTGGCATGCTCGAAAACTCGAACAATCCAAAAGGCGTCATGACTGCTGTCTTTTCAATGTCTTCCGGTGCCATCGGGATCTGGTAAAAGGCTATGTGAAGGTCGATGACCGTTAACACTTTGCCTTGAGCATCTTGCAGCAATTCCTCTATTAATGGAAGTGGGTAACGATCGGGGCAGGTGATTGCGTTGAGCTGGCGATAGTCATTGGTAGCTCGCCAACCTCCATTGCCCTTCGGCGCCATGTGAAGAGGACTGGCCCACTGACTCGCTGAGGGGCGAATGATTTTTCGCTCTAGCAATTCGCTGAATTCCCTTTTAGCTGCGCTTAGTCGTTCACCTGAGAGTCGACGTGGTCAGGCGAATACTGGTAGGCTACTAGTAATGATATGGTGCAGAAAGGGTAGATCAGAAACGTGCGCCATCTCTCCAGAGCGAGCAGAGCTTTTGGCGAAATTGTCGATAAGCTTTGCGTAGACACTACGTGATACTGAACGGCTTCTCTGATCTGGATCTCTCGTATTTAATTGCAATGCCTGTCGCATTGCAGATAGCTCTTGCGTTAGCAGATCGGGCGGAGGCTGCGGAGATGCATAGCCGGACGAAGGCGTTGAAATTCGAAATTGAAAAGTCGCCATGAAAGATGGTCCTATGTCATGAGCCTCATCAGCTACAACAGCGAGCTCTTCAAGTGTCTGGCCTCTTATAAGAAGAAGCATGCGGTGCGTCTGCTGCGGTTAAGGATCTAACCACTTGACTCGTAAGACGTCATCTCCAACGCTGGTGCGGCAAGTGTCCGCATGTGGCGCAGTAGTTGCGATGGTCTTTTATCCCCAAGCTCTACTCCAGTCAAGAGCTTATGGAGCTGCGCGTCTAGTGAATGGGTGAGGCACGAAACTATGGCTTTCTTCGGTGCGTTATAACTGTCTGCCACCGGCGGCGTACGGAGAATGTCTGAAACGTCCACAACTGTTTCAAAGTCCAGTGCTCCGACAACGAGGTGATAATTAGTTGGGTCTGAAGCTAGTCTGTGCACGTGAAACTGTGACTCAATCTAAAAAAACCAAAGTTCGGGACTCGACCGCCAAAATGACGGCGATTTGCAGCTGCTCACGACATTCACCTGTTGCTGCCCAGTGGGCCCCGGAGCCAAATGATCTCGTTCCTCGGCGTGGTTCTCTACACTCATTTTGGCACTTGCTGATGATTCACTTAACTGCAACTGCGAGTGTTTTTCGAATTACCGTCTGACATAAGCACTGAGTACAATTCACACTACCGAATGAGATCATAGAATTTTGCTTTTCTGTTGTTTTTTGTTTTAAATACAGGGTCACCACTTTAGGGATATGAAATGGTACTTCATTAACACTAATAAATTTATTCGCGAACAGAAACTACAATTTACATTTCACAAGATACAAGTTAGGCTTGGATGAATGTAGAATGAAAGGCGAATCTTGCTGCTCGTGCGATAAACTACCACATGCTGCGACGCATGTATCGCAACTCTCTTTTCACTCGATACTCGCTGCAAAGAATCCAAGCGTCGCCAAGGAACGAATGACGATCAAAAGGAAAATGCGTCTATCGTGCCTGAAATGACGTGTCCACGCTCTGCATGTGCGTGTGTTTGCATCACACGCAGACACGCGAAAATCTCTCTTGGTATAATTCTTTGTTTACGCCGAGACTGCGGAAGCGGAGGCGTTACAGATCTCTAAAGTTTAGTTCGAAAAATAATCCACTGCGGATATTTTTTAAATCGAATTTCGTAAGTCTTTTACATATCAATCTGCTTATTTAAAATCACTTTTTTATTTGCTGTTGTAGATATAGGTGTTTAATGCCGCTCAAATTAAAAATAAATTTAAAATATGAATTACTAAAATACTTGCGCTGAAGCGAATAAAGAGAAATGTTTAATTAAAACTTAAAGATTCGGTCTTTCCTTTTGGTTTTCGAACCTGACCGGCTATGAGACCTGCCACGTTGGCTGGCCCCTCTGTTATAATGAGCTAGCCATCGGGTAAATTCACCCGTTTTTATGCGTTTTAAGTACTCTTGCCGGGTAAGGTGGCCTTACGCTCGCGTGCCTATTTATGGCATAGTTTCATGCGATTCCCTCACATAATACTATGACATAGATTCAAATTATGTTTGCATGAGTTTTTCACTTAAATGGAAAATATGGCCACGCTTACATTTGGATTTTGATCCGGTTGGGAGAGTGCGAGGGGGCACCGCTTCCAACTGGATACCCAACTCTTATACGTGTGCCATAAGTTTCGTTAGTAACGACGAAGTCCTCTTAGGTCCGTCTGTTTTCTCCAGGCCCGGTTTGTCCTCTGTGTCAGCAATTTGTGATCCTTAGTAGGTTACCTCATTCTCGACCTCCGTTGATATTTGTTTGTAATCCGAAATTCATGCATGCGAAATTTTTTTTTTTTGTAGTTGGTGCTTGTGCTGCGGAAAAGAACCCGCCCCATGACACCGCTACGCTAGCCTTCCAACGCATTCACGCGTCCTCAGACAGGACCAAACTCGGCGGATCCCACCATCCTCTTCCGCCGAGGCAGCAGACCATCGCTGCAGTCCTTTACGGACATTTAATCTACCCAATTCACTACAACTCCCTGACTTGTTTCACCTATGAGAGTTCATTGCAGGTACTCATCTTCAGTCATTTATCAAATTGAATCAAGTGTTAAAAGCATGTATGGGAAACATTGAAGTTGGAGAGAAATAACTCAAAATTATTCAATCTTCGCATTTAAAACAGCCACTTTTTTGTTTTACGATTACTAATACCACTAGCTGAACCAATTCTCAAAGATGTTCATGATACGTATAATCACTGAAACTTTTATGCAAATCCTAGCAAACCTGTAGTGTCTGAGTCGGTAAAATGCGCATATTGTTCCATAGCCATATGTTTCTCTAGTAATACAACGCATATTGTTCCATAGTAATAAAGGAAAATTCAAACCACTATAACTTCGTTAAATACCGTTCAATATTCGTGAAATTTCATTTAATCGAATTTAACCCTAGAATGGTAGTCATTCGTCGATTCGACGAACATGCCAACTGTTTCCTCTCCATTCTTCAAACCAGCATTTGTTCGCACTTCTCTTTCTAGCAGTGCATCCCAACTTTAGTTGTCTAAAGGTAGCCTCACCGTGAACAACGACGCTGCGCATAAAAAACATTAAAGTAAGTAAAACGTAAAACTCACATCATCAAATCGACGAATGTTTACCAAAACAAATACATTCATATTCGCCGTTTCGACGAATGTTTACCAAAATAAGTATATTTATATAAGTCGGTTTAACGAATCTTAACCAAAACAAGTACATTTATATTCGTTTTTTCAACGAATCTTTATCAATAATGAGTGAAAAGCACTTGGCAACCAATCGAAGATATTTACGTAGTTGTTTGAGAAATGGAACGCAAAATTTTAACTGAGGAGGTTAGGGAGTTATTAGAAAACGATTCTTCCGGTACCAAAGATGTGTTATTGATTGATTTTGATCAAGATTTTAGTAGCGACTCGGATTATGAATACATGCCTGAAGATGTTCAGAACACCGAAATCGAAGAAGTTATTTTCGATATAGAAATGGCTGCAACGCAAAAGTAGACTCCTAGAAAAATGAAAACAAAGAAGAAGAAAAACACTAAAGAAAATAAAATGTTGACACTATTGAAGAAAACAGTGGTGATTTGATGTTGACAGTTCAAGAAGAACAATTTACCTCAAAAAATGGATTCAACTGGCAAACACAGAGCTTTTTTTCTCAAGCGATATAATACAGAAATACTAACCTGTACAAAGAGAGCTTAAAAGAGAAAAATATAGGATCAAAAATAATACTTTGAAAACACCAGTCGGGAAGAATTAAAAGCCCTCTTAGAATTGCTAATTTTGAGCACCGCACTGAAAAGCAATCACCTGTCTACAAATTACTTGTTTGATGAGAAGTACTCACGCAATACATTCTGTGCAACACTCTCAAAAAAACGATTTAAATTTCTGATAAATTGTTTGAGGTTCGATGACAGAATCACAAGAGATAGTTCTGATAAGCTAGCATCCATTCAAAAAATATGGGAGGTTTTACTAGAAAATTGTCGGAATTATTATAAACCTTCTTCATATCTTACAATTGATGAGCAATTGGTAGGTTTTTGGGGACGCTGCCCTTTAAAAATGTACTCATATATATCCAGCAAGCCAGATAAGTATGGCATGAAGCTTATTATAATGTGTGATAACCGATCAAAGTACGAGTATATGATCGATGCTACTTCCTACACAGGGAAAGGAGGTGTTCCCAAAATAGTACCTGCTGCCGATTACTGCGTGGATAAATTCATAACAACTGTTTCTAGTTCCAATAGGAACATAATAATGAACAACTGGTTTTCCAGTATAACTCTGTTTCTAAAACTCAAAAAGCAACATAAGCTTAATGCTGTTGGAACCGTTAAAAAAACAAATTGGAATTATCAGATGACTTAAAGCGTCTTGACTTCAGACAACGCCAACCGACGACATTTCAGCAGTATCATATAAGCTGAAAAAGAACAACCTTGTCTCTGTGCTGTCTACACTTCATACTTAACCAGCTATTGGAGACAAAAATAAGCCTCAGCAAATTCTCACATAATCAGACAAAGGGAGAGTTGATGTATTCGATCAACTTTGCCATGGAATGAATACAATACGAAAATTCAAGCGATGGCCCATGTTTTTCTACAATATAATCACTACTGTCACAATTTTTATAAAAATGCTCCAGCTGGCAAAAGCTAATATGCGTAAATGCAGTATGCATTTACGCATACTAGTTGAACATCCCCACCAATTGAAGTAAAGGAAATTCGCAATTAACATCTAGTTTATTGATAAAGTTTTTTGGGGGGGGGGGGGGGGGGGTTCAGTGGCGATTGATGTTTATTTATAAAAGAAGCACGTATTACATTTTATAATAACAAATTAAAATTTCGTGGTAGGAAAGTATAACCCTGCCATTTGACATCTGTCAGAATTAAATGTCATCCAAAGCGTGTTTTTTTTAGTTGAAGGTTTGCCATTTAGAAATATGGATCGTTTAACGATCGAAGAACGCGTTAAAATTATTAAATTTTATTATAAAAATGGTGTGCCTGCTGTATCGACATTTAGGGCTTTACGAGCCGATTACGGTCGACATAATCGACCTACACAGCAAACAATTTTGAACACAGTGAGGAAATTTGAAGAAAGCGGATCGGTTATTGATATTGCAAGGCCTGTGCATCATCGCAACATTCGTTCTGCGGAAAATATCGCTGTCGTTGCTCAAAGTGTGGAGGAAGACCCGAATTTGTCGATTCCTCGACGTGCTCAGCATTTGGGCTTGTCTTACGGCTCATTGTGGCGGATTTTGCATTTGGATTTGCATCTCCATCCGTACAAAATCCAACTCACTCAAGAACTTAAGTCTCAAGACCATACACAACGCAGAATGTATGGGAATTGGGTGATTGAACAACGATAACGATTTTTCGAACAAAATTTTCTTGAGTGATGAGGCTCATTTTTCGCTCAGTGGTTACATAAATAAACAGAATTGCCACATATGGGGCTCTCAAAATCTTCAGGTGATCGCAGAAAGGCCTTTGCATCCTGAAAAAGTAACCGTTTAGTGTGCATTATGGTCTGGTGGTGTTATTGGCCCGTATTTTTTTGAAAACGATCAAGGAAGAGCCATTACAGTTAATTCTGACCGCTATGGACGGATGTTAACCGATTATTTTTGGAGAGAAATTGAAGATTAAGATCTGGAGAACATGTGGTTTCAACAGGACGGAGCCACAAGCCACACAGCACAGGCTAATCGAGCACTTTTGCAAGAAATTTCCAGGACACGTGATTTTGAGATTGAGTAATGTCAATTGGCCCGCAAGATCCTGCGACTTAACACCTTTGGATTTCTTTTTATTCGGCTATGCGTAAGACCGTGTTTACGCGAGCAATCCTCAAAATCTTGAGCAATTGAAAACCAATATTCGTGAAGTTATGGCCGAGATATTTTCAATGACTTTTCGGCACATAGCCGAAAAGTCGTTGAAAATTACCCAAAAAGATTGAGGATTCGTTTCCATCTGAATATTTTATGTGTTTTCTTTAGTTTTACTTTCCCAAGCGTAAAATAGATAACCCTATAGTTGCGGTGATGTTCGAATCGGTTGACAAATGGAACCAGGTGGCACATTATGCTCGCGCAGTGCTAAAATAAAAAAGGGACTCACAGCAGCCGGGGGCGCTGGGGCTGGGGGATCACTTTTCTGGCACTTCCTCTTCCCCTCTCCCCTCCCCCTAGGAAAAGGATCCACCAGCTTGAAGGCGCCTCACGGCGTAACAAAACGAGACCTGGCCCGAAGTAATGTGTCAAACGGTTCCAGGCTGGGTTCTCAGGTTGACAGGGGAGGTGTTTAATGGGTAGTCCAGTCGCTTTCTTGCGAGCATGGGAGTCCCACACTCTGCGCATAAATGACATTCACCTCCCTACCATAAAAATAAAAAAAAAAGTGTTCCGTCATAATTTTATTCAAGAAAATGTAGAATTAATAAACCATACTATTACTAGCAATCTTGGGTGAATTTCGACTTCTCACGTATTTGCTGTTGTTGTAGGCACATTCGTGACTTTTTTCAAAATTTTGGGAGGAAAGATGTCCAATCGCGAGGGGGTGGGTACGCGAAAAGCTCGTACATTTCCCCTTCTCCTGCCCCACCACGGTACCGATAAGGCAATTTTAAGATCTGTTTTTAAAAGATCTCATTGAGGCCTTTCAAGTGACACCCCATTCGATTACCAAAGGTGAAAATATTTTTTGGAAGGGTCACCTCCCTATATGGGGAGACCCCCCTTAAAACCCTTTGAAAAAATTTCACCCATGAACTTTCAAAAAGTCACCACGTCTGACCTTTCCATAAAATTTCATGGCTGTAGCTTCTATAGTTTCGGAGAAAAACTGCTGTCACATACAGACGGATGGACGGACACAGGCCGTGATTGCAATAGGATTTGGTATTTTAGTACAAAACCCTAAAAATAGTCACCATACTTATACCCCATAAAATAGTTCAAAATATTTGTTAACTTTCAGCGAAGTTTAGTAAGGCGACTATCACCATAGAAAGTTGACGCTATTTTAACATATTGAGAAGCCCAATCAATTGCTAGAATTCAAAATTAAGCAATTTTTCATTTAAGTGTAAATTGCCCACTCAGCATACAATACGCAATAAATCTGTATTATAACTGTTAAACAATACTAGTATTCAGAATCAATGAATTGGCTCGCCGCTCCTTTAGTAATTACAGAATTTCTATTGTTTCAGATTCCAGAGGTCATTCTCTTATCAAGCCAAGCCCATCTTTTGAAGCTACCAACTAATAGATACAAAATTCCAACTTATAATTACACTTTGCGGTGTTTTGATTTCCTGACTTTAAGCCATTTTTAAACCTGAATCAGCGAAATTCATTCATTTATCAACCAATAAATCCTCAAATCTCGATTCTAATTACATATTTAAGTTATCTGCATTCAAGTGATAATAATTAAAAAAAAACTCATTTTCTTTTTGACCAATAAACCTAAATTTAACACGATTGCCTCCTGACGCAATGGATTTCATGATATCATTGATATACTTAAATGTAATCAAAAAAAAAGATATAATTCTTCCACTGGCTTATGTACTTTCTAGTTTATCTGTGTAACTTGTATTGCTTTTTTTTTCTCTTTCGCATCAACTATTGGGTTCGAACCGTAAAAAAGTGGAAAAAATTGGACATGGTATAGAATGGGCATTCAAAAGCGTAATTTTATCGTCACAGATATGATAACGATATGACAAAAAGAGCATGGGAATTACTAATTTTGTTATTTCAAACTCCTATTACTTAATCTGGCCGATTTTACCATTCAGATTGAATGAATATGATAGGGAATTGAAATCTAGCACAATGCAGTGATCAATTAATCTTCATTTAAATTGTTAAGTATCTGCATTAAAATGACTTACTCTGTTTCGTTGTTCTCGAAAATCAATTCTCCTTTCAGCCCCTCATATTCCTTTCCGTCTTTGGCTGTTCCGTCCTCGGTCCAATATGGAACCTTTACTCTGCCACGTGCTCCCAAATAACGATGGACACTGAGTGGGAACGTTCCCACAGACTCCACGAATTTATAATCTGTACCGCCAAATGAGAATATGCCGGCATGATCGTCATCGAGGATCATCACTGTCGCGTTGAATGGAGTGGCAAGACTCCCAGCACCAACAACGTTGCTCAGGCGAACATAGAAATGCTGGTCAGGCTGGAAGACTTCATCGTCAATGATTTGCACGCGGAACCGGCGCTCATCAATTCCAGGCGGGAAGGACAAAGTTCCCTTCTTGGCGACATAATCTGATCCTGTTTCTGCTGATCCATCCATTGTTTCGTAGTCGACAAACACTTGCTCTGCAAGGTTTCCTCGCCTTACAACTCGGATCATAACATGACCGCACGATTCCATTACTGTGTAATGGGCAGGATCGAAGTATATTTCTCCTTTCGATTCCTTTTCCGAGTCAAGGTGAACATCAACCTGTAAAAGGTCGGATTTGAGCTCATTTTGGGCTCGCTGTTGCAGCTTCCGAATTAAATCACCACGACGGAGAATTTTCCTTGTAGCTTGGATTCTGTAGAACGCGCGTGACTTGTAGCCCCTGTCAATGACCTTCTCCATTGCCATGATTTCCAGGCTATCTAAGTTTTGATGAGGATACGATTTTCTGAGTTCCTTAATAGTATTCATGTAATCCTTGCGTGCCTCTTCGAAGTCCCTCATATCTTCGGTCGCAAAGTCTCCCGTTTCCTCAAGAACCCTGTACTTATCATCTTTTTCCTGTAATTCTAGATGGGCATCAATGCCTTCGGTTCTGACGATAACTCCTCGCTTATTTATTTTGTATTTTTTGTCCATATACTTGAAAACTGATAGACGACGATCTGCCATGTATGCACTGCCAACTGTAAGCGGGAAGAATACGAAAGTCACAACGGCTTCCCAAACATCCACTCTGCCAGGTGAAATTACCGCCAGGATTATGTACATCCATACATAAGCAAACACTGACCAGAATGCTGTCACGAAGAACACTCGTAAATGCTTGATCTTTCGCACTTCTCCATTCGGAATGACGACTATGCAGAGGGCAATAATTACAAACAAATTGTAGGCAGCAGATCCTACAATAGTGCCAGGTCCAAGTTCTCCAGCCTCGAATCCTTTGCCGATAATCTCAATGATGGATAGTAGAATTTCTGGAGCACTAGACCCCAAAGCCATAAGTGTAAGGTTAGCAACCGTCGCATTCCACACCCGTACCACGACGATGTGCTTTTGACCATTCTTCTTCTTGACCTTGACTTCTTTCTCCAATGACGTAATCATTTCGATCGCGCCCATGAATTTATCGGAAGCTATGGACACGCCGACGAACAAGTAGACCAGAGCCAAGAAGTACACCAAGCCACGAAGCAGCCTCTCTGCCCCGCAAATGTCTTCGATAGGTCTCCATGCCGGAAGGATCATCCCGTCCACGCATACTGTTTTTTCTTCGCCTAGCGGAAGAGAATCATTCCCAGCTACGGAAGCTGCGGCCGCCGAAGCTGACTGAAGCGCAGACAAGATCAGCAAGAGCGCGCATCCTCTCGATGCCAGCCTAATGAGTGTGTTCATTGAATCCATTACCGTACGGTGCTTGGTCACAGCGTAATGCAAGTTTAATGAGCGGGAAATGCAGTCTTGCAAACAGGTGACGCTACTGCAGCAAAAGTATGACCGAATGGTTTAGACGCGGCGAAACTCGCGATGAATCACTACGAGCATGCGGTAGTCACCGAACACCAAATCTTACTGTACTACTTTACTATGTTAGTTAACTGTGATCGCAATTGGATCCACTTGAAACATTCCACATTAACTAAAACTATGCAAGTTTAGCAACGCTATGGATCGCTGGAAACCACGAAAACCACGAATGCCTTAACCAGCCACACACCTCAATCCCGTGGGTGTTTCGCGCGTAGACTCACTCGTATCACGGCGAACTAAGTTCTCGATGATCTCTACCTGATTGATTGTCCCACGCGGAAACCCAACCATAAGTACCGATCCAGAACTCACTATCACTTTCTTTGATTGCACGCCGTATCGCCACAATCCATTGATTAGATACATACATACAATGCAATTAATTGTTCGATCGCGCGGCAGTAACTAGCAGTCCTCGAACGACACCGGAATCCAAATACGCCAGCCTGCGTATAAACACCCACTAATGAATTGGAAGATGATCGGTGAACAGTGAATAACCTGAAACATAAAGAAAGCATACGGTCCGGCCGGTCTATTGACTGGCTGGAGTAAACTTATCGCTATCCGCTTCGACAGCATTGTTTAGACGCGTGCTAGCAAACGTATACAATGCGCCAATCGGAATCCGTTTATCTACAATTCGATTTATGGGAAACTTAGTGAGAAAATTTAGAATTCACTTGAATCGTCAAGTGCTTTTCAGATACGACAATTATCAATGGCTAGAGGGCCATTTTACGTAGCATGCCACAGCACGCGTACGGAATAGTTTCTTCGCCCATTCGTAAAAAAAGTGTCGCGCTTTAGTGGTCTTGGCAGAAATGTTTAGGTTCCAAAAAACAGCAAGATCCACGAATTTGGCCAACTAATTTGCAATTTAAATTACGCTTGGCTGAAAGCAAATCTTTGGCTGGGTTAACAGTGATCTGGCCTTAAGTAACCATTAAAAGACTGAAGTCATACAAGAGGTGAACAAACAACTTTTTTACTATTTTCTCATCAATCATAGATAATTACGCTTCGCGCGTAACTTAAACAGGAATTTTAGTTGTACTCGTAGCTTGATTGCCGAGTCATCTGATATTCAAATCACATTATCAGGCGCCGAGGTACATTTCTTGTTTTCCTTAAATGTTGTCAACTTGCAGCTTAAACGGCGGATTTCTTCGTGCAGCGATTCAATTGATTTCCCCTATTTTGCACTCATTGTTTGCAACTCGCAATAAATTATGTAGTTGTATAACATTTTCAAGTCGATCGACAGCTTTGAAAATACAGTAATCCCTTGACTTACATCTCCCTTGTTATACGTTTTTTCGACTTACATACGTCGTTCATTGCTTTGAGAGCAAACCCTTGAAATTACGTCTCTCATCCCTTGCCCTACTTCGCCGCTTTCATAAAACAGATATTTGATCATATGAACACTTTCCCCTAGTAAAAGGGAGTTCGCAACGTTTGTGAGCGCGATTTTCGTTGGAAAGTTTTTGTCTTTGGCGTTCATACAGTACGAGTATATACCGAGGTTGTGTTGTTGCTTGCTTGGAATGTGGGGAGTGTGGAGTTAGCGCGACTTAGCACCTTAACTCCCTCGTATCTGGGAGTACTTCAGTACCCTCTTACCTTCCTGAGCCAGCTTCAGTCATTATATAATTTCAGAAATAAATTTGACATAGTTATTCGGCGGACAGTTGAGAAACGTAAATCATCCCCGTTCCGAACAGTTCGAAGGAATGCCAGGGTACTATTAGTATGGTTGTCTATTGTGTCAAACACTTGCAGTGCTCTGTCACGTACGTATTTTTCAAATGTCTCAAGTACCATGGAATTCTTAAGATCTTTCGAATAATTCTATTTTGGAAGGACTGGGGTGCTTTTTTGTTAGTCTTTGTCGTCTGGTAGAAAGCACCCACCAAACATTATGGCGAAATGTCGCCTAGTCGAGCTATTGGCGAAACGCATTTTCTTCGCCAGAGCGAAGAAAAGCCGTAAAATAGCATTTGCGTTGCGTTGAACTACAAACAAATCGTATTTTTTTCGTCCGGTCGAAGAAAAGTCGTAAAATAGCGAAAATCCCGCGAGTTATGTATAAAGTTCAGATTCATCGCTGACTTACCTGACACCTAATTGTCTAGACAGATCATATTCTAAATTCTTCATATCATCTAAATTATTTCTCACGTTGTTCTTGCACATGCTGTTTGATCAGCATTATTTAAAATAACATTTTTGCATTACTTGAATTACATTATTATTTGCATTGTTTAACGTAAATTAGCTCAGTCCGTGATTATCTTTTGTTTCGGAAACAACTAAGTGTTCGAATAAATAATTTAAAAGATCAAAACCTTTGTTTTTTTTATAAAACGGATGTAAAGGTCTTGTAACTGGCGCAGTCGTGCGGATTTAATTTTTGCAAAAAATTTTTTACATTTTCTCGGGAGTAAACGCGGGAAGTAAAAGAAAAGTGCGAAAAACGAACCGTGATTAACAGCAACCTGTGAACCTGTGAACCTCGAAGGAACATCGAACAACTGCCACGAGTACTACAATCGTCTCGAAGGATCATCGAAATGAAGGACTGGATTTTAATTTTAGTCACGTAAGTCTAAGCAATTGAACACTTTCCATTCATTCCTATATATTTAACAATAAATCCTTTATATATTGATAAATTCCATTTCATAAAGTGTTATGGTGCCAGTGTTGGTTTAGTGTAGTGCAAATTAAAAGAAAATTATAACTAACTACTACAAAGTGAATCGAACTAATTGATTCTAATTGCACTTTGTCCTACTACAGAATTTTCTTTGAAAAATTGAATAGTTTAATTATATTTTCAAATTGCCACCCCTTATGCCATTTTTCAATAGGAGGAGTCGTAATAATCCCTATCCGCGACAACGAACTTTAAGAGTAGTGCCGTTAGAAAATATATATGTTGAACAAAATAGTGGAAGTGAGGTTGATTTAGGTGATTTGTTTAACGCGAACCTTGATTTACCCGAAAAAAGCGAGTTATCAGAACGTTCCGCCCATTCACTAAACTTAACGATTGATCCGGCAATGGCGACCATAGCGGATGTTTTTAACTCCTTAAGAGTTCCTGATGCGGTCAAGGACCTACCGAAATTCAACGGTAATCCTAGACTGCTTCGAGATTTCATCGACAATGTCGAGGAAATTCTCACGATTATATCTCCAACTTCACCTGCCTATGGCAAAATCCTCTTGCGAGCCATTCGCAACAAAATTGAGGGTCCCGCCAATGAGGTCCTTAACATGTACGGAACACCCTTGGATTGGGCGGAAATGAAGAAAAACCTCACGCTTCATTAAAGCGATAAACGGAATGAAACCTCTTTGATTCGTGATCTGCATAACACACGCCAAAGTGAAAAAACTGTTGAAAAGTTCTATAGTGAAATAATAGAACTCCTTTCTACGATGATTAATCACGTTCTCATCCATGAAACAGATGGAAACGTGATCAAGGCCAAAAGAGAATTATTTTCTGAAATGTGTTTGAACAGCTTCTTGACTGGACTTCGCGAACCTCTCGGTGCAACGATCAGAGCCATGAAGCCAGACTCACTTGCAACAGCATTTTCTTATTGCATTCAGGAGCAAAATATATTCTACGCAAAACACGATCACTCGACTTCACAAAGAAAATTCCCAACAAATCAAAATACTTTGTCTAAAGCTCCAATTCTCCAAAATTTAAAGCTACCCACATATCCTTTCAATGGCAGTAATTCTCAACCACAGTTTAAGTCTAATCAACCTTCTTTTTTCGCAAACCAACCAATGTTTCGTGCATCTCAACCATATCCCCGGCCTACCCAACCAATGTTTAGACCTCAACAATCAGGACAAAACTTCTTCCCTCAAAGAAATTTCTCAAATAATAATTTTAGTAGTTACCCAAGTTACCTGAATAACCAACAATTTGGATTACAATACAATCGACCGGCGTTACCTAAGCCTGAGCCAATGGATACAAGCTCCGGCAATACACATTTACGCAATAACCAAGCCAGACAGACGCAACAACCAAATTTTTCTAATAATAATTTCTTTCGACAAACAGGACCTCCCCGTTTTACTTCTAAAGAACTTCATAACATAAACGAAATTGAACCAACTACCAAAGGCACAAACAATACCATATATTTTCAACCCGCTCCGAATAAGACTTACAGACAAGAACTCGACAATTTTTATTACTACGAAGACCCTGACGCAACGGACATTGCCCAACCTAGTGCAGACTACTACGAACAAGACGTCCAAGGACTAGACCAACCTAATACGATTTGCGAACCAGATATTAGAGAAATCGATGACGAAAATTTTATTATAGCTGCCTCACACAACCAACAGGATACATAGACATAAATTCACACGGATCTAATTTACCATACATTAAAATATCTTCTCCATTTGGACGCGACTTGAAATTTCTAATCGACACAGGTGCTTCGACTTCATTCATCAACCCTGAATTTGTACACCCTAGCCAAATCGAAAATACTAAACCCGTTATAATTAATACCGTATTGAATAAGCATGTGTTAAGCAAACAAGTGACACTTCCAAATTTCGTTGAATTTAGGCAACCAGGCGAAGTGAAATTCTTAATCTTTAGATTCCACCAATACTTTGATGGGCTACTGGGTTTGGATATTTTATCCAAGCTACGAGCGAAGGTCGACTTAGCAAGCAAAGTACTGTCCATCAATAATGCCTCAATTCCCTTAGAATTTAAACCCAATATAATCTCCCAGAAATTCATTGTACCAGCATTATCAAAATTTATAGTTAAACTCCCTGTTGATGTTCGCGATGGCGATATATATATTAAGGCTACCGAAGTAGCACCTATTCTGCGTATCGAGGAAGGTATTTATAAAGCCAAGGACTGGTACAGCTTGATAGCTATCAACAACACATCCAACGATGAAAAACTTCTTTTCCTGGAACAACCACTCAAAGTTTCGGAACTTTCAAAATTTATAGACATAAACAACTTTAATATCGATCCCATCACCAATGCTGATAACTCTTCACCTGATGATATCACTAAACTGATCCGTACTTCCCACTTAAACGAAGAGGAGAAAAAACTGATTACAAAATTATGTCAAAATTATGACGATATATTCTTTCGGGAGGGCCAAAAGTTAAGTTTCACGAACAAAATCAAACACTGCATCAAAACAACAGACGATGCACCCATATACACTAAATCGTACCGATACCCCTATATTCATAGGGATGAAGTGAAAAGGCAAATTTCCGATATGCTTGACCAGGGAATTATTCAACCGAGCTACTCACCATGGAGCTCACCGGTCTGGATAGTTCCTAAAAAGAAGGATGCAAGTGGCAAGCAAAAGTGGAGGTTAGTTATCGACTACCGAAAACTAAACGAAAAGACGATAACTGACCGTTACCCTCTTCCAAATATCACTGATATCCTCGACAAATTGGGAAAGTGTTTTTATTTTTCTACATTGGACCTCGCAAGCGGGTTCTACCAAATTGAGATGGACCCCAAAGATATCAAAAAGACAGCCTTCACTGTCGATAACGGGCACTATGAATACGCACGAATGCCTTTCGGACTCAAGAATGTACCCTCAACATTCCAAAGAGTCATGGACAATGTTCTACAGGATCTTCAAGGAAAGATCTGCCTAGTTTATCTTGATGATATATATGTCTTCTCAACATCACTCCAGGAACATGGCGAAAACTTGAGAAAGGTCTTTAACAAGCTTCGTGAAGCAAATTTTAAAATACAGTTGAATAAATCAGAATTCCTTCATAAGGAAATAGCGTTTCTAGGCCACATCGTCACACCAAACGGAGTAAAACCCAATCCCGATAAAATTAAAGCAATAAAGAACTTCCCGATCCCTAGAACACAAAAGGAGATCAAAATGTTTTTGGGCTTGATCGGTTATTACCGTAAGTTTATTAAGGACTTTGCCAAACTTACTAAACCCTTAACCGAGTGTTTAAAGAAAGGCAGAACCATCCAACTTACGGAGAAGTATGTTACAGCGTTCAACTTGTGTAAGGACCTCCTCACAAACGACCCCATCTTACAATATACTGATTTCGGGAAACCTTTTGTTCTGACCACCGACGCCAGCAATTATGCGATTGGCGCAATCTTATCCCAAGGACCAATTGGTAGCGACAAACCCATCTGTTACGCTAGTAGAACCCTAACGGACTCTGAGGTCAACTACTCGACGATCGAGAAGGAGTTATTGGCGATCTTATGGGCTGTCAAATATTTCCGGCCATACTTATTTGGGGGTAAATTTCAGATAATAACGGATCATAAACCCTTAACTTATTTAATGAACTTAAAAGAACCCAACTCAAAATTAATCAGATGGCGTTTAAAGCTTGAGGAATTTGATTATGAGATTGTATACAAAAAAGGAAGTCTAAACTCCAACGCTGACGCCTTAAGCAGAATCAAGTTAAACGAAACTAGTCCTTTCAAACCTATCGAAGCCAATGCCAATGAAACACTTGACAACGAAAATAATACCTCACTTCAAACGGAACATGGCTCCACCATACACTCAGCAATCGAAAACTTGGATGATGGCATCCCGATCTCAGAACGTCCCTTGAATGAGTTTACCCTACAAATTGTTTTAAGAAAAACTGACAAAACACCCAAAACGACACTAGCAATGCCTTTCAAAAACAGACAAAGACGAACCATTCAGATGCACTCATCCGACGAAAATAATGTCTTAGAACTATTCAAAAAATTCCTAGCACCTAATAAACTTAACGCCATATATACATCCGACGAAATCTTTAAAGTAATACAATCCGTCTATTCAAAATTCCTTTCTCAGTCACGCACCTTCAAGTTAATTCGATGCATGGAGCTGATCACAGACATAACTAAAACAGATGAGCAAGACAAATTAATTAATGAATATCACCAAAATAGTAACCATCGAGGCATCAATGAAAGTTTCCAACACCTTAAAAGAGACTTTTATTTCCCCCACTTAAAAGAGAGAATAACAAAAATCATTAACAACTGTGAAACATGCCAAATCCAGAAATACGATAGGAAACCATTGAAAATCAAATACCAAAACTCCGATAGCCCTCAAAAACCTCTAGACAATATATACGTAGATATCTACACCATAAATGGCAAATCAATATTTACAATTATAGATCGCTTCTCGAAATTTGCCGCCGCTTATACCTTAGAAACCAAAAATAGCCTAAACATCGTTAAATCATTAAGACATTTCATAAGCCTTTACGGTATTCCCAAAAAATAATAGCAGATCAGGGCACAGAAATGACATCAATAATATTCAAAGATTTCTGTAGGCAATACAACATAAAAGTCCACTTTGCATCTTTCCAACAAACAAGCAGCAACGCTTTTATTGAAAGATGGCACTCTACCCTTACAGAAACTTACAGGAATAATCCTAGAAAAACGAAAAAAGGAAAAACTGGACACGGACCATGATGACATATTAAACGAAGCACTCATAACTTACAATAACGCTATACACTCGACAACCAAACTAACCCCTCATGAAGTATTCTCTGGTAGAACTCATACCTTCGATAAACAAGTCAAATTCAATGATGAACACGATTATTTGAAAAAGTTAAACGAGTTTCGATCCCAAATTTATCCAAAAATCAAAAGACAAGTTGACGAAATTGTTAACAAAAATTTAGAAAAATTAAATAAAAACCGAATAGAAGCACCCAGCCTGAAAGAAAATGAAACAGTGTTTCGCAAAGAATGCAGAAGAAACAAAATAACACCTAGGTTCAGTAAGCACAAAATCAAAACCAATAAACAAGTCACATTAATAACAAAAAAAAACCAAAAGTTACACAAATCCAAAATAAAAGCTAAACGTAAATTTCAGGGTAATGCTGATGGCGAAAGGGCAAAAGATAGAGATACAAGTATTAAACAACAACCAGGGACTTCTACCACTCCGACTGGGGCTGACTAGAAACATAATTTCCTACAGCAACTTAATCCACGTAGTTCAACTGGAGACTTACGAAAAAGCAATCGACAACATCAGGACTTCTATAACGAAATTCAACCAAGGCCAGACAACTCCAGATACTCTAGCTATTACAAAAATTAAAATCACAGAACTCACACACAAACTTGAAACACTAAAACCTAGACTTAGAACCAAACGAGGACTTATAAACGGGCTTGGCTCCGTAATCAAGGGTATAACTGGGAACATGGACGCAGAGGACGCAGTAGAAATTAATAACAACATCGAAAAGCTAATGTCAAATCAATCCTTAATGAAATCTCAGATCACTAGTCAATCAAAGCTAAATTACTTGACGATGGAAAGATTCGATAACATTACCAAACATATCAATATTCAAACCGAAACTATAAATAAATACCTAAATCAATCACGGAATGAAATAAGAAGAGAACACGACTTCATGTTGCAGATGCAATACATGAACCAAATTAATTATAACATTGACCTCCTAAATAATCACCTTTCAGACATTTCCGAAGCTATCATATTAGCCAGACTTAACATCATTTCGAAACAAATTTTAAACAAAATCGAACTTACAGAAATCTCAAAAACCCTACAAAATCAATCAGTCAACATCCGATCCGACGAACATATCTACGAACTTCTAAACCTTCAGGCATACTATAATAACACCAATATTATATTCAATGTCCAAATACCCACTTTTTCCAATACAACCCTTCCTTTCTTCCATATTGTTCCACTCCCTCTACAAAACCACTCGAAGATTATAACTACACCCTATATCGTCCTGGAACCCCAAAGTGTTCAATTCTTTGATGAAATGTGCCCTAAAATTGAGGGAACCTTTTATTGCAAACATAACCATATTGTTAACAAATTGGCAAGTAATTCTAGATGCATCGCTGATATCATGAATGGAAAAACAGCATCCTGCCAATCCGAACCTGATGCAAGTATGCCAGATATCACGCAACCAGAGCCGAACTATGTCCTCGCCACCAATATCCCCGAGACGCCTCTAGAAACGACGTGTGATTTGACAAGAAGATCAATCTCTGGAAGTATACTAATCCACTTTGAAGGATGCAGCATCAAATTAAACGGAATCACGTATAGCAGCACCAACAGCGTGTTTTGGGACACCATAAACATCTTCCCGATCACTCCTGGAAAAAACGAGACTGGTCCCCCAAATATCGATCTTCACACACTTACCAACTTCAAGTTCCCTGATACAACCGAAATTAACCTGTTCGAGATCTCAAAACAAAACTACACCTTCCAAATTATCATCGCACTCATCATCCTGGCAACAATCATCTTCATATACTTACGCAGCAAGGAGATAAAACTAATCCTGAATCCAAGACGCGATCCTACGATGGCCACGTCACCGGTGTTCCTGTAACCATCGCCCTTCTAAGGGGGGAGGAGTTATGTATAAAGTTCAGATTCATCGCTGACTTACCTGACACCTAATTGTCTAGACAGATCATATTCTAAATTCTTCATATCATCTAAATTATTTCTCACGTTGTTCTTGCACATGCTGTTTGATCAGCATTATTTAAAATAACATTTTTGCATTACTTGAATTACATTATTATTTGCATTGTTTAACGTAAATTAGCTCAGTCCGTGATTATCTTTTGTTTCGGAAACAACTAAGTGTTCGAATAAATAATTTAAAAGATCAAAACCTTTGTTTTTTTTATAAAACGGATGTAAAAGTCTTGTGTAATGTGACGCCTACGCCCGGGAATCGAAGTGATTCCGATCCCGAACCCTTGCAACCGGCCAGATGGGTATGTCCTCGAAGTGCCAGCGGACTTCATCTGTCGTGCGGATATCGTTGCGCAGAAAATATTTCTTTTCTTTCCCAATATTTAGATCTGTGGATATAAATATTCGAAATATAAAATTAATTCAAACCCCGACACATTTCGAGACATATCCATCTGGAAATGCCCCTCCACCGTGGCCATCGAAAAACTATGCCACTGGCGACAAATGGAGAGGCACATTGCCGCCATGTGGCGTGCCATTCCACACACATCTGTTTTGTCCGATGTGACAACCGGTGGGATTTGACAGCCACATGGAGAAGAAGTACAAGTAAACAATTTCTTAAATATTCAGTTAATTATTGAAGATTATCTGATTTAAATTTTGTCTAATTTAATTCTTCAACTATTTGCTAAGTTATTATTGCAAAACTGTGCGCGTAGCTAGCGAATAATTCGACATAAAACGTTTTTCTTCTACGAAGGGGAAGACGAAATGCCATTTGACGGACAAAAGAATCAACGGAGGGGATTCTGCTTCATCACGGTCGAGTCTGAACAAGTAAGTGGCATAGCGAAATATCGGCAGTGCCGGATGGTGCTTGTCGTTTAGACAGATAGCCATCAAATCTTAAAACAATTCAGTCCCCAAAATCGTGACCATTTGGGGATGATTAAAGTGTCTTTCGATACAATTCCGAAAGATTTTAGAGGACTTCGCGCATGTTTGGTCTGTTCATCAGTTTAGACGTTTGAGCAATTCAGATGAGGTGCCTGCAACAATTGCGTAGAGTTTTTGTCGGTGAAGAATAACATGGATCAGGTTTACGATTGTACAAGACACAATATTGAGTGGCTTGATCGCTGTTATGTCCTGGAGATAGCTAGGCCAACAAACGCCAGAAGATCAATTGCTTTTGCCGGGGAATATATGTCGATTCTGTTTCTGCCCGTTGCCCAATGTCACTGTATGTGATATGAAAAGCCGTGGAATAGATCAAGAGATAGATACTAGTCAGTATTAGTTTAAACTTTATTGTTTGTATAAAAGATACTAGTTAGCGTTATGTCCATTAATTTAATAATTTTCTTCTAAACAACATTAAGCTCAATTCCTGAGAGCTGAAACTCATTTAAATTATAATATTTATTGTCAAATGTATCAGTTAGATTCAATTATCACTAGAACTATTAGGACTTAGGCAACAAGAGCTTGGAGAAACTCTAGGAAATTTTTACATAAACAAAAAAAAAATTTTAGATAACGTTTTATATTTGTAATTGGCTAATAATGAATCGTTATACTATTACCTTTATTGGAAATAGTGTGCTGATACACCAATAATCGAAATATTTGACAATTGAAGTAAGCTAATTGCGGTTAGTAGGGGGTTGATAACAGGTTCTTACTAACGAGTTTTTGCCGCACCAACTAATAACTTAGAGGAAGTTGAAACGATTTCGTGTTTTTAATAACAAGATCCCTGAAGTGCACTAATCGGGATGGATAATGTTCTAACCGTTAATAGTAAAAACAACTAGTATATCGCGATTATAATAATTCGTAATTCGCGACAGACATATCGCGATTATAATAATTCGCCGTAGTCATATCGCGATTATAATAATCCGGCGTAGATTAAAGGACATGTCGCGATCGAAAGAATATAAAGGTAAATAAAGGAACACTGAGTGACTTCGTTAAATCAAAGCGAAACTTTAAAGGCCTACGTTAATCACATAAAACAAGTGGGAACCTCAACTAACCGAAATAAGTAAAATTATAATCTACGATTTGGCATTCTCAGAATTTAAACATTAATCAAAAGCGATGTTTTCGTCATAGTAAAATGATTTTTTTTTATTTTAAAGTTCAGTACGGAGAGCTTTCGCCTACAAAATTAGGATCAATTGTCTTTGAATTATATCATAGATCTCAACCCAAGCAATTATTTGTGAAAAAAAAATTTGTCTGGTGGAGAGCTTTCAAATCGAATTGTATGTAAGTGAATTCAACTGGGAAAGAAAAAAATAAATACAACATGAATTGCTAAAACTTAACCACGACTTTCCTTTTCAGCGGTTCTTCTTTTTCAGTGGGAAGAGAGAGTGTAGGGTAGGTATGCCGTCGCGAGGGTAGGGTTTCGACAAATCCGCTGAGGTCGGTTTCGCGTCGCGCGCGGTACGCGGTACCTTTGATTGTTTCGTTATTTTATTTAGAGTAGTTTTCGTCGGGTTAATTTCGAGTAGTATACTTTTCGGTACCGCGTCGGTGATTCGGTAACGCGCCTATGGTGATTTTGTAGAGTTTTGATTTGAGATCTGTGGAGAGATCACATCCAGAACTAAAGTAACGTAGGTTTCCCGTTCTGGATGAGTAGTTATTGACGCGTTTGGAAATCGGGCATGTTCAGGTGGCTGAAATATTGTAATTGAGCGTAACCCATTCGGAGACCCGCGACCGAAATCCTCTCCGAACTAGCTGGCCGACAAGCAGCCACCGCGTGAATGGGTTACGGTGCACGGATTGGTTGACCTGTTGGTACCATCCGTTGGCACTACTCAGACTTAACGTCTAGAACCGATGAGAGGTCGGTTCCGCGTTCGAATTAAAAGGTAGAAAATCATTACACTTGTAACTCGCGCAAAGAACTATAGAGAAATCCTAAACTTTGTGAAAAGGTTGGAAGTAATGACCTCAATTATATTTAAGTAGCGCTACAGAAGATCCTTATATTCTGTAAGTTTCGGAAAAATCAATTTATATTTATAGAAGTTATACAGGGGGTGACCACTTAGCAAAAAAATTTCGCCAAAGGCAGTCGTGTGGGTTATCATAAGAAAGGTATCAATGAGATCTTTACAAAGCAGGTCTTAAAACAGTGATACCATCAGCAGAGAGTGCTGGGGGAGAGGAAATTAACGAATAACACTGGATTTTTCGACCAAATGGGCTTTCTATCGACCCATACACTACAGTTTGGATTGGAACTTCTCAACATTTTCAAAAAAGATGAATGATATCATTATCTTAAAGAACTCATTCACTCAATAATTTAAGAAGTATTCCAACAAAATGGCGGCCTTTTAAATTAAAGTAATGTTAGTTTTTCGTTTAAACCTAATATTTGATGTTAATGTCGTTGAAGCATCTCTCGAGTTTGTTCATAATTGGTAACTGCATATCATACTTTGCATACAAAACCCTTCTGACACGAACGTAGGTCTGTGTACCCGACTTGTTTAATGTATGTTAGCGCATAACTTTTGAACGGGACCAGATAAGAGAGTAGGTCTCTCCTTCTGTAATGTGTAGGACTTACTTCCTGTGGGGTCCCAATTTAAGGACATACGAATCAAATAACGGTAAAGGACATTTGTCGTTAAAATAAGAAAATTTTCGACTTTCAGCTCAATTTTTCGACATAACTGATCGACGCATATGAGAATTTTCATTATTGTGGTTCCAGAAGAGAGACCACACACTCGACTAAAATGTATCGGCACAAAATTTTAATCCTTTTAAGGACCTTGCAGATATTAACAGTTAAATGTGATAGATGGATGCCAAAAAATTAAGTTTAGTGAACTTTCGCACGAAATGTACTAATTATTTCGCGACTCTTCAAGGATTTGTTAAAGGACATGGAAACCTTTGGTCTCTGAAAAGGAGCAGTATCCTTAATTTTTTCAGGAAACGGCACATTTGTGGAAATCCTATCTATCGAAAATAACCAATAAATTAATTCAAATTGGTATTTAAATGCTTCTACGAGTTAGTAAGATGATTTAAAGTATGCCCCTAAGTATTCGTTGAATCATTATCCTTAATTTTTAAAGTTAACGGGACATTTATGTCAATCATTTTTGTCGGAAATAACCAATAAATTTATTCTCATTGTGATTAAAATGCTTCAAGTTAAGATGAATAAGAGCAAATTTTTCATGGAAAATTTCATTAGTCCTTCATCAACATTTGTGCTCGGGCTGATAATGAACGTATTAAAAGATCCTTCTCACGTGCTTACATGAAGTTATAGGTAAGATTTGCATGGTTCCTGCAAGAAATATTATGCATTGAATGAGAGCGAATTATGGCGTTAATTCTATTTGAAAATTGATTCGTTACTTTCTAGGTAATTTTATGCAGAATTCGCTCAGGAAGTTAAAAATAGTGATTTCCATTTTCAAGATCGGCGAAAACCGATTCCTAAAACGACGGCACTTTTCATTGTGTAACTGGTCATCACCTTGAAGTTTAATATGAACATACGTAGTTGAGTTTTCAGTAAACTATCGCACAAATTTCATAAAAGCTTTAACCAAGGCAATGGATATCGAATAAACGTAAACGAGTGGTATGGTTAAGATCTTTGATAAAAACGATGTATTTATGAATTGGACTAATTTCGGTAAGAACGGAAAAATGTAGGATAACATGTTATGTTATCCTAAATTTTTCCATTCATACCGAAGTTAGATAGATACCTTAGTCGAAAAGCTGAGCTTTCACGTAATCTAAAAATGTTTGTATGAACTCAAGGAATTTGAAGATTTGTGGACAATCTATGGCGTATATCGTGAAAAATATCCGTTGTTTGGGAAAAAGGGAGGGTTCATGGTTTTCACAGCTTAGATGGAAGAATTTGAATACTTGAATCCATATCTTTCTTCACATCTTTCGAGGATAGATAATAGTGATTTTGGTCAGAATACTTTCTATAGATCAATAGTCGCTAAAAAGCATAAAATAAAATAAACTTTTAGAAAAAAAGAAAACCGACTTCAAAATGCCCCAAAAAGATTGAAATAAATATTTTGGAATCACTGCCAAATCAGCTTTCCCGTTTTTAAAAAGTTAACAATTTATAAACCAACAATTTATAAACCAACAATTTATTAACCAACAACAATGGCAACAATTTATAAACCAATTAGAACGGGGAACAACTGATTTGGCGCCGATTTCAAAATACAGTAATCCCCCCTATAACACGGTGCTCTCATAACGCGTTTTCATATAACGCGATTTCATGTCCCTCATATAACACGTTCTTTCTCCCATATAACGCGGGGATTCCCCACGTTATATTTCTGCACTCTGATATTTATAATGATTTGTGCAGTTCATAATCCATTTCGCGTACGCTTGCACGTTGTGTCAATTGTTGTTATAAGATTAAATTAAATTATTTTATTAAATTTGTGTTGCTATTTTTGGAATTGTAAGAACATTGATCACACAAATATCTACTAAAAGGTGTAGAAATCTTATTTTTATAATTTTTATTTTAAATAAAATATTAATTCCTCAGCCATGTCAAGTGAAAAGGAAACGAAACCTAAGGTAAGAAGGAAATTTATTTCTTTACGACAAAAAGTTGATATTCTGGATCAGCTAAATAATGGTAAGAAATCAACAGCAATAGCAAAGGATCTGGAGCTGAACGAGTCAACAATACGAACAATTAAAAAAAAATGAAAATAAAATAAGGAGTGCTGTAATGTGTAGATCGTTGCAGACCTTAAGTAAATCTTCACGTGTAAAGGATTCGTTAATACCAAAAATAGAAAAATGTTTGATGATTTGGATAGAAGACTGCAATCGGAATAATATTCCTATAAATAGTTGCTTAATAAAAGCAAAAGAGCTAAAAATTTTTACCCATTTAAAGGAATCAGAAAATGTTTCTTCCGATGAGCCAAAGTCAAAATTTGTCGGTAGTAATGGCTGGTTTGAAAGGTTTCGGAAAAGGTTTTCCTTGCATAATATTCAAATTCAAGGAGAACGCGCTTCAGCTGATTATGAAAGTGCTCTGAAATTTAAAGAAGAACTTCCGAAGATAATTGATGAAGGTGGATATACGGCAGACCAAGTTTATAATGCCGATGAAACTGGCTTATATTGGAAGAAAATGCCTAAGCGAACATATTTATCGAAAAACGAGCGATCTGCTGGTGGGTTTAAGGCATCTAAGGAGAGGATGACTTTGCTTGTTTGTAGTAATGCATCTGGTGACCATATAACAAAACCAATGTTAATTAATCGTTTCTTAAGCCAATGAAAGGAATTGATAAGACTACACTTCCCGTTTACTGGAGAGCAAACAAAAAAGCATGGGTCACAGCTGCTATATTTCACGACTGGTTTTTCAACTGCTTTGTACCAGAGGTCGAAAATTACTCGATAGCTAAAAATATTAGTTTCAAGGCTTTACTTCTGATAGATAATGCTCCAGGACATCCAGTAGACCTAGTTCATCCAAACGTAAAAGTACTTTTTTTACCACCCAACACAACATCAATACTACAACCACTTGACCAGGGTATTATAAAAACATTCAAATCTTATTATATACGCAGAACACTTGAATTTATATTGGAAAAATTTGAATGCAATCCAGATATGAGTTTACCTGAGATATGGAAAGATTTCTCAATTTTAAAATGTGTGGAGTTAATATTTCTATCGGTTCAAGAATTAAAGTCTTCGACATTAAACGCCTGTTGGAAAAATATTTGGCCTGAAATCGTTTTGCAAGAAAATGTTTTGGATTCTACAAGTAGCCTATAATAAATTTTGCTCGATCAGTGGGTGGAGAAGGGTTTGACGACATGAACGAACGAGATATTCATGAATTAATAAATGACGCTGAAGATTTAGATGAGCAAGAACTTGTAGAATTAGCTGATACATCTGACGCAAATAATTCACATAGTACTGAAGAAAGCTCAATGCAGATTATTGACGAAGTAGATGAAACTTTAAGCATGGAAAACCTGAATAAAATAGTAAAATTGGGCAAACAATTGGAACTACTTGTTAGTAATTGTGATTCTTCAATGGAACGATCTACTGAATTTAAAATAAATCTTGAATACTGTCTTGCACCATATTTAACACTGCAGGAAAAACATAAAACCGAAACCGGAGAATCAGTAGATAGTGAAATTTTAATTCATACCGACGGACAAGAAAATATGATCTTAAGTAAAGAAAATAATAAAAATTTAAATGGTGAAACCTTTGGACCTTCTATTAAAAAAAGATGTCGGTGGAACGTTATTTCAGACAGCTCCGACAGCGAATAAACGTGTAAAAAAATGTTTTTGGAATTATGTAATTTAATTGAAATTTACTGTTTTTTAGTTACAAATGAATAAGTTTTTTATTTAAAATATTCTTAGTTTTATTTTCATAAAGCGTATATATTTCGTTCATAGCATAGTTTTTCCTTAATACATATTCGACTCAAACCCCCTTTAACAAGAAAAGTGAACCGTCAACCATTTGTACATAACGCGTTATACGCGGTCATACGCGCTATACGCGGTCATACGCGTTATACGAGCATTCTCGTATAACGCGTTTTCTTATAACGCGGAACGAATCTACCGTGCTATAGGGGGGATTACTGTATTTATTTCAATCTTTTTGGGGCATTTTGAAGTCGGTTTTCTTTTTTTTTTTAATGTTTATAACTTAATTGAAACATGCTCTATATGAACAAAGACGTCTGTATTCGAAGGACCATGTTTGATTTACTTATTCGTTTGCAAAATCCTTCTGGCAGGAGCAATCTCCTGCTATTTCCACTTGTTTAGTATTGCCATTGTGTTTCTATACATAGTGGTGTCATCGTGGCGAACATTTTAACTCCACATTGGGGGAACCCATGTTTCTGGTGGCGCACCTATCGCTGGTAAATGTCTGAGGTAGAATATCTTTAGTGAAAATCCAATCCAAGTACAGAAACTTTTAAAGCTGCTTTGAAAGTGGTTATGAGTTTTGAGATATATGATGTACATATATCAACATATTGGCAAATCCAAGCGAATGAATTATGTAGGATGGATGTATGTTCGCTATGCGTTTTGTGTGAAGATTCACCATGGCTAAAGCTAGTCGTAAGATTATTTCATTCTTCGCGATTATAGAAGATTGTAAATAAATGTACATACAATGTGTGTCCATTCATAAATTTGGGGTGCGTTCATTTTACGAATGGAAGTGCACAATTTTATTGTGTGAAATATAAGAATTAATACTTTTAAAGAATTTAAAAGATTATAAATCCATTATATATGAATCGATTTGCTTTATCGCTAAGAGTTCTTTTTATGTGTTTTTCTAAACAATAATAAATATGAAACTAGATTGTTGAGTGTAATTTTGTTTGTAAACGTCGAATATCTAACTAAGCAAGTATACATATTAGAGTTAGAAAAAGTGATGTTAATAAAATTACAACCATAGGTTTTATTCTTGTCGATTTTAAAGTTATCATTGAATAAATTGCAATGAAAAGACTTTTTGACTCTGACAAACACTTGGAAATAAAAAATAAACACTCAAGTACGATCAGTGAGAAATTCATTTAAATATTTTTCCTAAATTATTGTTACATCAATGTATGTCTTTGCTTTATATGGTATGTCAAGGGGTGTCAGCTGAATGCTGATTCATGGTTGCAAGGACTGAAATATAATTGCTTTTATTTTAATGTATAATAATGGTACGTCGATTTTTGCACGAAAAATGTGTCACTTGGTATCAAAAAATTTGTTAATTCTGAGAAGAGTAATTTTCGTTTAGTCTTCTTCTTTTTAGCCCAACAGCCCCTCTCGGGCCTTCGCTTCCTGCAAATAGCGCCTCCAACTGTCTCAGTCCGTTGACGGCGTCTTCCAATTCCGAAATTCGAGCAGCGATGAACTGTCTTGTTTCCTCCGTTTCCCCACTGGCCTCCAGCCTTCAGTTCTCCCAACGAATACCTTCTTGGGTATCCGTTGTTCGTCCATACGATTCATGTGGCCAGCCCATTGCAGCTTCCGCAGTCTTACAATCCTTGAGACCTCCGGTTTGTCAAAAATTTCATCCAGCTCATGGTTGTATCGAATTCACCATTGGTCCCCGTCAAGCTTCATTCCAATTATTCGCCTCAAGACCCGTCGCTCAAAGGCGTTCAATATATTTGCGGATGCTTGGGTTAGGGTCCATGTTTCACACCCATAGCATAACACAGGTCTCATCACAGATTTGTATACTTGGAGCTTTGTTCTCCTGTGTATGCAGCTGGTCTTCAAGATCGTCAATACTGAATAAAATATTTGATTTGCGAGCTGTATTCTTCGACGTATTTCGTCTCTTTAATTACCCGTTAAGTCTTACTTGTGTTTATTTTCAAGCAATGGTAAATATAATTATTCGTCGAGCATAACTATATTTTGCAATCAGTAAATTGCAAAAAATTAATGATAAAGTCAAATCGATAATAATTGTTACTATGCATTAATTTCAAGCTTGTCAGGAAGGTTTCGAAAATTGTTCTTTCGATGATCTTGTTTCGTAGGTGGCTTATAAAAATTATTTTTTCAACAAAATTGAGAATATCAGTTTGCTCATCCGTGTGCCCATTTTTGCATTACAGCAAGTTTCTCGAGCAACTACAAACGATATAATCGACCTTTCGGACTCGTTTAAAAGCAATAAGCTAATGAACGTTTTTAATAAAAAAAAACAACCTCAGAGGCATTCCGGGAGGCCTGAGTATATAAAATACTTTAAAGGGCCCTACGTTAAAAAAACAGCACGTTTTCCGACACCACTAGGAATAAAGTGCAAGACGTTTTTAATGTGGTATCCCCTGTATGCTTTATCCATTTCACAGAACATGCGCTTAGAACTTGTGGGAATCATAGTAAAGTGCAAGACGTGTTTTTAATGTGGTATCCTCTGTAGGCCTTATCCATTTCACAGAACATGCGTTTAAAACTTGTGAGAATCGTAGTCCCCCCGATAGGCTGATCACAATAAGAAGTTTTGGGTTTAATAAGGCAACTAACATGATCTTCACGAAGGTGTTAACTGTGTCAAAGGAAATAGTTGCAGATAAAATTACCTTCTAATACAAGCACAAACTATGAAAACATTGATAAGGTGTTGCGCGATGAGAAAAAGGAAGAGGTATATGTAGTATGTAGCTAATAATTTCTGGAGCTTAATCTCAACTATCACGCGAAGCGCGCTGGGGTACATGGTTGCGTGACAAAAGCTATAAGCATGATGCAACTCAAAAAATTAGCCCCAATACAAAAAATCTGCGCTCGATAAATGAAAAAATAGTACACATCAGTAGAAATTAGGTGGCAAACTGATTAAATCATAGAAAACAAAGCTTCAGGCTTAAACTAGATCTTTGGAATGCTTTGGCTTTGAAACATCACCGATTACTTAACTACCATTTAAATCTTGATCTGAGGGGGTTAGTTTCAGTGCATATGGAATAGGTGGATAACATACAACCATAAGTGATGTGGAATATTTAACAGACATTACTGTTGCAATATGAAAAGACTACTTGAATAAATATTCGGCCGTACAACTAGTACAGATGTGCAACTAGCACATCTCTCTTGATCGTCATTACGTTTGGAATATCCCGATTCAACACCGGCTGAAATCGTTGCAAATACGGAATTGCTAAGGGCTTGCATTTCTAGTTTTACTGGCATTTTATCGAAGTTACATGGTTTTATATGCACGTCCGTGAGTTTACGAATAGTGGTGATAACATTATTATCCAATTCACGCACCTTTCGAATAATTCTCCATGAAAAGATTTTACTATATTAATTGATGTCATTTTTCAGATGGATATTCCTTAAATTTTTAAGATATTGAAACATATCAAAACAGTTGTATGTTCCTCTACCTTCTCTCGCAAAGTATGAATTTCAGTAGAGGACCTAGGTAAGTATAAGAACCGTCGATTTACTGCGGTCTGATCACAAACCGTTCCTAATACATCGAAGCCGACACTGAGAATATAATTTATGGTTGTTATTATAATGAAAACCAGTAAATTTCCATTTTGTGAGCCAACAATGTACCCAGTTCCTTGCTTCAAAATTAGAAGCAGAGTGTTTTATGCTACATTGTTAAGCCGCCCAAATCACAAAAATCATCAATAATGTCTTCTGCGCAATTATATTCCAGTTCCGTTCTTATTGATATCTCGTCAAAAAGTATAACATACTGCACATCTACACTAGACATTCCTTTGATTTTTTCTCAAGCAGGTCTTTTAAAGAATCAACAAAACCAGTTTTTAAGCGAAGATTCGAATACCAGTGCAGAATAGTCCTGACTGAAGGAACACTGAATTCCATGTTTAGAAATTCCCTGTAAAGGGAAGGGGGCCTATAGTAGTATTTCAAGTAAAAAATTTGCGCATTGATCCAAAGGGGCATCAGGCTTGTGGGAAAGCTGGGAACGTATTAAAAGCTAAGCCTCTTGGCTTATATCCTTCAACAAATTTCTTGCTTGTTTTTCAACATCCGATTTATTTTTCCTTATTCGGTAATACTTTAGAGAAACAAAACATGCTTTTGGAATTGATTGTTTTTCCTCAGTGCTTTTTGTTAGGCGGCGGTCTGGGGATGGAAACTGAGATGGGTGTACGTTTAGTATGCTAGATCTTGAATGAAGGTTAACATTCCGAAGATGGCTTTCATCCTTCGGATCTTTTCGCACTTCAAGTGGAGGAAATAACTGAGATGACAGGTTATTTAAATTTAAATCGGCTAAAGTTGGATGAATGAAGCTTTCTTTGGGCTTTTCTCTAAAATGAATGGGATGAGGTTTCTCAAAATATTGTTCTTTGCAATTTCCAACTCAAAACTACACTAAGGATCCATAACATACTCACTATTTGAGAAAACGCTACGAATGACTGGTGTTAGCAATGCATTTTGCTTCAATACCTTTCTATGGCCATATTTTCTAATGCAGGGCTTTAAAAATGATCCTCACCCAGAAATTGGGATTTTTTCCAAAAAGTTTGAGTGCGAAATGCCTATACGCTTTAACTAGACATTGGTTCTCTTGTCCTGAGATATTCCAAAATAACTCAAGGAAAAACCAAACGTATGGCCGTGAAGGTGATTCTATATATGAATTTCTATATAAAAAATCTACATAAAAATTTTGAAATAAAATACAATTAAAATTTGATACTTAAGCCTTTCCTTTAATGAATTCACACAAATTTAAAGATTTAATGCCCGATTTCAGTACATCGCATTTATTCAAAACTTTCTAACGGTGAAGCCTATGAAACATTAGACACCATGAATTTTCCCCACATTTAGACGCTTTTCATTTTGGCATCTTGATTGTGGAAAGCGATTTCGAAGGTAGCCAAAATCGTTAGGGTGCTTTATTTTTCTGATTGTGGGTTGTTAAAAATTTGCCATAAATAAGTCTTTCATAGTGCGCGATCGGTTCAACCAGGGGGTGTGGGTTCGATACCCGGTCTGTGTACCAATTTTAGTTTTGTTTTTCCCTTTTATTAGTTGATTGTTTACTTATTTAGAATACATTTTTATGCTTTTGTGTCACAATGGTAGAATTTTCTAAAATGCATCGCAGGATGACATCCATTATAATCAACAATTTTTGGGCTTGTAACTAGGTTCTCAAAGAAGATTTGATTGTGGAATATATTCCAAAATATCTCGCGAAAACTTAGAATAATGGTTATTCGTAGAATTTAGAATTGGATAGCTCTACTCACTAGATAATGTGTACCCATGATGTCTCGGTCATTTTACTGAATATCGATAATCGGTTGTTTTTAAAAGAATTCTTCGCAGGTCATCAATGGCAAAAACATATCACGATGAACTACGAATGTGAAAAAGCTTTTAAAAAATCTGTGCTTTCAAAAAATGCAGTAAAACGTCAAAAAGTTTCACGGGGTCTCGCCACATCCATTTGCACATATCCCGACGATATAAATTCGCAATTCTGGCCTTTATATGGAATAAGTCATATGGAGTACTTCTCTCAATCATTATCATTTTTACTCTTAAGCGTGTTTCCGAGCCAGTTTTGAATTCTTCTTAGAGTTTTCATTTCACAGTCTTTAGCGCTTCTATTGCTTTGTAGTTTTTGCGCATTTATTATGTGCACAAAGGCTTATCTAATAACTGAAGAATGTTTCGAATTTCAGAAACTGCTCTGAAACCTGTTTGTAAGATAATTAGGCCATCTTAACTGCTTCTGAGCATCTCATTCACATCAAATCCATTTTAAAACAATGCTTATTTGAATTCCTTTATTCTATTTCATTCTTTATTTTAGTGACTTGTCGAAATTATTATCAAATATCATTATTATTTTATACAAAAAAGATGATATTATCATTCTTTTCAACTTTGTTACCAGTAGTTGGCTACTAACTATATTTTCTTTCAATTAGATTCTATTTGATGAGCTATTCCCCTTTAGAAGTGCATCGTACATTTTCTTTGATTCCAACAAAGATAAAAGCAGGATGACTTCGCTAGGTATATCCTGTTCGTGCTTCCTAATCCACTCATTTATTCCAAACATCACAATTATCATTACTCAAAATAAAGAAACTGACACAAAGTCAGGTATATCTTTTTTATTAAATGTGTGTTTACATTTCGAAAATAATTCGCAAAAGCTTACTATCAATGTAAGGTATGGAATTCTTCAAATCAAAATCATAAGAGGAATTATTAAGCATTCGTAATCATAACCTGAAAATCACATATCTAAATTGAATTACACTCAATGCAAAATTCATTTACTCGCGTATCGTAAAACTTCTATTAACAGCTGCAAAATTTATATTACAAGTTATATCTTCCTACGAATACTCACAAAATATCTTTAAATTTACTTCTCACTTGCCATGTCGCCTCTAACAATGATAATTTTCTCAGCTTCTCATAAGATAATGATAACCAGGCAACTTTGCATTGACGCTACCTTCGAGTTCAATACCGATATTGTGAACTTTTCGCATTTGAAAGTCACTTGATCACACCTTTTCTCCAATAACTCAACAAAAATACAAGTATCGCATATTTCCTAGATGTTTCAAATAAGGAATTGCTATAATGAAGCGATACAAAGCAAACTCTTTTCACTAATTGATACATGAGATTACGGGTCTCCCTCTTAGTATTAAAAGATGTGCTTTGCATTACTGGAAAATAACTATAGAATACAATGTAAAAATTGTACACGAAAAATTATATAATTTATTTCTTTTACATCATGCAACTGTTGGCATGCTTAAAAAGATATTAAAATTTACTTTAAAATATTTTGATTTAAATTATAATATGAATTAATTACTTCATTCATAATGGGTTAGTTATTTCCAACTGACAAGCAAATTGTCCTTATTTGGAAATTATAATTGATTTACTTTTTTTAAAGCAACTCCATTCATTCATTCAACATTCCTATCGCAAATATTATATTCCTCAAAAGAGCCCACGAACATCATTTGCAACGTTGCAATTAACTACGATTAAATTCATTTCCTTCCATAGCAGATTTGATCATTAGCCAACGATGCATTGAAGCTCGCCAAAGCGACATGCATCCATCTAAGACACATCGGCGGAAAGAAACTTTTGCTCGAAATGCTAAAATCGACATCGCAGCGCCATCTATCCTGCCAATTGGCGTTCACCGTGACACCACTATGTATAGAAACACAATGGTATTGCTTATAAACATTTTATTTTCAAAACAAGATTTCCATTTTTGCAATCACCATACCAATTATAATTTCAACGTACAAGATGATATATTCTACTTATCAACGTAGCGTATACAAATGTAGAAAATTTCTTAACAAATATTCACATTTTAGTTAAAAAAATATTGTTTTTGACACCTTTTGGGAAAGCAACATAAATGCCATCACGAGATAGATTGGGAAAAGGCTATTTTATGGTTTTATTGCATTTATCCTTTGCCGAATCTTATCCTGCGAAGACTATATGTGTAGAGGATAGTAAATATCCGTTAATAGTGCTCCTGCTGGAAGCATTTTGGAAAGAAATTAGTAAATCAAACAATGTTCAGGGAAAACCAACAACTCGGTACATACAAAGCATCTTTCAATTGAGTTAAACTGTGAAATGCGGCAATAATATATTCAAATTTGCCGTCATTTGGTTTAAGCCTTATCAACCTTGTTATTTTTGTACTAACAGTAATTTTATTGCAGACTATTTCTGATGTTTTTTCGAATTCTGATCATTTAGAAACATATGTTTCTAAATGACAGACAGATTTGTTTAGAATGCAAAGTTAAGAGAAATTTTTGAGGTATTTGTTGCCTTTGTACTCGTTAAGATTTTTTTCAGATTTTTCGATCCAAAAGTGTCCAATTGCGAGGGAGGCGGACATAAATTTTTCGTATATTTTGCCTCCCCCTAGACCTCTGATTCGAAAATTTAATTTTTGATTTCAGATTCTGAAAGTTATCATTAAGATCTTTCTTTTGATACCCCACTCGATTAATTTTGTTGAAAAAAAGTTTTGAAGGGTCAGGTCGGTGTTGGATCCCTGCCCAATCAGTTTTTCCCCCTTTTGGTTACGATTGGGTTGCAATTCTTTGCCATTCGCTTTTACAAAACGGGGAAACTGATTTAGCACTGATTCCACAAAATTTATTTCATAGGTTTTAGGGCTAATATTGAAATCAATTTTCCTTTTTTTAAGCTTTTTTTTATATCATGATATTTAGAGTCAGGAGAATATAAACTTGGAAAACTTTTACTTTGAATCACTACCAGATTTTAGTTTCTTAGGAATCTTGCCAGCGCACAAACGAATCGCTGACGATGCGAATTCGTATCGCCACATCGAAAAATCTGTTCGCCAGTGAGTTCGACAGCGATACGAAGTCGAATTGCCTGAGAACAAAATGTCACCTCGTTGGCGAATCGGTTCTCCGTGGCGAAATACAATCGAACTGCCGCGGCGATTCGTTTGTAATTCGATGTAGCGATTCGTTTGTAATTCGACGCGGCGATTCGTTTGCAATTCGACGTGGCGATTCGCTTGTAATTCGATGCGGCGATTTGTTTGTAATCCGCCACGATGAACCGTTTATGATGCGCCGCGGCGACTCGCCAATGAGGTGACATTTTGTTCTCAGGCAATTCGCCTCCGGATCGCTGTCGAATTCGCCGGCGAACAAATTGTTCGACGTGGCGATACGAATTCGCATCGCCGGCGATTCGTTATGTTTGCTGGGGCAGAACTACCGTATAGTAGCGTCGGTCGCATAATTTGTTTGTATATGAGCAATCGATTTTTAAGGCTAAGTCTTTTGGATTTAATGAGTGGGTATAGAGAGGAGAGAAGTCCAATACAGTGTCCCCGTTTATTTTGTATGCTTTGTTTCCATGTCAGGCTTCTGTACACCAAGCCGCGAAGCATAAGGAATAAATTCAGTGATATTGAGGCATTTTGTAATTCGCATGAGAATTTGGATGTTTCATTCTTAACGAAACATGGATTTGCACTAATGAAGTCGCCCTTTACAATCTTGATGGTTATGGCGCCGTACATACCGAAATGGCAAAATCAATGGTATATGGCTATTTTCGAGTGCATAGTTCTCAACAACAGAAGAAGTGTAAGTAATGGTTTTTTCACGTTGTATTTATTGATACGTGCTCGAGAGATTGTTTAGAACAAAATTTAAAAAAAATATTTTAAGTGAGCATTTATCAGGAAAAGTATCGGAGTGGTTTCGAAAGAGAGCAATTTTCGTGTGCGTTTTCTGACGATACCTTATAAGATAACTGCATAATTTTTTTGTATATAGTTAGTTGGAATGTATAAGAAGGGATTGTATCGATTAAATTTTTGATTTTATGTATTTTTCATAATATTAACTCAACTCAAAATATCACATTTTAGGTGGGTTTCAATGCACATTTTTAACTAAGTTAGCTTCATTTTTTGAGAAATGTTTATTGACCATTACAAAACTCATATCCTTGAAATGACTATTAGATTTAAAATACTAGAAGTTTTCAATAACATTACCCTATAACAATTCGATCAAATATCGTATGTGATTCCATGTGAAATCGAATTCAGTTCCCTCGCAGACAGCGAGCAGTACGCACGCAGTTTCCGCGGCGTTTCTCTTCTTCATGATTTTGTTTTGAATTTTTCATTCTTCCCCTCCACGAGAAAGTGAAAAATAAAACAAAGAATGAATAATTATGAGATAGGTGAAATGACAAAATTCGATTATAATGTAAACTGCATTGGGTTTATGATACTCCAAGTCGTATGTCAAGTGATAGCTGTTTCCCAGGAGAACAACAAAACATTCGATTTGTTATTTGCAGTGATGTGCGACGTAGACTACGTGATGTCGAGTACACGGTTATCGACATGTCGTCAATGTCATGTGGTTAACTGGTAATTAACGACACTTATCGACACAACGACACAACCTGGAAACAATATGCAATGTAGACAATACGATACCCAAAACATAAATATTGACCTCATAGACTGAGATGGAATCTCGAAAAATTCACCTTTGAGTTAAAAGGAAGTTGATTGTCCAATTGTTGGTAATCATTTTTCTATAGCCGACGTGTCACTACTGAAATGTTATTCAGTGTGAAATGAAGAGATTGAAGTAGGTGCTGAAAGTACAAAAACCTTTACAAAAGAAATCAAACAATGTTATTAAAACATTTTATTAATAACTTTTCTCATACACAAAAAATGTTCGATGTACTTAATATTCAATGTCATCTTCATTTTCTAAACGAGTTAGATCTTTTATTCTTAGTGTATAATAAATATATAACAGTTTTTTTGATCGCTGGAATGTTAAACGATTTCTTGCTGAAGAGTGGACATGAGCCCAGCTCGAGATAACTCTTTCAATTTGGGCAGAAGAAGCTGGTATCTGCAACAATCTTATAGCAATTTTAGCTAAATTTGAATATTTGATTTCTGCCATGCTCCAGAAAACAAGTGGATTTTTTATGTCTTTTTCATAAAGTCGTTGAAAAAATCCCGATTTATGGCGAAAACTATCCCACTCATCAATGCCAGGGCCATGAAGATTTTTAAAAAGGAACTCAAAAATGGTTTGATCGTGTTCTTTGCTGAGCTTTGCATTGTCCAAAAATGGATGCAAGTAATACGCCGTCAAGGCATAAGTGTTCAAAGCTAATTCCTGTCGTGATTTCAACTGCCTTTTAAATTCTTCAGGCAACTTCAGGTCGAGCCACATTTCAACTGCCTCTGCTGCAGAACAATTAGAAGACTGACATTTGTTGATCAAATCACAAATAGGATCCAATAAACTTATTTGATTTTTGATATCATCCATGAATTGGGAGTCGAAAAGTAAAGCAACTATGTTGGGTTTTACTTTTGATTCCGCTGCTACCAGTTTCATGTATTGTTCATTTTTTCTAAAGCAATAATACGCATCGCGGTGCGAGCACCACCGTGTTCCACATGGCAATTTCATTCTGCTTCCACCTTTCTCAATAATTTTCTTTTCCAAACCTGGCTGTTTGAA
Source organism: Odontomyia ornata (assembly GCA_963969285.1). NCBI lineage: Eukaryota > Metazoa > Arthropoda > Insecta > Diptera > Stratiomyidae > Odontomyia > Odontomyia ornata. The sequence goes on from OZ017739.1 coordinate 138,559,748, forward strand.
CTCTTTCAAGACGGATGAGACTTTTTGATTTAGTTCTTTATTCAGAACGTCTTTCGCTAGAAGGTTTCCTGTATGACTGCTGCAGTTACTTTTCCATACAAAATGCTTGGTAATCTTACCCATTTTGATCATCGCACTAGCGTTATCAGACACAACTGCATATGCATGAGAATCATATATTTTTTCGGCCAAAACAACTGATTCTGATACAATCTCAGCAAGTCTTTCGGCGGTTTCGCTTTCTCCCGTAACATCCCATGCTTCTAAAAAGGCCTGTTCGCCGTTAGCGTAATGAAGCATTGAAACTACAGTTTTTGTATTATTTGAAGAATTTTTCCAGCCATCAATTAACAAAACAGAGTCAAAGTTCATTTTTAGGGTTTTGTACTAAAATACAAAACCCTATTGCAATCACGACCTGTGTCCGTCTGTCCGTCCGTCCGTCCGTCTGTATGTCACAGCACTTTTTCTCCGAAACTATAGAAGCTACAGCCATGAAACTTTGTGGAAAGGTCAGAAGTGGTGACCTCTTGAAAGTTCAATGGTGGGAAAAATTTTCAAAGGGGTTTAAGGGGGGTCTCCCCATATAGGGAAGTGACCCCCCCTAAAAATTTTTTTCACCATTGGTAGTCGAGTAGGGTGCCATTAGAAAGGTCTCAACAAGATCTTTTCAAAACATGTCCTAAAATTGCCTTTTGAGTACCGGGGGGGAAGGGGAAATGTACGAACTTTTCGCGTACCCCCCCCTCGCGATTGGACACCTTCTATCCGAAAAATCTGAAAAAAATCATGGATGTAGGCCTTAATGAGTACAACAACAATAAATACACGAGAAGTCGAAATTCACTCAACTTTGTTAGTAATAGTATGATTTATTGATTTTATGTTTTCTTAAATAAAATCTAGATGGTACCTTTAAATTCAATAAAATTTAGCACACGAATGACTATTTATAAGATTGACCTTCTCTGCAAGTTTCATAAAGATCGAATAATATTTAACGAAGTTATAGCGATTTGAATTTTCCTGCATTACTATGGACCAATATGCCCTGTATTACTATGGAAACATATGGCTATGGAGCCATATGCGCTTTTTACCGACTTAGAAACTACAGCTTTGCTAGGATTTGCGTGAAAATTTCAGAAATGATGGGTATCATGAAGATGAGTATATACAATTGAAACAAGTCGGAAAGGCAGGAGAGAGCTCCTAGCAAAAGGGCTTTGTAACCATTCTAAGATTCTAAAAAACAGGCCATGAATCGATGATTACAGTAGAGAGGAGTGGCCCCTGAAAAAAATTTCATCAAAGGTAGTCGATATGAGTATCAACTGAAAGTTCTCATGAAAAATGTGTTTCCTCCCTCGCGAATGGACACCCGTGATCTTAAAAAATCTGAAATAATTATCAAGGGAGATATTTGTGGGTATAACTATAACAAATACCTCAGAAGTCAAAATTCTTTCAACTGTGCTAAAATAGTATGATCCTCGAACATGACATCTTTCTTGATTTTATTCGTTACTGGGTACTGCATTTTGTAAGTTGAGTACAAAACCCTTCTGACATGAGCATAGGTCCGTCTACCCAACTTGTTTCTTTTGCTGAAGATAAACATTTTTCATATGCGTTATCCAGTAACTTTGTTGATAACGTTTTCCGTCCTGGAATTTTGTCCACACATGCCGGTCTCATTTTTTTGACAAAATTTTTAAAATAAATTGAGTCCACAACACTCAGAGGAATGTTGCATCCAAAAAAAAATTCTGCCAATGATTCATTAATCTCCTCTTCTTCCTTTGGAGTCAATCTGTCAGCAAAGGCGGCAATAGACGAGGAACTTTGCTTTGAGTTTTGCCGCTTTCTGTTTTTGCTAGAAGATATGGATGAGTTTAATGGCAGTTGATCGCTGTTTGAATATGAGCCATATTCAAATGACGATACTGATGAGCCTGGTCTTGTTGAAGGCAAATCTGAGCTGCATGCATCAACGTTACCGCTACCTGTATCCAATTGATTACCATCTATAAGCGATTAAATACTTGGCCTTTTTTCAAGTAGTAAGCTAAATTTAATACTTACATAAACCTACGTAAATCTCGCCTGCTTCTATAAGTGAAATGTTTTCATTTTCGTTAACGTAAAAAACGATATTTTCTTCATTTAGATTGGATGGACTCGTTTCATTTGAGATTTTGCACACATTTCTTACAAAGAGAATCAAAACCTAAGGACAATTTGCGAGAAGGAATTAAAAATAGTTTCACCTGTGTGCTCTTAATCTAGCTTCCGCAGTATTCAACAAATTTTTGCAGCATATGAGGCAGTATGCTGCATGTTTATTATTAACTTTCATTATTTTATAGTTCAGCTCATCATAAGCTTTACTTTTAGGGCGGCCAGCCATTTTAAATCCTTTTTAATCCACGAATAATAAAAATTTACTTCACTTCACAATGCAAGTCAGAAGTCACACACCCACTGACATTTTGATTTGATAGATTAAAATGACATTGACGACCAATTCTTGACATTGATGACATTAACGACGTAATTGAAGACATTAACGACACCATCATGTCGAAAATTAAAAACGACACGTAAAGGAACATCATTGGTTATTTGTATTTATATTTTGTAAATACAATTTTATTTTTATTTCTTTTTCGTCTGTAAATATTTTTATTTGTTCTTTGTAAATATTGCCTAAAATAAGATATAAACGAAAAATAAGGTTTATATTTTGTTTTCCTGGAAATTAGCGCTATCAGTTGAAATACATATACAATTTTGTAGTATCAACAATAAGTTAGTGATTCAGTGTGTTATGGGGAATCGTAAGAATCGAGCAAGATATTTTATAAACAATAAGAAAAATTGCCGAAAGGTGAATGCGTCTCAAGCAAGGTAATTTTCCTTTTTAATAGGAAGGAAAGGGCACTGATGTGAATTGCGCACGAAATGTTTCCAATGTGTTACAGATAAAATAACAAAATCGGATTAGAAGTCGGCTTGTCTGTTTCATTATTTGAACTATTAAAATCTGTACGTACTGAAATTTTATGATACATTGTTTGGTGATTTTTTTAAAGAATCTAAAGGTTTCGTGATTAATAGAGGTTTATGGATACGTACACGGAGACAATAATAGTTTGGCAACTATGAAGATTTTTTAAAGTGAAAACTTTTGGATTTTTTCGTCCGTGTAGGTCTTGTGCGTTTGTGCTTTAGAGCGAAATTCACTTGCAGGATACAGCTCATTGGCTTTGATTATGGCGTCTTTGGAAACCCGGCATCTCTGTCCCTGGCACGTGATCGAATTCGCCAGTTGAAGAACATTATCTTCGAAAATAAAATAAAACATATTTTGATATGTCTGTGATGTAAAAAGTTGTGTCGATAATTTTTCATGTCCCAGCTTATTTCGCTGTTTGGTTGGTCACGCAAACACATCGATGGAACGCCATAAATCCAAAGTTTTCTTAACCCTGCAGAGGTCGCCCCTTCAAGGTTACGTAACGATCGCGCGGATTACCATAATAATCCAATTTCAAACGAGAAAAAAACTGCAAAATATTAAATAATTTGTCTTTATTTTGCTTTAAATTGAACCTCCTAACCCTTTCTAAAGATATTCATTATAAAATTCGTCCCAAAATTCAATTTACAGCACCCAACTGGCAAACAATTGATAGAAGTTGCTGCTGAATTTTTCGATTACCAAACAGCGGATTAATATGGTAATCCGCGCGACCCCTCCAAGATTAAATATGTGATGATATTAGTATATATACCATTGTAATCCGAGCGATCCCTCCAGGATTAAAAATGTGATGATATTAGTATATATGCCATTGTAACTCGCGTTACCCTTCAGGATTAAAAATGTAATGATATTAGTATATATATATATATATATATATATATATATATATATATATATATATATATATATATATATATATATATATATATTTGTATTTATATTTATTTGTTGGTATGAATATGTTTATATGTAAACATATACATATATATTTATTATATAGATATATATATATATATATATATATATATATATATATATATATATATATATATATATATATATACTTCTTCTCCTCTTCATTTAATACTCCACCAGCCGGGTGTAACTTTTTTCCCAACTTTTCCCATCCTAAAATCCTGTCTAGCTTTTTGATAAGTCCCTCTGAAACCGAGACGGTCATCAACAGTTTAAATGGATGCATTGGCCCTGGCCCTGATGGAATTCCCTGCTTTTTCATTAAATCCCTTTCCTCTGAACTGTCTTTTCCCCTTTCAATTTTGTTCAACTTGAGCTTATCTTCAGGCGAATTCCCTGGCTGTTGGAAAGTAGCATATATCACCCCAATTTTAAAGTCCGGTGATCCCCGTGATGTTTCCAATTATAGACCTATATCTATTCTGTCTGGTTTTCCCAAAATCCTTGAAAGAATTTTGCACGCCAAACTTATCCCTATCTTATCTCCTTTACTTTGTAATCAGCAACATGGTTTCATTCCAGAAAAATCAACTACCACTAACTTATTGGAGCTCTCGGATTTTGTTGCCAGAGCGCTTGACTCTCACGCGCAAACGGACGTCATATATACTGATTTTCGCAAGGCTTTTGATACAGTGCCACATTTTATACTACTAACTAAGCTGAAATGTTATGGTTTCCCTGAAAATTTGCTTTCCTGGTTCGAATCTTACTTAACTTCCCGTTCTTGTTGCGTTCGTTTGCAAAAATTAAACTCTTCTTACTTCTGCCCAATTTCTGGTGTTCCTCAGGGTTCTATTCTTGGTCCACTCCTGTTTGTTTTATTCATAAATGACCTTCCATCTAGTTTAAATTCCTCATCCTTGCTTTATGCTGACGATATGAAACTCTTCAGGCGAATTGAAAATGTTGATGATTGCAGAATTCTCGAAGATGACTTATGTGTTCTTAATGATTGGTGTCGCTTGAATAACCTTGACTTAAACATCTCTAAATGTCTAGTTATGTCTTTTTCATTGAAACGTTGTCCCCTTTTGTTCAACTATTCTATTAATGACTTACCCCTCTCTCGTGTTACCCAAACTAAAGATCTTGGAGTTATTTTTGATTCCAAACTCAAATTTGACATTCATATTCAGCACATCACGAATAAAGCAGCGAAGATGTCTGGCTTCATTCTTCGACATGTTCACATATTTCATGATATTCATTCTGCTACCTTACTATACGTCTCCCTTGTTCGAAGTATCTTAGAATATGCTTCCCAAGCCTGGACGCCTCACCAAGATTATCTTATTTCTTCTCTTGAGACTGTCCAGAGGAGATTTACTAAATTTTTGTTTTATAATTCAATTTTCCTTATCATTCCTATCCTGATCGACTCTCCATTCTTAATTTACCCACCTTGTGTTCTCGTCGTATTTATTTAGATGAATGTTTTCTATTTAAACTTCATCATCGTCTGGTTAATTCGCGGCTAGCAAATAATATTCAATGGCGGATCCCTGTTAGGAATACTCGCACCAGTCAGTTACTAATTACTCCTTTCGCACGAACTGACATTTATTATCACTCAGCCATGGTGCGTCTTCCCAGAGTGCATAATAATCTGGAACTTGGTTCATTTCCTCATTCAATTTTCATTTTTAAATCGTTACTTAAATCTAAAATTCTTAACATGTAATTCTTTCTAAAACTCAAATTTTTTTTCTATTTTGCTATCTTTCATATTAGTTTACGTTCTGAATTTTTCTATATCTTTCTTTTGTCTTTTGTTACTCTGTTTATATTTTTTGATTTTAAACCTTGTAAGTGGGCCTCTGGCCTGTTAGGTTTGTTTTGTAAAAATAAAAATAAAAATATATAAATTCTGTTCAGTTTTGAATGATAAAATATATTTTTTTAAAACCTCTAGAAATCAGTGAACCTTCTTCATCTGGGTAATAGTTTATTTGCTCCACAAAGAAGCATTTCGTGCGTAATCAGTATATTCATGCATCCTTGTCGTTTTACTTTTTCTAATTTGGCAGCTTTAAAATGGATAGGTTACTGATGTGTCTTAGTTTTACATTAGGCATAAATTAGCTGCAGAAGGAGACTCGCATAGCATGAGACATGCAACTGAAAGTATTCCTGATAAAATTACGGGCATCACCAATATTAACCAAGAAAATATTCTTGATGAAACTATCACAATTGAAGGTCGACGAATTGTGGATTTTCAGTACTTTTTTGAAAAAATGAAAGAAATATCCAACCATTCTGCTCGCTTTGGATGTTCCTTATCATATTTGCATATAATATGTGAGGTAAAAAATGGTTTAAAATCGACTTTTAAACTAAAATGTGAACTGTGTTGCTTATACTTTGACCTTCAAAAAGCAACAGTGATATGGATATCAATTCGTCGGCAGTGGCAGCAGTACAGTCCTTAGGAATTGGTTATAATTGCCTAGATGAATTGTTTTCATCATTAGAAATTCCTTTCATGGGTAAAAAAACATACAGCAAAATACAAACCACAGTTTGCAACTGGTTGGATATACTCGTAGTCTCTGAAAAATCTATAATCATTGCTGCAAAGGAGGAAGCAAATCACGAAATAGCTGAAGGAAGTGTCGATGAAAATGGAACCCCGTTGATAACCGTAGTAGCTGATGGATGCTGGTCGAAGAGATCTTACGGAACAAATTATTCGGCCCTTTCTGGCGTAGCGGCTACCATTGGCCTTTTTTCTAAAAAAGTACTTTTTATGTAAACAAAAAATAAATACTGCTTGATATGTAAAAGAGCAGAAAACAAATGCATAAATCCTCCTGATCACATTTGCTACAAGAACCATAATGGCAGTTCTGCAAGCATGGAATCCAACATTTTTTTGGAAGGCTTTAAGACGTCAGTGCAGGAACGTGGGTTAATATATTCCGAAATGATTGCTGATGGAGATTTATCAACATATAATAAAATTTTAGACGCTCGGCCATATCAAAATATAACTGTGGAAAAAATCGAGTGTAAAAATCACTTGCTGCGAAACTACTGTAGGAAGATTAAGTTTGTTTCGTGCAATACACTATTTCCATTAAATCTCAGACGAATAGTTAGCAACGACTTGGGTCGCCTTACATTAGCGGTGAAAGCAGCAATTAGGCACTGTAAGAGCGAAAGCTGCGATATTACAGAGAAAATTCAAAATTTAAACATCGACATAGTAAATAGCCCGTATCGTGTATTTGGTGAACATCGTAAATGTAGGCTTTATTTTTGCAAGCAAAGGACAAACGAGCAAAACTATGTTCCAGACCTTGAAGAATACGGATTATAGGCAAATATTCTAAAGTCTGTTTTTTATTTGGCACAACAATCAAGAAGCCTTATCCACGATGTTCAAAGCAATATCGTTGAGTCGTTTAATAGTGTTGTTGCAAAAGCTGTTGGGGGAAAGCGAATTAATTATTCTCTAAGACGTGGTTACCAAAGCCGTTGCAGTGCTGCACTATTATCATTCAACACCAAGTACTCGCATTCTACATTGCGAAGAGAAATTTTCGGCAAAAACCCATCCTACAGAACAGGCCTAATGAAACGTCGTATGATGAAACAAAATGCTCAGCATCCTAGAAAAAGGAAGCGTTCTCAAACCCCCTGAAAAGTAATGGATGATTGCGAATATGGTGATGCCTGCGAAAAACCAGATATGGAGCGAGATATATTCATGACTGCGAGATCTGAGTTCTTGAGGACTTTAGACATAAATGTTCAAAACCGAGCGAGCATCGAAAATAATACGATTTTGCAAATAAATTCGAATAAGTGGTTCGAGTTGAGAAGATCTCTCTTGACAGCCTCTAATTTTGGACGAATATGCAAAAGGAAAAACAATATTAGCTGTGTGAATTTGGTAACATCTTTGCTGTATCCAAAATTTTTCAGTGCTGTAAAATATGGAATCGAAAATGAAGGCACAGCTTTGCAAACTGTTTCGAAAATTATTTCTAAAGACATCACCAAAACTGATCTTTGTATTGATACATGTCACAACTTTCTAGGTGCATCTCCTGATGGTACAACAGTATCGTTGAAATCAAATGCCCGTATTCTGGCCGCGGTATGCATGTATCAGATGCTGTTAAAGCAAAAAAAAATTAAATTTTGGAAATTTGTTAATAATGAGCTCGTAGTAAATACAACTTCCGACTGGTATTATCAAATTCAAGGGCAGCTACATGCAACGAAAATTGATTTATGTGTTTTGGGAGTTTGGACTGGAAATGAGACTCCTATGAAAATTGAGTTTGTCAAAAGGGGCGATTCATTTTTCAAATTGCGAATGGAGCATCAGCAGTCAAAATTTTACTTTGATTGTGTCTTACCGGAATTGATTGATCCAAGACATACAAGAGGAATGCAAATCAGGCATCCTGATTATATATCAGCAGCAATAGAGGAAAGGCACGCAAAGCGAAAAAAATAAAATCTTATTCTCAGTAGCAAATATATCAGTTATTGAATAAATGGATGATATGATGTATGCCATATCTCCCTAACATTTTATAAACTAACTTAAAGCGTATTAAAACATGTGAACTATTTAAATTTAATGGCCTTAAAGTCACGCTAAAGGTCACGCTAAAATATTTGTTGCCCATGTTCTCATGAAAGCCTACCTCAATAATTTTCTTTACCAGATTTGTTGCTCAAGGATGTACAAACGCAAGGGAGAGACACAAATTTTTCACATATTTTGACCTGAACTTCGCTTCCCCATGGTGTTACCGCATGTTTTGAACCTGATTTGAAAAGTTATCATCAAGACCTTTTAGCTATTTATTACAAAAAAAAATTAAGGGTTACATCTATATAAGAGGAGACCTTTTTTAACGACCTACCTAAAAAAATTGATGTTCCTAGCTTCTATAGTTTCCGAGAAAACTTGCAGTGACAGACGGACAGATGGACACTGTTTTAAGCTGGGTTTCGTCAAATTATTTTTCAAAACCTAAACAAGAGAAATAAAATAACTGACCCTCTAAACAAAATAATATCTGACAAAACGCAGTTTGATTTTACGGATAGTCATGAATTGTCTACCTTGCTTCTTTAAAATTCAAATAAAATGATAGAAATATTTTTACTTCCAAACTAATAGAAACGTAAAATAATAAATTTGTTCACATAAATATATAAATTCAAAAAATTTATTCATCACCAAGTATTATGCAAACCTAACAATAAACATATTTTATAGTCTGAACTATTTGACCGCTCTCCAACATTACACAAATCAACAAAGCTGAACTCATAAATTCCATTAAAAGATTCAGTCAAATTCATGCTGCCAGTGATATTTTCCTTGTCGATTCCTTCTTTCCATTTTTTGTTGGCATCAGTTTGGGCAATCTATCACTCAAACGATTTTTTCCGACCTTGTGCGAATGTGCATATCGGTTTGAGGGGAAAATCCATCCATACGAAATCAGTTCAAAGCAAACTAGGAAGGATTTTGAATTTTCCAACCATACGGCGCCTTATAATGCAATTCATAACCGCAGGGACCACTCTCAAGGCGGTGGTACTGCGATTTATATCAAAGATAGAATCAGGTATAGACCCCTTCTGGTTGATAGTTGTAATAATATGTTAGTTGTCTCTCTCGATAGTGGTAGGGGTGTTGTCAATATTGGCACTTTTTATAGGGCCCCTAACGAGAATTGCAGTGAGTTTATTGAATATTTAGACGGTATATATCATAATTACGAGAACCTGATGGTAGTAGCTAACACTAATATCGATATTCTTGATAAAAATAACAATTTTAGCTTAAATTATTTAAATATGCTACATATGAATTGTGCAACTGTAATGAATAACCTTCCTACTAGAGTAACAGAAAATAGTGTATCCCTCCTTGATCATGCTGTCACAACTTTAAATAATCAGATTGTATCTTTTAGTATTAAATATTATGATTGGCCGGAACTTGACCATAAAAATTTACTTAGATTGAGGAAAGTCTTATTGCCTATGGTTAAAAAGAAATTTTTTATTTTAAATAAGATTAAATTTATTGCATTATTATTTATCAAATTCTGAAATTATACAAATAATTCAAAACTCTATAGAAGCAGCTAATTCCATCAGAATGATTTGGACTAGGAAAAATAATTGGATAACAAGTGTGATTCTTCGGGAAATTAGAAACAAATGAAAAACAGCCAGGACAACTCTATATTGAATTTGAAATACAGAGAACAAAAGAATAGGGTTAACTCGTTGATTAGGTCCGCTAAAAGAAATGTTTTAAATAATCAGATAAATGTAGCTGATGGAAATTAAAGAAAAATATGGCAAATTATAAACAGGGAACTTTTTGGCTTTAATAGGGCTAAGAAATGTGGCTCGGATATTTCTGTTGATTCGCTTGGGGATCATTTTGGGTCGGTGGGCAAAAAGCTTGTAGAAGAACTAGATCAAAAATTTATTTCCTACAATCCTAAGTCTATTTTTCTTGAACCAATCAATGATGGTGAATTGATGGCATGCATTAATTCTTTGAGAAACTCTGCTGCTGGAGGTGATGGCATTTCGGCTAAAGGTTCGAAACTTGTCAGTGCTATAATAGCTCCACATGTTGTCTCCGATGGGAATATTTCCTAGAGAGTTTAAAGATGCAGCAATTATTCCTGTTTTCAAATCAGGTGAAGAGAATGATCCTAATAACTACAGACCAATAAGCTTAACTAGTACTTTGATGAAGGTATTTGAAAAAATGCTTAACAATCGAATAGTAAACTTTATTGAGGACTCATTGGGGTTCGATGTAAACCAATATGGCTTTGTTGAGAAATGAAGCACTACATTTGCTATTACTGATGCCTTAAAGTTAATCAATAATGAACTAGATAAAAGCAAATATGTTGTGGTCATATTCGTTGACCTTACTAAGGCTTTCGACACGGTTGATCACTCGATTCTACTGCAATGTTTAAATAAACTGGGCATTAGAGGCTCACCACTGGAATTAATTGGAAGCTTTTTTGAATAACAGAACTATCTCTGTACGTGTAAATCAACAAATGAGTGAAAAGTTTACGATTAATGTTGGTGTTCCACAGGGTTCTAAACTGGGTCCTACTCTTTTATTTTATATATTTATAATATTTACTTCTCAAATTTGGAAGGAAAATATATTCTATATACTGATGATACATTGCTATTATTTTCTGATACGTCATCTCGTGCGTTAGAGCGCAAAATAAATGCTGTTTTAATGAAGTATAGCTCATGGTTGTTAGGGAATAAATTAACTATCAACCTCAAAAAAACCAAGTTTATGCTTTTTAAACAACTGAATAAAGCTGATATAACGCTAGACATTAAAATGTTTGATGAACGAATAGAGCGTGTATCTTCATGGAAATACTTGGGTCTTATTATTGACGATAGGCTATCATGGAATCAACAGATTAGGAATTTGAAATCTAAACTAGCTTTCTGGATTAGGGTATTTAGGTGTAAGAATTATTTAGATACAGGTCTCAAAAATATAATTTATAATGCTCATGATTTGCCTTTGATTACTTTTGGCATTATGAATTGGTGTCATACTTCGGAAGCTAATGTTGTTTCAATACATAGAATGCTGAATAAGATTGTCAACGCAATGCATGGATTGGATAGATTGACCCTTAGTATTACAATTTATCCTCTAACAGAGAAATTCAGTATCAGGCAAATAATATATATGGAAAAAGCTAAAACTATTTTTAGAGTACTACATACCGATATGAAATCGGGTATCAAACCAATCAAACACTGTTATATCCATTCATGTAATACCAGATTGAATGACTATCTTAAGGTAACATTTGCTCGCACTAGAAGAAAACATAGTGATCCAGTCAGATAAGCAACGGAAGTGTATAACTCTTTGGCTCCTGAGTTAAAAAATGTAAGGTCCTTTCCTATATTTAAGAAACTCTTACAGACGCACCCTGTTGAGGTTTGGAGGAACTGATTCGCCGTGTCCCGGTCGCGGTATTTTGATTTATTTTCTTTTTAATAAATAGTATTTAAATTTGTATATTTTGAATAACTTCTCTTACTCGTATACCAGCGACAATTTGTTGCTGCCTGGGAAGTTACGCAATTATAATACGAAATCAAAAATCGTTAAGCAGTTAAAAAATTAATATGTAACCCAATATTCCAATTTGAAATTTGTGTGTTGTTTTTATTGTAGTTGATATCTCTAACCAAAGTATAAAAATAATAATAAGTTATATGTTCGTGTTAAGGTTGTGGTTTTGGTATCCTATCCATAATCCTGTGTCCTATCGGGATATGACGATAGAGGATACGATCATAGCTGAAATGAATAAGTGATTCACTGGTTCTTTCTGAAGAAGCTCAGTACCCATTCTGATCCTAATGTCCATTGTAAGTCCACGGTATTTAGCCGTTGGTGCCCAGTCTATTGTTTCATTGTCAATTTGAAGCCTCTGTGGGGTTTGTAGTCGTTTTCTTGTGATGAATAGGGCCTGTATTTTATCAGAATTGATCATAATTTTCCATTCACGAATGTATTCCAATAAGATGTTAATTGATCGTTGCAAGTTTAAAGTAATGACTCTTGCTTGTCGTGCTAGAATAAATATACGGGTATCATCAGCGTAGAGTGATAGTTTTACTTTTGGAGGCAGAGTTGGAAGGTCTGCAGTAAATATATTGTGTAGGACCGATGATATGGGCGAGCTCGAGGAGTTGTTTGTCAATTCTGACACGGAATGTTCTGCCTTCCAAGAAGGAGCCAATAATTTGAGTGAGCTGCAGTGGCATATTGAACTGATGCATTTTGAAGATAAATCCTGCATGCCAGACTTTATCAAAGGGCTTAGCTATGTTAAACATAACTAAGCCTGTTGAATTCCTGCGATTTAAGCCTGTTCTGATGTGTTGGACCACTCTAACTAACTGGAGCTCAGTAGAGTGTTTAGCTTTGAAGCCATATTGTTCTTCTGGTATATTATCTTTATCAGATATGTTAGATCTAGTATAAACCAAACAATGTAAAATATCATAGTTATCTACATAGCTCACTAGTTGGAGCTACTGTTAATGCCTTGATTATATCATTCTGTTTGGTCGAATAATACTCACTCTTGTGTCAACTGTTTTTCTGTGCTAACCGGATTATAAATAAATCTCAGTATATCAATTTAATCTATTGTTATTTTCGCCCAATCCCATCAAGATACAACCTCATAAAGTCGATGCAGAATCACCCTTTCCGCAATTTTCGACAGCGATGAGAGGAGACTAATGGGTCTCCAGTTTTGTGGAAATCGTGGCTACTTTTGAGGTTTCGGGAAGACAATAATAACACAAAAGAAATATTACATTCGTAATGTCAGTAAGTGTTTGTAAAATATTCTCTGGTAGCCGAAAAATTATTGTGTTTGTAATAGTGTCATATCCGGATGCTTTATGTTTGTTGAGTGTCTGTATAATGTTTTTAATTTCGTCTAAGTCCATTTGTTCAATCCTGTCTTCATGTTGAATGCTATCCATCAGGAGTCTGTTGAAAGAAGGTTCAATTCTTTCCTCAGTTTCAAAGTCCTCCTAATCTGCCCGGAGGACGGATGCCGGTCGACAAGAGCACTATTGGAGCATTCTTTAGGGAGTTCCACCCCCACGTACCCGAGGAAATTCCCGCAGGGGGAATGCCGGTCGACAAGAGCACTCTTGGAGGCTAGCATTCTTTGGGGAGCGCCGCCCCCACGGGCCTGAGGATATGGGGGGCATCGTTAGGTTCCCTCCTGGGATGACAGGTAACGACTCCGATTGGATCTGGACTACGCTTTGGACAACGAACTGGAATTGACGCTTTGGGCTGGCGGATGTGGTGGTTTGGACTTAGTTGCTTTGCACAGTAGCGCCGAGGTGGAACTCGTGTGTGAACGGCTCCAATTCAACTATCATATCGTCTCCGTCCCGGTAAAACTTTGACAGGCCTCGAAGTACGTTCGAAGTTCGCACCATTGGGTTGGTAGTGTAGGTTCGGTTGAGACGGACTCCCGATTAGCGCTGGTCTGGCCCGGAGCACTTGTCCCCATAAGGGCTTGTGCCAACCCTCGCATGGCCTCCCTGATCTGCAAAGATAACCATGGGACCAAAAAGGCGACTACACACACGAACGGAGATAGCGGCTCCGAGGGGGGATCCAACAAAACTGGAGCAAACAAAATCAAAAGATCAAAAACATCCAAAAAATGAAACAAAAAATAATAACGACGACGCAACCAGCGGTTGCAGCCACGATGTCAACAGTACATCGAGAGCGGTACTAACCGCGACAAAAACGAAGACTGACACAATGACAGTGAAGACAGACGAAAAACGGAGAATAGCAGACAGTCTGGTTCAGACTCAGATTCCTGCGGCGTTTTGGCGCAGCAAAAAAATTATGCGAACGCCCGAGCGTCCTATTAAGGAGAAGCAGGAAACTCTGCGGGACACTTCAGGTGTTCGAGCGGTGGGAAATAACATAAAGAGCACCGAAAATTCGATTGTCACTGCTGCGATCGTTACCGAAGCGACCGATGCAAGGGTCGCAAATCCCGACATTGGAACGAAAAATCCAGAAGCCAACGAGGAGATTACGGCACTAAAAGCAAAGAGTGACCAGACACCGCGTGAATGCACCGCCAACGTTGAAAATGTGGCGGAAGTACTGCACTCAGAAACAGAACGCGAAAACCTCTCCCAAGGATGGTTGCAAGGTACAATTGCGGCCCAGCGATACGAAGAAGAAAGACTACTCCAAAAAGCGGGAGATGTTCTGAAAAGAATACAAGCTGTATGCGACTCCCCAAATATCAACAAAGCAGCAAAGGCAGGGCTCCTTGAACTAGAGGAGCTCTTAGATCGCATAGGGCACTATTGGAGGAGCTGGTTAAGGGCCGCAGACGAACAGAAGGCTAAAGAGGCGCTTGGAGTGGAATCTAAAGGTGACATGCAGATAGCTCCATCATTAAAAGTCAATAAAAGAATGGCATCTAGCCCAATCGAAGGAGATCGGGATAACAGATGGAAGGAAGAGCACTTGATGGGCGTGGAGCACCAGATCAGGGGTTCCATACAGTGCTTACAAAAGGAGCGAAGAAAGCCGCAAAGAAACTCCTTAAAAAAGCCAGAAAATTGGTCCATACGGACGCCCAATTAGAAAAAGGACCTGATGCAAAACAGGAGAGGCAAGAGCCCCGACGAAGACCCCGGCAGCAGGTACTACTTGTAAAGCCCCAAGATGGCCGATCCTACGCGGAGATACTGCGGGACATCAGGGGAAACGTAAGGCCCGAAGACACCAATACTACCATTGAAGTAGTACGACCAACGCGGTCGGGCCACATACTGGTGGAATTTGGAGCAGAGGCCGGCAATAAAGATGCATTCTGCAACGCAGTAAAGAAAGTCCTCGGCAAAAGCGCAAATATAGCCCCACTCGAGCCGATGGTAACGATCGAAATACGAGACATAGACTACGTGACGGATCTGGCCGAGGTAGAAGCGGCCATCAAAAGGGAGTTCCCTAGCGTGGGAAGGATCAAAGCGAGGCTGACACCAGAAAACAACAGGGGACAACGCATGGCCATAGTTGACTTGACCGAAAAGCACGCGGAACAATTCCTGAACAAGGGCAAAGTACGAATCGGGTGGGTTGTCTTTAGGATACGGCAAAGAGCAACGCCTCTTCAATGTTTCAAATGCCTTGGTTATGGTCACACCACACAAGTATGCAAAGGACCCGATAGGAGTTCCCTATGTTACAAATGCGGTGAATTGGGACATAAAAGAAAAGAGTGTACGAAGGAGGTACACTGTATTCTTTGCAAGGATGCTGATCTAAAACCTGATTTTGGACACGTCTTGGGATCAGGAAAATGCCGGGTGTTCCAGAAAGCCCTAGCCAAGGCAAAATCAGAGCTTCGATGACCCGCATCCTGCAGCTAAGCCTACACCGCAGTTCAACCGCCCAAAATCTGCTTGAGCAGTTTGCAAGGGACATGAAAGCCGACTTCTTGCTGCTGAGTGAGCAACACCAGAACAAAAGTCCTGCATTATGGTATTCTGATGAAACTGGTATTGCCGCCAGCTGGGTTCGGAACAGTGACTTTCAAGCGGAGAGTTGTGTGTGTGGTTTAGTGTGTACCTAACGCCTAACGAATCGATATCATCTTTCCAAGCCAAGCTTAATGCTATGAAGGGCGCTGTCTCGAACGCAGAGGGCAAAGTGCCCGTTGGGGGTGGCTTCAACGCTAACGCAATCGAATGGGACATGCCTCGGACGGATCCGCGGGGAAAACAAATCCTGAAAATGGCGGCCAGGATGGCCCTCGTCGTACTAAACTCCGGAAATACACCGACTTTCCACCGTATTGACTGTGAGGGAACCATACCGGACGTTACATTCACCTCGGAGTCCTTAGTACGGAGGATACACAAATGGAAAGTATTAGAGGACTACTCAGTCAGTGACTATCAGTGCACTCTGCTTGAGATAAGTGATGCTGCCTCCCGACGTCCGTGCTCTCGGCCTCCTACAACTGGATGGACCATCGGAAGGGTGGACGTCGAGAGGTTCGTCAAGGTTCTTACAGCAGGTGAGCCGCTGCAGGGAGCTTCGGAGGGGACGGAAGAACTGGTAGCTCAAGACGTGGTGAACTCTACTATGAGCATCATTACGACTGCTTGCTGCGCTTCTACGCCCCATCGAAGGCCCCGGCACGGCAAGCCCCCAGTGTACTGGTGGTGAACTGAAATCGCTGAAAAGCGTAGGGAGTGTCACAAGCGTCGACGTGAGGGTCAACGGGCGCGGAACCGTGACGAGGCATGCAACCGCGCAGCAGCATATAAGTCGGCCAGGAAATGCCTTCGCAAACTGATCAACAGTAGCAAGGCTCGCTGCTGGCAAGACCTAGTGGACAATGTGAACAAGGATCCGTGGGGCCTTGGCTACAAACTGGTCATGGGGAAACTTGGTGCCCTACGGAAGCCTTGTCTACATGATGCGGAAAAGATGGACGCGGTAGTGCGGGAACTCTTCCCCGTCGTCCGTGTTGATGCTGTCCATGATGAAACAGCGTAGAGTGCCCACTCTTCACACAGCTGGAACTGGAGGGGGCAGTCTTCTCATTGAAAGCGAGGAAGGCTCCAGGCCCAGATGATGTTCCAGCTGAGGTGTTGCGGCTCGTCTTTCACCATTGTCCTGACTTGCTGCTCAGCACATTCAACGCTTGCCTACGGGACGGGGTTTTCCCGGTACGATGGAAGGTAGCGAGGCTCGTGCTGATCAGCAAGGGGAAGGGAAATCCCGAATCGCCGTCCACATACCGCCCGTTATGCATGCTAGACACGGCTGGGAATGTGCTAGAGAAACTCATCAAGGGAAGACTCACTGACGCGATTCGTGCTGCTGGGGACCTATCTCCTCGGCAGTACGGCTTAAGAGCAGGACGTTCTACCATTGATGCGATTGCAGAGGTGGTGAGCGCGGTCCAAAAGGCAGAGGCATATAGTCGCACTAAGCGACGGTTCGTCCTGTTGGTGACAATCGACGTCAGGAATGCCTTCAACTCCGCTAGATGGACACGATGGAAAACTCTTTTCAAGTTCCAGAATATCTAATGCGGCTTTTGAGGAACTACCTAAAGGACCGAAGCCTGCTCTACGACACGACACAGGGCCAACGAAGTATGGAAATTACATCGGGTGTCGCCCAGGGATATATCCTTGGCCCGGACCTGTGGAACGTGTCTTACTACGGGCTACTGAGACTCGAGATGCCAGATGAGTCGTGCTTTGTCGGCTATGCGGATGATGTTGCGGCTCTGGTCGCCGGACGCACCGTTGAACAAGCACAACTTAGGCTAGGTATGCTAATGCGTCGAGTGAGGGACTGGATGACCGCTCACGGGCTGAGTTTAGCACTGGAGAAAACCGAAGTGGTCATCTTGACAAAAAAGAGAATCCCTAGAGTAAGAATGAGCAGTATTGGAGACATACAAATCAAATCGAGGCCAGCGGTGAAGTACCTGGGGCTACTGATCGACTCGAAGATGAGTTTCTATGAGCAAATCAGGGCAACGGCTGAGAAGGCTACTTCGGGAATATCGGCCCTGAGTCGACTTATGGCCAACGTAGGGGATCCAGCCCATCAAGAAGACGCCTCTTGATGAGCGCTGTAGGGTCAGTGCTACTGTACGGAGCAGAGGTATGGGCCGACGCTCTCAGCAAGGAGGTATACCGAAAACGTTTGGCACAGGTACAGAGAAGAGGAGCACTGCGAATTGCATCTTCGTATCCAACAGTCTCCGACTCAGCAGTGAGAGTGATTGCAGGCGTGATACCTGTCGCCCTCCTTGCTAGAGAGCGCCGTGCTATTTACCTATCCCGAAACGAGGATGTGAGGGAGATAGTTGTCCGCGAGGAGAGACAGCGCTCGCTCATTGATCGGCAGCAGTCTTGGGTGAATTGCACGAAGGGAAGGTGGACTGCGCGCCTCATCCCGGATGCGAGACCGTGGCTAAATCGAAGGCATGGTGAGACTGACTTAGATCTAACCCAGCTTTTGACCGGGCACGGGTGTTTTCAGTCTTACCTGCACAAGATCGGTGAGTCACGGTCTCCCGATTGTCAGTTTTGCCCAGGAGAGGAGGACAATGCCTGTCACACATTTTTTGCGTGTACAAAATGGGTCAGGCTGTGAAGGGAACTCTCCAGGGAGACGGGAGAGCTCACCCCGGAGAATATAGTTGCGGTGATGCTCGAATCGGTTGACAAATGGAACCAAGTGGCACATTATGTTCGGGCAGTCCTAAAAGATAAAAGGGACTCACAGCAGCTGGGGGCGCTGGGGCTGGGGGATCGCTCTTCTGGCATTTCCTCTTCCCCTCTCCCCTCCCGCTAGAAAAGGGACTCCTCAGCTTGAAGACGTAACAAAACGAGACCTGGCCCGAAGTAATGTGTCAAACGGTTCCAGGCTGGGTTCTCAGGTTGACAGGGGAGGTGTTTAGTGGGTAATCCAGTCGCGCATGGGAGTCCCACAATCTGTGCATAAATGGCATTCACCTCCCTACCACAAAAAAAGTCCTCCTCCGCGAAAGAACTTTCGCGGAATTGTATTTCTAGGGAATTTGCAAATGCCTCAGCCTTACCTGAATCGTGGAATTGCATCCCATTCGGACCATGAATAGGCGGTACCACAATTTTACTGTTTTTCCAAATGTATGTGGTCATTCTCCAGAAACTGCCACACCCAGGCTCGAGATTCTGCAAAAAGCTCTCCCCCTGGCCCGTTTCCGAATACTCTTATCTTATCACGGATTTCATTTGTCATCCGAGTAGCGTTTATGCGTAGCGTAGGGTCACTTGTAAACATAGCTCCCCTCCGAAATTTATTTCTTCTCCTGATTAGTTGTTTGATATTCTGGGGGAATTCATAGGGATTCGTATCCCTTCTCAGAGTTATGACCATACGGTCCTATTTTGCCTTTATAATTTTCTGAGTTACGTTCTCGATGATGTTTTCGATGTCATCGGCCATTTCAGGTGATTGAAGATTAGTTTCATTAGCCAATGCGACTATAAACGCTTTCCAGTTTGTAGTTTTCTATTCCTGCATAGGAACATCAGTAAAGATGTTTTCTGTGAGGAAAAGGACTGGTTTGTGGTCGGAAGACTGTTCGTCGAAGACATTTGCTCATAACGGAACATTTTCTGTGAAATCTCGTGATATTCCAATGTCCAGTGCAAGGCAATTTTTTAATCCGTAATGTGTTGGCTCATTGGGAATATGTAGGCTGAAGTGATTGGCTGTGATGAATGTATTGAGCTCAGTCCCAGCTTTATTGCTTTTCACAGCTCCCCAAAGGCGGTGCGTGGCATTAAGATGTCCTGCAATGAAGATAGCGCCTCCACGATACACATAAGGTGGCAAACAGATTTAATATTATAAATATTGGTTTAGGATTTTGGGAGGAGAACCTTGACAACTCTAGAAAGACCCTCCGTCATTTTAATATAATAGACTTCTATTGGGTTGAAGCCCTGAGACTGTGTCTTCCTTACAGGCCCCTGATGACAACATTCAGCTGTCTATCATCTGGAAGTATGTAGGTGTGATATTGTATTTCGTTCTCAGTTAGTGCTTTGGTCAGTCGTCTGTAATCTGTGGGTGTAGTTGGTATGATTTGTATGCCCAGGTATGTAGATCCTTTTCGCAGATATGTATGATACGTTTTGTGTTTTCATGATATTAAGTGTTTGGGACCATTTTAAGGGCTCTCGTAAAATGATCAGAACTGTTTTATTTTCTTGTGTTTGTGGCGCGGGTTATGTGTTTGTAGTGTTCGGCAGTGTTGGTTTTGGTGTGATGGCCATGTCTGTGAATGTCGTTGGTGGTGGAAGGGCAGGGAAAATCTCATCCTCTTTGTCTTTAACGCAACTCATGCAGTCAACTTTCATCTCACTTTCTGAAGTTTCAGGTGAGGAACAAGACTTGAGAAGTGAAGACGCCCTCACTTTTCGCTTTTTCATCGGAGGGCTGTCTTTCTTAGATTTTCCGTTTGCCTTAGCCTTATTTTTGAGTATTAGAACTAGTTCTGCATTTTTTGCAGTTAGCGATTCATTTTTGTTTCACTGATCGGCCAGCTCAGCATTAGTTTTCGTGAGTGTCTCTTGTGTTTGCAACAGCGTTACAAACACTTGATCTAACTTCAACGTAATATTGTCGAGCTGGGCGGCCAGCGAAGCAATTTGCTCGTCTTTATCGGATATATCACGTCCGGCAATCACGCCACCGTCCGTCAACATTCTGTCCGGCAAAAGGGAACTATCTGTATATTAAAATATCTTTCATGTCCGCCAAATAACTAACTTTCAATAATATAAAACTAAATTCAAAATTTAGAAAAAACAAGAAAATGCGACTAAAGCAAATGAATACCAATCAACTCTCCCAGAGTCCCCGGTATTCTTCTATATCTTTCTTTCGTCTCTTTCTATCTTCTTTCTTAATATATGCTCTTTCTCACTCTATCTTCTTACTCTTTCTAGAATAGAAGATTCTATTTCGCTCTATCTGCCGTTACGCTCCATCTTCAATTTTACTATCTGCCCTCTCACTCTATCTGCTCTCCCACTTTATCTTTCGTCTCACTCTCCTTCTCTCCTATTCGCTACCTCCTTCTGCCTTCGATTTCCTCCTCTACCTATCTTCTGTCTCCCTCATCTTATCTTCTATCTCCTTCTTCTTATCTTCTATCTCATTCCTCTTCTTTCTTGCATGCACTTTACTAAACTATTAACTTTCCACTTTTTAATAACAACACTTCATATATTCCAGATGTTTAATTCACTCTCCGACAGCACGTCGACTTAATAACTTGACTTGACTGATTCTGTATTTTTGATTATGTACATTCAAATATTTCGAAAGAATTTCGTGTTTGCTTTCTTGTATTACATACATACCTACGTACAAATATTATTTTGAATTATCTAAGGTACGTAATGGCATAAGTTAAATATCTATTTAGCTATGTACTTTTGTCTTCTATTTGTCTACGTATAAACATATTGTATTGTATTATGCACAATTTGAGTGTTTTATTTATAACAATCAAATGGATAGAAAGAAGCGACAACATTTTGTTGAGAAACCGCATCCAAAGAAAATGCGAAAAACAGTGACTATTGGCAAGAAACGTTTGGATGAAGGTAAAAGATCGACAGTTATAGCAAGCGCTATGGGACTTCCCCCAACAACTGTTCGAGCCAAATCAGCAATAGAAAAAGTGAATCAGCTAAAGCAGGGGCATCCACAAGTGATACAATAATTACCAAAAAAAAGAGCCCATGCATTTGAAAAAATGGAAGAAATGTTGATTATTTGGATCAAAGACCTGAATCATCACAATATGCCAGTGAGCACGTTAACTATTAAGGCGAAGGCAAAAAGCTTGATCAAACAAGTAAACTTGAATCGATAAGACGCTTTCGTTGCCAGCAATGGATGGTTTGAAAACTTCAAGAAAAGAAGTAAAATGCGCAATGTAAAAGTAACAGGTGAAGCGGCTAGTGCAGACTACGACGTAGCGAAGATCTTTCCAAACACTTTACATGCTATTATTGAAAATGGAGGATATTGTGCACAGCAGGGGATTAATGTTGACGATACAGGCCTATATTGGAAACGCATACCCTCAAGAACATTTCTTTTGATTGAAGAAAGAAGAGCTCCTGGCTTTAAGGCAGAAAAATCCAAGATTACTTTCCTTCTCCGAGGGAATGCATCAGGCGATTTGAAACTGAAACCTCTTGCTGTTTATCAATCAGAAAATCCAAGGGCTTTCAAAAATATATGTATGGAAAATCTACCGGCTATCTGGAGGTCCAATAAGAAGGCCTGGGTTACTGCTAATATATTTCGTAATTGGTTTGATCAATATTTCTGTCCAACAATAAAGAAATATTTGGAAGCCAATAATCTTTCTCATAAAGCGTTATTAATCATAGATAACGCTCCAAGTCATCTCATAGACCAATGATGCCATTAAGATGATCTTTTTGCGTCCTAATACGAATGCGATTCTTCAACCAATAGATCAAGGGGTTATAGCATCCTTTAAGTCCTATTATTTGCAGCGTACATTTCACATGTTAATGGTAGCTGCTGAGTCTGAGAACAACAGTGAAATGTCAATTTAAAAATTTAGGAGCAAGTATGATATTGCAAAGGCAATCAGCAATATAAACGAATCATGGCTAGAAATTTCATCCGAAAATATGAACAAGGTGTGAAGAAAAATATGTGTAACAAGTACAACTAATGAATTTGATACAGAGCCCATTGAAAAGGATATTTCTGAATTAGCCAGACAAATAGGATTTACAACAGTTGATATAACCGACATTCAAGAATTATTGAGCTGTGGAGACGAGCCACTAAGCAATGAGGAGCTTGAGCAAATTCTGGCAAGTGAGAATGAAACACAAGCAATATCAAAGAACCAAAGTGTAAACAAGGAAAGAAACATTTAAATTAAAAGATTTGGCCGAAAAGCATTCGAGCATTTAGATAAAGTGATAAAAATCTTCCAAGAAAATGATCTTGACGAATTAAGAAGTGCAGAAATTTCAAACGAAGTCTACACTTCTGTCAACGATTTCAAGTAGTTGCTCGAAGAAAAAAGAAAACAAACTTTGTCCCAAACACGAATTTCGACCTTCTTCGTCAGTAAACCAGTGAACCCAAAAACAGTGGAAATAGAGGCTTTTTCTTCTAATGATGGTAACAATTAATGTGTTAATTTTAGTGCTTTATGTCAAAAACGTATTTGTATTTCAAGAAAGCCGTCTGTTTTCTTCTTCGTAAGTTTTACAAATGCGTTTTCCGGTTGGTACTTGTTGTCTTCATTACTGTTTGTAATTTGACGTATAGTCATGTACCGACACTTGATGAAGGTTGCAAGTTACAGCCTTCATGAGCAATTGTATACGAAAATAAAACTTATCTAGCCGAAAACCCACGACTTTCTTGTTTAATGTACAAACTTAAAACATATATTCATATTCAAAAAATTAATATTTATGCATTTATTACGTGATGTTGATTCGACCCTTGAGTTCCGTAGCAAATTCTCCTAACCAAATTCCGACGTAAGTCGAAGGACTACTGTAATAAGGACTTAAATTCCGACAAGAATCTTCCCTTGGACATTCTTTTGTGACTGCTACACATGTCATTGAAGGTCACAATAACTTGCATAGTTGCTGTGAAAGTATACATGATTAAACAAGTTGGGTAGACAGAACTACGCTCATGTCAAAAGGGTTTTGTACTTAACTTACAATATGAGGCTAAGTAGAATTCAATAAAAACTTTTATGATATGCACAACAAATATATTCTTGCTTTAACAGAACTCCATTTTAACCAGCCAACATTTTGTTCCAATATTACTAAAATCATTGATTAACCTGAACCACCATGTTATACATCACATATGAAAATTTTGAGAAGGTTCAATTAAAAGTGTAGTAACTGGTTCGATGGAAAGCCCATGTAGTAGAAAAATTGTACCTATATACATAATTGTTGAAATCGAAGAAAATTCAAATCGCAATAATGTCTGTAAATTTTATTGAAAAATAAAATGATGCCTGTATATTAAAGAACTACTTAAATAGCTGATTTCATCCAATTTATGACGCTAATACATTTTTAATGACGAATCCTACTACTATTAGCAAAGTCCGACGAATTTCAGCCTCTAAGTTATTTTTTATTGGATCTAGCTATATGATTTTCAGGGTTTTCTGAAAGAAATTTTACAAACACCTACTAGTTTCTCGTCCTATCTGTCAATCTGTCCGCCTATCCGTTCCTCACGATAAATTTCTTCCGAAACTATAGAAGCTCTAAAGCTCAAACTTTTTGAAATGTTCAGAAGTCGTGGTTTCTCAAAAGTTTAGGTCTTATCAAATATATCAAGAGTTTTTACGGGAATACCCGTCGAGAGATTTCTCGAGGTACTCATGACAGGTGCTTTGCTGCAGGGTACTTCACACGGGACAGAAGAATTGGCAACTCAAGACGTGGTGAACTCAACTTTGAGCAGCAATCAGCAATATAAACGAATCATGGCTAGAAATTTCATCCGAAAATATGAACAAGGTGTGAAGAAAAATATGTGTAACAAGTACAACTAATGAATTTGATACAGAGCCCATTGAAAAGGATATTTCTGAATTAGCCAGACAAATAGGATTTACAACAGTTGATATAACCGACATTCAAGAATTATTGAGCTGTGGAGACGAGCCACTAAGCAATGAGGAGCTTGAGCAAATTCTGGCAAGTGAGAATGAAACACAAGCAATATCAAAGAACCAAAGTGTAAACAAGGAAAGAAACATTTAAATTAAAAGATTTGGCCGAAAAGCATTCGAGCATTTAGATAAAGTGATAAAAATCTTCCAAGAAAATGATCTTGACGAATTAAGAAGTGCAGAAATTTCAAACGAAGTCTACACTTCTGTCAACGATTTCAAGTAGTTGCTCGAAGAAAAAAGAAAACAAACTTTGTCCCAAACACGAATTTCGACCTTCTTCGTCAGTAAACCAGTGAACCCAAAAACAGTGGAAATAGAGGCTTTTTCTTCTAATGATGGTAACAATTAATGTGTTAATTTTAGTGCTTTATGTCAAAAACGTATTTGTATTTCAAGAAAGCCGTCTGTTTTCTTCTTCGTAAGTTTTACAAATGCGTTTTCCGGTTGGTACTTGTTGTCTTCATTACTGTTTGTAATTTGACGTATAGTCATGTACCGACACTTGATGAAGGTTGCAAGTTACAGCCTTCATGAGCAATTGTATACGAAAATAAAACTTATCTAGCCGAAAACCCACGACTTTCTTGTTTAATGTACAAACTTAAAACATATATTCATATTCAAAAAATTAATATTTATGCATTTATTACGTGATGTTGATTCGACCCTTGAGTTCCGTAGCAAATTCTCCTAACCAAATTCCGACGTAAGTCGAAGGACTACTGTAATAAGGACTTAAATTCCGACAAGAATCTTCCCTTGGACATTCTTTTGTGACTGCTACACATGTCATTGAAGGTCACAATAACTTGCATAGTTGCTGTGAAAGTATACATGATTAAACAAGTTGGGTAGACAGAACTACGCTCATGTCAAAAGGGTTTTGTACTTAACTTACAATATGAGGCTAAGTAGAATTCAATAAAAACTTTTATGATATGCACAACAAATATATTCTTGCTTTAACAGAACTCCATTTTAACCAGCCAACATTTTGTTCCAATATTACTAAAATCATTGATTAACCTGAACCACCATGTTATACATCACATATGAAAATTTTGAGAAGGTTCAATTAAAAGTGTAGTAACTAGTTCGATGGAAAGCCCATGTAGTAGAAAAATTGTACCTATATACATAATTGTTGAAATCGAAGAAAATTCAAATCGCAATAATGTCTGTAAATTTTATTGAAAAATAAAATGATGCCTGTATATTAAAGAACTACTTAAATAGCTGATTTCATCCAATTTATGACGCTAATACATTTTTAATGACGAATCCTACTACTATTAGCAAAGTCCGACGAATTTCAGCCTCTAAGTTATTTTTTATTGGATCTAGCTATATGATTTTCAGGGTTTTCTGAAAGAAATTTTACAAACACCTACTAGTTTCTCGTCCTATCTGTCAATCTGTCCGCCTATCCGTTCATCACGATAAATTTCTTCCGAAACTATAGAAGCTCTAAAGCTCAAACTTTTTGAAATGTTCAGAAGTCGTGGTTTCTCAAAAGTTTAGGTCTTATCAAATATATCAAGAGTTTTTACGGGAATACCCGTCGAGAGATTTCTCGAGGTACTCATGACAGGTGCTTTGCTGCAGGGTACTTCACACGGGACAGAAGAATTGGCAACTCAAGACGTGGTGAACTCAACTTTGAGCAGCACTTCTATACCCCGTCGAAAACCTCAACGTGGCAAGCCCCCAGTGGCGATTGATCAATTAAAATCGCTGAAAAGCGAAGGGAGTGTCACAAGTCTCCGCGTGAGAACCGTAACGAGGCATGTAACCTGGTAGTAGCAAAGTCAGCCAAGAAATTCCTTCGCAAATTGATGAACAATAGCAAAGTTTGCTGCTCGCAAGATCTAGTGGGACAACAAGGATCCGTAGCCTACAGGCTACAAGCTAGTTATACGGAAACCTTGCATACATGATGCAGAAAAGATGGACGAGATAGTGTGGGTACTCCTTCCCTGCCACTTCCTCTATGTTAACGCTGTCCACGGTGAAACAGCAATCGAGTTTCCACTCTTCACACAACCGGAACTCGAAGAAGCAGTTCTACCATATTAAAAACAAGGAAGGCTCCAGGACCAGATGGTTTTCCAGCTGAGGTGTTGCAACTTGTCTATCACCATTGTCCTGACATGCTACTCAGTACATTTAACGCTTGCCTACGGGACGGTGTTTTTACAGTAAAATGGAAGAGGACGAGGCTCATGCTGACCAGCAAAGGGGGTAGGAAATTCTGGATTACTATTTGGATACCACACGTTATGCATGCTAGGCGCAGCTGAGAAAGTGCTAGAGAAACCCATCCAGGGACCCCACTGACGCGTTGTGTGTATCTCCTCCGCAGTACGGCTTTAGAACAGGACACTCCATCATTGATACAATTTAAGATGTAGCGAGTGCGATCTGAAAGGCAGAGGCACATAGCCGCACCATGCGATGGATTGTTCTGTTGGCGACACTCGACGTTAGGAATGCCTTCAGCTCCTCTAGATGAGTAGATATTCTGGATACACTGGAAACCTTTTCAAGTTCCAGAATATCTGATGCGGCTTCTGAGGGAATACCTGAAGGACCAAAACCTGTTTATGATATGACGCAGGGCCAATGAAGGATCGAAGTTATATCGAGTGTTGCCCAGGGATCTACCCTTTGTCCAAACCTGTGGAATGTATCTAACTGAGGTTGGAGATGCCAGATGAGTCGCGCTTGATTGGCTGTGTAGATGATGTTGGGGCTCTAGTCACTGGACGCACTGTTGAATAAGCGCAATTTAAACTAGGTATGCTGGTGCGCCGAGTGAGAGACTGGATGACTGCTCGTGGGCTCGGTCTAGTACTAGGGAAAGCTGAGGTGATCATCTCGACAAAAATGAGAACCCCTTGGATAAGGATGATCATGATTGGAGATATACTGATTGAATAGGAGCCAGCAGTGATGTACCTGGGGCTGCTGATCGACTCGAAGATGAGCTTCGCTGAGCAAATCAGGGCAACGACTTAGCAGGTTGCTTAAGGTGTATCGGCTCTGAGTCGACTTATGACTAACGTAGTGGGACCAAACCCATCAAGAAGATGCCTTGCAGGGTCAGTGCTATCTATGTATGTATAACTCTTGGCACAGGTACAGAGAAGAGGAGCACTGAGGAATGCATCTTCATATCAAAACGGTCTCTGGTTCTGTGGTGAGAGTTATTGCAGGCATGATACCTGTTGCCCTTCTGGCTAGAGATCACCGCGCTTTTGACCTGCATTGAAGCCAGGGCGCAACGGAGACGGTTACCAGCTAGGCGAGACAGTGCTCACTCAAAGATTGACAGCAGTTTAAGGTGAATTGCTTGAAGAGAAGTCGGACTGCATGGCTCATACTGGATCTGAGATTTGGAATGATGAAGATGATCTTTGTATCGTGTTGGTTTTTCAAGGCAATTTTATTTCAAAATCTATTTATTTATTAATCCGCCATCAGGCAGGCAGCTTAATATTACATGGACAGATAGGTGGGTCATTATGACCCTGAAATATTTGCACAATGATATCTCTTGTAAATGTTTCTATCGTCAGCACTTTCTTTGAATTGCAAAAAACTTTGGAACGATTTAACATAAAAAGGCATCTATGGTACGGATCATAATGATCCAAACTACATGAAACCGGGTCAAGATTTAAACAGAGTTGCCAAATTCATGAGATGAGTGTGAATGAAAGTCTAAACCAGCTCCTTCAAGGTCAATACTATTGCACAATAATATTACAATACCTTTTTTACCCCGCAAATATCGTAATATTATTGCACAAATTTTAGTTCACGTTTCAATTTTCTCAGTAAACTATATCAGTAAAGAGTATGTTGAGTGATATTGCATCGAGTTGTGTTGCTATTGAACTGATTTTTACCTTAAAATAATAAACCCACTACCCCATTCAAAACTATTTATGTTTTTCTATTTCTTGCTGAAATGGAATTGAATTTTTTTATTCATATCAGTTTACATTTTCTAGATATTATTGGAGGAGTTCTTCGTACTGTTAATTTTTCTTTGTGTGATTGCTACAATATATACATTTAATGTCCCATGAATTTGATAGTGCGGGATAAATCTTTATTCATTCCAATATCAATTTTCCATTATTTTTCTTTAACATGCATTTTTGCACAACTCAATATATTTCCTATTGTACAATACGAGTATAAACACATGCACACGCATCAAAAATTTCAAACTTCATCCAATACATTGCACAACCAATAAAATTATCGATTTGTCTATTGAACAATGAAAAATATTGTGTAATAATATTGACCGTGTGGGTGCCCCTTAAGCAATGTTTGGAGCACGCCAATTTTTTGCAACGTTTTTAACTAATCCATTGCAAGTGCGAGTTTGAACTGAAATAAATTTAAAATGCTGATGAATATGGAGTTTCTTGCAGTCATTAGAGATTTCGGAACATGGATGGATCAATCCACTTTTATAAAGTTATTTCACAGAAAAAATGTTCCTATTTCCATGTTTTTCGAATCTTCGGTTTTGCTTAGCTCGATGCTCCTATCAGAACCAATTTTTACCTAATCTATGAAAAATATATTTTATCTTAAACGATTCATGAATAAACTCAAATAATAATATGAAACCAAAGGTCAAGCTCATAAAGCATCGGTATTTACTCGTCCATTCGTACAACACAGGATACGATGATTATCTCAGATTATCATTTATGTAACTTTACAAACAGAATACACCGTGATCCAATAAGATTGTCCATGTAAGGTTCTAACTCACTACCACCTGAGTTAAAAAATGTAAAATCACTTATAACGTTTGAAAATTCTTAAAGAAACATGCTGTTTTGGTTTCGAGAACTTGAGCTGAATCTTTTCGTGTATATCTTATGATTCACTGAACCAAAGTTGTTTTACTAACGAAGCTGTGATGAATTCATTATTTCCCTTAGTTTTCTTTTAAGTAAAGGTTTAAATGTTGTTCCAACATTTTTACCAATCATTATATATAATGAGCTTCTTCTTTTTCTTTATTTAATGTTTTTTACCAATTTTATAATACCCCTTAATGGTGACGATGATGCAGATGTAATCCATTTATACAAATTGTGTTTGTATTTATTATTTCTTCTTCTTCTTCTTTGTAGCTCTACACCCCCTCTCGGGCCTTCGCATTGAGATAGTTAGAGTATCTCATTTTCATGACCGTATTGAATTTTCGGAAGTTCGTTTAGTAAGTACCATGCTCCCGTGTACTTCCTCAGCTATGATATGATCTGATTAAATCAGTACATATCACCACTGAGTGAACACTCATAGACTGTTCGAAAAATCCCCTGAACTAAATCATGTTTTTTTTTGTGGTAGGGAGGTGAAGGCATTTGCGCCCGCCGAGTCTGGCAGTGTGGGACTCCCATGGAGGATACCCTTGGACTACCCACTAAACACCTCCCCTGTCAATCTGAGAACCTAGCCTGGAACCGTTTGACACATTACTTCGGGCCAGGTCTCGTTTTGTTACGCCGTGGGGCGCCTTCAAGCTGGGGAGTCCCTTTCCTAGCGGGAGGGGAGAGGGGAAGAGGAAATGCCAGAAGAGCGTGTAATGAATCTTGTGACGCCGCTGGCGACTCACTAACACACCTTGCCACCGAGTGGCTTGGCATCTCATGTCGGTTGGGACGGTTGCACATCCCACGTCAATTTTGTCGTGGGATGTCAAAAGGAAAATTTGAAGTAAGCGGAGGCCATTCAGGTGAATTCGCTGCTGATTGCTTACTCTACGAAAACTTTACGCACGCTTGCAAATTGAATTCCTTTAACTTAAACCTAGAATCTAGATTCGACATCACCAGTGAAATTTCACTTCGCGAGTTTCAACTTTTTTCGCTACCGAAATCGGCAAAGTCGCCATCGTCGCAAGCGGCGTGGATGCGAGGTGGTGGCCGCCACCCAGGAGGATATCCCGGTTGAGTACCCAAAGGCAGCGACAACTACTAGACGGTACCAAGTAAGTGTTATGAGAAAACTATTGGTATAAAGTGCGAATGTAGAGGATCTGGATGGGAACGCGAAACTGTGAAAGAAAAGTGCGCGGACGAAAAAACAAGTAAAGTTTCCGATATTATAGTTGCGCTTCCTTAATTCTAACCAGCTACCTGTTACGAATCGGGTCGGATGTCTTAAACCGTATCTCGGGGAAACGTTGGGAGTTTCCATCCTGAGCCGAGTTTTCTGACCGCTGTTTTTGTTGTCGTGTTTACTCTTACCGTGTTGCCCCAGGTTAATTAATTTCGGTCTTCATTTTCTTCGAACCTGGTGATTTGCGCTTTTTCCGGAAAATAAAATTACAGTATTTTCAAGCACTAAATTCGAACGGGCTTTATGTTCATATGCTGGGTCGAACCTTTCGATTTGTTGTCTTCCCCCAGCCCCAGCACCTCCGGCTGCTGTGAGTCCCTTTTATCTTTTAGGACTGCCTGAGCATAATGTGCCACCTGGTTCCATTTGTCAACCGATTCGAGCATCACCGCAACTATATTATCCGGGGTGAGCTCTCCCGTCTCCCTGTAGAGTTCCTTTCGCAGCCTGGCCCATTTGGTACACGCAAAATATGTGTGACAGGCATTGTCCTCCTCTCCTGGGCAAAACCGACAATCGGGAGACCGTGACTTACCGATCTTGTGCAGGTAAGACTGAAAACAACCGTGCCCGCTCAAAAGCTGGGTCAGATAGAAGTCAGTCTCACCATGCCTTCGATTTAGCCACGGTCTCACATCCGGGATGAGGCGCGCAGTCCACCTTCCCTTCGTGCAATTCCTCCAAGACTGCTGCCAATCGTTGAGCGAGCGTTGTCTCTCCTCGCGGACAACCATCTCCCTCGCATCCTCGTTTCGGTGCAGGTAAATAGCGCGGCGCTCTCTAGCAAGGAGGGCGACAGGTATCACGCCTGCAATCACTCTCACCGCCGAGTCGGAGACTGTTGGATACGAAGATGCAATTCTCAGTGCTCCTCTTCTCTGTACCTGTGCCAATCGTTTTCGGTATACCTCCTTGCTGAGAGCGTCGCCCCATACCTCTGCTCCGTACAGTAGCACTGACCCTACAGCACTCATAAAGAGGCGTCTTCTTGATGGGCTGGGTCCCCCTACGTTGGCCATAAGTCGACTCAGGGCCGATATTCCCGAAGCAGCCTTCTCAGCCGTTGCTCTGATTTGCTCAGAGAAACTCATCTTCGAGTCGATCAGTAGCCCCAGGTACTTCATCGCTGGCTTCGATTCGATTTGTATATCTCCAATACTGATCATCCTTACTCTAGGGATTCTCTTTTTTGTCAAGATGACCACTTCGGTTTTCTCCAGTGCTAAACTGAGCCCGCTAGCAGTCATACAGTCTCTCACTCGGCGCATTAGCATACCTAGCCTAAGTTGCGCTTGTTCAACGGTGCGTCCGGCGACCAGAGCCGCAACATCATCCGCATAGCTGACCAAGCGCGACTCATCTGGCATCTCAAGTCTCAGTAGCCCGTAGTAAGACACGTTCCACAGGTCCGGACCAAGGATAGATCCCTGGGCAACAACCGATGTAATTTCCATCCTTCGTTGGCCCTGTGTCGTGTCGTAGAGCAGGCTTCGGTCCTTTAGGTAGTTCCTCAAAAGCCGCATTAGATATTCTGGAACTTGAAAAGAGTTTTCCAGCGTGTCCAGAACATCCACCCATCTAGCGGAGTTGAAGGCATTCCTGACGTCGAGTGTCACCAACAGGACGATCCGTCGCTTGGTGCGACTATATGCCTCTGCCTTTTGGACCGCGTTCACCACCTCTGCAATCGCATCAATGGTAGAACGTCCTGCTCTAAAGCTGTACTACCGAGGAGATAGGTCCCCAGCACCACGAATCGCGTCAGTGAGTCTTCCCTTGATGAGTTTCTCTAGCACTTTCCCAACCGTGTCTAGCATGCATAACGGGCGGTATGCAGACGGCGATTCGGGGTTTCCCTTCCCCTTGCTGACCAGCACGAGCCTCGCCACCTTCCATCGTACCGGGAAAACCCCGTCCCGTAGGCAAGTGTTGAATGTGCTGAGCAGCAAGGCAGGACAATGGTGATAGATGAGCCGCAAAACCTCAGCTGGAACACCATCTGGACCTGGAGCCTTCCTCGCTTTCAGGGAGAGGACTGCCTCCTCCAGTTCCAGCTGTGTGAAGAGTGAGCACTCGACTGCTGTTTCACCATGGACAGCGTCAACACGGACGGGATGGGCGGGGAAGAGTCCCCGCACTATCGCGTCCATCTTTTCCGCGTCATGTATACAAGGCTTCCGTAGGGCACCAAGTTTCCCCATGACCAGCTTGTAGCCAAGGCCCCACGGATCCCTATTTACATCGTCCACGAGGTCTTGCCAGCATCGGGCCTTGCTCTTGTTAATAAGCCTGCGAAGATATTTCCTGCCGGACCTGTATGCTGCTAGCCTAGTGTCTGCCTCCTCTCGTGCTCGCGCCTGCTGGGCCTCTCGCCGAAGTTTGTGACACTCGCTTCTTTGTTCGGCGATCTCGTTTGACTACCAGTATACTGGAGGCTTACCGTGTCGGGGTCTCCGACGGGGCATGGAAGACTCGCAAGCAGCTATGATGGTACTCATAGCTGAGTTCACCAAGTCCTTGGCTGTAGGCCCTCCACTCCCTGGCGGAGCTCCCAGCAACGGTGCGCCTGCCGTAAGTGCGTCAGCGAACCTCTCAACGTCCATCCTCCCAGTCCTCCATCCGAGGATTGAAGTTTGGGCATATGCATGCAGAGCGGCACTGTCGTGAATCTCAACCGCTATATACTGGTGATCACTAGCCGAGTAGTCCTCTAGTACTCGCCAGTTGTGTACTCTAGGTACCAGGGACTCCGAAGCGAGTGTCACATCGGGTATGGTTCCTACGCAACTCCAGCGGCGGAAAGTAGGGGTGTTACCAGTATTTAGGACAAAAAGCGCTGTTCTGGCCGCCATGTCCAAGATTTGCTTTCCCCTTGGGTCGGATTGTGGCATACCCCATTCAATGGCTCCAGCGTTGAAGTCTCCCCCGACCAGCATGTGGCCCTCTGTGTTCGAGACAGCGTCTTCCAGGGCATCGAGTTTGGTTCGAAAAGATCGCATTGCCTCGGTAGGCGTCAGATAAACACTGAAATATGTTATCCCTGAACACCGCACCTACACAAAACCATCCCCGCGTCCATGGCCCTGCACCTGAAGGCAGGCGCTGTCTCGAACCCAGATGGCCGAGGTACCAGTTTTGTCAGGGTACCACGCTTGCGAGCCCTTGTTATGATGTTGCTCGCTCAGCAACAGGAGGTCAGCTTTCTTATCCCTCGCAAACTGCTCAAGTAGGTCCTGGGCGTTTGTGCTTCGGTGCAAATTGACCTGCGGGATACGGATCATTTGAGTATCGATTTGGCTTTAGTTAGGGCCTCCTTGAAAACCCAGCATCTCCCTGTCCCCGGCTCATGTTTGAGGTCGCCGGGTGCTAGCTTAGCATCCTTGCAAAGAATGCATTTTGCCTCGTTCGTGCACTCCTTCCTTTTGTGCCCCGTTTCACCACATTTGTAGCACAGAGATCTCCTGTCGGGTCCCCTACAGCCATACGCGGTGTGTCCGTATTCGAAGCATCTGAAGCAGCGGATAGGGATCGCTCTTCTCCGTATCCTGCAGATCACCCAACCTATCTTAATTTTGCCCTTCGCCAGGATTTGCTGCGCGTCTTTATCAGCTAGTTCGACAATAGCCATGCGTTGCCCCCTTGTTTTTTCACGTGTCAATCTTGCCTCGACTTCACTTAAGCTGGGGAACTCCCTCCTAATGGCATCCTCTACTTCAGCTTTGTCCGTGACGCAGTCGAGGTCCCTGATTTCCAGGGTGGCCATTGGTTCGAGCGAGGCAACCGTAGCTGCATCTCCAAGAACCTTTTGAACCGCGTCACGGAATGCATCTTTGTTTGTGGCCTCTGGCCCGAATTCCACCAGCAGGCCACCGGTCCGGATTGGTCGAACTGCTTTGATGGCAGTTTTGGTGTCGTTTGGCTTGACCGCTCCTTTAATTTCACGGAGGACATCTGCGTAGGTTCGGCCGTTAGTGGGTTTAATAAGCAGTGCCTCTCGCAAGGGTTTGCGCCGCGGTTTGCTTTTTGTTTTCTGCGGTATATCGGGGGGTTCCTTGTTCTTTTCGTGGTTGAGCTTTTTGTCTGTTTTTTCTAGGAGTAACTTTTTGGCCGCTTTTTTCGCTGCCTTGTTTCGCACCACATGAAACTCCTCGCCTGGAGTGTCAACTTCGTTTATGATCTCGTCCTTCCTCCTTTTCTCAAGTCGCCTTCAATTGGGCTACCGGCCATTCTTTTGCTGCTGCTAGGACCCACTGATGCCTCGAGGGAGAGCGTGTCTTTTTGGTGCTTTTCGGTTGCAAGCCACCTCCGCCTGTAGTGCGTTATGCGGCCAAAAAGCTCCTCCAGTTCAAGAATGCCATTCTTGACACTCTTGCCTATGTTTTTCTGCACTTCGCAGGCAGCCCTCAGTTGTTTGACGATAGTCCCCGCTTTCCGAGTAAGCCGCTCCTCTTCGGTGCGGTCAAGGGCGATTGTGTTATTTGGCGCCACCTCTTGGGAGAGGCCCCCGTTTCCTAGCCCTTTTGCTTCTATCGCTTGGGTCGCGTTTGAAGTGGCGTCGGCCAACGGCAAAACTTCTCCCTCCCCCAGTCTTACACTGGCCTCTGTTGGCGTCGCAGCTTGATCCGGATTGTGTACGTCTTGCACTGGACGCTCCGGGGTGCGCATAGTCCTTCTACTGCGCCCAAAGGCCGCAATGATGCCAGGTTGCACAACGCACTCTGCCTTCTTTCGTTCGTTAGTCCGTCTGTGGTCTGTCTCGGATGATTTAACCTGTGATGTTGACTTTGACAGTGTTTCTGGAGTTTGCTGCCTCCCCCCGCAATCGGTGACTTGTTTTATCGGTGTTCTTGCCAACAGCGGTTTTTGCCTGAAAGGGTTCTCCGTGCTAGCGTCCTGTTTGCTTGTAGTTATATCTGTTACAGAACACCACTTCTATAACATTGCAGTCGCTGGATGATGACGGCCGGGAGCCTGCTCGCTCACTACCCTCTGCCGCCGGTACTGGGGATCCGACCCCCTGCACCGTAATTTGGTTCCCCTTGTGGACCTGCATAGTTTGGTTTTCTGTCTGGGTTTCCGTTCCCATAGCATTTTACCTACTGCCAGGATATATGGATAATTGATGACGCCATATATTTCGTCATGTCACAGTGAAGATCATTAACACTCAGGTATTTGTCCTGAGACTCTCCCTTCACTGCCGACCATTGTCCACGACTGCTTATTGGTTATTCGCAGCGAACCTTTCGAGAAAGGTCTGCCCCTATCCGCAACCCTGGGGACGTGTTTGGTTCCCCGGTCTGAGGGCACTATCGATAAATCGATAACCAAACTAAACTAAATCACGTTGCTCCCAACGAGATTTGAACCTAGGATCTTCGGCATATGCGTTCGTGCTCTAACCACTAGGCCACACAGACTATTTATTTTTTTATTATTTATTTGATTTTAATTATAAAAGAATACAAAAAAATTCATAAATTAACACAATAGTTGTCGTTGTGAGTGTGGTTTCAATATCCCATGAATAATTCTAATTTCTGTCGGGCTATTAGAAATAACGATGTGACGGAAAAATGAATGAATAATTTTAACTTGTTAGTAGTGGAGAAGTTCTGTATCCAATCTGATCCCATTGTCTATCATGGAAAAACAATACAGGTTATGGAAATAAGAAATCAATAATTGTTATCCTTTTTCATATTAATATAAGTAGATTTTTTCTAAACCCAGCAAACACATAATTTCAGACCGATTTAGCCTCTCCTTCAGTGTTGTATCTAATAATTTGATATTTGTCCTCGGGTTTTCACATTTTCCCATTTTTACCTTTTAAAGGTTTTGCTAAATAATTTAAAAAATCTTACAAAAATCATGACCTCTTTATCCAACCGTCTGTTTGTGCTGCACAGCAAGTTTTCTCCAGCACTTTAATAGCTACTATCTCGAAATTTAATGAACAGGTCAAAATACCTCTGCAAAGTTTCCATAAAGTTTTAAGGGTGTCTCCTCTCATATGAAGGAGACCTTTAGCAAATTTTTTCTTACCGAAGAAGGTTTAGGTATCAAATGCAAGGTCTTAACAAAAACCTTCAAGATCAGGTGTTAAAATATGTAAAATATTTGTGCCCCTCCCTCTTGCGATTACAATTCTTTGAATCGAAAAATGCGGAAGGAATCACAAAAGCAGGTTTTAATGAGTACAGCAGTCACAAATACATGACAAGTCAAGATTCGATAAACTTTGTTAATAACAGTAGAAAATGTGATTTTTATATTTTTGTCTATAAAATCCAAGCTAAATGTATTTAAAGAAACTGTCATGTCACAAAAATCTCTTTTTAACCATAATAATTCAACTTCATTCAATCTTTTAGGGCTTTGTACTAACTTACAAAACTCTATTGAAATCCGTCCGTGAGCCTGTGTATAGTAGCAGTTTTTCCTCTGAGACTTTAGCAGATACAGAAACCAATGTTAGAAAGTGGATGCAAAGTGATGGTCACTTGAAAATTCTGGTATCAAAAAAATGTTTAAAGGTTCGTTAGAGGAGTTTCCCCCAAGTGAACCTTAAAAAACATTTCTACTAAAGATGATCTTACGGAGTAAAAGGTCTTGAGGAGAAGTTATTAAGGCAGGTCTTAAAACAGTATTACCACCTTCAAGAGATGCAGGGGAATGGGAAATGTATGAAAAATTGGTGTCCCACCCCCCGAGTTTGGACACCTGTGATATGAAAAATCTTGAAAAAAAATTATGGAGGGAGTTCTATACGGAAGCAACGACAACAAATACCTTAGTGGTCGAAATTTGATTAACTTGTTAATAATTATAGGACTTATAGATTTCACATTTTCTCCAATAAAACCTTTTGAGCACCCTTGAATTCGATTAATTCGTACCCTTATTACGACAAAATTAGAAAATTTTTCATCTATGGATTCATACATCAGTAAAATCTCATCCACTTCCAACCAGCTTACTAGCATTGGATGTGCAATCAATGAGGAATGGATTGGGTGTTTCTTATTAGCAGGACTTACGGACGAGTACAAAAC
Organism: Odontomyia ornata; assembly: GCA_963969285.1. NCBI lineage: Eukaryota > Metazoa > Arthropoda > Insecta > Diptera > Stratiomyidae > Odontomyia > Odontomyia ornata. The sequence goes on from OZ017739.1 coordinate 138,597,880, forward strand.
GTTTATTATGGGTATCGAGAGCATGGGAATCGAAATAAAAAGTGATTTAATTAAAACCCGCTTAATTGAAGTAAATCATAGTTCAAATCTTGCAAGTACCGCATTTCTATCAAATAAAAAATATCTAAAAAACCCGGTTAAAGCGGGCGAAATTTGTAATAAAACCAACCATGTAACAAATAAGTGTTGAAAAATGCCAAAAATTAACTCTCATAAAAAAATGCATTTAGTGCCGTATTTTTATCTCGTTCCTTTTCACGGGAAGAATGGTTTATTGTTAGTGGCTCATCTCACCATATGACTCCCTTTGCAAATTATTTAGTGAGAAAGCACAACACACCAATTGGAGAAACTACTACTGCAAATAATGCAACAATAAAAGTTAAATGTGGAGGTGATTTAATTATGAACGTTAATGGCAATCTCATAGAAGTTAGCAATGTCTTGTGCATACCCGAATTATCAGAAAATCGTTTGTCTGTTGCTAAGATAATTGAGAACGGTAATCGCGTAATATTTAGTTTGACTGGTTGTGATAACTTATATAAAATAAAAACGGCAAACTGTTAGTCACTGCAAAACTAATAAATGGGATATATAAACTACAAACTAGTAAATCATTAGCTCTTTTAGCTACCAGTCCAAGCGATCTAATTACGTGGCATAGAAGAATGGGCCATATTAATATTAGTGAATTGCAAAAAATTAACAAACAGTGTAATCTTTTTCATGACAATTGCGAACCCTTGCCGAAATGCGAAGTACGCACTCGGGTCAAACAAACTCGTTCTCCTTTTCCATTAAGCCAATCTAAAACTTCAGATATGTTAGAACTCATTCACACAGATGTTTGTGGTTACATGCAAATCCCGTCACTTGGTGGTTTTAAATATTTTATTACTTTCATTGATGACATTTTGAGACAAGTGTTTGTCTATTTTTTAAAGACAAAAGGTGAAGCCCTTCGAAAGTTCTTGGAATTTAAGTTATTGGTGGAAAACCAAACCCAAAAGACAATTAAAACTGTCCGATCTGATAATGGTACTGAGTTTATAAGCTATAATTTACGCGAATAGCCATAAACTCCCCAACAAAATGATGTGGCAGAGCGAATGAACAGGACCGTAGTTGAACGGGCCAAATGTCTACTTTTGATGCCGGCCTCGATACAAAATATTGGGCTGTGTATTTGATCAATCGATCCATCGCATCAGCAACAGGAAAGCAAGGACAAATGGTCCAGAGCAATTAAATCATTTGAAGATTTTCGGCTCACCTGCAATGATACATGTTCCGACTCAACAACGTCGTAAATGGGACCCAAAATCAAAAAGGATGCTCTTTATGGGATATTGCAACGAAACAAAAGGTTATCGTTTGATTGAAAAGGAATGTGGACAGATTTCGGAAAGCAGGTGATAGTACAAAATACGAAAACAATGAACAAGTAAATGTTGGCAGCGAAGCATCTAATATTGATGATGTTTTATTAAATCATCTACCTGAATCAATGGATCTCCAGTTATCTACATCAGTTAATGCATCTCCAGTGGAGGCAGATACGGATCAATCAGTTTCCTTCAACAATATCGAAAATGATCCTGACTACATTCCAGATAAAAGTGTCAATGTTGATGGGATAATGCGTTCTAAACGATTATTAAATCGAAATTTCGCAAATTTAGTGACAGATGAAAATATAATTATGAATTGTGATCCCATTTCATTGGACGAAGCCTTGAACAGCAAATATCAAATTCAGTGGAAGGAAGCTATTGAACTCCGCCATAGACGGTCCCAAGTCTGTTTGAGAAAGGAGGAGGGAACCCATAGCTTCCATGATATCTAATCCCAAACCCCCAATTAAATGGTAGTAAATGCTCTCGGGGTCATACATTGGGCTTACTGGTTCTGCTACTAAATCTCACCTCCTTTGTTACGACGTAAGAGGATGAAGGTGAATCTTCCGCACCTGACAACGGAATCAACATTATAACCATGCCACCGGAATGGAGGTTGGGCGATGGGCTAACTTCCCATCTCTGGAAAACCTTTTAATGTTTCGGAACCTGCAGATAGGCCTCGGAACGGATTGGACTCACGGCAACGATCTCGCAAACGAAAAAAGGACTATGGCATTGAATCCTGGAATATCAGATCACTCAATTACCTTGGCGCTGTTAAGAACCTTTTACAACAGGCCAGTCAATATCAATTAAACATACTGGCAGTCCAGGAAACGAATTGGATTGGAAACGACATTCAAGACATGAGATCGCACACAATATTCAAAAATTGGAAGCCTACTGGAAAAAGAAAATTCGGAGTGGCCTTCATTGTGATTAGGGAGTTCAAATCGCACGTTATTGATTTTGAGGCAGTCAATGAACGGTTGTGTTGGATCCGTATCAAAACGCAATTCTTCAAAATCTGGCTGATCAATGTTTACGCCTTGACCGAAGAAAAGGACGAAGAAACGAAAAAAACGTTCTACAATCACCTAGAAAGACTTGGCGACTCATTGTCCAGAAACGAAACATTTCTTTATTTCTCATCGGGTAACAACTGGAGGATATAGCCTCCACGATGAAACAAATGACAACCGCCGGCGCCTGATTGACTTTGCATGTAGCAGAAATCTAGTCATACGTTCGACTTTCTTCCCACATCGACGTATTCATAAAATAACCTGGTTATCACCGGATGGCAACACACAAAACCAGATCGGTCATGTGCTGATCCAACAACGTTGGGCCTCGAGCATACTTGACGTGCGTACATACTGAGGAGCCAATTGTAACTCAGATCATTACTTGATCAAATTAACCTTTCGATGTCATATGACAAAGGCATATTCACCGAAGACCAGCCCGCTACAAAAATTTAACATTGAAAGGCTCCAAACGGCATCTGTGGCCAAACATTTCACGGAGACCCTCGACAACCAGCTGGCTCCCATCTTATTAGACGCATCGTTCAAGACGAGCAACGAGCTCCGGATGGAAGTCAAAGCAGCTATCAGGACCGTGCTAGAACAGACGATCGGACATCAAGCCTGGCACAAGAAGAATGATTGGTTCGATGATGAGTGCCAGAATGCATTTGATAAAAAGAATCGGGCGCACAAAGAATATGTAGGTTGGAAAACCAGGACGAAGAGAGAACACTTTGAAAATCTCAGAAGAGTAGTGAATAAGATAATTAGAATTAAGAAAAGAAAATACTATGACGACCAATTGAGAAGTATAGATGTAAGCCTATCGACCAACAATACAAGACAAGCATATTAAGTAGTGAAAAGCCTGAAACGTGGTTATCAGCCCAAAACCACGCTCTGTCGTAATGACATCGGCAATGTAATCGCTGATGAATCCAAGCTTAAGGAAAGATGGGCATCATATTTCAAGAACCTCCTTAATCCTCCGCACAGCTCCAGAACATCGGAGCCTGTAGATGTCTGCCGAGAGCTTCCATTGGCCCCACCAACTCTGGATGAAGTTTGTTCCATCATCAAACCCCAAAAAAATAATAAAGCGATGCGCATCGATGAGCTTATCAAATATGGTGGCAGTAGTGTTATAAAGCTATCCACGAGGACATCTAGTACATTTGGCAACAAGAACATATGCCAAAAGAGTGGAACGAATCAATTATATTCCCTACCCACAAAAAAGGTGACAAGCTACAGTGCGAAAATTATAGCGGCATATCACTACTTTGTACGGCGTACAAAATATTTTCTAAAATCTTAGAAAATAAAATCGGATCATACGCCAACAGTATCAAGGTGGTTTCAGGACAAGTAGATCAACAACAGCCCAATTGTTCACAGTCAAGCAGATACTTGAAAAATGCTGGGAGTTCAACATATACGTATACCCAATTTACGTTGACTTCAAGCAAGCATACAATAGTATTGATCGTAACGTACTGTATCAAATAATGCTTTGCTTTGGCATCCCAGCCAAATTAGTCCGTCTTACCAAAATGACAATTACGTCGACAACCTCCCAAGTTCGCATCAATAACCAACTCACCGATGCCTTTAACACAAATATCGGACTAAAGCAGGGAGATGGGCTGACCCCATTGCTATTCAATTTGGCTCTGGAGTGCGTCATAAGGATACGCGATACGCGAGGTACATTACTATACAAGTCAAATCAAGTATTTTATCACGGTCATTAACAAGTACCAAAGAACTTTTCCTGAAACTCGACAGCGAAGCAAAACTGGTAGGGCTACAAATTAATGAAAATAAAACAAAGCTCATGACGCAGTCGAGGAAAAATACCTCAAATACACAAAATATCACATTTGGTGAATACAATATCGAGAATGTCAGCAAATTCGTGTATTTAGGCGCCAAAATAATAAAAACGGGCGAAGAAATAGACAAAATACGCCGAAGAATACAGCTTGCAAATAAAATATTTTATTCAGTATTGACGATCTTAAAGACCAGCTGCATACACAGGAAAACAAAGCTCCAAGTATAAAAATTTGTGATAAGACCTGTGTTATGCTATGGGTGTCAAATATGGACCCTAACCCAAGCATCCGCAAATATATTGAACAACTTTGAACGACGGGTCCTGAGGCGAATAATCGGAGCGAATCTTGACAGGGACCAATGGCGAATTCGATACAACCATGAGCTGTATGAAATTTTTGAAGAACCAGAGGTCTCAACGATTGTAAGACCGTGGAAGCTGCAATGGGCTGGGCACATGAATCGTACGGACGAACAACGGATACCCAAGAAGATATTCGTTGAGAGAACTGAAAGCCGAAGGCCAGTGGGGAAACCGAGGAAACGCTGGTCTGACTCGGTCGACGAAGACAGTTCATCGCTGCTCAGATTTCGGAATTGGAAGACGCGGTCAATGGACCGAGACAGTTGGAGGTGCTGTTTACAGGAACCGAAAGCCCGAGAGGGGCTGTAGTGCTAAGAAGAAGAAGAAGCTGTTGATAACGAACTTAACTCTCTAGCTGAAAACGATACTTGGGAATAAGTCAATTTACCAGCTGGAAGAAACACTCAAAACAAGATGGATTTCCAAAACGAAGCGTGACGAAAATGGAAAAGTACTAAGATTCAAAGCTCGTTTGGTAGGTTAAGGCTTTTCATAAATGCATGAAATCGAGTATAATGAAACGGACGTCAATCGAATCTAAAACTTGATGATGCTTTAAAGAATTTCGGGCTAACTCGTTCAGATCCACACCTTCAGATCCAAATCAACAATTGTCGAAGCCAAAGGCTCCAAAATCCGAAGATGAGAAGGAAGCGATGTCGAAAATGCCTCACCAAGCTGCTGTGGGTTCTTTACTTTACTTGGTACAAGGAACACGTCTCAGTATCGCAGACGTGAGCCGATACAATATCTGTTACGGCGATGCCCATTGGTCTGCCGTCAAACGGATTATGAGGTACTTACAACATACTATTAACTATAAATTGAATTTGCAGTAAAGGAAATGCTGCATTTGCTGGATTTAGTGATGCTGATTGGGCGAGCGATATTGATCAAAGAAAATCCTGTACAGGCTATTTTTGAATTTTTGCAATTCAGCGGTTTCATGGGGAAGCCATCGGCAACACACAATCGCTTTATCGAGTTGCGAGCCAGAATACATGGTGCTAACGGAGGCAGCACGGGAAGCCATTTGGCTGACTAAATTTGGACGAGAGCTTTCCAGTTGTCGCGACCATCCTATTCTTATCAAGTGCGATAACAAGTCAGCAATTTTTCTTTCCCAAAATGACTCATATTCAGCACGTGCTAAACACATTGAAATTCGTCATCATTATATTCGGCCGTGTGTAAGATCCTCATTGATCACTTTTGAATATGTTTCAACAAGCGATATGGTAGCAGACGTCTTAACGAAAGCTATTCCAGTGATTAAACATCAATTTTGTGCAAATCAGATGGGACCCATTGAAATTGAATTAACTGAATTAAATTATCGTAAATTCGAAACTAAATTTGAAATTATCTGCTAAAATTTAATATGATTTCTGAATTGTAATTAAATTATAAAACCAATCTTGATTAAGTGGAATTTGAGATCTTCTGCGTCAACAGCAATGCTAAGGGGCACCCTGCGAGTTTCAGCAAATGAAGTTGAAGAGAGGAGGAAGAACCTCCAAGAGGAAAGGAGGGATTTCATCACCGCCTCTTAAAAAAATACTATACGTGAAGGGGTGTAGTGCTCTAACCTTTTGCAAGGTGCAAAGAAGCAACCTGCACCGCACCGTATACGACAACAGCAGCAACCAATGCAGCAACCCCAGCAGTTGCTGAATGACCGAAATACGGTTTTGAGCACTGACTGCCAACAGTTTTTCGGGTGTGACTTGTTCACACTCATTCGAAAAGTGGACTCTTTCATCCCCCACTACTCACTCACCCTAGTGAGAAAAAAGCTGCGTACTTAGAATTCGCCTACAAAGTATGTTGTTGTGATGAGTTCCATGAGATTCTCCATCCTCAACATATGTTCAATAGCTCCACGCCATAAAAGGAATCTCGTTCAAAATTACTTGCACCCTCATAGACCAGATGGGATGATCCAGAGGGTAGTCTTGGAGTTGCTATGGCTCACAAAGATCACCTGAAATTCCAAAGGTACTGCTTTCCAAGTCTGAAATGTATTGAAGCAGAAATAATAAGCTCCATGCTGGGAGGGAGCACCTTTGCATTCGTGAGGATCTAAGTTCGACGTGGATACTCGGTGAGGGAACTCATTAACGACTTGGGAACAGTGCAGTGGAGTTCTTGACGCCATATTGTAAAAATTATAGGCAGCTTCATGAGGGGACGAACTGTCTTTGCGGTGGCTGGTGGAGCTAGATCGGACCCATTTAGTATTGAATCGGGGGTCCCACTGGGGTCTCTATTAGGCCCATTTCTTTTCAACATATTCACTTCTGACGTCTCGGGCGTAAGAGATGAATATAAGCCCGGAATCCAGGTGAAAATCTTCGCAGACGACTTGTTAGTGTGGTCATCTGAGCACAATTTGCGCTTTGCTAGGATGTGGGTTCAAAAATATTTGGAATCTTTTACTGCATATTACCGGAAATGGGGAATCAAGGTGAATGCAAAGAAAAGTGTATTAGTTGTGTTCAAGAATGCCCACGAAAACTTCGGTCTTCGTGCAAGAGGCATCTGTGACTCCAGGATTAAGTTGAATGGGCAGATGGTGCACTGCTCTAGGCAAACGAAGTACTTGGGGGTAGTTTTCCACAGGAAAGTTACCTTTAGTGCTCACGTTGATAATATTTTGAAAAAAGTGAGTTATGCGTATCATCTTCTTATACGTCTTTTCAGGAAAAATTCGACAGCAAGCAAGCGAGTCAAGGTTTTGGCCTATAAAACCTTGATTCATCTGATCATCACATATGCAGTGATGATATGGATTGGAGTTCCAAAAACAAAATGAGTCAAGATAGGATTAAGGGAGCGAAAAATCCTTCGGGCTTGCACAGGCCTATACAAACGGGAGAACAGAAGGTCTTTTCCCAACGAGGCACTGTACCAGGAGACAGGAATGGAGCCAATAAAATCGTATGCAGAAAAGCTGGCCGAAGCGGGAATCAGGAGAGCTAAGGAGCACAAGTCGGGAGTTGTCAGCAGAGCGACAAACAACCATTCTATGGACGCAGCGAATGAGTAGTTTTTAAGGTAGGAAATAATACACTGAATTTTGAAGGAATCAATTTTTAAAACTAGTTGTTAGAGCAAATGATTTTTACAAACTTTTTTTATAAACTATTAATATTTGATAATGTTGTGGGTGTCAACACGTTAAAGTTTTCTTTTATCAAAGAAATAATAAAAAAAAGCCCTAAGGCATAATCCGCATGAATATTGTTAGGTTAAGCTATTAATGAATTGTATATATGTAAAAAAAAATTAAAAATCACCAAATAAAGATATTGAAAATCTTGAAAAAATTTTGGATTTCATACGAAGCAGTTGTCTTTTCTGCTGCTAAGCCTTGCCACTTTGCAACAGTTATTGTAGGAAAAAGAAGAAGAATAATACGATTGTAATACTGAAAAATAAGCGATGCTTTTGTAAAAAAAGAATTGTCCTCGAATTAAGTCGAACCTTCTATCTTCCAATCACCAGTCTTTAGCACCAACCACTGGACTATGTTACTAATCTATTTGAAACACAAAGGAATCCCCTCATGCCTCATAAGCTTTTCGTATAAAGAACTAAATCGCTTATTATTTTTTGAGTCTGCATTATCTAAATGAAAATATTCATTTGCAAAGAAGAATGATGCGATTCGAGAAAAACTTTATATACGCAAGAGAAAAAAATCCCAGCGAGTGGATTCGCACTAAGCTATGCGGCTAATCTCCTTAATTATAATTAAGATCCTTTCATAAGATGCTCGATGCCTAGTAATTATAAACGACTGATTGATTGTTGTTAAACTTAAAGAGCTATACAAACAAAAAACAAAGTGGCTTCAACTACACGGGGTTCTAAACCTGCAAACAGGAAGAAATGCAAAAAATTGCTTTCAAAATTAATTTTAATATTATTTCAATCAGTTGTGGGGCCCCTAATTGTAGCGGGGGCCGTGGGCTGGTGCATACTCAGACTACTGGTTAATCCAGCACTGACGCAAGAACAAATAAAAGCATCGCAAATACATAAGAGTCTAGACAATAATACAGATTAATGAACATATGTAAATGAATCCGTAGAAAATATGCATATTGTATTATAAGTTTAAGTCTTTTCTCGAATTTCACGTTCTAACGTAATTCAATCTAATCCGCTAATCGAAACCCTTTTATGAAGGTAAAATAAAATCAATCGTTTTATCTGTAATCATATTCATATTTCCCTCAAACAATTTCCACCTGCTTCTTGTAACATGGTATGAAAAAGCTACTCACTCTATTTCATTGTTTTCAAACACCAACTCTCCTTGTTGTTGTTCGTAATCCTTCGTCGCTTTAGCTGTTCCATCCTCGGTCCAATATGGTACAATTACTTTACCACGCGCACCCGAATAGCGAACCACTTTCAACGGGTACATTCCAACTGATTCCACTAGTTCGTGATCCTTTGCACTTAACGAAAATACACCCGAATGATCGTCGTCCAGAATCATCACTGTAGCACATTTTGGAGTAGTCAAGACACCAGGACCAACACAATTACTTAATCGAACATAGAAATGTTCATCTTGCTCAAACACTTCGTCATCGATGACCTCGATACGGAATCGTTGCTCGTCCACGCCAGGAGGGAAATTCAAAGTTCCCTTCTTACCCACATAGTCCGATCCAGCCTCCGCAGTTCCGTCTTCTGTCTCAAAATCCACCTTGATGAGTTGTGAAAGATCTCCTCTTCGCACAACGCGCACCTCAAATGATCCGCACGACTCCATCACAGTGTAGTGGCCAGGCTCGAAGTAAATTTTGCTAATTTTATCATCCTCAGGACTTGATGGTGTTTCGACTTTTTGCAATTCGGCTTTGATTTCACTGAGATCACTTTGCGCTCGTTCCTGTATTTTCTTCATGATATTTCCACTTCCCGTCATTTTTCTCGTTGCTTGGATTCGATAGAAGGCTCTCGATTTGTGTCCTTTGTTAATCATTTGTTCTTGTGCCATCATTTCTAGAGTTTCCAAATCGTTTTGAGGGTGCTTTTTGCGCAGTTCTTTCAAGGTTTTTATATAATCTCTGCGAGCTTCTTCGAAGTCTTTAACATCATCAGTGATCACTCCCCCATTCTCCTCCAACGACTTGATCCCGTCTTCCCTGTTGTTCATTTCCAGGACTGCATCTCCTTCGGCGCTCACTACAACACCTCGTTTATTCATTCGGTAGTTTTTGTCTAAATATTTATACAGGAGAAGGCGGCGGTCGGCAATGTATGCGGTTAAGACTGTTAGCGGAAAGAAGGAGAAGGTCAGAAGTCCTTCCCATACTTCGACTCTTCCCGGGGAAATTTGTGCTAGAATCAAATAGAGCCAAATGTAGGCGAAAACTGACCAAGTCGCGGTCAATAAGAACACTCGCAGATGCTTGATCCTTCTCACCTCACCGTCAGGAATGACAGTGATGCAGAGTGCAATGATAACGAATAAGTTGTAGGCAGCAGATCCTACAATGGTTCCTGGTCCCAAGTCACCTGCTTCGAAGTGCTTCGCAAACATCTCGATCACAGACAGCAGAATCTCAGGAGCACTCGAACCCAAGGCCATCAGTGTCAAATTCGCGACAGTTTCATTCCACACCCTCACAACAACGATTTGTGACTCTCCATTCGGCTTCACCACTTTCACCTCCTTCTCCTTCGACGTGATCACTTCAATAGCCGCCATAAATCGGTCCGATACGACTGAAACGCCAATAAACAGGTAAATCAAACCTAAGAAGTAAACTAGTCCGCGGAATATCGTCTCAGGCAGAGAAAGCCCATCCTGTGGCATCCACCGTGGTATCATTAGGCCATCCTCGCAGACAATCTCGTCGTGATGGTCCTGATGGTGAACGGTGTAGTTGGCCGCAACGGATTTCGCAAGCAAAACAATAAAGATGCTGATGGCCACTGTTCCTCTTCGTCGATTTCTCATAAATGCATTAATTGGTTCCATTGTGAATGCGGTGGAGATGTGATCAAGGTTAGCTTAAATTGCAACGTACGGTTGTAGAGTAGATATAAAGTGTTAGTAGATCAGTCAAGTTAAATATATTTATCGCTCCGATACTCGATTAGACTTGAAATGTGTTGTAAAAGTCGAACATTAATAGTAACAAGATGCAAAAGTAGTAGCGGTAGTTGTGTAGAGAATCTAAGTTGAGCAACCGTAGCTTTTGTATTTCAAGAAAGAACGGATTCGTCGACTGCAGTCCTGCACACTATCATAATTGTGGGATTTCTCGCAGCACTTGTTGGCTTAGCATGCTCTTCGCAAGCTGAAGTATTTTCGTAACGAAATTCTTCACAATTGACTAATCCTTTAATCCGTCTGTGACGACTGTCCAATATCAGCCAAGCAGCGACTTGCTAACTAATTCGTCGAGGTGTGTCGCTACACTTGGCTTAGAATAGTGCTGCAGTCATCAGTCATTGATACACCCACGACACAAGATCGGATCATGAACGAGCGCACGCGTCCAGTAGCGACCACTTAATTAGCTTTAATTTGGATATTTAGTACACATTCCCACTGATGATGTGTCTGCGATGACCTGGGATCTTAGCGAGCCAGCACACACTCCAGCCTCTAGCTTGTGGGTCGGAAGATCATCGATGGTCCTGAACACAGAAAAGGCGCGATCACCGTCTTGCTATGAACTTTTGCGCGTCCCACTGGCTGACTAGTCATGCATTCCAGCTACTCGCAATCCTAATCAATTTATCTCCATCTGATCAACAGTATCTCGTTAGCATTTCGCATTCTTACACTCGACCTGGTAGCGTAGATACAACAACACAGCACTGGAGAGTATCTAATCACTTTTTCAAACAAATACTGGAACGCAGCCGTTATTTGGGCACAAACCGCTGCTGACAAGAACCCCTTAAGGACATTATTTCGTGGAAGCAGTTTTCCGTACTGCAAATATGTACCGAAACGTACACACTATGGCTCGGAAACACGCGAACTACATGCAAATATTTTCGCAACACACACGGAAAATTGGCGAAGACGCAGGGGAGGGGGGTGCTTAGACAATAGTAGATTAGAATTCGTTGTGTATCGATTAGAGAGACATTCGATTGGGAGGACGTTTGCTATTCACGCTTTTCGCCAAGGTGTTCAACTGAAACCGACACACGATAAATTGAGTCCATGGATCGCTTCCACCGTGTGCTCGCCTGGCAAGATTCCATGCAGCCCGCCTGCACCGAAGGTATCACGCAGTGGTCAGAACACCTGTTCGACTACCGCCAGCTGAGTGGGGCGCCACGCACTTTGCAATCGCAACAGAACTCGCTGACCGAAAAGATGAACTCATCTCAAGCGTCGCTAATTAGTGGACCACACATCTTTCGTCATCACTGGGATCGCTAGCACCGTTCCGGAAGTGTTCCATTAGTTCCATCTACTCGAATTGGCGACGATTTCGCTTGACGACCGCGAAACTACGAAAGTATCAACGATGGCATGCAAGAATCCCCGAACCGCGACTAGACCAAGTGGTTCCTCTTGCGACACTTTGGCAACGAAAATTTTGGTCGATTTTATGCGAACTCGATAAGTGCTTCCGGTTGGCTGCTCAGTGCACATTGAGAGCATTCACAGCATTCAGATTCCAACTAGAAAGGACTAGGACCAACAGATCACGGTGTTCGGCAGAGTACAGAGTCAGTGGATGGATAGAGAAGCGCGAAATGTAATAAAGTCAATGCCAATGTATCACCGAACCGCGCGATGCGTGCTCGACGACTGAGGAAGGATACTCCACCAACACTGAGTCTCTGCTACACTACGAGCAGCATTGCAAGAAAGAACAACCACCAACCCTCGACGACTAACAAGGCAAGCTACTGGGGGAGAACAGCGTGTATGGTGTGCTGACAACAGTTTTCTGCACACACATTTTGCCCAGATGTTCCACCCCAGTCGCCAGCCGAGGTGCCTGTGCAGACGCTCCCTAGAATTTAGTGGCTTCCCGCCGGGTTAGACAAAATAACTGTGCAGAATCAATAGCCCACCACCCAGCGCCTGCCACCCCAACTTCACTGATGCAAGCGCTTGAGCTTCCGCGGCCTTTTGCCTACGTAGGGCTTCACTTCAGTGTCGCTTAACACTCATTCCTCATGGTTAACCGGTCAGTCGGCTATCGAGCGAAATGCACAAGAAAGCATTTAATTCCCTGTTGCATCACATTCCGAAGGCCTGCTCCGACTCTAGCCTGCTCCTTCGCCCGCTCCAACTAGCCCCGCGCTGTTGCTCGTCTCAGCGCAAAGTAATTTCCATACGCAGCACAAGTACGAATATCTGAACCTATCAGAAACAATGAGAAGTGCAGCGAAGGCAACTACAGCGTGAGCAATCAATTCGGAATAAGTTTTGGTTTCTGGAATCGAATTTCCTCCCTTTGAATCGGAGCCGAAGTCAAACCAAGCATAATTTGCTCCATGCAATTGCCCACAACGCAGCACATTTTACTGGCCATCACTCGGAGCTCACGTTCTTCCTTTAATGAGGAAGGAATGTGCAAATTCACAAGAACAGTCAAAAAGCTTCACGGGCGCCCAACCCTCCCACTGCGAAAGCTTACGCACTTGTGCTTATCCGTTTTCGGACAATCTGTGCACGAGACGTCGCAGATTGAGCTCTTATCATCTCGAGTTCAAGTTCCACTCAATTCAATATGAGTGAAGTATCTCCGTACATATCAGCTGGAGACAAGGAATTGCAATAATCCTATGATACTCAAACTGTGTTTCTTCAAATTAGATTATATTGAAAAGGTTTTGATTTTCGTTATTTTTAGCTTCTGATTTTCTACCAATAATACGAACATATGTTTGGTGGATATTAGAAATATTTTTAATATTGTAGAAGCGGAGGTAATTCAATTAGGTAGCTATGCATAAGCAATGCACTAAATACTTATTTTCTGAAGTATTATACGTACACTTTCACCGATAGTGAGGAATCATGACTATCGGATTTGTCTCCGACGTGAACATATTATCGAACAAGGGAAATTTTCAATAAAATCATGCAATGATTAGAAATTTATTATATTAACCGACTACCGAAGGAGAGAAGGTTGTCAGTTTCGCACGTATATTTTTTAAGGTTTTGTACTTAAATATTTTTTAAGGTTTTATACTTAACTAATCACAACCTGTGTCTGTCTGTCCTCGTATGTCACAGCAGTTTTTCTGCGAAACTGTAGAAGAATGATAACTTCTTGGAAGCTTAGGGGTAAAACAATTTTTCAAAGGGTTTTAAGGGTGGTCTCACCATATAGAGGGTGACAATTAAACATTTGTTTCACCATAAATAGTCGAGTAGGGTGTCATATGAAAGGCCTTAATGAGATCTTTCCAAAACTGGTCTTGGAATTGCCATATCGGTGTCGAGGGGGCAGAAGGCAATTGGACACCTTTCATTCGAAAAATCTTAAAAAGAAATCATGAATGTAGAATGTTTTTAACCTTTTTTTTCTGTAGAAAGAAAGAGGATTCATTTTGAAATTTTGTACATATGTCAATTGGTACATTGAGTGTACAAAAATATTTTTTTATGGTTTTCTTATTGTTAGTTTTACCCATAACAACTTAAAAACAACATTAAAAAAAGATGGTGGACCGGGTTTCCGGTGATTGGATCATCTGAAAACAAAACGACAAATTAATCCTTGCTTAAGTGTCTATGTCACATTTTCTATTATTTAGTTTCCAACAGATGTCTGAAGTTACTTTCGTTATCGCGTGTATGGGCGAATGCCTGGTACGAAAACCAAATTGGCAATTCAGCATCAACTCATATTTCGCCCGCATTGAGAAATATTGATTGATGCCGAATTGCTAATTTGGTTAATGCTTTACTTAGTATCACTTCAAACATGATTGGGCGATAGTTTTTAGGACTCAAAGATTCTTTTCCTTTCTTCAAGATCAGAAATACCTTAGCCTTTTTCCACTCATTTGGGAAATATGAATTGCTCAACATGTTGTTGAACAATAAGCAATAATTTCTAATAGCAACCTCAGGCAAATGTCGGAGAGCTACATTTGGAATACCAACAGTACCACATGATTTCTTGTTGTTTATCCTGCGAAATATGAAACACAAGTCTTCATAGCTGACAAAATAATCAATAAGATTCAAGCTCGGTATGAGGTCAGATATTAATGTTTCATTGAAATGAAGAATTGATTGGCCGTTCAGGCTTGACTTGAAGTCGGAAACTTTTGCTTCAACGACCTCTGAAACTATTTCATTCCCTCTCTCAGGATTTGGCAGATGGACCAATTCAAAATGTGTTCCAATCAGGGCAAATTTATCCAATCCTTCACAAATGATCCTGTTTCCATTTCTATCCGGAGTCGTACTATCAATTTCGATAGCAGCCCTATCGAGAAGATTTATCTCATTACTAGTGACTTCAAGATTCGATACCTTCACTCGAGACTTCTTGCGGAATATATACTGGATGACAAACTATTTTGGAGCATGTTGGCCTAAACGTTGAAAAACGAAATTGATTTTTTGGTCTTGTTTATTAATTCTATCTGAAAGCGATTCAAGTTGCTGGTAGATTTTAAGAAGCAGCTCATTATTGCCACTTACATTATATATTTTATTTACATTGTTGTCTGCTGGTCCTCTGGCAGCAAGTGCAAATGATACCCCGGGTTTGATGAAGCTGGGAGGTAACAAATTGTTATTTACTTTGGTTTGCTTTGGGGAAAATTTAGCTCTTGCATCTTGATACCGAGGGCATCCTCGGTATGATGCTTGATGACCAAATATACCGCAATTAACACAATACAATTTTTCTTTTGGCTCCATCTGAGCCAATTTGCATTCACCGGGGGCGTGAATATCTTTGCTCTTAACACAGCGATAGTGCATTGTACAATTGGCAGCCGAATGACCGAATCTTTGACACCTGTAACACTGGTTGACCTCAGTTTTTTGGAGGCGTTCCCACCTCACAACTCTAAAGTTTAAGTACCTTACCTGTTGGAGGGCACTCGGACTGCTGTCGTCGGAAATTTGAACCAAATAAAATGGTAATATTTTACCTTCGACAGTTGATCTCCTTGTAGCAAAATTTTTCACACAGATGAACTTAACAGCTGGTGCTGCTTCCTGCAACATTTCAAGGAGATCAACTGTATTCTCATCACAGTCCGAGCCCTTCAACAGCAAGGCCTGATTTTTTTCCGCCTTTGGCGTGTATGTGAAGTGGGGAGCTTTGAGACTATTAAGAGCATCTTTCACCAGTTTGAAATCAGCCAGTGTCTTTGTCTTGATTGTTAGCTTATTAACGGTCACTCTCTTAACTTCAAAGTTATCGATTTGATGTTCGGCTGCTAATAACCGAACCATATCTCCTCCACGCTGCCCAAAAACGTTAATTGGAGGAACTTTCTCATTTACCTTATTAATTTTATTAGGAGAACCAGCAGACACATCGGTTGGCTTCTTCTCCTTCTCCTGATTTATTAATTTTAATATATTGTGGCTTCGGTTTTGGTTTGCTCCCATTTGACAACGTCCGGACCATATCTTACAAACTCTGTATCCGGAGTTTTAATTCGTCATTTTGTTTCGTAACCCTTGCATTCTCTCTGGTTACTTTTTTCATAATCTTCGCTGGAAAGCGTAATACGCTTTCCATGCTCACAATTGTCTTGATCATTTTTCCGCTTGTTTATTTTATCATTTGTAATTTTCGAAATGCCTGGCTCTGGGTCCCCCCAGAGCGGTGGGAAGCCGTCGGGCTCCTCCATCCCCCCGGTGAAAAAAACTTTTCTTCTTTCTTGAAACTTTCTCGCAGGTAAAGTCCAGATACTCAATAAATTGTTCGAATAGCTCGACGATGTAATAAGTTTCTTGATAAAATTGCTTTCTAATTGACGTTTTTAAAGATTATTTTAATTTATAAAAATTCTTGACAGGAGCGAATTAAAAACACGTCAAAGTCAAAGTCAAAAGCGCTTTATTTAATACTAATCGTTATAAATTTTAAAAGAATATAAAGCAAAACTTAATGGCCCAAATGGCTCTCTAAATTTATACGTTATCATTAACACATTTCATTAAAAAAAACTATAGCAAATTCAATGAATTAAGATTATTACATATTTTTAGAATTCAATTGGAAAAAGGAGAAAATACCAACCAACACTATCCTAAAATTATTTATAATTTAAGCACAACTGTGAAACTTTGATCCTACACCTAATATGTTGTAACTTAATTCTAATAAAATGCAATCAAAAACTTTATCTTATACTAAAAAAATTCTATAACAATGTTCCTAACCTAAGCGTTTAATCTTATCTCTAACGGAATATAGTAAACATTACATATACCTAATCTATACCTAATTTTTAACACAAATAAACAATAACACTAAATGTAGCAATAATGAGCTGAAACACAAAAAACGAAATAACGAAAAACACCAGAACTGAAAATAAATACGAATAATTTAGACATTGTCATTCAGCCACCAATACCTGGATTGCGCCGTCTCAACTCGATCAGCTTCAACGAATCTAGCAAATGAGTATCTCCATTGAAATCGTTGGTCTCGTGAACTCAAGTTCGGAAGATATTTTAGCTTCTTATCGGTAGCCCGTCGATATATGTGATATATATATGACTGGGACGCCGTCAGAATCAAAAACATATCGATTCATGTCGATATATAATATTTCCAATCCATCTCAGGCTTTCTGTACAAACCAGTACATGCACGAAGACATTTCCTTTCGAAAACTCTTAATTTTTCCATAGTACTAGCACTCTGGTTGTACCAGATTTGACATCTATATGTCAAAACTGGTCTAACCAGGGTCTTGTAACAGATAATTTTGACCTTTTGATCAATGTATTTGGAATGAAAGAGCTTTCGTAGGGCCATAACTACGTTAAGTGCCTTACTGAGCATGATTTTCACATGTTCAGTATAGTACAGATACTGATCGAGATAAACACCGAGGTATCGAGCACAGGATTTATGTGGAACTCGTTCTAAACTACCCTCGCCAGCCATGATATGGAAATCTTTCCAATTACGTTTCAGGTCTTGACTGACCCCCTGCAGCGTTGTCCGAAACAAGATTGTTTCACACTTCTGCGCATTGATTTTCATTCGCCAATTGTCAATGTACAGCTGCACATCATTGAACATTTTTTGGAGATTGCTCTGAACTATTGTAGCTTTTCGGTCTGCCGTATAGATGATTGGTAGCAAACGCTACCAATGATCGCGTTGGCGAGACGTTAAAATCAAAGCCGTTCAATAGCTTGCGAGTGAAGATTGAAAAGAGCAGAGGCGCAGTAACTGTTCCCTGCTGTAGACCATTCAAGACCTTGAACTCGCGCATTGTCGTCAGATTTCCATCAGTTACAACAAACGATTTCCCGTATAACATATTACACATCATGGCGACAAGGTGTCTGGGGAACTTGTCCTGAAGGAGTTTAAAAACTAGTCCATCTAACCACACCGTATCGAAGGCTTTCCACATATCAATGAGGCATGCTCCAACACATTGTCTATCATTTAGTTTCCAACAGATGTCTGAGGTTACTTTCGTTATTGCATGTGTGGTCGAATGCCTGGCACGAAAACCAAATTGTTCGGCATCAACTCATTTTCCTCAATCTGGGCGTTTAATCCTCTGTTGAGTATCACTTCAAACACCTTGCTGATGTTAGGCAGCAAGCTGATTGGGCGATAGCTTTTGGGGCATGAAGATTCTTTTCCTTTCTTCAAGATCGGAAATACCTTAGCCTTTTCCACTCATTTGGGAAATATGAATTGCTCAACATGTTGTTGAACAATAAGCAATAGTTCCTAATAGCAACCTCAGGCAAATGTCGGAGCACTACATTTGGAATACCATCAGTACCACATGATTTCTTGTTGTTTATCCTGCGAAATATGAAACACAAGTCTTCATAGCTGACAAAATAATCAATAAGATTCAAGCTCGGTATGAGGTCAGATGTTAATGTTTCATTGAAATGAAGAATTGATTGGCCGTTCAGGCTTGATTTGAAGTCGGAAACTTTTGCTTCAACGACCTCTGAAAAAATTTCGTTCCCTCTCTCAGAGTTTGGTAGTGAACCAATTCAAAATGTGTTCCAATCAGGGCAAGTTTATCCAATCCTTCACAAATAATCCTGTTTCCATTTCTATCCGGAGTCGTACTATCAATTTCGATACCAGCCCTATCGAGAAGATTTATCTCATCACTAGTGACTTCAAATTGCGGAGTATGCTATTCACTTTTGCAAACACGCCATCTGGGTCCTGTGGGCTAAAACCCCTCAATTTTTCCGCCCATTGATTGCTGACCTCACTCCTGAAGTATGAACGGATTAAGTTCCGGACATTCTTCAGACGTAATTTCAACAAAGCCAACGAGGGATGGTTGTAATCCAAAAATCGTCGATAAATATTGTTGACGCGCGTGAGAAGAAGGCTTTTCAACCTTTTCAACCTTGCGATGGTTGGTGTTTCATATTCTTCCATATTGTTACGAAGTTTAATCTTGGGAACGACTTTCTCAATCGTTTCCAACGTCAGCTTCTCCAACTTCGACAAATAGAGATCTATTTCATCGTTAGTTAGATTCCTGTCATTAGGAACCATTGAGCAAGAGTTGCCACCATCAGAAGGGGGACATTGCTTCTGGTACTCCCGATTAAACTTCTTTTGAAACTTTCCCCAGTCTGTTTTTTTTAAATTCAACCGATGATTTTCATGTTCAACTGGAATGGGGAAGAAATCATCCCTTTGATGATTGATTTCCATTACGATTGCGTTATGGTCGCTATCGTAAGGAAGCACCTGCAGTTTCCGTTGAGGACTATTAAAGCTGAATTCAAGTCTTGCGTCAGCAATGCAAAGGTCCAAATATGAATTTGTCCTAGGGTATGTTGGGAACTCCAACCCATGTAGATTGCACCTGTATTCAATTTGGTTGGATTGTTGGTGGCGTTCAGCCATGATGTATGCTTGGCGTTCAGGTCACCAGCAAGAATATAATAGTTATGCAGCCTGTTCAATTCGAGTATTTCGAACAAGGAATTGAGCTCCTCCTTGAGCTTGAGAACAGTTCCACCAGTTGCATAGGCAGAGATAACGAAGAGGTTAACCCCACCTGGCAGTGAGATTTTGATAACGGACACTTCAAGAGATTCAAAGCTTTTGAATTCAACTTTTTCAATATTTTGGAAACGATAGGGTCTTCGAACCAATATCCCGGTGTAATGTGACGCCTACGCCCGGGAATCGAAGTGATTCCGATCCCGAACCCTTGCAACCGGCCAGATGGATATGTCCTCGAAGTGCCAGCGGACTTCATCTGTCGTGCGGATATCGTTGCGCAGAAAATATTTTTTTTTCTGTCCAAATATTTAGATCTGCGGATATAAATATCCGAAATATAGAATTAATCCAAACCCCGGCACATTTCGAGACATAGCCATCTGGAAATGCCCCTCCACCGTGGCCATCGAGAAAACTATGCCACTGGCGACAACTGGAGAGGTACATTGCCGCCATATGACGTGCATTCCACACACAGCTGTTTTGTCCGATGTGACAACGGGATGATTTTGACAGCCACATGGAGGCGAAGGAGAGACCAAAGAACTTTTTGTGGTGATCGATGGTTCGGATCGTGTTTTGTGCTGTCTAGAACATTTCAAGTGCTTTTCTGCCTCTTAACGTGCTTTCGTTGACGATCGTTTGTGTGTAGGATTCGGTCGGAGCGAGGCGTACTCAAGAGGGCTGCAAGTGGAACATCAAACACTTGAGAAATTCACCGGAGCATTGCCTCAGGCTGGAGCATGAAGCTCTGTCAAGGTCGGAAAGAAGATCAACAGGCAAATGATGAAAGAGGTTAGTTTAGTTAATAAAGAATTAGAAAGGTTAGCAATATTTTGTCTGGTCTGCAGCGGAAGGCAGTGTGAACTGTATCGGAACCAGTAGACGTTGATTTGACGAGCAGCTTGGATTCAGTCGATAGGTTATCTCACTCAATAAAAAGCCAAAGTGGATCGGCATTGAACGGAATTGACGACAGGCAATTGTTCACAGAACTTGACGCCAAAAGTGGGGACTTAATCCGCGAGTGGAATAATGTCCTGCGAATTCATCGCTCAAGCAAAGACAGTATTAGTTCACCATTACCCGCACGTGCAACTCGCCTGCTCAACAGGTCCCGCGTGCAACAGAGCACGCTCAGCAATACCGGATCAGATAGTCCTAGATCAATAGATAGTCTTCCCCACAAACATCTCCGTTCATCGCTGACGAGCAAGGATATAGTCAGCTCGTCAGACGATCTCCTGTTTATAGATAAATCTTTTAGGAATGCAATGATTCAAAATGTCCAATATTTTAAGAAACAGTTGACACGTCTCCGAAGGATTTTACAAGATACTGAAACTCTCAACCCATTCGAGCAGAGTAATGGGAAATTATTCGCATCTTGTGAATTGGACAGTAGTGGTCAATTGACCGCTGATGATAAGGACACAAGTAGCCTGGCTTCGTCAATAGCCGATGATCCTAGGCAGGAGTCAGCCGATCTACGAAGACAGGTTCTTTACCTTCAGGTATTTGCACGTCGTTTATTTTATTTTTTTATTTTATTCAGAAATGAGTTACTGAATGAAAATAAAACGAACAATTATTCCTCCAATACCGTATTTCTGAAAATAATGCATATCGTAAACAACATTCTTTAGTACATTTACCAATAATAGCAATTAGTAATTAATTCGATTTGAATCGTACAATTTACGTTTGATTCCATGTTTGGTTTACTTAAGGTAATTCCATTATTTTCTACTAAATAATGTTTACTAATTGATTTTTCAATGTATGGATCTTAGTCTCCAAAAAAAAAAAAAAAACACACAAGAAAACGCAAACAAACGAATTGGGTAATTTTACACTTTTCTATTTCTATATTCCACCGCTTGTCCATAGTAATGAGTACAGTAAAAGATGATAATACAAAATAACTCTTAGCGTAATAACTTTTGTAAGAAAATGCGTTAGCTAAATCGGACGTTAGTTGAACGATATGAATGATGCGGTCCTGATTTCTATCTAGAACATATGATAGTTTTTTTTATAGTTTTCACGTCATTCCTACTTTTAAATCTTTGTGTACGTTGGACAGTGTGCTTTATATCGTTAAAAATATTGCAAGAAATGGAGGGATTGCTTTTTGTCGCAGAGAATGGAAAATCGAATATTTTTTTTTTCTCACCCCCAATCATTCATGGTTAGTTCAATCGTTTCCAGTAACCTTCCCATTAACTTCAAACAGCGACTGATTGTGAATCAAATCCTCAATTTTAAAACACTATTTCAATAAAAAAAAAAAAACATTTCAAAGGCATTAAACATTAAAGTAACTGATAAACAATAATAATAAACTGGCTTGTAAATGTTTTGTACTCACCAAATGATTGTTAAAGATCGCGCTCAAATATTGTTACACCGCTTCGTATTTTTATATAATATTCAAAGTTAAACGCCGTACAAGGGGAATGAAAAATGGTAAAAGAAGTGGAAAATTCCAGATAAAAAGCAATAAAAAAATGAAATCGATTCTTCCGTTTTTTTTCGATACAAAATCTCTTGCATCGTTTCCTGATTTGTTATTAATTATTGAATACGTAGATAAGCCATCATTGCTGCTTCCATTTCGCTTCTTGATTTTGACGCACGATTAGATTCGTCACTAACGCGTACTTGCACCACTTAGAAATATTTAATGTACGAATTTGTTGAGAAAACAAAATTTAAATTATTTGAAACCAAACAAGAACAATCAATATTAAATCCACCTAGAAAAATTAAAAATAAATGTTTAATTTGGCGGTTTATTGTAAAACGAAAAATTTGTTTGTGTTCGCAAATTTATATTCAAAAATAATAAAAGGTGAAACATAAACTAAGAAACAAGTTGTTAGCGGTTTACCTTAGTATGTAATTGTCTTTAAAAATAATTATTATAACTATTATCATTATTATTATTATTAAATTATCGCTCGATTCTTGCAAAAACACTTTAAATACGTATTAAGGAAATCATACTTTATGTTCCGTTTCTTGAAATAAATGTTAAAAATGAATTGCTAATTTAACGAACGACTTTCCTTTTCAGTGACTCGTTCTTTTTCAGGGGGAACAGAGAGTGTAAGGTAGGTATGCCGTCGCGAGGGTAGGGTTTCGACAAATCCGCAGAGGTCAGTTTCGCGTCGCGCGCGGTACGCGGTACCTTTGATTGTTTTGTCGTTTATTTAGAGTAGGTTTCGTCGGGTTAATTTAAAGTAGCATACTTTTCGGTACCGCGTCGGAAATTCGGGAACGCGAAACGAAAATTAGATTTTTGTACTTTGACTGGTAATGGAAGGAAAATACGGAGTAACGTAAAGTAGGTTTCTTCTCCGTATGATTTTGTTTTCTTTTGATAACGCGTTTTGAAAACGGGCAAGTTCAGGTGGCTGAAAATGTTGTAATTGAGCGTAACCCATTCGGAGACCCGCGACCGAAATCCTCTCCGAACTAGCTGGCCGACAAGCAGCCACCGCGTGAATGGGTTACGGTGCACGGATTGGTTGACCTGTTGGTACCATCCGTTGGCACTACTCAGACTTAACGTCTAGAACCGATGAGAGGTCGGTTCCGCGTTCGATCTGAAAAGTAGAAAATCATTACAAATGGCGCCCAACGTGGGGCCAAAAACATCCTAAGGGGGAAAGAACTTCGCGTCTTCTGACGAGTTGGTCCTTTACGGAGGATGTAAGGTACTTTGGTACTCGAGTCCCACTATCAGGAGCAGTGGAATTGTGTGATACACACTAGAAGTCGCTTCACGTGAGTTGTAGCTTCCGCTCTCCTTTGTTTGATTTTTTTTTTTTCTCGCGACAGAATCCTTCCGATGTGTTGTCCTAGGCTAACCCCTGTCAGGACCTTCTATTTTCTTGATGGAACTGCCAGTCTGATGGGTTTACCTATCAGCATGGACTCTCAAGAAAATAGAAGGCTACCTTGCCTTTATGTCGCGGAAGGATTCTAACTATTTCTTATGCGTGTTAGACGAGTGGTATCGGTTCAACGTTCGGTGGCGTATGCTGGAGTTGCGAAGCCCGGAATGCTTCCACGCGTCGGGAAATTTTGACCGCGTACTAAAATCGTTACGGTAGCTCTACCACTTGTCTCGTCGAGTCACTTTAACGTAGTTTAGAGACGGTTTTTTGTAATGTATGTGGGTTATGGGGTAATTTTCGTAAATCGACCAAAAGCACCCTTTCTTTGGCAGATTACCACGCACTCTCTTTTCCCGTTGGAGGAGTCGACCACTGAAAAGGAAAGTGTATCAACTAAATTTTTTTTTTTCTTCTCGTATTATACCTAGCTCGCCACTAACGGCCACTAATTTAGTGATAAGTATATTAGGACTAAGTACATTCTATATATATTTTTTTATTTTGTTTTAGCACCACATTTGACCAGCAAAAATGGCAACGAAGCGGACCCCAGATAAGCGTTGGACCAGATCCAAAACGGTCCAACCAACTAACTGCGGGATCTGCTTCGAAGACGTAGTGAAGGGCGTACACAGCGTGCGATTGGATTGTGGACATTTATTCCATCGTGCCTGTGTACAACAGCTCCTCCTCACGTCAGAGCTGTGTCCCTTATGCCGGCGACCCATAGATCGGTCTGCCCTAGACGTCCCCCTCGGAACGCCCCTATCAACGCGTGGAGCAGTGGCGAAAGGAGCTCCAGAGGCCGAACAGTCCCAACCACTCTTAGACCTGCAAGGAGCAGTAGGCGGTGAAGTTCCGGCTGCAAGTGTCGTGTCCGAGGTGGCAACCATGCCTTCCGCCCACTCCATTGACACCCTCGTGGCGTTGATGAGGGATATGTCGGAGAGGATTGGCAACCTGGAGGGAAAGATCCAGAATCTCCCTATGAGTCAACCACCCAGTCGCGTGAGAACTCCGCTTGGCTGGGAGCCAAATCCCAGTGTGGCGATGCCCCACTCCCGACAATCCGAGCAATGGGTCCCACCTCCAAGGAACTCGGGAATGGATCCCAGAGCTCCCGAATACAGACCGCGACACAGTACCGGACCTCCGTTGGTACCTCCAGCCCCCAAGGCAGTTCAGTACAACAGGTCAATAGAGGATGTGATTCCCCCCGGGAACGCATTGGCACTTTTTCGAGACCCGACGCCTCGTATCATGGAGAGTTGGCGCCTGAACTTTACAGGGTTCAACGATATGATACCGGCGGACCGGTTCCTTTTCGGATTCAGGCGTTGGTATCCAGCACCCTGGGAGGCGATTCCTCGGCCTTCCTCCGGCATGCACATCTTTTGTTCAGCGGCGACGCTGCCGACTGGTACTGGAGCTTTAAAGAGTCAACGCCACGTCCCACTTGGCACTCTTTCAGTGCAGCCTTCCGCAATCGATTTGAGGATGGCTTCACTGAGAGAGAGCTAAGGGAGCAAATAAAGAAACGGAAACAAGGCGCTCACGAACCGTTCGACCAGTACTACACAAGTATAGTGAGATTGAGCACTCGCTTGCGAAATACCATGCCCGAGGACGAACTGGTAGAAATTATCAGAGAGAATATGCGCTGGGATCTCCAGAACAGCCTTCTGCATTTTCCCATCAACACCATACAGGGATTGCGCCTCCATGCCCGCAGACAAGAACACTTGGATGAGCGGCGTGGTACCTTCCGTCCACAACCTCGCATAACGGGACCAAATCCCCGAAATCATCACACCGTGGAGTTGATGACAGCGAACCACCTGCTTGCTGATCCAGTACCAATACCGAGGAGCGGAGCACCACCGGAGCTTGAGGACCCAGCCTTGATTGATCGACCCTCCCTTGAAGCAATTACAAGCCCGACGGTCTGTTGGAACTGCCGACAACCGGGACATCGGTTCTATGCATGTCCAGCGGAGCCGACGCTTTTCTGCTACCGCTGCGGGAAGGCCGACACATATGCACCTGACTGTGCTAATTGCAAAGGACGAAAAAACTTGCCACCGAGTGCCGCGACCACCCGTCGGCACTCCTAGACCCCGGACGAACCAATCCAGACCCCATCACCAGCTATGACCCAGCTCCCAACATGACTCCAACTCTGCTGACTCGCACCGCTAAGCACAGTTCTCCCGAAGTTCCACAACCGACACCGTCCTCCGCCGAGGCCAACGCGCAGGGAAATGATAGCGAGACGAAAGTTCCTTGGCATGTAAAACCTTTTCATGTCAGGCTGCGGAATTATTTGGCTACTCGACAGCGCATCTTCCATGAGGAATTGGCCACAACTGTCCCACCGCGAAGCAAGCGAGCCACGCGTCGGATGCGGAGCTTCTGGCGAAAAGTCAGGCAGTCGAGGAAAGTGTTGAAGGACATATACTTAGACGAATTATTGAGGGATGATGTACGGCCATATGCGTCAGTACACCTCCTGCAAAAACGAGTGTCAGGCTTAGTCGATACGGGAGCCAGTGTGAATTGCATATCTGCCGAGTTTGCAGGGGAGGTACTGGCAAAGCACGCGGACCAAATCCGTCATTTCACCTCCTGGTTAAGCACGGCGGACGGAACTCGTCACTCTGTAGTGGGAAAAATTATGACGGAGGTCACCTTTAAAGGAGTAACTAAACCCATGGAATTTTTCATTATACCTCAGTTAACCCAGAATCTTTACCTAGGAGTGGATTTCGTTCGAAAATTTAACTTGGCCCCGGCACTATTTTCCGGTTCGACCCTGGAGTCCGTCACCACCGTTCCTGACCAATCTCAACCCACTAACTTATTACGGCATACACTGGATGTAACTCAGCAACTGCGTCTCGACTCGGCTATATCGGCTTTTCCATCGCACGAGAAGGAAGGTCTCGGGCGGACTGCCCTGGTGTTCCACACTATAGATGTGGGGGATGCTAAACCCATAAAACAGAGACATTTCGCCATATCTCCGGCGAAGGAAAAATCGTTATACGCCGAAGTGGATCGAATGCTAGCATTAGGCGTAATCGAAGAATCACAGAGCGCGTGGGCTTCCCCAGTCACCTTAGTGGTCAAGCCGAACAAGGTCCGGTTATGCTTAGATGCCAGACGCTTGAACGCCGTCACAGTCAAGGACGCATATCCTCTACCGTTGATCGAAGGCATTTTGAGTCGATTGCCTAAAGCCCATTTCATCACGAGCTTAGACCTCAAGGACGCCTTTTGGCAAATTCCTTTAGACCCCGGTTCAAAGGAGAAAACAGCCTTCACAGTCCCAGGTCGGCCCCTATATCAATTCGTGACCATGCCATTCGGATTGTGTAATGCCCCCCAAACAATGGCGCGCCTTATGGATAAGGTGATACCACCTCATTTGCGGCACCAAGTTTTCGTTTACTTGGACGATCTGTTGCTTATAACCGAGACCTTCGATGAACACATCGACCTGCTTCAGGAGGTGGCTCTACACATCCGGAGGGCAAGATTAACCATCAACATAAGGAAGAGCCAGTTCGTGATGACGGAGGTGAAGTATTTAGGTCACATCATTGGGCATGGCCATATCAAGACCGATCCGGAAAAGACTCAAGCGATTGACGTTTTTCCACTACCCAAGACCACCAAACAGTTACGCCGATTCTTAGGTTTATGCGGATGGTACCAGCGTTTTGTACGTGACTATGCCACCATTACCACTCCTTTGACCGACATGCTGCGTAAGGGACGTAAATTCGTCTGGGAAGGGCCCAGCTTGCGAGCCTTTGAAGAGCTAAAGAAGAGTCTGACTACAGCCCCCGTACTGCACAGCCCGGACTTTGACAAACCGTTCTCAATCCATTGTGACGCGAGTCAACATGGGGTGGGAGCAGTCTTAGTCCAGGTTGCACAAGACGGCGAGGAGAGACCTATAGCCTTCATGTCTCACAAGTTGAACCCAGCCCAGCGAAATTACACGGTCTCCGAGCAGGAATGTCTAGCCGCGGTGTTGGCAGTGAAACGCTTCCGAGCCTATGTGGAGGGACACACCTTTGAAATCGTTACGGATCACGCTTCTCTGAAATGGCTCATGAGCCAGACTGACCTCAACGGCAGATTGGCCAGGTGGGCACTGAAATTACAGGCATTTGACTTCACAATCCGCCACCGAAAAGGAAGCCAGCATGTAGTCCCCGACACCCTATCCAGAATGTTCGCCCCTGAAGGAGCCGAGTTGGTCCAAGAGGACGACAGCCCCCAATTGATCGATTTGGACCATCCTGCCTTCAAGTCAGCAACCTACACACAACTGATTCACACTATCCAGAATCAACAGCCCCAGCTTCCTGAACTGCGGTTGACGGATGGATTTATTTATAAGCGGATGGGACACGCATCCGGAGACCCCATACAAGAAGAAGAACAGTGGAAGTTGTGGGTGCCCGAAGAATTAACCACTGATCTTATCAGACGGGCTCATGACCACCCATCAAGTGCGCACGGCGGATACGGTCGTACACTTAGGCGGTTGAAAACCTGTTTCTTTTGGCCTAAGATGGCACAACAGATAAAAGCGTACGTAGCCTCTTGTGAGCTATGCAAGTGCACTAAAGCGCCCAACACCATTCTTCGGCCACCCATGGGTAAGGTTGAGGTCCCCGAACGCGTGTTCCAGCGCTTGTACATTGATCTTATCGGTCCTTACCCTCGATCTGCTTCTGGTCACACGGGAGCTGTCGTGGTCCTGGACCAGCTCTCTAAATTCCCTATCATAGAACCACTACGTAACATGCACACTGGACCTATAATCAGCTTCTTGGAGAACCGAGTCTTTCACATGTTTGGAGTTCCGGAGAAACTTGTCTCCGACAATGGGGTCCAGTTCACCTCCAGCAAGTTCCGAGACCCAATGTCCAAATACGGCATCATCCACCAACGAACTGCCGTCTATTCACCACAAGCCAACGCATCCGAACGACTGAATCGTACGCTCATAGCGGCCATTCGCGCCTATGTCCACCCGAATCAGAAGGACTGGGATCGCAAATTGTCCGCCATCACTAGTGCGCTGCGCTCGTCGTACCACGCCACTACCGGCATTTCGCCGTATTTCGCATTGTTCGGGCAGTACATGATCTGTCATGGGAGCGCTTACCGGCTATTGCGGCAACTGAAATCGCTAGAGGACCCAATCGTGGTTCTGGAACCACACGAAAAGCTCCAACTTCTGCGGGAGCAACTGCGGGAGAAGATTGAAGGAAGTCGACGGATGGGAGAGGAGCGGTACAACTTGCGATCTCATCCTTCTGGCTTTAAGGCAGGCGACGAAATATATCGTCGAAACTTCCGACAGAGCGATGCCACCCGACATTACAATGCCAAACTAGACAAGAAATTCGTGAAGTGTCGAGTCCTACAAGTACTAAGCCCCACCCGATACCTCATCGCGGACATGACTGGTAAAACCCTGGGAATTTACCACGCAAAAGACCTTAGACGATGAAGTGCAACTATTTCCCACGAAAAACCTTGGCTTACCCCAATCTTTGCCTAGACGAAGACCTCCGAATAACACCTGACTTCTACTATATAGTCACTGTCGAGTCTTCACGAACATGGTTGCAGCCTATCCTTCGAAACCGACCTTCGACCCGCCACGGCCCTAACCAAGACCTTTTATATAGGAGACGGGATCGTAATTACTTCGATTTTGGGGGGGGGGGGGGGGGAATGTGTAATGTGACGCCTACGCCCGGGAATCGAAGTGATTCCGATCCCGAACCCTTGCAACCGGCCAGATGGATATGTCCTCGAAGTGCCAGCGGTCTTCATCTGTCGTGCGGATATCGTTGCGCTGAAAATATTTTTTTTTCTGTCCAAATATTTAGATCTGCGGATATAAATATTCGAAATATAGAATTAATCCAAACCCCGGCACATTTCGAGACATAGCCATCTGGAAATGCCCCTCCACCGTGGCCATCGAGAAAACTATGCCACTGGCGACAACTGGAGAGGTACATTGCCGCCATATGACGTGCATTCCACACACAGCTGTTTTGTCCGATGTGACAACGGGATGATTTTGACAGCCACATGGAGGCGAAGGAGAGACCAAAGAACTTTTTGTGGTGATCGATGGTTCGGATCGTGTTTTGTGCTGTCTAGAACATTTCAAGTGCTTTTCTGCCTCTTAACGTGCTTTCGTTGACGATCGTTTGTGTGTAGGATTCGGTCGGAGCGAGGCGTACTCAAGAGGGCTGCAAGTGGAACATCAAACACTTGAGAAATTCACCGGAGCATTGCCTCAGGCTGGAGCATGAAGCTCTGTCAAGGTCGGAAAGAAGATCAACAGGCAAATGATGAAAGAGGTTAGTTTAGTTAATAAAGAATTAGAAAGGTTAGCAATATTTTGTCTGGTCTGCAGCGGAAGGCAGTGTGAACTGTATCGGAACCAGTAGACGTTGATTTGACGAGCAGCTTGGATTCAGTCGATAGGTTATCTCACTCAATAAAAAGCCAAAGTGGATCGGCATTGAACGGAATTGACGACAGGCAATTGTTCACAGAACTTGACGCCAAAAGTGGGGACTTAATCCGCGAGTGGAATAATGTCCTGCGAATTCATCGCTCAAGCAAAGACAGTATCAGTTCACCATTACCCGCACGTGCAACTCGCCGGCTCAACAGGTCCCGCGTGCAACAGAGCACGCTCAGCAATACCGGATCAGATAGTCCTAGATCAATAGATAGTCTTCCCCACAAACATCTCCGTTCATCGCTGACGGGCAAGGATATAGTCAGCTCGTCAGACGATCTCCTGTTTATAGATAAATCTTTTAGGAATGCAATGATTCAAAATGTCCAATATTTTAAGAAACAGTTGACACGTCTCCGAAGGATTTTACAAGATTCTGAAACTCTCAACCCATTCGAGCAGAGTAATGGGAAATTATTCGCATCTTGTGAATTGGACAGTAGTGGTCAATTGACCGCTGATGATAAGGACACAAGTAGCCTGGCTTCGTCAATAGCCGATGATCCTAGGCAGGAGTCAGCCGATCTACGAAGACAGGTTGTTTACCTTCAGGTATTTGCACGTCGTTTATTTTATTTTTTTATTTTATTCAGAAATAAGTTACTGAATGAAAATAAAACGAACAATTATTCCTCCAATACCGTATTTCTGAAAATAATGCATATCGTAAACAACATTCTTTAGTACATTTACCAATAATAGCAATTAGTAATTAATTCGATTTGATCGTACAATTTACGTTTGATTCCATGTTTGGTTTACTTAAGGTAATTCCATTATTTTCTACTAAATAATGTTTACTAATTGATTTTTCAATGTATGGATCTTAGTCTCCAAAAAAAAAAAAAAAACACACAAGAAAACGCAAACAAACGAATTGGGTAATTTTACACTTTTCTATTTCTATATTCCACCGCTTGTCCATAGTAATGAGTACAGTAAAAGATGATAATACAAAATAACTCTTAGCGTAATAACTTTTGTAAGAAAATGCGTTAGCTAAATCGGACGTTAGTTGAACGATATGAATGATGCGGTCCTGATTTCTATCTAGAACATATGATAGTTTTTTTTATAGTTTTCACGTCATTCCTACTTTTAAATCTTTGTGTACGTTGGACAGTGTGCTTTATATCGTTAAAAATATTGCAAGAAATGGAGGGATTGCTTTTTGTCGCAGAGAATGGAAAATCGAATATTTTTTTTTCTCACCCCCAATCATTCATGGTTAGTTCAATCGTTTCCAGTAACCTTCCCATTAACTTCAAACAGCGACTGATTGTGAATCAAATCCTCAATTTTAAAACACTATTTCAATAAAAAAAAAACATTTCAAAGGCATTAAACATTAAAGTAACTGATAAACAATAATAATAAACTGGCTTGTAAATGTTTTGTACTCACCAAATGATTGTTAAAGATCGCGCTCAAATATTGTTACACCGCTTCGTATTTTTATATAATATTCAAAGTTAAACGCCGTACAAGGGGAATGAAAAATGGTAAAAGAAGTGGAAAATTCCAGATAAAAAGCAATAAAAAATGAAATCGATTCTTCCGTTTTTTTTCGATACAAAATCTCTTGCATCGTTTCCTGATTTGTTATTAATTATTGAATACGTAGATAAGCCATCATTGCTGCTTCCATTTCGCTT